>JAZKJV010011847.1:0-600000 GCA_037367405.1 Ottelia alismoides | reverse complement strand
TACACTACATGTTCTTCTCCATCCTTGCTTTTGTTCCATGTTTCCCTGGTGCATAGCCGTATCTACATGTAAATAACATTATTTGTACAAATTAACATTATTTTGTGCAAACTCACATTATTTTGTACAAATTAACATTATTTTGTACAAAAATTAACATTATTTTGTACAAAAAAACATCCCTGCAAAGGTATTCATCACCTGGCTAATGCATGTAAATAGCATTATTTTGTATAAATTAACATTCACTCTTTAATGTATTTATTGAGTGTAATATACAATTTTTAATGCTAAAATTATAGAATAAAGAAAAGAAAGAATAAGAATAAAATGACAAAAGTATTTTATGACCCCAAACCCTGAGACCTAGGCATCTTGATGACCAGATCGACAAGAAATAAAGTAGGGGATAAGGGACAATAATATATTAAAAATTTCGTTTACTTATTCATTAATAACTAATTTGCGGGACCTATTTTATTTTCTATAAATTATACCTCAAATAAATAAATTTGTACATGAAAGTTGGAGATAATAATACAAATAAAAAAATTGAGTTTGTACAAAAATAATATACATTGTACAAGTTATTCACTAAATAAAAAGCCAAAATCAAAATATCTCTTACACATATATCCTAATTAAAAACTCAAAATGTATCAAAATCACCTTTAATTGCATATAACTTTTAATAAGCTATTTAATGAAGGTAGTTTCATATTTTTTGGAGTTAAGGTGTGAAAGTTTGGTTTTGGACCCCTATTGTATAGTTTACCTATATAAAATATTCATTTTATTTATTCTCTATGTTTTTATAATTTTATTTTTTATAATTTTTAAATAATATTTATAATACTTGTACATATTTAAAATATAAAAGAATCAAAATGAAATCACAAAAATAAAATAAAATACAAAAATACATAGATGAATATACAATACATATACCTATATAATATGCATCTATATTTATGTAAGTGTAAATATTATATCAGAAAGATATAATAAAAATATATTTATGTATATAAAAATAAGTTATAGTTTTATAAAATAATATAATAAAATAATAAAATAATAAAATAAAAATAAAAATATAAAATAAAAATAAAAGACTCAAAACATAAGTGAATATACCTATAAATAAAACCCTAAAAATTAATGTGTAATAAATAAGTTAATAAATAAATAAAAATCATTTTAAAATACTTTAGAAAGTAAAAAATATTTTTTATTTTATAACCTTAATTTAATAAAATCATTTACTATTTATTAATTAATTTCCCAATAATTTCACGATGGTTTTTCCTGATTGGTATACATGGACCAACCAAGTTGAGTCCCTAGTTGACTTTGGTCAACTACCTAACATTTGTCATGTAGCTCTGACACACCTAGTGTTTGACCCATGTTCCCCTTTTTTTCTCCCATCGATGCCAGCATCAATCGGGTTTGCTCTCTTGTCAACTCTTCTTCCTCGATGCATGCTTCATCACGCGGGAATGATTCCTGGAGTTGTGAGCATCTGCGTCGAGCGATTCTCGCCTTCTTATACAAAATCCTCAATCTTCTTACATTCATTTTTTGAACCCCTTTGGCCCTTGTTCTGACCTCCTATCTCATGCTTCGCAGGCGCTTCTCTAGCCAATCGTAGTGAAGTCAGGAATGGCTTTAGGTGCATTCCACCCACCTCCGGTGAAGCACCACCATCGAGGTCAGCTTCCTTAGATCCTACCAAGTGAGGTACCTTTTTCTTGCTCTTTAGCTTAGTATTAGTCGTAGGATTTATGTCTCCCATTTATTTTAGCATTTCATGCAGTGCTTTAGCATTAAACTTTAAATTCGAAGTTCACTAGAGGCTAGCTCCGACGAACATCCCTAGCTGACCGTCGCAGATACATGAAGTAAATGGCATGAGGAAACGATGTACTGCTGACCCGTCCTCAGGGACACTCCTAGGGTCAGAATATGGCCATCATGCCCTACCACCAGTAGCAGCAAGGGGGAGACAATTCCAACCCCATCAGAACCAGCAGCCTCTGAACTACAACAACACCTGGAGGAAGAATTACCAGCACGATCCTCAGCAGTCAGACTACCGCAATCAGGGATATCATCAACAGCATCTGGTTGCTTCGTATCAACAACAGTACTCTGGTCCTCCACATTCTCAATACTCCCAGCACTGAGCATATCAGTCTCCTTATTATCAGCAGTATCAGGGTTACCTGCAGCTTCCCAGTTAGTGGCCTCATATGGTCAATTCATCCGAGGCTCCGTCGGTGAACCTGGCTCTCGATTGCTTGGCTCGGCTAGTGAAGAATATGGTTGAGATGACCTAAAAGATCGATGATCTGACAGCTGCCAAGATAGGCATTCCAGCCTAGGTCGAAGCTCATCCGAATAACTTCTCACTCAAGGAGCAGGTAGCCGGTAGTGTCTAGCCTGATACATGTGAATTTAATTGTTTTTATCTAATGTTGTTACTCTCTAGATCGGTAGGACACTTCAGTCATCGATGACGGTGAAAGGAAAGATTATTGCACCTGACGGGGAGTCTTCAGCCCCACCGGCACCAGAATTTGATACTATTTTTGGGAACGCATCAGATGACACAAAAACACAAAAAATGAAAAAAAAACCCAAAAATACAAAAAATATGGAACCATCAGCAACCTCGGTGGAGTCCAACCGACCTCGGAGATGTCAACTCCCGTAGTAGACCCGAAGCCAGCTCATGAAGCCAAACCAGCCATTTTTTGTCCACAGATAGTAGAGGATTTTGTACATGCACACCCTCTACCAATAGTTCATGATATTGATAAATAATTGAATGATACAAATTTTGATTCTATAAATATTCCTTTCCCTGAAGCAATGAAAAAACACAAAAAATTGAAAAATGCTTTGTCTAATCCTATCATTGTGGAAATTATTCAAAATTTGGTCTTGAATATGCCTTTGATAAAAGCTCTTGAGTGCATGCATGTTGTAAAGAAAGGACTCAAGGACGCATGTACGACAAGGTGCATGCCTCGTCCCCACAATTCAAGAAGCCAAGGTAGAAAACATGAAAAGCACATCCTCACCATGTCCACCGTTAATGCCATCAGTAATCTCCCAGATAAAAAGGTAGACAAGGGAGCACCGCTCATTTGCTGCGAGATGTTTGACTAGGAATTCGAGAAAATGCTTCTCGACAATGGGTCTTCTGTCAATCTCATGCCCGCCTCACTGCTCACTGAATTTAGATTAGGATTGCTCAAGCCTACCAAAATGATTCTCCAATTCGCAAACAAATCAGTTAAGAAGCGTAGGGGCATGTCGGAGGAAGTAATCGTTACTGTACAGGAGATGCCATTCCCTATTGAATTTGTTGTGCTCGGCATGGACGTCTCCACATCTTTGCATCACACCCCCATTATCCTTGGTCGGTCGTTCCTTCGAACAGCCAAAGCAGTAGTGAATTATGGCATTGAAGAGATCACCTTCAGCTCCAGCAACATCAAAGTCAAGATAGTGATCGTATCTGAATCCAAGCCAACCCTGGGTGCATCTGCAATAAGTGTGCAAGCCGATAACCATCTTGATGACTGTGACTTTTTGAAGGAAATCCATGATATGAATCTGTTTATGGATGACATTAAGATCCATGAATTCCTCTCTCCAGAGGAAGGAGTGGAAATTGCTATTGAATTTCCCCTTGTTGATGATGACAAGATCTTTGCTGATGTGCCAGATGAATTCATTATGGGCTCATTAAGTTTTAAAGAACAAGAATAGATCATTAAGGATTTCTGCAATGAAGAGGATATCATTGAAAAGTTTTGTGAATTTCTTAAGGAAGAAGATGAATAGATAGAGGTGAATGATGAGCAATAGAAAGAACCACCACTAGCAGTAATCGCAGAAGTCACCACCGAAGTAGCTCCTACTCCGTCTGAGCTGAAACCATTACCCTCCAATATGAAGTACGCTTTCCTTGCAGGTGAACCTAACATGTACCTGGTCATCATCAATGCACATCTGACCACAGACCAAGAATCTCGTCTGATGGAGGTTCTTGATTGTAACCACAAGGCGATAGGTTGGAAAACTTCGTATCTCCATGAGATCAATTCTTCCCTTTGCTTTCATCGCATTTTCCTTGAGGAAGACAACAAACCATCCTGCAAATTTCAGAGAAGGCTGAATGCGAACCTTCGAGAGGTTGTCATAAAAGAAATTTCAGAAATGGTGTGATGCGAGATTCATATATCCCATCTTCGATAGCAAATGGGTGATCCACCTGCACATATTGCCAAAGAAATCAGTGATCACCATCGTCAAGAATGACAAAGGAGAGGAGATTCTGACCAGAGTGGTTATCCACTTCTTAGCGAATGTGCGTTGATTACAGAAGATTGAATCTCACCACCAAAAAAGACCATTTCCCATTACCTTTTATTGACCAGATTCTCGAGAGACGGCATTGAAAGAATACTGCTGCTTCTTGGAAGGTTACTCTGGATATAATCAAGTTGCTATTGCCACTGAGGACCAAGATAAAGCCATGTTCATATGTCTATTTGGGACATACGCTTCAGACGAATGTCATTTGGGCTATGCAACGCCCCAGCTACTTTCCAGAGGTTTATGCTTGCACTATTTGTCGAGATGGTGGGCAATTTCCTTGAGGTTTTCATGGATGACTTCTCGGTCTGTGGAGATTCCTTTAACCAATGTCTTGATTATTTGGATCGAGTTTTGAGGAGGTGTTGTGAAGTGAATCGAATGCACTCATGGGAGAAGAGCAACTTCATGTTGACCGAAGGAATCGTGCAGGGTCAAGTTGTTTCTAACGTAGCGTGGAGGTTGACCCAGCCAAGGTGGAAGTGATTTACAAACTAGAGCCACCTACAACTCTAAAGTAAGTCCGTTCATTCTTGAGAAATGTCAGTTTCTACCAATGGTTTATCAAAGATTTTAGCAATTTGGCCCGATCGTTGACAGAGCTACTAGGCAAGGAGAATGACTTCATTTTTTATGATTGTATGCTCCTTGCCTTCAACTAGTTGAAAGAACTAATCACTCAGGCCCCTGTCTTACAACCACCGATTTGGACTCATCCATTCGATATAATGGCATATGTGTCAGATTATGACACCGGTGTCGTGATATGACAGAGGAAAGGTAATGTTCCATTTGTTATTCACTACGCTAGCCGAACGCTCGATGAAGCTCAACAAAATTACACAGTTACTGAGCAGGAGTTGCTAGCGGTAGTTTTTACCTTGGAGAAGTTCATATCTCATCTCCTTCGGTCCAAGGTTATCATCTATACAGATCACTCGGCCATCCAGTATTTACAACAGAAGACGGATGCCAAACCACGTCTCATTCGGTGGATCCTTCTCCTCCAGGAATTTGACTTAGAAATCTAAGATAAACCTGGAGTTAAGAATGTGGTGGCCGATCAATTGTCCAGATTGCCCGAGCCTGAAGCTCTTGACTGAACCTATAGTCGATCACAGAGACTTTCCCAGATGAGGCAATCTTGTCAGTTACCTCGCTCCCCTGGTATGTCGATGTAGTGAACTATCTTGTGTCCAAGAAAATTCCACAAGATTGGCCCATATTGAAAGTGGATAAATTTTTGTCTGATATCCATTTTTACTAGTGGGAGGATCCATATCTATTCTGTGAGGGGGCATATTGCATCTGGAGGAGGTGTATTCCTCAGGAGGAGGTTCCGAGTGTCCTTGCACGTTGTCATGATAAAGAGTCTGGAGGACAGCACTCAGGTAGACGTAGGCAACAAAATTTCTTCAAAGTAGCCTTTGGTGGCCTACATTATTCAAAGATGTAGAAGAATACGTCAAGCATTGCACTGACGGCCAGAAGATGGGCGGCACCATAAGAATGAGAGATACAATGCCTCTGAAATTCATTCAGATATCAGACGTTTTCGACACATGGGGCATAGACTTCATGGGCCCATTTCCGAACTGCCAGGGCTATGAATACATTCTTCTTGATGTCAACTATGTGAGTCATTAGGTGGAGGTTATTCCTATCGAATCGCCAATAGTCGAACTGTTTGTTGATTCCTAAATGATCACATTATTTCACGGTTTAGGGTTCCCAAAATTGTCATATCTGATGGGGTCGTCATTTTATCGATAGAGAGGTGAAGAAGTTAACTCAAGAATTCTTCATAGAACATAGTGTTGCTTCACCTTACCACCCACAGTCTATTGGTTTGGATGAATGTTCTAACAGGGAGATAAACACAATTCTGTAGAAGCTTGCGCATTCGAATCGCAAGAATTGGTCTCAACTGCTAGATTCAGTTCTTTGGGCTTACATGACCATGTACAAGTCATCTCTAGGCATGTCTCCCTACCGCCTTATTTATGGCAAGCCATGTGATCTGCTCGTTGAGCTGGTACACAAATGTTTATGGGACATCAACATCTGCAACTTAGACTCTAAGAAAGCTGGGAAAAAGAGAAAAGTGGATCTGAACAGAATACTAGAATTCAGAGATTATGCATATGACAACAACCTTATATACAAGGAAAAGGTCAAAAAAAAGACACGACAAGCATATCTACCGTAAGTCCCTTCGAGCCGGGTGTCCGGTTGTTCGATGCAAAATTAATGATCTTTCCAAGCAAATTGAAGAGCAAATGGATTGGGTCGTTTACAATGATACATGTGCGTGACAATGGCATCATGATGATATTTGGATTATCAGCTGGCACAGCCATTTGTAGACAATTGACAGCTTCTAAAGCCTTATCTAGAGTTGATAAATTTCAGTTTGTCGTTAACTCTATTCAAGTCATGTATGAAGAAGAGCTCAATACAACCACTGTCGCAGTGTCAGACAAAGCAGATCAAAATATTTTTGAATGATTTTCCTTTTTCTTCTTTTATTCTTTTCATTTCTTTATCTTCTTTTTCTCTCGAAAAGGTGTTACCCCCTTCATCATTGTTATACTTAGGACATACTTTGTCGTAAATATGGGGGTGCCTTCCCCGAGTTGTTCATCTTTAGATCCCTCACTTGTTCCCTCAACTTGTGACACTCTATCTATACTTAGGGATATTCGATCCAAAGTATAGGGGGGATAGGTTTAGCCGATGTTTTTGTATATTCCCACCCTTAACCTTCCTTGTCTTGTGTACAGCCTGCTATACTTAGGATTATTCGATCCTAAGTATAGGGGGCGGTCGACTTCTCATCATTTCATTCTTTCATTCCTTTATTCCTTATGCTTTTGTATACTCAGGACGAGTTATGTCTTCACTTTTCTCTCTGATCTATGAGGACATAGCTCGTATACGAAAGTACGGGGGGGTCGTATATACTACGTATATACTTTAAGCCATAACTCGTACTTTCGTATTTTCAATAAGTATGGCTAAAACATTATATATAGTATATAATTTAGTAAATTCAATAATAAAAAGATGTATATTATTCCTCAAAATTATCTTTGTGTATACTGATTCAAAATTCAGATAAAAATACTTTACAAAATGTTTAGAAAATAATTTGAAAATCTATTTGAAAAATCTTTTGAAAACTGTTTGTAAAATATTTTGTAAAATATTTTGAGCCTTCGAAAAATATTTTGTATGTAAAAATTTCTTTTCTTTGTGTGAAATAAAAAGTGTTTTGAAAACCTATTTGCAAATGGTTTTGAAAATAGTTGCAAAAATATTTTGAAAATTCTATATATATTATTTGAAATACCTTTGCAAAAATGGTTTTCAAATATTTGTAAATGTTTGTAAAAGTTATTTGTAAAAATTATTTTGGAATATAGTTTTCAAAAATTGACAAAATCATTTTCAAATAAATTTAAGGAATATATACATCACATAAAAATATCTTTATTAATTGTATATACATATCTATAAAAATAATCATATATCCCTTATCTAAATTCTTAAAAATCCAAATTCTTGTAATTAAGATTTCATCCCCGTGTAAATATTTGTATCTATCTTTTATTTCAAAATCTTTTATTTTGAAAAATCCCAAAAATATTTGCAAAATCTTTTTGAAAAATTGCATAAAAATTTGCAAAACCTTTTTCAAAAATCCATAAAAAGTTCAAAATTTTGAAAATAGCAACACAAAAATATTTTTTGCATTGTGCATAACATTTGCATTTTTTGGATTGAGTTTAAGTTGAACAAGTCTAAGTAGAATCCGAATATTGTAGCTTGGTTGGACCTTAAATATACCTAATCACAGGAATCTTATAAGAACTGAAATTGAGGTACTTTAGGTCTAGTTGACTTAATTCTTTGAGAATTGTGAGACTTGGTTCAATGTCCTCTTGACTGCCTAAGTAGAATATTTCGAAGCACACGCATGACTCTTGTTGATAATGACCTAACTTGAACACCTACACCTTTCACTTGCCTCAACTCAATTGGATGGAGAGGGGATTGGATTTGTGGGTTTGAGACGCACACAAGTGGAAACATTTAGCCTCATCTAAGGAGGGAAGTGCACCCCTGTGAAATACCATGTTTTTTTGTCCTAAAATCTGGAGTATTTTCAACATTAAAAATTTAAAATGACTATTTCATTTCATAGATCTCATCAAGATCTTTCCAACGAGCCCAAGAGCATCAAATTTCGACATTCCTAGCCCAAAATATTAATATTTTAAGTTGGATGATGAAGATCCATATATAGATCCAAACCGGATCCGAATTTGGGTCTATTTTCACCTCTCCCTCTACAAAATGGACATGATAGGATGCCCTCTCAAAAATCTAGCCACCACCATCCTTCTCCCTCCTTGTAACTCCACCACCTTGACCGGATTGGTCGTCGGAGGACCACCATCAACATTGGAGAAGGTGCTCCGATCGAAGATCCGTGACCACCTTCGAGGAAAGCTCAAGGTCACCATTGTACACGCATTCACGCTGCGACCGAGTGATGGAAATATTGTTTCCATGAGAGAGGAGATCCCGAGCGAACATCCTCGGAGGTAACGATAAATAACCCCTTCTTGTTGTTGGTTTCCACATACCTTTGTCCATATTTCATGAACTATATTTCGTCAATAATATTATCTTGATTTTTTTAGTACATTGATACAAAGATGAATAAAATAAGATATTTGTAATGAAGTGTCATCCCTCCTTGTTGTTGATGTCACAAGATTGTTGATCTTATATTTGGAACATTTTTAGAGCCTTAGGTATTTTTATACCATGAAATTGTATTTGGCCCCCTCCCCTTTTTCTTGTGATTTGCTTGGAATTATTGATCCTTTGTTTTTGTGCATCAGTAGAGACATACGCACATCTTTATGCTATGATTCATAAAGGGTTATTCATGGGGTATCGCGCAAAGCCTTTTTCATTTACTGAGAAATACTTAATGGATTACGTTGTCTATCTCTTATTTCAAGATCAATAACAAGATATAGAACGAATGGTGTGTTTTATTATCGTGTGTTTTCAAGTTTTTTTCCGTCCATATACGAGGTGTGTAATTGGTTGAGGCTTTTTGTATTCTCATACATCGTGTTGCACGTTGTTCTTAATAATGATATAAGTGTAAACTTAAGAATTAGTATAAGTGCGCATGCGTTAGAGGTGAAAAGTATGTGCCATAAGATTATTGGATGGTAATCATTTTCATAACATATTAATGTGACCATGCACATAACATCTTGACGTTTTATGAGTATAATTTGTAAGTATAACAACAATCCTGATTAGGCAAATACTTTGAAATTATCTACACAATTATGGTTGATGGTTTAGGTCTATGCTAAAAGGATGTAATGATTAATAATATACACGAAGTGTTCATCAAAATGACTTCCTATTGAGATATGGGGAGCATGCATTTTAATTGAATGATCAAATCTAAACGTGTATATAAATGATATAGTTATCATTATCCTTTGAAATCTATAGTATGCATTGTTTATTATACGGCAAGGTTATAGTGAACCATTTTGTGTCGAAATTAACATATCATTGATGATTAATACGTAATGAAAGTGATGTTTTATTTTTGATAAAATCGGTAAAGAATAGTTGAGTTTAGAACCGTTATTAGCTATTCTTACAATTAGTAAAGATCATGGGTTATGTTCTTGAGCTATGTTGTGCACGATGTTAAACAAATAAATACCTCAATTTAACGGGTTTCATTAGGAAAAAACAATCATAGCTCGAAGTAAACCGATGAGAACTCCTACGATATCGTCACGGATGAGGTAATAGTTGAGGTTTTGTATTTTCATCTCATGGGTTATATCTAATGCTAACTGGGTAGATGGAGTTAGGTGCTTCAAGGGATTGGACATGCACCCTTGGGACCTCGGGAGATTCCTTGAAGGTCGCAACACCAACGGATGAGTTGGGTGATGCGTTGCACCTAGCAGCTCGGTAGTATCCGGATTCACTCGACGGAGTTGGCAAGTGGTGTGGTTTGTGTTTTTGGCTTCGCACTTATACACGATATTAAGATTCGATTTAAAATTAGATGTGATCGCATTGAATTTTACTTCGAATGTTATTATTGTGAGAGGTGTTCGGGGATGTGGTTTGAAGTTGGAGAATTTGGGATTTAGATCTTTTCCTGTTCTAGTTGGATAGAGGTCCTTGGAGATTTACTCAAGATGACAAAAAAGTTCGTGCGTAGCGGAGGCCTGCGAGTCGCGTACTTGCATGTGCTAAAATAATATGAGAAATGGTTAATGATTAAGGATTGGATGCCGATAGTTGTAATTGTATACTATTGTGGACTCTAACCAACTTGTATAAATATCAAGATCATTGTGGTAGTACTCAAATGTTTATTATATCAATAAATAAAATCAAATGTTATGTGATCTAATGTGAATGAGAATGACTTGGTGTTTTCTCAGTTTCTACCATATATGCATATGTCATTAGATAAAGTTGAGTGTACATTCTTTGCTTATTCCTACAAAATTATTATAGTATTTGTCTTGTTACTGGATAATTTCTTATAACGTTACCCTCGTGTGAACCTAACAGGGTAGCTGAGCAGTAGCTGCAGCAGTATTGCCTTTTGAGGAGTTTTAATTTCCCACGTCATACTTGCATCAGACAGGGTGCATTCTACCTAGAGTAATTTATTTATTTCCACTTTATTTTCGTTTTCCTTTGAGATACAATGTAATGAGAAAATTTGAATTCTATAGTCATACCTTGTATCTCATTGTGGACATGGACTTGATGATAAATGGTCAATGAGAGTGAATGTTGCAGTTACATTTCATTTTATACTATTCTCATGTTGTTGTATGTATTTCAAATGTTAATCTAATATGTATAAGTTGATTTGCTGAGTATCAAAGATCACAGGCGTAATAGGATCGTAGGTCCGATGCTCCTGTCCCATCGGTTTCAGTAGCCAGAGGGGCGGGACGTCACAACCCCAACCTGTCCAGTAGCAGAGACATCTAAAGACATGAGAGTGTGGGTTGCAATAATAATTCAAAAGAGGGTTAGTCTACTAGCTCAAGAGGGAAAAGTCCATATGTAAATGTTGTTGTATATAGTATTTCAAAGAAAAAAAGAAAGAAAGCAAAACTCCAAAAAAGTGGACATGCCTGACCGAAAATAAAATGCATGATAGAGTGTAAGCAAGCTTGAGCTTCAAAGTCATATGTATGTGAGCATGCAGCCTGATGACTTGACTACATTGGCCATGCATCCCCGGATAGGTAGCTACACTAGCTACCATCCATTCTTCTCTCTACCCCCTTCTCTTGAGATGGTTGTCACTTGAACTTAGAAGGGAATACCTCGCTCCTCAAGGAAAGAGTTGCTGGATTGGGGAATCATTGGGTTTTCATTCTAGAGAAGTCAGTCTCTTTATCAATTCAGTTGAGGGGAGCGACTTTCACACACATTGTACAAGTGAGATTCTTAGTCATAAGGGTTTGTGTATGAGTTGAAGTATTCTGACCTAGCTATTGAGGAGACTTCAGCAGAGTTTCGGGATTTTCGAAGGTTGTTGTATTTCAAATAAGTTTCCCAATAAGGTTCCGACCACACCTAAAATCCAAAGGTTCGACTTACGCTCCAAATTTTTATTGTGTGAAGACAAGTTTGAGAATTAAATTTAATCCACTTTCTTTTATTTTCTTTTCTTTGTTTTTATTCTTCTGTACTTATTGCATAAGTGTTTCCTAGGTACTAGCAAAGGCAACTATAGGGGGTGATGAATACCCATTTCATCACCTTTATTCCATCATTTTGGCCTTGAAATCCCTAGCTAATGCATGTAAATAGAATTATTTTGTACAAATTAACATTCACTCTTTATTGTATTTATTGTGTATAAAATACAATTTTTAATTTCAAAATTATAGAATAAAGAAAAAAGAATAATAATAAAATGTCAAAAGTATTTTATGATCCTAAACCCCGAGACCTAAGCATCTTGAAGGCAGGATCGACAAGGAATAAAGTAGAGGGAGATAAGGGCCAATAATACATTCAAAATTCCGTTTATTTATTCATCAATAATTCATTTTAGAGCCTATTTTATTGTCTATTATTTATACCTCAAAAAAAATTGTACATATAAGTTGTAGCTAATAAGAAAAAAATAGAAAATTGAGTTTGTACAAAAATAATATACAGTGTACAAGTTGTGCTCTAAATAAAAAGCCAAAATCACAAATTCCCATACCCATATCTCCTAAATAAAAACTCAAAATGTATCAAAATTGCTTTAATTGTATATAACTTTTAATAAGTTATTTAATGATGGTGGTTTCATATTTTTTGGAGTTAAGGTATGAAAGTTAGGTTTTGGACCCTTAATGTATAGTTTAAATATATAAAATAATTTTATTTATTCCTTATTTTTCTAATTTTATATTTTTATAATTTTATAAATAATTTTTATAACACTTGTACATATTTAAAATGGAATAAAACCAAAATGAAACCACAAAAATAAAACACAAAAATACATAGATGATTATACAATACATATACCTATATCATATACACCTATATTTATTTAAGTGTAAATATTATATCAAAAAATATCATAAAAATATATTTACATATATAGAAATAAGTTACAATTTTATAAATTAATAATATAAAATAGTAAAATACAAAATAAAAATAAAAGACTTAAAACATAGGTGAATATACCTATAAATAAAACCCTAAAAATTAACTTGCAATATAATAAATTTAAAAATAATAAAAATCATATTAAAATACATTGGAAAATAATAAATATTTTTTATTTTATAACTTTATTTTAATAAAAATATTTATTGTTTATTAATTAATTTCCCGATAATTTCAGGAGGTTTTTCCTGGTAGGTCCACGTGGACCAACCAGGTTGAGTCCCTAGTTGACTTTGGTCAACTGCATGACCTCTGTCCTATAGCTCTGACATGACTAGTGTTTGACCCATGTTCTCCCATTTTCTCCTATCGATGCCAGCATCAATTGGTATTGCTCTCTTCTCGACTTTTCTTCCTCGATGCATGCTCCATCACACGGGAGTGATTCCTGGAGTTGTGAGCATATGCATCGAGCGATTGACCTCGATTCTTTAGCCCCTATCACCTTCATGTACAAAAAGCTCAATCTTCTTCCATTTGTTTTTGAACCTCTTTGGTCTTTGTTCTGACCTCATATCCCGTGCTCCGGATTGAAGTGAGTGACATGCGCTAGTCTAGCCAATCGTAGCGAAGTCAGACAAGGGTTAAGGTGCATTCCACCCACCTCCGGCGAAGCACCGACGTCAAGGTCTGCTTCCTTGGCTCCGACCAAGTGAGGTATCTTTTTCTTGCTCTTTGTATTAATATTAGTCATTTAAGTAGGAATTTGATTCCGTGGTTTAGAATTAAACTTTAGATTCGAAGTTTGCCAAAGGCTAGCTCCGACGAACATCTCCACATGTTTCCAACCATTCTGCGACCCGCTACCACCTCCATCTCGTTCCTCAACACCGTCCGACCATCCCAGTCACCTTCGCTCCTATCATTCTTGCACAAAACAAGCTACCTACTCTCCCTTCTCCGCCATTTGCCAGAGATTGCCCTATCCTCCACCTTGTGATCCCTCTGACCATTTGGAGCATATCCTAGTTCTGTCTTTTTATGCCTAATGTGTCTCTACAGGAAAGATCACGAAAGGAGGCTTCCTCGAGCCTCTTCGAGTTGTAGGAACAAGCTCCAAGACACCATTCCTTGTCGAGCCGACCAGTGATATCTTGAGCCATTTTTGAGCCCACTTCAACCGCGGAGACCTTCGACGACCATTTTGAGCCATTCAGTTGTGGAGTTTGGACCCTAGAAAGAGAGATCTGAGAGATCGAGGCAACTCCAGGCTGAGTTCTTGAAGTGTTCACCAAGTGTCCTCGGAATCGTTTGATCTTGAGTTGTTCTTCGCGTGGAGCAGCGAGTGTCGGATCAAGCAGAGCCAACATCATTGATCTCCTTCGTGGAATCCAATCTGATCCGTCCAAGGTAAAAGCATCATCTCCACACCAGAGGTGGATACGTGTATTAGTGGATCATCTCAGTCGTCCGCTAGCGCTACTTTATTGGGTATTTTGCACCTCACACATAATACCTTTTTGTATTTATATATTAGTAGTGAATCCTTCATTTGTTGTGATTTTATTTTTTTTGTAATTTGCAAAAATGGCCCTCAGGTTTCTTTTATTTGCAATTGAGTCCATACCAACGAGGCTCATGTGTCAATACTCGTGACTTTAGCTATTTTGCGGCGGGGCCACAACAAGTTTATGTATTTCGCTCGAGTCCTGGAACTTATAACTCCCATTTAATATTTTTGGAAAATTTGTAGAAAGGCCCTTCACTTTATTTTTATTTACATTTATGCCACTACTAGTTCAGTTATTTTTGTGCATTTGCTCTATTTATTAAATATAGCAATTGTGCTCAAAAAATATCAAAAATAGGATAGGGTTCTAGGTTGCTTGTAGTTTCATGCTCTATTTTTAGTTTTCATTTTTAGGATCAAAAAGAGCATAAATGTTCTCAATTTGACTTAAAACCCATAAAAATTACAAAATCATTTTGAAAAATTCCAAAAAAAATATTTTTTTTGTCTATTTAAGTATTTTGAACCTTTAGACCAAAAATCACTAAAACGGGTAAAAGAAAACACTTAAAATTGAAAACCCCAAAATCCTTGATAAAAAATATAAAAAATTCTCAAAATACCATTTTCTATTTTCTATATTTCTTTATATTATTATTTACCTCTTAAACGTGATATGGAAAATTTTGAACATTATTTGTTATTTTTAATTTCCATTTCAAATTGGCCTATTTAAGTAATCCCTAACTTGGTATATTTTTACTTTAAACATTCATAAAATTAGCAAAATTAACTAAAAATTTAAAAATGCTTAAAAATAGTAAAATTCCAAAAACAATTTATTTTATGTATTTTGTTTATTTTTATTAGATTTTACATATATATTACCTTACATTACGTATATATAGCCTTATATATCTTGTATAACTTAGTTTAAAAGAAAAAGAAATATAAAATTATAAAATATAAAAAAGAATAAAAATATAAAATTACAAACAATAAAAAAATAAAAATTAAAAATATATAAAAATTTTAAAAACCCACAAAAACGAGAAATTGGCTAAATGTTGAAAGGCATATTCTTGTGCTTTATTTCTTATTCCACATGCTCTGTACATGTGTTTCCTATGTTGGATCCCTGCTACTTGTCACTGTATGTCTTTTTACTAGGGTATAATAAATTTTAACCCTCTGATCAATTGCTTGATTATTGTGAGGGTTAATTATTGAATTACCGAGAGATTTAAGTAGTTGCATCAGCGATAGTGACTCTGACTTGTCAGACCACTTTAGCGGCTTCGATCTCTTCACTTTTCAGTAGGGGAGGGTCTCTTGCAAAGAGGGGGTGGTGACACTTCATTGTGCAAGGATAAAGGATGTGCTTGAGCGAAAGGGCTTAGACCGATTTACCCTAGTGGGATCACTCCAAAGAAAGGAGAAACGGGGTGATGAGCAACAATTGCCATTTTTCTCTTATAAGTTCCATCGGGCAGACTCACAAGGTCGGAAAATGAGGGAGATAGAATGTGAGGGTGAAGTAGTGGTTGTGGATGAGCCTGTTGTTGGAAGCCAAGTGCGAGAGGAGGGGTTGTTTGCCATCCATGAGGTTTTAGTCTCTGAAGGAGGAACAAAGTTGAAAACTAGTAAAAGTCTTGAAGATGGGAGGCTAAAGTTTGATGGAACCGTGGTGGCAACATGGAGTGAGATAAGGAGGCTCTTTGAGCTGGTGGTAGCGTAGACGGTAGGGGTTCAGGTGGCGAGGATGAATCCCATTGTTTCCCAATGAGGCTTCTGACATGGAACGTGAGGGGGTTGGGTCAACTGGATAAGTGGTTGGCAATTAGCTCCATGTTGGTAGCATGGAAGGTAGATGTAGTTTGCTTAAAGGAAACTAAGATCGAGTCGTGGGAATCACTAAGATGGAGTGCCACTTCTGGACTACATCTTAATGAATTCAAAGCTATATTGGTGAACAACAGCTCAGGGAAATTGTTGTCACTTGGAATGGAGATCTTTTTGATATAGTGTGACGATGTTACTTCGACTTACTTGGTGACGGTGAATTTCCGCAATATGAGGGATCGGCTCATGATTTGCGGTGACTTTAGTTTATGTTATTGCAGGATCCTCTCCAAATTTGGCCCTATGGGATGAGCTGGGGGCGATTAGGATCATGTTTCCAAAAATGGCTTGGCTTGTGGGCGGTGACTTCAATGTAATGATATATGCGGAAGATAAGCATGGTGGGAGATGGGTGCAGGACTTGGGGTCTGGTTTATTTGGTGATGTGATGAATCTCCATTTCATCAACTTTGTTCTTTCATTTTGGCTTTTAAACCCTAACTAAATGATTGTATATAACATTATTTTACATAAAATAACATCTATTATTTACACTGTAATTATTGTATAAATTATTGAACTTAAATCCAAAATAAAAGAATAAAAAATAAAAAGAAAAAGAAATAAAATACCAAAGGTATTGAATTATCCTAAACCCTAAGACCTAGGCATCATGATGATTGGGTCGACAATGAATAAAGTAGGGGGAGATAAGGGCCAAAAATAGTCAATGAAACCCTAATTTTTATTCCTCAAATATTAAATTTGGGATCTATTATTTATATCTCAAATCAATAAACTTTGGACATGAAAATTATAGATAAAAATATAAAGAAAATTATAAATTTTATTTCATACAAAAATAATGCACAATGTGCCCTAGACACTCAAAATAAAAAATAAAATTTAAAACTGTCTAAACATGTATCTGCTCCTTATGAATTAAAATTCATCGAACTCAACTTTATTGTTCTTAAAATAAAATTATCTATTTAACGAAGGTTGTTTCATTCAATTTGGAGTTAAGATTCAAAAGTTAGATTTTGGGCCCCTATTGTGCAATTTACCTGAATAAATTAATGTATTTATTTATTCTTTATATCTTTCATTATTTTACATTCTTATAATTTTATAAATATCATCTATAATACATATACATAATTAAAGTAAAATAAAATGATTAAAAATACAATAAAATAAATAAGTATACTAAAATACGTAGATGAATTATACATACGCACATATATAATAAATATACATATTTATTTAAGCGTACAAATAACTTAAGAAAAATATAAAAAAATATATATGGGTGTATTTAAATAAGCATAAATATATAACTTATGTATATAAAATAATAAAATATGAAATAGAAAATAAAAATAAAAACATACTATATCGGTAAATATACCTATATTTGTACTTGTAAAAAGTAACTCTTAATAAATTAACTTGTAAAAAATCACCATAAAATACTAAATAAAATAATGAATATTTTCATGTTTTGACTAAAAATTAGTAAAACTATTTATTATTTTAAATCTAATTAATAATGATTTATCATATTGTTTTGTTGTTTAGCAGCTTACATGGACCAATGGGAGGCCAGCCTGGGTTGACCCCGGTCAACTCCCTGGCCTCCCTAGGTCTGTGCATGTCACAGGCCAGGTACTTGACTTCATCGATTTTACCCTTGATATTCTTTCATTATTTTTGTACGATTCCTACATTGACTTTTCTTCTCGATTGACGATCTTTCATGCCAACTTCATTTCTCGATCAAAGGAGCTCTACACCAAACGTTCCTCCCAGTTGAACACCCATCTGTACAAATACCTTCCTCCTCCTTTGATTCAAACTTGATCCCCTTGAGATCTTGAAATCCCCAAATCTTCTGGTGTTATAGGTGTTGGTGACATCAGTGATCTCCATTGATCATTTGACATGGAGGAAGAGGCGTTGGAGTGGTGATTCGAGTTCGCTGGAGTTCCTCCTAGATGAGCTCCACCCGGCTCCCGCTCCGGCTAGTTGAGCCATAGTGTAAGCATAGATTAGGTAGCTAGTAGATTTAGCTTTGATTTCTTTCTTGTATTTCGCATTTTGATTTATTGTAGTAGCGCAATTTTTAATCCCCATAGTTTGCCGGAGCTCTTCTCCGGCCACCGTTTCCTTGTGACACGACCATTATCCACCGCACATATCACCTCCATTTCATTTCTCTCCGCTTATGTTATGCCCTAGGCACCCCATTCCCTTCGATCCTTCCCGGATCAAGGAATCGGCTCTTCACCTCCACCGCTCGCTCGAGAGCCTCAGCCTGACTCCACCTTCATCCATCTCTGCCCAATAAGACCACCGAAAGCCCCCTTTTTGTGTGATTGTGCTCCCTTACAGGTTCGTGTGGTCAAAGCCTCAATCGATGTGATTTTGTCAAAGAAGTACGTAAACCAAGTGCCCGAGCTTCACCAGCCTTGCAGGACCCCATCACTGCATCCCGAACTTGTTCAGCACCTCCAGTAGCTCTGGGGAGCTTACAGATCCAAATTGAAGCCCTTGGGACGTCTCCAGGTGGTCGGAGTCACCCAACATTGCAGATCGAAGTTCGACATGATTGTGTTCTTCCCTGCTCTTCCAGGGAGGTTCACACCCGTCCGATTGAACTCCATTTCTAGGAGCCCCAGCAGTCGTTGGATGAGTGTGCCCTCGACCGTAGATCCAGCCATAGAGATTTAATCTCAGCCACCCATAGTAGAAGCATCATCCACCGTCGAAAGCGCGATGCATGTCCAAGTGAAGCCCATCCAGTCATCTGCCCATGCCTTAGTGAAGGTAATTTTGCTATATACCCCCACTGCTTTCATATTTTATCTTTAGTATAGAAATTTTCATCTACAATCCAACAAATTTGGTACAATATATATATTAAGGACCCTAAGTTTCTGATATTTGTAGATAGGACCCTCGCCACATTACCTCATATGCCCGTACGCGTGAGGTGGAGAGCATTTTGTAGGGGAAACCCATGGAATTTTTGTATTTAGTTTTGATCTAAGAACTTTTGATTCACGTGTAATATTTTGTGGTTAAATTGCAATCAAGCCTTGTACTTTCTAGAAATTACATTTATGCCCCTACCAACACGTAAATGTTAAATATATTTGGAAACTTTACGCAAATACCCTTGTACTTTCAAGTAGTGTTCTGGAATGCATGTTTAGTTTCAGTTAGTTATATTTAGGTCCCTACCAGATCATTAATTTCGTTTTCTTATATTTTGATTGTTAAACATATCATTTTGTATCCAAAAATTCCAAGAAAATTAGGTTAAGTGCATGGACCTATTTTGAATCACATATATTGTTTTTGAGCTAATTAAAATTATATTCCTAATTTTAAAATACGAAAACATTGCATTTATTCTCATATTGCACTTAAAAATACAAAAAAAAATATAAAATCATCTTTAAAAATTCCAATAAAGTAGTCACTCTTTATTATTGCATTTTATAACCGCAGTCCAAAAATCATCAACAAAAATGAAAAATGATAAAAAATAAAAAAGCTCCAAAATCTTTATAAAATCAGTAAACATTCTATAAAAATATAAAATTATTTATATTATATATTAAAATATTTTTGGAAATATTTAAGACTTTTATCTATTTCAAATTCAAAAACAATTTGGTATATTAATATAAGTCACTATTTTGACATTTTATTAAATTAAAAATATAAAAAATAGCATAAATTCTGAGAAAATGTCAAAAATATAAAAAAATACAAAAAAGATAAAAATATTTCATTTAACCATTTGAGTATTTATAAATATATATATGACTATAATAGCTTATATTTTATATATAACTATATTTTCTCATTGCATTATTAATATTATTTATATTATTATTAATATCGAAAAATATTTTAAAACCTTAAAAAATAAGAATTATTGTACCTTAAGGTTATTTTCTAATTTTGCATCCATTTATATTTATATATATTTATTATATATTGTATTTATATTATGCCTAGTAGTACTTATATACATATATTATCTCTAAATATTAAAAAGAAAATTAAAAATCAAAAAATATATAAAAAATATAAGAATTATCAAACCAAAAACATACAAAAATTATAAAAAAATCCATAAAATTTATAAATTAAAAACCCACAGAAAAATAAAATAAAAAGATAAGAAGAAGGGTAATTTTGGAATTCATTTCAGAATCTATCATTTTTGTTCCATGTGTTTGACACTCTACACATACTTACACATATACATACATTTTGTAGAGTTATAATAAATGTTAACTCTACACCTATATTACTTTTCTTTATCATTGATCGTGGGTTAGTTGTTGAATTGCTCGACTTTCATGAGAGGTTGCCTCAACGACAATGCCGGCCCCGCCTTGTTAGACCACAATAGACCCTCGCAAAAGTAGAGTTTTCAAATGGCATCGTTGCTGGGGAGCAACTGCGTATAGATTGCCTTTTGTCCTTCTTGTCGATTTTCATTTATTTATTTCTCATTATATTCGATTCTATTGTGTATTGTTCTGACAATCTTCCTTATTTAACATTGTTGCAAGGGATCGTGGATCGAGGGAGGTACTCCTAGGAGGCCTAAGCACCCACATGACGTAGAGTCGGCTTTTCAGCACAAGTCGATAGGAGAGAGTAGCAGTAGAAGATTTGGAGGAATTTTGAAGATAGTACCTTTTTTATTCTCTCTTATTTTTATTTATGATTTAAGTGAGAGAGAGATATAGATAATTTGTAATAACTTAGACTCTCTGGGACATTTCGACACTTCTCAAGATTCATTTCCCATATGTCTATTCACCTGAAGGCCTTGTCGATTTTCTGCAGTTTTCCCACATTTCTTTTCTTTGTTTTCCGTGTTTTGAGTTTTTTGCCTTTTATTTTTATTTTATTTTGTGTGATTGAGCATTAGCATAGGATTGCTTTTTCGATAGATTAAGTCCACAACCCTAATTATTGCATGCACCTATAGATCTTTGCTTGGACTTAGTTAAATTATTTATTAATAAATTAGGTTTGGAATCGAGCACCGAGAGACTCTATACAATGCTAGCAGGACCCGTTATGGCAGGCATCAAAGAGTCTCCAAGACCAGAGATTTGGGTTCCATTTCTAAATAGTTAGCATCTATTCTTCACGATTAATAGCAATTCATGTTCTAGGGTGATTTCATTGGATTGCATTTGCATATAGCATAGTTTTTAATTCCGTTTAGCATCCTGCACAAAGAGAGCAGGAAGTAAGGTGAGCATCTCTATCTTAGCATACATCATTGATTGTCGCTTGCATTACTTTTCTAATCTCTTACTTTTATTTTAATTACCATAAGATACTAAATGAATTCAAACCTTGTTAGGCATCGTGCATGAAAAATATCCAAAAAAAGTGATAACCAAATAAAATCGGGAGTGTTAATTATATTTGACCTTAAAATCAAATGTAATTGGATTCATTGTTTTGTGAATAGAAACTCCCTCATTATACACATGATTGTATTCTGACTGAGCGTGGCACATACACTTAAGGACTAGAGCCCCCATCCCTGGACTTGTTCCCTAAGCACTTGGGTCAGCTCTTGGACACCGTTACTTGTTGCAGGCACTTGCCACCGACCGTTGACGAAGTGGTCCTTACGATCTAGTATGTGTGCTACGTTGACTAGAACACAACCACTCTAGGAGACTACACATGTGAGTTGGGATAACTGTTTGCAATTCACCTAACTCTAAATTTGAAAAGATAATTGACTGGTCTCTCACGGTCTTCATTATGTCAATTTGATGAATTGGAGTTTGCTTTGTGCTTGATTTCTAGCCTTGAATCCGAGTGTGTTTGTCTTTAGTTCAAGCTATCAGTCTTTGAGTCTCTTTTCTTCTTTTCTTCTTTTCCTTTCTTGAGTCATTTTTCTTGTTCAACATCATTTGCATTGTGATCATGGTTTACCCTTATCTATATCCAGATCTTGCAGCTTCTTTTCACTCATATCACCGTCATGTCAGCATCCCCGGTCCAGCTCAAGATAACTCTCTTCTTGAGCCATAATTTTGCCTCGTCTAGTTTGACCTCAACCCTTGTGTGGTTGGAGCCCTATCCAAAATTTTGTCTCATATGTCTCGCCCACCCTCCTCACTTCCTCATGTATCACCTTCTTCTACCCTTTGTCATGTTATGCAATATGTTGAGGCCCGCATTGAGGACATTGTAGATATTATTGAGCCGGGAAGATTTTAGGTTGGAATGAGTGTGCTTCCTTTGGCGTTCTGGATTTGATCTATGTGATGCTATTATTGAGGTTTCTTCGATTGCACACCAGGTTGAGGATGTGATCTCTGAGGCAATACCGATTGAGGATGATGATACCAATGTTATGTGTTTCCATTTCCCAATACTGAACCTTGAGTTGATTCTGCGCGTCATGTTTCATGAACCTGTTGTACCATAGATGTCAGTACCTTAGGAGATGGAGTCGAAACCCACATTGTGTCACCCATCCTATTAATTATTCTATTTTTCTCTCCCTGATGTTTAGATCCCCATAAAGCACATAACAAATTTTGATCCACCCTGAGCCATTCCAGTGGATGTTGTTTGGAGAGGACCTAAATTTTCATATGCCACATCTTTTTAGCTCCTTCCAGCAACCTTACACACTCCCGATCGATGAGTGTGATGATTTTTTTCGAGGATGGGAGTTTAGATGCCAGCATGACCTCGCTTATCAATGATCAGCTTGCATTACATCCCGAGGGTTTTCTGCAGGTGGATGCAACATTTTCTAGGTACTTGGTCTCACCCACTGATTGTGCAGATGGTATGTTGACTGCAAAAACTGAGTCATCTGATTCTTGTGACTCCTTTGAGTCCGCTCTCCTTGATGACCCTCATGAGTATGAGCCATGCTTTGTGGCATTCAATGATTTCTCTGATATTTCGACCACATGTCCATCGGATGCCCAGTCCTTAGAGAGTCCCCTGATCTTTATTCTTCGTATCTTTATGAGACTATGATTGATGTGGAGGATTCCATCACTAATCCATCCTTATCCATGTTTGATTTTGTAGGCTTTGAGCTCTCACTCCATTCTTACGAGACAGTGATTTCTTCTAAACCGTCAAACCCTGCCTTAGTTGTTGATTCTCTTCTCCCGGTGGTATACACCCACTTGATTGCACATACGAGTGTTCTTGTCGATTTAATCGTCAGTCTCATTGTGAGACGATGGGAAGAGTACACCATTCGTCTTGATGTCGTCATGAACCTTGATATAGCTTTATCCTAACTTTTACGCATAGCTAGGAGCATAAAACCTAGCACTCGTTGAGAGGTACCTCAACAATCTAGACCCCGTGTATATACGTGTTTCGTCTCCCACTCCTTTTTTCTTTTGTTTGTCCTATACCCCATATCTATCGTCTGATATTTGTGTTTATACTTAGTATGTATTTTGTCCTAAGTACAGGGGGTGTAAACCGAGTTATTCTTTTCTCGTTCGGTTTCATCAGTACTGATTTTGCCGATACATAGGGATCTTTTGCCCTAAGTATAGGGGGAGTGAAGTGTACATTCCCACAAAGTATTTTTTTTCCTTTTTATCAGTTTCGTGATCCCCTCACATGTCTCCTCTATTGTTGATATTCCTATCTATATTTAGGGATCTTCTACCCTAAGTATGGGGGGACAGACCGAAAGTTGATCTGTTTATTCCCACCCTTGACCCTCCATGCCTTGTATATAGTCTATTATACTTAGGGTTAATTCATCTTAAGTATGAGGGGGGGGGGAGGGTTGGTCGACTTCTCATTCTTTGATTCCTTCGTCGTTGTAATTTAGGCTTTTGTATACTCAGTACGAGTTGTATCTTTTTTTTCTCTTTGATCTATGAGGACATATATCAAGTTAAGTATAGGGGGTCGTATATACATTGTATATACTTTATCCATAACTCATACTTTCATATTTTTGAATAATATGGCAAATTTATGATTGAATACTTCCGAAGAATAGACATGCAGAAATATGTATAAAATTCTTTGTATATACTGATTAGTAAATTAGGTGAAAATATTTTACAAAAAGATTTGAAAAATAGTTGGAAAATATTTGAAACTCTTTTGAAAACTATTTGGAAAACTTTTGCAAAATATTTTTAAACCTTATAAAAATGTTTTATTTGTAAAAAATTCTTCTATTTGTGTGAATGAAATTTTTGAAAACTGGTTTGCAAATGATTTGTAAAATAGTTGCAAAAATATTTTTGAAAAAAAATCGAAATAAACTATTTGAAAATCTTTGCAAAATGATTTTCAAATTTTGTAAATGTTTGTAAAAATCTTTGTCAAATGAATTGCAAAAATAAGTTTTCAAAATATTTTCCCAATTGTTTTCAAATGTTTTGTGAACCTTGTGTAAATAATAGCTCAAAAAAATGCTTACAAAAAAGTGTATAAAACATGTATATAAACCTTGTAAATACTCACATGTAAATTCCCTATGTATAATATACCATCATCCTTGTAAATACAGATGCACTTCTGTGTAAATAGTTGTAAAAAGTTTTTTGCTAACCTTTATTTAAAAAATCCCTAGAAAAAATGTAAAATTCAAATATCCAAAAAAACATTTACAAAATCTTTTCAAAAACTCACATAAAATTTTGCAATTTTTTCCATAAATCCACAAAATTTTCAAAAATAGAAAATGACTTCACAAAAAGACTTACTCTTGCATTGTACGTAACATATTTTTTTC
Organism: Ottelia alismoides; assembly: GCA_037367405.1. NCBI lineage: Eukaryota > Viridiplantae > Streptophyta > Magnoliopsida > Alismatales > Hydrocharitaceae > Ottelia > Ottelia alismoides. The sequence continues at coordinate 574,756 of JAZKJV010011847.1, read as the reverse complement.
GGAATGATCAAGACAATTGAACAAGTATGAACTAAAATCTAAAGATTGGATCTTGGTATAGAATTTAATACACTTAATTTCAAAGGAAATCGTTATGGAGTAGAATTGGATACTTCAGGTCATCTTGACTTAATTCTTTAGGTTCCATGAGACTATGTTCATGAGTCGATTCATTGTGTTTAATTAGAACCCTTCATATCATTCGTAAGACTCTTGAGATAGTAATTGGTCTAGACATATTGCACTTAGAATTTAGCTCAACTCAGATGGATTGTTGAAAAATCTTGAAGTCGGGACGATGTTAGGCTGCTTCGTCTAGGGTGACTCAGGAATCATTCTTGGGGATTGCTAAAACCGATACTCTAACTCACTTCTTCTGGTAGCCATGATATATGAAGATTGGGGACTGGATTGAGACAATGCTTCGGATGAAGAACGATCCGCGGGCGCAACTTTTTCCAAGACCCCAAAAAATGGGTGGAGCAAAAGACGATATATCTACTAGAGCGCAAATAAGAATGTAAAGCAATGCAAAGTCAAAGAAAAATTCAAAGAAGAAGCCTACACAAAAAGGTTCCATAAAAAATATGAGCTTCAGAAAAATCTTGCTTCTTGATGAAGATCCGGTTACAATGATCGTACTTCACAAGAGAATGAATACTACACGGATACATTATCAGTTCTTTTTCCATTCTTCTAGCTTCTCCCACTTTTCGGTTGTAAAGACAAGTAGTACCTGACCTTAGAAGGAAATATTTGTCTCCATGAGGACGAGCTACCATGAGAGCGAACTCTTTTATAGTTCAGCGGTTTGTTTGGAAGAGCTGAAAATTTCACACACGTGGATATGTCATTTCAAAGTAGTAAGAGGGTGCGATTGAGAGGGTGGCTCTGACCTAATTGTGAATAGAACTAGATGATATGATTATGGAACCTAAAAGTTGTTGTCTCACTTTTCCTAACCTTAACTACGGTTCCGAACAAACCAATAATCCAAAGGTCTTAACTAAGCTCTAAACTTTAATTTTAATGAGACAAATTTAAGAGTAAAAAAATTTTCCATGTTCTTTCTATTTCTTTTCTTTTCTGCAACTTATAAGCATAAGTGTTTGCAATGGACTATCAAAGGCAAGTATGGAGGTGATAAATCTCCATTTCGTCACTTTTATTCTTTCATTTTGTCCTTTAAACCCTAGCTAATTGCATGTAAATAGCATTATTTTGCATAAAATAACATCTATTATTTATATTATAAATATTGTATAAAATATTGTAATTAAATTCAAAATAAAAGAATGAAGAAAATAAAATGAAATGAAATACATAGGTATTGAATGACCTTAAACTCCAACTTAGGCATCATGATGACTGGGTCAACAAGGAATAAAGTAGGGGGAGATAAGGGGCAAAAGAATCAATAAAATCCTAATTTTTATTCTCCAATAATTCATTTTGGGACCTATTTTATTCTTTATTCTTTATACCTCAAATAAATAAACTTTGAACATGAAATTGTAGATAAAAATATAAAGAAAAATACAAAATTTATTTCATGCAAAAATAATGCACAGTTTGCCCTAGACACTCAAAATAAAAAGCCAAATTTAAAACTTCCAAAACATGTATCTCCTCCATATGAACTCAAAATTCATCAAATCATATTTATTATTTTTAAAATTAAATTATCTATTTAATGAAGGTAGTTTCATTTAATTTGGAGTTAAGATACAAAAGTTATGTTTTGGGCCCCTATTATACAATTTACTTGAATAAAATAATCGATTTATTTATTCTTTATAACTTTCATTATTTTACATTCTTATAATGCTTTAAATATTATATATAATTCATTTACATAATTAAAACAAAATAAAATAATTTAAAATATAATAAAATAAATAATTATATTAAAATACATAAATGAATTATACATACACATACCTATATAATGAATACACATATTTATTTAAGTGTACAAATAACTTTAGGAAAATATAAAATATATATCGGTGTATTTAAATAAATTATAAACATATAACTTATGTACATAAAATAATAAAATCTAAAATAGAAAATAAAAATATATAACATACTATATAGGTAAATATACATATATTTGTACTGGAAAAAGTAACTCTTAATAAATTAACTTGCAAAAATAAATAAAAATTGCCATAATATACTACATAAAATAATAAATGTTTTTCACATTTTAATTAAAAATTAATAAAATCATTTATTATTTTATTTGAATTAATACTGAATTTCCATGTTATTTTGTTGTTTAGCCCGCTTACGTGGATCAATGGGAGACCAGCCTGGTTGACCGCGGTTAACTCTGTGGCCTCCCTAGGTTCGTGCATGTCAAAGGCTGGGTCCTTGAATTCCTCGATTTTCCCTCAAGATTCTTTCATTATTTTTGCTCCATTCCTTCACAGATTTTTCTCCTCGATCGACGATCTTTCACGACAACTTCATTTCTCGGTCAAAGGAGCTCTGCATCGAGAGTTTTTCTCGATTGAACAATACCTATAGAAATACCTTCCTCCACTTTCGATTCAAACTTGATCTCCTTTGACCCTTGAAATCCTGAAATCTTCTAGTGTTCTAGGTTGTCGATGATAGAAACGATATCCACTGATTGTCTGACACGGAGGAAGAGGCGTTGGAGTGGTGATCCGAGTTCATTAGAGTTCCTCCTAGCCGAGCTCTACCCGGCTCTCACACCAGCTGGTTGAGCCATAGTGTAAGGATAGATTAGGTAGCCAGCAGCTTTATCTTTAATTTCTCGCTTTTTCACATTTTGATTCACTGTAGTAGCGTAATTTGTAATCCTCGTAGTTCGTCGGAGCTCTGCTTTGACCATGTTTCCTTGCGACACAACCATTCTTTGTTGCACCTATCACCCCCATTTCGCTTCTATCCGCCTCTACTACATCCCAGGCACCCCCATTCGCTTCGATCCTTCCCATATCGAAGAATCGGCTCTCCTAGGCGCCCGAGCATCACCAGCCTTCCAAGACCCCATCACTAGGTCCTAGACTTGTTCAACACCTCCAGTAGCTCCGGGAAGCTTCCAGCTCTATTTTGCGACCCTTGAGACATCCCCAGGTGGTCAGAGTCAACCAACATCATGGATCGTAGTTCGACCTAGGTTTTTTCTTCTCTGTTCTTCCAGGGAGGTTCATGGTCGTCCGATCGAGCTTCATTTCCAAGAGCCCTAACTGTTGTTGGATGAACATGCCCTTGACCGTAGATCCAACCGTTGAGATCTATTCTCAACCACCCGTAGTCGAGGCGTCATCCACTGTCGAGAGCACGACACGTGTCCAAGTGAATCCCATCCAGTAGTATGCTCACACCTTAGTGGGGATAATTTTGCCATATACCCCACCGCTTTTGTATTTTATTTTTACTATAGAAACTTTCATCTACGGTTCAATATTATATTAAGGACCCTAACTTTCTGATATTTGCATATAGGTCCCTCGCCACATCACCTCGCATGCTCATGTGCGTAAGGGGCGGGCATTTTGCAGGGGAACCCTTGGAATTTTTGTATTTAGTTTTAGTCCAAGAACTTTTGATTCATGTGTAATATTTTTGTGGTTAAATTACAATCAGACCTTATACTTTTTGGAAATTACATTATGTCCCTATCAGCATGTAAATTTTAAATATATTTGGAAACTTTATGCAAATACCTTTGTACTTTCAAGTGGTATTTTGGAATGCATGTTTAGTTTCTAATAATTACAATTAGGTCCTTGCTAGAACATTAATTTTATTTTCTTGTATTTTGATTATTAAAAATATCATTTTGCATCAAAAAAATTTAGGAATCACATATATATTTCTTGGGCTAACTAAAACTATTTTCCTAATTTAAAAATACAAAAACATTGTATTTATTCCCTGTATGCATTTAAAATACAAAAAAATATAAATCATCTTTCAAAATTCCAAAAAAAATAGATACTCTTTATTGTTATGTTTTATAAATGCAGACCAAAAATCACTAACAATAAGAAAAGAAAATCACTAAAAATTTAAAAGCTCCAAAATACTTATAAAAATCAATAAAAATTTTATAAAAAAACCAAAAATATCTATTTCTATTTCTAAATTTTATTTATTGTATCTATTAAATATCAAAAATAGTTTTCGAAATTTTTGGGACTTTTATCTATTTTTAAATTAGGAAAAATTAAGCCTATTAATATAAGTCATTGTTCTGACAATTTTATTCAATAAAAATACAAAAATATGAAAAATCTAAGAAAATATTAAAAATAGAGAAAATACAAAAAAATAAAAAAAAATATTTTACCATTTTTGAGTATTTATATCTATATCTGTAAATATAATAGCCTATAATCTATATATATTTACTTATGATGTTATTAATATTATTATTATTATTAAAAATACCAAAAAATTAAAAGCTTACAAAATGAGAAGGATTGTACCTTAAGGTATTTTCCTGATTTTGCATCTATTTATATATATCTATTATATATAATATTTAATTATACCTAGTATTACTTATATACATTTATTATCTCTATGTATTAAAAACTAAAAATATAAAAAGAAAATCTAAAACTATTAAACCAAAACAAATAGAAAATTATAAAAATAAAAATACATAAAATATATAAAATATATAAATTAAAAATCCACACAAAAATAAAATAAAAAAATTAAGAACAAGGGCAATTTTGAAATTCATTTCACAATCTATCCTTTTTGCTCCTTGTTTTCGACACTCTACACATTCTTACACCTATACACATAATTGTAGAGTATAATTAATTTTAACTCTACATTTATATTACATTGCTTTATCATTGATCGTGAGTTAGTTATTGAATTACTCATCTTTATGAGCGCTCACCTCAATGATAGTACCGGTCTCGCCTTGTGTAGATCACATTAGACCCTCGCAAAAGTAGAGTTTCATGATGTTATGGAGGAGTGCTTCCTCTCGCTCTCGTATTGATTGGTTTCTAATATCTTTTGAGGCATAGTAATTGTTCAACTTGGCAACCATAAATTCCCTTCCAAGGTCAATATCAGATCACGTACCACTGTATTTGGATTCTTACAATGGGAGGGGATGCTCGTCCTACTTTAGATTCGAGAATTGTTGAATGACAGAGGATAAATTTTGTGAGTTGGTGACCACCTTTTGGTATGAGCTAGAGGTGGAGGTCTCAGCAACTATTTAGGTCGCGTTGAAGCTAGCAACACTGTGAAAGTGGCTCGTGGCTTTCAAGTGGGACTCCCGTGCTGAGTGTTGAGTTGAGGAGAAATCAGGAACATGATGAGTGTCTAGACTAGATTTACTAGAGGACATCAGAAATTTGGATGCGGAGAAGCTAGTAACCCGAAGGATGGTGCCAAAGATCCTTGAGGAGGAGGATTGGAAACACGAGTTCGAATGGAGGTAGAGATCTCGGTAGAAGTGGCTGAAGGAGGGTAATGCAAATATTAGATTCTTCCATGCGGTGGCAAATGGGAGAAGGTAGGGGAACTTGATCCACGCAGTTGAGGTTGGTGGCGAGGAGTTTCATGGAGAGGATGCGGTTGCAAGGGAGGTCACATGCAACTTCAGAAGCATGAGCAGGTACTTGCCACATTGCGGATTGAGGTGATTAGGATTGGAGGTGGCGAGCATATTTGACCTTGATGCGAAGTTGTTGATGAGGCCATTTGGGATGCAGGAGATTCACAAGATTGTCTTTGCTCTGAACCCCAGACAGGTGCCTAAGGTTGGATGGGTTCCTAATATCCTTTTTCAAAGAGTTTTGGGAGCTGGTTGTTGGAGAGGTGTTGGAGTTGGAGTGTGTAAAGAGAAGCTAAGGTTTTGATCGTCTCAACTGATCACTTATATTTTTACTTCCTAAGAAGGATGTGGCCACAAGGGTTGAAGACTTCTGACCAATTGCACTATCCAATTCCATATACTTGATTGTGGCAAAGGTCTTAGCCAACCGTTCGCAGGGATTTTTAAGTAGGACATCTTGTCTACCCAGAGCGCCTTTTTTCCTATGAGACAACTCATGGGTAGCGTGGTTTCGACTTTTGAGATTTTTACGTTGGCGTAGAAGGAACACAAAGGGATCTTTATGGAAGGTCGACTTCTCGAAAGGCTTATGATTGTGTAGATTCACGATTCGTTTAGGCATCTCTGTTCAAACATGGCATCTCGGACATGTGGATACGTGGATGAAGAGGAGTGTTACAACTACTTATTGCATTGTTCTTGTGAATGGATAGTTGAAGGGATGTTACTTTCAGCTACAATGTGGGGTTCGTCAGGGATGCCCACTAGCTCGACTACTTTTTGTTATAGCGACATATTCTCTATTCGTTATGGTTGATCGAGGGGTGACAAGAGGTTTTTTGAGCGGGTAGTCAAAGGAGGAGATTTTGATCCCAATACTTCAGTACATGGATGACACAATCCTTTTTACGAAAGGAGGTGCATAGAGTTGTAGAGGCATGTCAGTGGTCCTTGACATATTCGGTGCCATTTTTTGGTTGACTCAATATAGTTAAATCATAGTTTGTCCCATTTGACTTGGAGGATGCGAAGATTGAGTTGTGCGTTGGCTAGATGTATTTCCCATGCAGGGATTTGCCATTATGCTACCTTGGAGTGCCTCTGGTAATTGGGAATTTGATAGAGTGGCTACCCATGATTGAAAAGATGGAGTAGATGCTGGCAAGGTGGAAGTTTGTGTGTTTGTCTAGAGGTGGCAGACTGGTGGTGTTGCGCTCAGTTCTACTTGTGATTCCTATCTTCTTCCTATTTTCCAGACTCCTTCCTATGGGAGTGAGGAAGAGGCGTAAGAGCATCATGAGATGCTTCTTCTGGGAGAAGCTTCTTTTGGTCATCCTTGGGACGATCAAGCGTGCTACCTTTAGTGGATTGGAAATTGATTTAATGTTCGAAGGATGAAGTTGGTTTGGAAGTGCATAGCTTGGAGGAGATGAACAAGGCTTTGATCGACAAGTGGATTGCTTAGATTTGAAGCGATTGTAGAAGTTGGTTTGCTGATATGATAAGGAAGATCTATAGTAATGGCTCCTCCTTACCATAGATCGGGAGCCTTGGGCACGCTCCCTCGTACTTTTGGCGATGGGTTTATAGTGTGGTGCAGAAGATTCACCTCTTTATAAGACTCGTCCTTGGGGATGACACTAGCTTTAGGTTCTGTACTGATGACTGGAGTGAGAGCGGATCGTTGGGCGTGAGGTTCTCACGTTTGATGGCGTTGGCGGCGAACCCATATTGTTTTGTGACAAATGTGTAGGATGGACACTCGTTCTTACCTAGGTTTTGCTATGAGCTCTCAGACCAGCAGTAAGAGGATCTACTAGTGTTGCTTGTAGAGTTGGATAATGTAGTTGGACGCTCTGAGGGACATGCCTGATGGAGCTGGTGCAGTGGGATATTCTCGGTTGGCAAGTCATACAAGGCTTTGAAGGGACCATTGATTTTTGACCCGGTAGGATGTGTAGCAGACTGTAGAAGGATCTGGAAGGTCTTTCTGTGGCTATTCAGAAGGGAAGGCTATGAGTGGGGATAAATTTGCTCGGTTTGTTTAGTCTGCTGATCCTACCTTATCATGATATTTGGACGAGGTGGAAGATGTAGATCATCTTTTCTTCATGTGTGGGAGTTTTTTAGGAACCAAGAGATTTATGTAGATGTGTTTGGTTTCTGGGAGTCCATAAGGGAAGATTGGAATGACACATAGAGGGAAAGATCAGGTTGTTTGGTTATGATTTGGGCACTTTTGGCTGGCCAGCAATGGTGCGGTCTTTCGCCAGGAGCGATGTTACGGAGAATGTTGTTTCACATGCTAGAGCACTAGTGGAATGTTAGAACTTGTAAATTTTGATTTTGAATACTTACATGTTTTGTAGGCGTGTATTTAATTGGTGATTAATGATAAAGTTTTTTTTTTTGCACACACTTATACTGTGGGGGCTCTTTTTTTTAAAAAAAAGGATACAAGAATGAAAACATCCCTTACGGAAACAAATTGAAAGGGATAAACTAAAAAAATAAGGGTGAGTTTAAAAAAATGATGATTGGAAAAGAAGAGAAGTTTCTTGATTTACTAACCCCTTTGTCCATGTGTTCTCCCAACTTGGTTGAGTATCTTTATATTTTCGAAAAGTGTGGGAGAAATAGAGTATTGTGTAGAGTTTTTCATGCTCTACCATTATTTGAGGTGCTCTACATTAGAGTGATCATTTTTCTTAGACACCTCCAGATAGAGATTCATTGCAAGTTCCATTCTCCATTGATCGTGAACTCCAGCAGGAAATCCTTTCGAGGCTCCTATAAGAGAAAACTCTCTTCAATGTCCCTATAAGAGTTGCTCCTTTTTCCATATCTACGTGCATATATTCCCACAACATTTCTTGTGTTTGGTCCTTGAAAGACATGGAGTTATCTTCTATTGATAAGACATGTTACATGCAGAGTACTCCATGAAAGAGACTCATTGTAGTACATGTGGCTCTAATTGATGGATTTATAGAGTACACGAGCCAATTATTGATCCAGAATTCTCTACAGATCATCATATGTACTCCAACTCTCTAGTTCCACCTCACTAGTATGACATGTGAAGCATCGTCTATAACACCGACTAGTAGAGTATGCGTTCAGTCAAGGTTGTCTATTTATATTGTATTTAGTGTGTGAGTTTTTTTGTTTGTCCAAGCCGAGCATTGCATGTTGCAGCTTAGGAGGGAGTGATAGAGTGTATTTGATGGATAATCACATACTTCAAGTTCCAATTACACTACTCTATTTAGTCCCTTATCATATGTTAATGACTAATGTGTTACTAGGGCTATATAAAGAGCCTTACAACCCCCATTATAATATTTGAGAAACTCAATAAAAGAAACAATCTTTTCTGACTTTCTTCTACGGTTTCATCTTACTCCCTAGGAAGTAAGGTTCCATGTAAAAATAAAGCCTTATTCTTTTTTCTTCTTGTTTTGCTTCCGCATTCTATTTTCGATCCGTCAACACAACTTCTTCCTTGAGATGAAGAATATGATGCTCGTTTGGAAGGGTTTGTACAAGATTTGATTGAAGAGGGGATCAAGAATGTTAAAAATGAGGGAGTCAAGCGGGATGACTTTCAACTGGAGAAAATTGTTGACATTATGATTCATAAGGTCGTAAATAGTATCTTTCTTGAGGTAGCGGATTTGGTGACCAACAAGAATGATCAATTAGGGACCAGAAGCATGTGCAAAGTAATCTAAACTAGAGTAAGATAGGAAAATGAAAAAAGAGACTTTTTCTAGCATGTTTGCAAGATAAACTTATAAATGAAGGTAATGTTGCAGATGAATATTATATTCATCTCCTCGATATCTTCATCTTGGCTAAAAATCCTTGACAAGTACAAGTGTTGAAAATAAAGAATGAATAAGTGAATTGATAATCAGATCAATAAACATAAAAATGTAAAATAGGAATTCTTAGATTTTGCGTGGAACTCTACTTCGTGAGAAGCAGGATGAAACCATAGAGAACGCCTTTAAGGGTCAGATCATCTATTACAACTCTCAATGAGTACATGGGGTGTGGGACTTCTTATATAGCCTCACGGACAGATCGAAGTTCCACTTACATATGATCTAGGACTACTAAACATGAGTGGATGCATCCAATTACCCATCTATTACATATTCCAACACTCCCCTTCAAGCTGGAGTTGAGAAATCTATAGCTTGCAATAAAAGAATATATATAACGCAACTTCACTTGATACATATGAGAGAGACAAGGATAGAGACACCCCACTCTTATGGGGATATAGACACCCCATTTTAAGTAATCGATGTTGGTAGAAGATCTTACTTGAGGATGGGTTCGCGACGATTAAGTCACTTTGAAAGAACATCAGTTTTACATGCAGTAGTCGCTTGCGACAACCAGGTCGTGCATGGAGTAGAGTTGTTGTGAAGGAAGAAAGTATAGTATGGAGTAGTAGTCGGTGATAGAGATATTTCAATGAAGTAATTGATGCTCAGTGAAGACGGCTGATGACAGTAATAGTCTGGAGTGTCGGTCGGTCAATCATGGACAAGCGGTAGAAGTCCTGTAGATACATCTCAAAAAGAAGAATATACCCCTGATCTAACCCCCCCTTTCTCCTATACTTTATATAATAAAGAATGTTGGTGATCAAGTTGGGAAAATACAATGAATAATATACATTTTTTCTTTCTCTTCGTTTTTATGCTTCCTTTTTTCTCTCTCTTTTGCACTAATCATTTTTTTTGAGCCATCTCCTTTTTTTGGCTCTTCCTTTAGTTTTAAAAAATATCAACCTTTCTCCTCTTTGGCTTTTTTAATAGTCACTCCCTCTTTTTTCCTTCAAAAACTCATGACACTCTTAGGACCGGTCTTTTTTTAGCAGCCTAACCCAACATGGGCTTGATACATTTAGCCCCTCTCTTTTTTTATACAAATAAGTATGCCATCGAGCCTAAAAATAAGCACACAAGCCTTTTTTAGTATAGGGCAATTAGGCCCATTTCTACTCAGACGATGAGAACTAGGGTTCCCATGATGGAAACCCTTTCCGTTGTATGGAGATCCATCACCACCTAATGTCTTCTGTGTAAGGACTACGCAAGTGAACACTAGTGATGATGTAGTTGCACGATCGATTGTCGGGGCTTGGATTCGTTGCACGTGTTACTGGAGGAGAAGGAGCTCCCATTGCAGGCTGCTGCCGTGGATGAGGACGACGTGTTATTGCTGTTGATAGGAGAATCCATCACCCCGTGTAGGGTTTCGGTGATTAGGGTTCATGATGGTTGTCTAAAGTGCGCCCTAGCGACGAGACTGTGACTTGCGGCTGTGCGAGCATGTGTCACCGTGAGCCCTTGAGTTGTGGTTGTGCACCATCGTGCATGCGTGTAGTGCGATGTTATTGATCTTTTTCCCCATCCCATTTTTAATATAGGGTTCCAACAAGGGCCTGCACAGGGGTTTCTGTTTACGGGCGACGCTGCCTGGAGTGCCTTGGGTCACTATGACACGTGTCTTAATGATGGTTGAAAAGAATTATTGCTCCATAGGAACCCTAACAACTTTCATGAACTTGATGATTTCCATATCTTTAAAACATAACATTGATTATGCAGAACAAAACAGATCATGTAAATCAAAGAACATAATCAAAGTAAATATTCGAGAATCAACCCTAGAATCGAACTACTCTGATACCATGTTGAAAATAAAGATTGCGTAAGTGAATCAATGATTAGAACAATTAACACAAAAATGTAAAATTGAAACTCTCAGATTTTACGTGGAATCCTCACCGTGAGGGGTAGGAAGAAACCAGGGGAGAAGGCCTCTATGGGTCGAGTCATCTACTGCAATCTCTTAATGAGTACATGGGTATAGGGCTTCTTATATAGCCCCACAGACAGACCGGAGTTCCACAGACATGAGATGTGAGACTAAACATGAGTGAGGGTATTTGGGTCTTGGAGAGATCAAATTACCCATCTATTACATACTTCAACAACAATGACTTTCAACTTAATTTCATGTTCTTATAAATATCTCTACATGATAAGAGCCTCGTATTATTACAAAAAAAAACTATGATGAAAAGAGAAGAGCCATTCCTAACCCTGGGTAGAGTGACCCCATCGATAAATAAAGAAAGAGAAGGAAGAGGAAAAATATGAAAACAAGAAGATATCTTATATACACACATGTATGTAACATGTAAAATTTCCTCACACTTAAATTAAATTCATACCAACTCCAACTGACATGAAATTACTTGAATATTCTAAATAAAAGTAAACTCAATCATCGAAAAATATACTAGAAATAACAACTTGTATAAACTTGGAATAATCACAAGCCCAAATACAACCTATGTATGGGCTCTAGGGCACTTATCAAGCAAACACGCTCATATAAACCTTTATTCACCTTTTAAGTTATACAAATTAAATACCTATAAATCAAGATCACTTTCAATGTAATCAGAGGTCACGTGTGAAAGTTAGTTGACCCCTATTGTATATTATACAATTGCACATACAAAATGTAACATTTTATGTACTCACGTTTCTTGTTTTTCTAACTCTTGGTATTTTTTGAGTATATATTTTCTAAATAAGTTACACGCTAACTAGCCACAAACATACAAAATCTAAACAATTATAAAATATAAAAGAATAAAAAAAATGAGAATCCTTATCATAGGTTTACTACGCATGTAAATAACCTGTTCTTATTTTCTATAGCAATTAACCCAACTCATGAAAATTCAAAAAAAGTAGTTTAATATGTGTTATATATTGTAAATAATAAAAAATATGATATATATATAGTTTTACCAAAAATAAATATATAATAATATAAAACTACAAAAACATGATAATTTATACTATAAATTATCTACAAAAATGATAATCACGAGAGAGGGTTGAAATTGCTTTTAAGCCTTATATAGAAGTTGTAAATCTAAATGAGATATACAACTTCATGTTGGACGCTTTTTTATTTAAGGTGATTTAGCACCCAATATAGTCCAAAATCTAGTAATCACACATTGTGACAATGAGTTATACGTAGGGCTGACTATTGAATCAAGGCTCAATGAGCCAGGCTCGGGCTCGGCTCAATAAGGGCTCATGAGCTTGGCTCATTAAGCAATTGAGTCGAGCCCGAGCTAGAATTTTGGGCTTAATAGCTTAACGAGATGAACCCAGTTGAGTCATGTTCGGCTCGATAACTCGATAAGGAATATATATATACAATATCTATATTTATATGTATATTTATGTATATAATAGACACATAAGAGGAGTTGCATGTTCAACAATCAGTACCTATATTTATAGTTGTAGCTGTCTACGTAGGTACTAATTAAATATGTTTATTATACCCAAACAAATTGTAGATCAATATAATTTTGTTTCGTGGGCACCTTTATAACTATATATGTCCACATATATGAATGTGAATTCCAGCGTGATAATGTTCCATATATATTATATTGTAGACTTAGTTACGATCTCATGTTATTATACGTCTTTAAATAGGAACATATTTGATAATATATACCATCCACTGATGTGCTGACCAATATTATGTTTTTTCAAGGAACATAAAGCTATAACAATATTTATGTTTTTTTAGGTTATAATTAGCAAATGGGATAATTACACCCATAACCCTGAGTAATTCCTCAATCTCAATCATAACCCTGCATAATCGCGAATTACACGAGAAACCTCGAGTAATCATTCCGTCTCACACTCATGACCCTCCGTTAAATTTCTCCCTTAACCCAACCATATCATTGGGTTAATCCAACCCTTCTTGTATCCAACGGCTGAAAAAAATTAAAAAAATAATCCCCCATCTTCTTCCAGCTTAGCCGACCCCTCCCCCTTCTTCCTCCTCCCTCCGCCTACAACCACCCCCTTCGCCGCCCCTCCGCCCCACGCAACCTCAGGAGAACGGTGCGAATACGAGCGAATGGCGGGCTGGGAGCTTTGAGCTGGGGAGGATCAAGCTTTGAGCAGGCGGGGTCGAGCAGGAGCGCGGGGCTCACTTGGCAGCGGGAGGGTGGGGGGAGTCCGAGCGGGGGAGGAGCAGGCTCGGTGGGGGGTGGATTCGAGCAGAGGGCGGCGGGTCGAGCAGGGGGCAGGGGAGGGTAACTCGGAAGGGGTAGGGGAGGATAGCTCGGGGGTGGGGGTGCGATTGGGTTGGGTGGTGATGTCCCTCGTGCACTGCACCAACCCATACAACTTCTCGTACCCTCCGAGCCACCCGATGTCCATCTCCCCCGCCGCGAACAGCCGAGGCCCCGTCGCGTTGGACACGGCATAGGATCGCAACCCCTTCAGGACCGTCAACACGGAATTGTTGAACTGCGCCGCGTCCGCAGAGGGGATATTGTTATAGTTGTACACGCATGTTCCCCAGTCGAAGTCAGCGGCGCCTGCGAACGGCGTGTTGGCGTATCGGAGTAGACAGTCGTCGTACCACGCAATAGCGTTCTTGTTCCAAGGGCAGCTCTGTGGGAGGTAGGAGCTTGCTTTGTCCAGGCAGGAGCTGCAGTTAGAGGCGTCGATATCGCCACGGCAGAGAGCGAGGCCGTATACGCGGTCCGGGATGGAGCCGGAGGAGGAGGTGAGGAAACCGGAGGAGGAAGGGGTGGAGGAGGAGAGGTTGGCAAGGAGGGTGTTGAGGTTGGTCTCGAAGGTGCTATTGGCGGTGTAGTTGGCATCTCCCTTAAACAAGCAGTATTTGTATCGGTGATCATCGGAAGATGAGTGGAGGAGGAGGAGGTTCATTATGAAGAGGCAGGAGATCAGCCGAAGACTTGAAGCCATGTTTGCTGCTATGTCGGTGCGCGCGAGAGAGAAAGTCGTAGGTGCGACGTAGGGAGGAGAGGAGAGGGCAAACAACCGTCAGAGTCGATCGCCTCTACGGCGCCGGAGGGATTGTCAAATTTCTGAAGGTGCGGACATGGACCAGATGTTACAATATTCAGCGAAATTTGCTTCATTCTGACAAAAAAAATCTTAAAATGTAACCGGTTAAATTAAAGAAAAGAAAACGCAACTTTCTTCTGAAAAAGAATGAACTGGAACAGGGGGGGGGGGGAGGAGGAAGCTGGTGCGCCACGGCGGCGAGGGCGGAGCTTCGAGGAGAGCTCTTTCGGTGCCGGGATGGGGGTTCGAGGAGGAGCTCGACGGGTGGTGGGGGACTTCGAGCTCAACGTGAGGGGAGGGGGGTTAAGATGCATCAAGGAGAGAAAAAGAGATATAGGGCATGATTTGTAAATTCGATAGAGTATTAGGGGTAATTTTGACTTTTTTTAACGGAAACCGTCAACTATAACGGTCATCTGAAACGGACCATAACACAGGGTCATGTCATGTAAGAGTTAAGCATTACTCGGGGTTTCTCGTGTAATTCGCGATTATGCAGGGTTATGATTGAGATTGAGGAATTACTCAGGGTTATGGGTGTAATTATCCCTTAGCAAATTAGTTTTTTTATTAGCAAATAGAATGATACAATATATAATATAATTTAGCTTTTGAAATGTAACTCAGATAGTCGCCCACTAGTAAGGAAGATAGTCTCTCAAAGAAGAGGTTACATGTTCAAGCCTATGCACTGCACTTTTATACCAAAAAATCACACTTTCTTTAATGGGCCTAGACTTGGTTCAATAACGGACTCAGCTTGAGCCTTCTTATCGAGTCCGAACTGGCTCGATAAGAGGCTCGAGCTCACCGAGTCTGAGCTCGAGCCAGCTCGATTGGGCTCGATCAAGCCCGAGCCCGAGCTAGGGCCTGAATTGGCTCGTTAGGCTCAATAGCCAGCCCTAGTTATACGTAGTGGAGAGCATTAATTAACAACTCGAGCTAATATTTTGGATAGTAGTTGCATAGTCCCTTGACAGGGCATCTACTTATAGCTTGAATCAAGGCTCTGATTAGTGATTTCATATGATGCTTCATGCCTCGATTCCCAAAGGAATTAATATGTCCTCTTTATCTCCACTTATTGAACATAGCTCATACAAATTGAAAAAAATCGATGGACCAAATCTCAATCGTCAATCACCTAATGTTGATCTCATGATCTTGAATTTACTAAGATGCATCACCTCTTGGCTCTTGTAATGTTAACTTACAAACTACAAGCTCATGGAAGCGGAAAATCAAATCTTCGATGAGTTTGGTGAACACACAATGGAGTAGGTGATTCTCCTTGAAAAGGGATGCACAAGGAAACAAAAGGTCTTCGATCCAAAGGGAGCATCAGGAATAAGAAGGAGATGGAGAAATCAATGAGAAAAACACTGATGATGGGAAACCACATAATTCAAGAAAGCTTAAATACTGTTGATTCTATCAATGAAACTCAAAATCAACGTGAAATAAAAAACTATATTAAAAAATGTACATGGAAATAGGATCAAATAGAGGACCGAGTGATGATTAAAGTTGAAATTTCCCTCTGTTCAATCCTTTGCATTGACACTTTTGAAGATTGATTGCAAATTTAAGCTAGCATTTGATATCCATTTCTTCTCATTCTTCTCATTTTTCATACACTCTAATATGACTAACCCTTGATAATCTGCCTACATTTATCTCTTCATTAAATTTTGAATATATCTAGTTTTATCGAATAAAATATCACATATTTTCTGCTAACATGAATGTTTTCATAATTTGGAAGGCCATTTGCATGAAATCGGCTAATCGACTGATCGGAGCATTGTTTTAATGTTTCTTGAGTCTTTAATACTCTAAGGAGTTGTATTTCAATAGCATATGATCCCTTACCATATGTCAACTTGTTAAACCCCTGTTTGTGTAAACTCTAACATATGTTATATTTTATTTATGATTTATTAATCATACTTAATGTCGTTAGTTCTTGTAGAAATATACATATAGAAATGTTATGTCTATGAATAAAATATGCTCTCCTCTCCAATTGTGTAAACTTTAACAAATGAACCCCTATTTGTGTAGTTTATTTGTGTTTTATTAATCATACCAATGTGTGAGTCGTGAGATGTTATACAATAAAATATGTATATGAATTAGCATGTTGGAGGCTGAGCTGAATAGGGGTGTTCATGGGGCGGGTATCCAACCCGTTCGATCGTGACCCACCTCGATCCATTATTATTGGGTCAACGGGTCGACCCGATCCGTTCAAATGGGTACCCGATACTAATAGGTATCCGTATCATTCAAATGGGTAACGGGTACCCGCGGATACCCATTGAATTTCTTTCAAGATAAAAGTGTTCCTTTGGATTGCTATTAGAATGATCAAATCCTGATTATCCCTTTATCTAGAATCATAAAAATAACATGTATTAAATTCAATGTAAAAATAAATACAAAGTCTGTCATTTTTTATTTTGCAAATAAACTACATATAATATTAAGTGGATTCTGAGCTTGCTATTAGCCATAATATAGCTTTATGATATACATATAAATTATATATATCATAAAATTATTGATAAATTTTTAACTTAACAATTTTATTATATATTATAAAATTTCCACATATTCAAGTTTGATGTAGCAAGTTGTATATATGAATATGATTATATAATCTTCATACTAGATTCTTTTATAAATTCTCGTGTAAAATTCTATGCATGGAAGAAGTTGTGTATATATATATATTAGTGATGATAAAAAATGAAGAGAGAAGTTCTATATGTAGATGATATTATTACTGGTCACTTTTTACATTAACGAATAGTGTATGAAAATGGTACATTTACTGATGCTATCTGGCATGGTATGATAGTAAAAAATATAGTTTAAGATGTAAACTTTATAAATAAGTAGATATCCGTAGTGAAGTGTGGGCATTAACCTACAGGAGGTATGCTCGAGGACAGAGGCCTATCGCTGCGAAGAGAGGTGGGAGCGACCTGATATAATGGTAAGTTCAATGGGTCATATGTGGCTGCCCCCTAGGGGCAGCCAACATGGCTGCCCCCGCCTTATTTGGGCGAATTTTTTTATTTTTTTTGAAAAATAACACCATTTACATTCATCCCTATATCCCTCCTATATACCATTCGAATTTCGTCAGAAACAGAGACTCCTACGGCCTCCATCCGGACAGTAATTTTTTAACGGTAACAGGATTTTTTTAAATCGATACCATCGAGATGGAGGCCGTAGGAGTCTCTGTTTCTGACGAAATTCGAATGGCATGTAGGAGGGATATATGGATGAATATACATGGTTTTATTTTTCAAAAAAAATAAAAAATTTTGAGGAAAAATGGGGCGGGGGCAGCCCCATTTTTTCCAAGTTCAATTTGCATACAATATTATTTTAGATATTACAATATGTATCTATTAATTGAAATAGATTCGACATCGTACAAATATTTCTAATGAACTCGAATAAATATTTTACAAATCATTAATTATTTAAAGTAAATGTTAAATTAATTCTTTACATATAAAATCAATTTTTTTATATATGTTTTTACATTTTTTTTAGAAAACTTCAGAATTAACCTTTTATTTCGCATGACTCAATCAAAAATCATTCTGCCGTGAAGCGCAGGTAATGTACTAGTTCATCCTATTACCACAATTCTACCTTCAACTGCCTCCCTCGTCGAGAATGCCAAACACACACACACACACACCTAACACACACCTCTAACCCGAATAACCAAACTTACCAAATCTCCGTACCACACAACACCAAAGAGATCTACCCTTCCTCTTCTCCATTCTCTCGCGATGGAGCCGGACGTGAGCATGGAGACGTGCTGCATGATCCGCGTGGCCGTCCTCCCCGTGGGCGGCGCCATCCCGCCGGAGCTCCTCCGCGACTACGTCTCCATGCTCTCCCTCCATCGCCGCATCCCCCTCTCCTCCATCGGCCCCTTCTACACCGAGCACCAGAAGAGCCCCTTCTCCCTCCAGCCCTGGGACTCCGGCTCCCTCCGCCTCCACTTCATGCTCGGCGGCTCGCCCCCGAGCCCCTGGGAGGACTTCCAGTCCAACCGCAAGATCCTTGCCGTCCTCGGCATCTGCCACTGCCCCTCCTCCCCCGATCTCGCCCGAGTGGAGGACCAATTCCTCCGCGCCTGCAAGGCCTACGCCTCCGCCCTCGTCTTCCGCTGCTTCGCCTTTTGCCCCAGCGACTCCCAGGTTCTCTTCCTTTTCTCAGATTTTTTTTGGTAGACGGAAATGCCGGATTTTTCTTGGTTTTGAATGTGGCTGAATGGGAAAATGTGGATCTCGGTGGTGCTAGAGCAGGAACTGTGTGATCTCTGGCCGTTGGGTTGGTTGAATTCTTACCTACCACATCTTTAGAGAATGTTTTAGATGCCCCCTTAAGACCACGGGTCGAATAATATGATTTACTAATAACTTTAACTGTTACGAATGCCTCAATATTAGGTCTTGTTGAAAAGCATCAAGCTTTACTTGTGTTATGTTCTAAGCTAATTTTGAGAGAATAGTCATTCTCCTAAACATTATGACAACTTCATTGCAAACATCGCCTGCCTAGAACAAAAATATAATTCCTTGAAAGTATCATATTTAGTGGCATTTAGCATATACCAAGCGCGATTCATATAATAGTCTCCATTGCAAAATAGAAATCCTGTGAGATGCTATAGTATTACCTGGGAAAATTAACCCCTTTAACATGTAAGTCATAAATTCAGAAGTTACTTGATTGCCAGTTATTTTTAGAATGTTGACTTGTTTGCCAAATACTTTACCTGAAACCCATATTCAGCTAATTCTGATACGGATGTTTAACAGACGTAGTTGAAGGAACTTGGATTTTTGGGTGTCTATTAGAGTTAACTGCTAGATGATTTTCTTGTATATATTTTAGACTTTTCTCTTTGAGATTCCTTTCAGTAGCATTTTCCACGTTTCTTATGTCCATACAAAGTGTTGAATTGATAAAAAAAGAAATGGTTTAATTTGCGCGTGTCCGCCATATTTGCCCTTCTTCTTCTTCATATTTATATCATTTGAACCTAAATAAATAACAATATAATACAAATTCATCTTTCTTTTATCTTGAATTTTCGTGAATTATATTATCTTATGATTGAGCTGATGTTGGTCATGCTTAGGTTACAGTTGCACGATTGCACCTACAGATCTTCATTTGTGATGTATTATTTTGCTTTTTTTACAAGTGTATGATGATTTTTGGCTTGTGTATTTTGTTTTCCTTTTCAGTTGGAGGATGGGAAAAATAAAGGGAACACCTTAACATTATTCCCTCCATCTGATCGAAAAAGTCAGGAACTGCACATGCTTACAATGGTACAAGACCTTGCCGCATCGTTACTAATGGAGTTCGAAAAGTGTGTTCTTCGTACTGAATCTTCTGGAACCATTCTGAAGACACCTCTAGATTCTCAAGCGAGCCTTAGCTCAGAGGAGGTTACTGTCTAGGTGTTCTTGGCCTCTGTAAATTTTATCTTGAAAAATTGGATTTTAATTTCTTACTTATTTAAGATTCTGTCTTCTTAGTAAGTAACCAAGCACTCTAATTTCATAATACAGGTGATCAAGGCAAAAAAGAAGAGGCTTGGCCGTGCACAAAAAACCATAGGAGATTACTGTCTTCTTGCTGGTTCACCGCTTGATGCTAATGCACATTATGCTACTGCAATAGAGTTGGCAAGGCTAACGGGAGATGTTTTTTGGCATGCCGGGGCGTTGGAAGGGAGTGCCTGTGCTTTAGTGGTAAGTAATCATTTCCAATAGAGGATGTGAAAAATGCAAAGACAAAAATGTCGATGCCTGATTTGTTAGCGGCATTTCTACCCTTAAATCCCGTGTCTCGGTGTAATGCAGTCACTGAATTTTTCGAACTTTTAGAAGCTGTTTGACCTTATGACCTTATAATTTTATTTCACATTGAGTTTATGATATGGTATGCACATTAATAAGTTTGTGACTTGAAACCTCTGGTGGCGGACTGACGTGATGATACATTGGGCCAAATATGGACCGGCGACTGACCATATGTGGTAGGAATACTCACTAAAGAGTAGTAATTCCAGTAGTCGTGACCAATCTTTTTAAAGTGCTTGAGGTGCATGGAGGCAGTATTGTTGTATTGAGGTGAAAGGGTTAGGGTCATAAAACTTGGTTTCTGATGAACTGTCAAAATAAATTGAAGTATTAATACGAGAACCTCATCCACCAATAAATAATTGAATCATGTATTATCATTTATCAAAAAGTACAAAGTTATCTGAAAGTGCATCAAATACTCTTTAGTGTGGTACTGAATAAGCAAATAACGTACTGTAATAAAATGAAGTAAGTAATGATAAAGTAATCAACAATATTCGACGTATAAAACTACTGAACATATTTTGTTAGTTTTAGATTGCTCAATCAATATATATTCTCAATGATGTTTGCATTGATATGAAATGGAAACACATAAAAAATAGAGTAAACATGTTATGCTATTGATTATTTATCACATGACTAAAGCATTTTAAAGTCATTGGTACTTAATATTATATTGCATGAGACGAGAGAGTATAAATTTTAAAAAATTATTGCAACCGAGGTTTAGTAGCTGTGCTACTTTTCTTGAGTTGCATGCTCAACTCAAAAGAGATAATTTTGGGTAATTGATACCCCTCGAGGTTTGCTACTTTTCACCTCAATATTTACATTTTGACTGCCTCAAGGTGGTTTTCAAAATCATTTTTGACGCAGAAGCTAAGGTGATTATAGAGAGGTATCTAGAAATTGGATGCATTCCATTCCATCTTTAGCATCACTGTTGTAAAAAAAGTGTCTATTATGGTCATTTAATGTTTTCAGAAATTGACTGGTGGCTATGAGGAGATAATATGACAGTGATAATTAATAGAAAGGTACCGAGGTTGATGTAGTGGTAGATTCCTATTAGACAGTAGGAAGAACTTCCTTGGGAGGAGGGATATGGATGGAGATTATGAGTCCTCAAAACCAGAGATAGAAAGGAACTTTACATACTAAAAGAATTTGATGATCTGCCTATTGTGATGCCTATATGTTATAGCACAACATTGATGAAAATTGACACCCCCACCCCCAAAATGAATTTCACCAAACTATAAGATAATTTGTACTTAGGAAACATGATATGTTGATGTTTGGCTAGTGATATTACGTGTCGGTAAGTGGTAGTTTCTTCCCTGGCCCCTAGAACAGATTCTTTTGTGTCTAACGAAGTTTTTCTGTAAATCTTGATATTGGATGACATTTTTATGGATTTATCATGTTTTGCATGCGCCTTTTGTTCTCAATGTGATTGTCCATGTTCTTCTTTTGTTAGGTTGATCAAGAGGACCATAAGGATCCTGCTGTAGAAGAGGAAGTTAAGTATAGATACTTTACTGTGATCCAACTCTACAGAAGGTCATATCTGCAAGACAATTCTCAAAGGTCACCAAAATTTTTCCCACACATTTTGCTCCTCTCACTTTTTCTTGTAGGTCAGCATAACAGTGCATACATGTATTTTGTCTCTATTGAGTTTAGATGGTCATACCATCATATTATTGCAATTTTTGCCAGCAGTAATTTCTCAATAACAATTCTTTTTCACATTGTTAACTTTCGTGCAAGACCATGTGGATCCTTATTCAGATTGACACAGTTCTACAGGTTTTAGGCGATTTTCTTGCAGCTGACCCCGTTTGTTAAGTGAAAGAATTGTGGGTGCACTTTTTGGGTGCACGCCTTCTTTTGCTTCAAAATATTCTTGCAGCTGACAAGTTATTAGATAGCGTGCTACTGTCTTAGTGCTGATCGATGACATCACATTGTGTGAGGTCATTGTTCGCTGATCAGCATTTAAGGTTATTGTTCGCTGATCGGCATTCATACATTCAGGTTTTGTCCTTTGTTAGTATTAATTTTTTTTTCAGGGCGAAAGTGGTAAGTTATTGGGTATCGTACCATCACTGCTAATATAGTACAGCAATTTCCAATATCATGAATTCTAACCTAAATCAGGAATGCATGTAGTTGTGTTCGCTTAATTGTCATTGGCTAAATCCACAGTACTTGTTTTACCTGCAGTTTTTTCTCGGTTAAGCTTCTTAATAAATATTTTGAATTATTGTAGAGTATCGACAGTGAGCTTTGAACTGGAGGCGGCATTAAAACTTGCTAGATACCTTTGCCGGTATGTTAATGTAAAATCCATAATTTTACTTGATTATAAAAGAATGAGTGTTTCATATGGTTATCTTAAGTGCAAAGGAACTTGTCATACTTTTGTCTAGATCTTTGCTCTTATATTTCACATCTCAGTACCGTAAGCTTACTTGCAAACTTAATTAGTGTTGAGTCAAGTCAATTTATATTCGGTATGAGTGTCAATTTATATGTTTTTATATTAATATTAGTTCTCTCTATAACATTATGCACACCCATTGGCATATATAGAGTTAAAAATAGGGAAAGACAAGTTGGAATCATAAAAAAAACCTAATCTTGGACTGTGCCTCAATCTATTCCTTTTCCTACACTGTGGCCACTGCCATCTCTGACCCATTCTCATCTTGCATAGCTTGATAAGTTTGATATGTTCTCTTCCTATTACCTTTCTCCATCCCCATTTCTCATCCCCGTCCTCCAATATGCATCAGTAATGTTATACCAATTGCAAAGTACTTTACTGGTATGTTGATGGAGGAGATTTAATGTGAAGCAGTATGTGACATGCATACTCTATTCAGTTCCCTATGGATGATGGTGAAATTTAATCTCTTACTAATCTTTAGAGGAAAACATTAGAAGGATTGTGACTGTGATTCAAAAGACTCCTGAATCCTGTCAAAAATTAATTTGCCTTTTAAACATTATTCTGATTCTAATAGAATGTGTATGCTTTACATTCACTATTCATTCACATTTTGGCAGCCGTGAACTTGCAAAGGAGGTAGTAGACTTGCTGATGGGTGCTGCTGATGGTGCAAAATCTCTAATTGATGCCAACGACCGCCTTATATTACATGTTGAAATTGCCCGATTATTCGGTAGACTTGGCTATCACCGAAAAGCAGCATTTTTTTCAAGACAAGTTGCTCAGTTGTATATGCAACAGGATAGTACATTTGCTGCCACCAGTGCTATGAAAGTTTTATCCATGACGTCAAAAGTGTACCATATCCAAAGCAAAGGTGCCAGCAAAATATCCAATATACCTGCCAATGTGAGTCTAAGCACAGCAAATGATCTTTGCATAATTGCTATTGTTTTAGCATTTAAGTAGTTTGTTATGTTATAGTGTGCCCGGAAAGTATATAATGAATGCTTGTCTATACACTAATTCCTACTGATTCAGCAGGGATGTTCAACCTTATAATTTGTGCTTAATGGTTCTATGAAGATTTTGTTTAACTCAGCCTACCTTTCAGAAATCTTATTCTGTTCTTTATCCCCCCCGAAGGGTGGGCATTGCCTAATAGTGAGGAAATTGCTTTCTTGGAATGTTTATGACCTCAAAACCAGCTTTACTTTCAAGAGATATCATGTAGCAAAATGTAGATTTGGTTAGGATTAACATAAATAAAAGCAAAATGTGTAAATATCCCAAAAGGTTGGGATTCAAATCTCAACCCCAATGCTCACATCCTAGCTGGAACGTAGAATCCTTTATGCTTGGTTAGTAACAACAACATTTGAATAGAGTTCTTGGGTACCATATTGAACATATCTATTGTCTGAACTGTAGAAGAAACATGTGATATTAAGAAACTGCCTCTTTGGAATATGTTTCCAATGAAGCAGCAATTGACCTGTACATGCTTAGTGCACTCGTGAAACATGGGTTTGTTTGTTACATACATAGTCGTGTTGTTGCAAGTTATCTCCATCACTCTACCTGAAGATATGTGATTTTTTTTAGATTTTGTCTGGATCGAATGCGTCATTTCTACTACTTGGACCATTGTCCAGTAGTCTCTCTCTACTCTAGAATGAGAGACCATTGCTTATTTCTTGCTTTTCCATGTGACTAGATATGTATAGAAAGCAGTAGTAGAGTTTGGATTTGCAAGTAATCCTATGCAATTGATATCACAATATAAAGTAAGGTCATAGATGAACTTGTAGTGAAGAAGACCCCCTTTCCTTAGATTGCATAATGTACCTCAATACCATCGCAGTGGCATCCTTATATGCCTATGCTGACATGCTTATAAACTGGCTAAGCTTTCCCACTGCAAGGGAAATATCCCGTCTGATGTTTATGAGGTGGATGCGACATTGTCCCTCATTATCCAGCTTGTTTGTCTCGTATAGGCAAGCCCAAGGGTACCTAGGAATTTGAGCCAATTATGTCTATAACATGCCAACCTTATGTAGTATATCGATTATGTACTTTTTCTCTTTATATGTTTTGGGGTACCTCTAGCTTGACGAAGTACTTTAATAGCCCTAGATCCTTGATCACAAACTGGTCAACTATCAACTTCTTCGCCTCCATGATCCTCTGCCCATCATCACCCTTTATAGTGCATGCCTCAATCCTTCTGGTCATGGCATCAAATTTCAGCGAAATTCAGTCGAATTTCTGTCGAATATCGATATTCTGTCGAAATCGAAATTCGACCGAAATGACCGAAATATGAGGGCCCTATTACAAAAAATGACCGAAATGACTGAAATTTCGATCGAATTTCGACCGAAAATTCCACCGAAATTCCGTTTTGGTCGATCGCCGAAATGGTGACTGAAACCGACATTTAAAGGCCTTGCTTCTGGTAAAGAGAATGATCTGATGATGACTTGTCAAAATCATCGCTCTCAAGCATCTTCGAGAGCTTATAAAATCATTCTCTAGAAATTCATCTAAGGTTGTACTGGCCTTCTTCAATAAACAGACCTTCTGACACTCCTGTCGAAGCTTAAAAGTCTGTATATAAATGCATTATTTACATCCAGATATGGAAATAGCAATTGTGTACATCCATGGAGTGGAGAATTTGGAGTGGTTATAATTGTAGAACTGCAGAGAAAGTTTTAAAGCAGTTCACCCCATATGTTTGTGTGAGCCCTAGAGAAACCAATTAGCATTGTGCATAGATATGGATCCTTGCTCTCAAGCATCTTCGAGAGCTTATAAAATAATGCTATGGAAATCTGCTTAAGGCCGTATTTGGCCTTCTTCAACAAGTAGACCTTCTGACACTTCTGCCGAAGCTTGGAACTTTTTATATAAATGCATTCTTTTACATCCAATTGATGGAAATAACAATCATTGTGTACATCTATAGAGTGGACAATTTGGAGAGTTGATATTCGAATCACTGAAGAGAAAGTTCCAAAGTTCACCCCATATATTTGGACGAACCGTGAAGCAACCGATTTTGCCTTGTGCATAGATGTGGATCCATTAAATTGTGCTTCATTGTGAAGTTCAACCCAGATCGCTGGTAGGTCCGCTGAAGTTTATGTTCCTTCAAATATAAAGATAATAAGTTGCAATTTGTTATTCGTATATTTTTTGATCTAGCCCTACCTCTTTGAACTCTTAATCTTGTGTCTTTGCGAGTGACGCTAGATCTTTTGATTTTTGGGGTGTGTGTATGTGAGGGTTCAAGAGGGTTCGAATCGGAACTTTTAGGATCGTTGCAATCACAATATTTGGAACGAACATACTCTTCGTGCTACATTGTTCAAACACAAAAACATAGCAAAAACGAAACCATAAGTGACACATAAATTTTATGTTGAAGCCCGTTTGGGTAAAAACTACATTGATACTCCTGGATTGGACTTTCAATCTGACTAAATCACTCGGTCCTTTTCTATTATACAGATTTCTTAAGCGGGCAACCTAACCATATTACAACAAGTTGTTTACATGTAGACAACTCTAACCGTAACAAGTTGTTTATACGGACAACTCTAATCTTGGGTACATAAGTACAAACTTCTACGAGCCTCAACGATAAATATATATACAATGTAATGCATGGTAACTAGAAAACAATTTTATAGAGCAAGGCACACACTCGTAAGGTGATCATCAGAAATTCAGAGAGCTTGAATGTAATGCATACCTGACTTTATCTCAAACCGATCTTATTAAGAACAGAGTTGAGTATGGTGAGAAACTCTCTTCTTTTAGCACTTATAGATGGGCGTAAACAAGTGATTAGTGTAAGAAATGAAAGCAGGGTATATCAAAAGAATGGAAATGATAGGTAATGACTTTCCTTTTATAAGCAACATAAAATGACCATTAGGGAGTCCACAGCCTTTTTAGGGTCAATGTATGTGATGGTTGAACAAAGTAGACACTGTCATTCAGAGTAAGCACCCTTGCCAAAAAGTAGTCAACTAAACCAAGTTGGTTAGTGGGCTAATCATATTAGTTGACTAACCAATTTCGTTAGTAGGCTAAAATGCAAAAATTTAGCTAATCATATTAGTTGACTAACCAATTTGGTTAGTAGGCTAAAATGCAAAAAATTACACACTTTATTTTAGCCATAAAAACATGAGTAGTTGGTTGGTGCAAAAATTAGTCAACTGGAAGGTTAATTAGTTGACTGAAATTATGATTTAGTTGGCTGAACAGATCAAACAATATGTTTGACTTCCTCTTATCACTTGGTTGACCGATAGGAAAGTTTAGTCGACTAATAAAGCAATTAATCACTTGGAATCATAATTAGTTGATTGATCCAAAGTTGAAACCTAATCTAAGAGTGTAGATGCTTGATGTATGATATCTTGAGGTTTTTACATATTGGTATAATAATTATTACATGATTACAGAACTCGAAACTAGGACTTGATCTTCTTGAAATCATTGGCTTGAGTCTACTTGATTTTGTCATCGTTCATGAGATGATACTTTGTCAATGAGTTTAGCGCACTTCTTCAACATGCTTTCTTAATTCTGGTCCTTAAGTCTGAACTCTTCTTGTAATATTACCTTGAGTCATGTCTTAGCTGCAAGCTAATTTCACAAGTTTTGTTGTCTTCTAAACATGCATGGTTAGCCATTCCTTTCTTAAAGCTTTCTTCTCTGACCTCTACACGTGCCTTTTCTATGTCACTTTAAACATCAAATTCTCTCTTTGGTCTCTTTTTTTTGTTCTCGTTGAGAATAGGGAACGGTTGCACGGTTAAGTAAGGGGCTAAAGCAATTGGCGTTGCTGCAACTACCAATACAAATCATTGAACCATAGTATTGGCCACTGCAACAAGCAGCATTGGAGGTGCACATGCTGGAGGCACCTGATTGGATCCTGGCAAGTGAGTAAATGATGGTTATGTCTTCAAGAAGGTGTGGCTGTGATGGATTCACCTTGAAACCCTATTTCCAGAGGAACAAAGAATGTAGACGTTGATGTTTGTGTACCTACATGGGCTTTGGGCTATGCTTTTTTCTTATTAGCTTTTTTGTTAATATTTTGTTTAGGTCCTATAAACGGCATGTTGAGATATATCCTATCTTTCTTGCTGTTTCTGTTATCTATTTATTTTGTCTACTTCATGTAATTTGCCCAGTAGGTCCCTCTCCTATATAAGAGAACCCAAGAGTCTTTCATTAATGTAATCAATTCATTTCCCTCAACATGGTATCGGAGCGACGGTCATAGACCAGAGTTCCCTTGTCCCACCAAAACCCTAGCTCTACCCGCTGCCTCCTCTCATTGCCAACCTCCGCCGCCCGACCTCCTCCGTCATTGCCCAACCCTAGGCCGTCGCATCGCAGCCCAAACTGCCATGCCTCCTCTGGCACCGCCCAAGCCCTCCCTGGTCGCCTTCGGCATCGCCTAGGCCGTCCCCCGGCCACAGGCTACCGCCTCCTAGACCGCCTCGGGCTTCTCGTCGCCGTACAACCCACCAGCTGCTGCCCAAGCCACTGCCAGGCTGGCCAAAGCCACTGATCAGACCACCCTAGGCCACCCAGGCCCTCCCCTAATCCCCCCAGGGCTGTAGGACCTCCCGTACGCATCCGTGCACCTTTGCGGTTCGAGTAACAGTCTGAATCAGTCCGATTTTGACCAAAAAATGTGATTTCAGACCCATAAATTGCATTTTTCGGCCCTAGCGCGCAACAGAGATTGATGATGATGGTTGTATGAGTCTACACGTATAACCAATTCTCTGTATGATCGTGTAGACTTGTTCATATCGGTCTCTACTCCGCAGTTGAGTTTCGTTGTTCGGCCGTTTTCCCATCATGTAAGAGAACATGAGTGATATTTTTTCGTCCGGAGCCTTCAAGGGCCCGACTCGCATCATTAAGATGTGGTCCATGCAGTTTCTCACCCTCATGCAGTGCAACAAGGAGCACATACTGACAGATCTAGAGCCAACGGATAAGACTGGGGCAAATGCTTCTTGGAAGCAAGATGACGCATATGCGCAGGTTTGGCTATGTGGGACCCTTACCACAGAGATAGGCAATGACATTCGGAACCAACCCATCGCTAGGGTGATGTGGGATACTTTGGTTTCCATCTATGCTCAGGCGAAGAATGAGGCCAAGATTCTTCAGCTATAGTTTGACATCTACAGAGCCCAACAGAAAGGTCAGCATCTGCACGTGTACTACATTTCAATACGTGGCATGGTTGAGAAGCTTCATAGCTTTATGCCTATTACGACATCTCTTGAGCAACACAAGGCATATAGGAACTCCACGATGGTTGGAGTTTTCATGGCCCGGTTGTGATACAGAGTATGATGTAGCATATACTCAGATTCTCACTGGAGCTACCATACTTCTCATAGGGGCGGACTATAGCCATCTCAGCCGGATTATCATGCCTCCTACGACCACTCCTCAGTCCTTGTCAGCTATGGCTGTGTCTTGTGGACGAGGAGTGACGACCCAATCACCCAGTTAGGGATGTCAACGGATCGGGTTTGGGGTGGGTATCAATATTCCCAAACCCATACCCATTTATAAAATCACTACCCATACCCCCGCCTATTTGTTTAATGGGTTATTTCTAGCGGGTACCCACATATCCGACGGATATCCGTATACCCAATGGGTACCCACATATTCACCATAATAAAATTTTAAGCTCTTCATAAATGTACATAGGATTTTCACGCGTATATTAAAAATAGGGAGATTATGTAATATGATGGTATACAAAGATGTGCAATGTATAGGAAATATTAAAGATATATATACACATGTATATATATTAAGTATTTAATTTTTTGGGTTGATAAATTTTATTTATTAAAGATATAACAAGGTAGTCAAATATGAATAAATGGATGGAAATGAGAAATTTGAGTCGGATTTTAATATATGTAGATCGAGACGTATTACATATTAAGTGGATTTGATGAGTTTGACTAAAATGAAACACACATATCCATATTTTTATATTTTTTTATTCGGGTTTGGGTGCGTTCGGGTTCGGATACCTACAAGACAATCCCAAACCAATACCGATACCCGCATGGGTAGTAAATTCAAAACCCAAACCTGTCTAAAAATAAATGGGGTGGGGTTCAGATCGTTAAATGGGACGGGTTCGGGTCAGCTACCCAATAGGTATACCTAGATTGACATCCCTATACTCAGTCTAGAGGACGCACACCTCGTGATAGAGGTGGTGGATGTCCGTGTGGCCCTTGCACCTTTTGCTGTAGACTGGGACATGAAGAGGTACATGCTACTTGAAACATGGATATCCCGTTTCTAGTCGCATGACAAAATAGATCGAGTCTTCAGATACTCTTGCTTCCCAAGATGATCCTCGCCTGGATGATATCGTCTCTCGTATTCAAGAGATGATGACTCATGTTGCAGGAACCATCATTACAGATACCACATCCGCAACCAGAACCTCTTCGAGTTCCTCATGTATCACTTATGCTTTCATTGGCAGTAGTGGTGTCGATATGACATAGTGGATTATGGACTCTAGTGCTTCTTATCATCTTTGTGGAAATAGAGCACAACTGAGGTCCTACAGGACCATACCACATGGTAGATGAGTCACCATTGTCAGTGGCGACCATTTACCCATTACAGGACATGGGGATGTGCATTTGACGCCGTCCATGCATCTTCAGAACATTTTATACGCTCCCGACTTTTAGGTGAATTTACTTTCCATTAGTCGGATTACTAAGGATTTGCATTGTCGTGCCATCTTTGACCCTTCGTCTCTTGTGTTTCAGGACATCTTCACGGGCGGGGTGATTGGATGTGGCCGTACGCAGCGGGGATTCTATAGAATGGTCCAACCTCCTCATGTTGGCATTTCTACTATACCTACTAGACCAGTCTCACCATATTTTTGGCACCTTCATTTTGGCCACCTTCCTCTGCAGAAGCTGTCATGTTCTCCTTTAGATTTCCACAAGATCCTCCTTCCAGTGGAAAAATTTGATAGCTCGAATTTTTGGTATTCTTTTATTTATCCCTTGTGTTTACTACTTAGGTAGAATGCCATTACCCATTGTGACTAAAAAACTGAAAGAAAGCTTAGAAACAGAAGAAAGGATAGAAAGCGAAGAAGACCGCGATGTAGAAATAACTTCTGAAAAGAAAATTAGAGAGACTATAGAGGAACAAAAAGGATATACTAATTATGAAAATTCTTATCTTGATATTTATCAAGAACCCTCAGAATTAGAAAGTAAAGAAGAAAAAAGTATTAGCTGGTTTGGAAAACCTCTTGTGACTTTTCTTTTCGATTATAAACGATGGAATCGTCCATTACGATAAGCTTGCGAAGCATCACCATTCCTCCTTTCCATCTCGTTACAGTCGGAGCAGTTCTCAGTTATTTGAGCTCTTTTGTTTAGATATCTGGGGCCCGAGTCGTGTTCCTAAACACCATGGACATATCTTGTTGCTGTCGATGATTTTTCTAGACTTTCCCAGATCTTTTTATTGAAGAACAAGTTTGAATCTGGATCTGTGATCAAATCTTTTTTTAATGAGATAAATAATATTTTTCTGCGAATGTCAAATATATTCGTTGTGATAATGTCTTAGAGTTTTGCACCTTACAATTTTCTGACTTTCTTGGGTCTCTGGGCATTGTTCACAAGACCTCATGTGCATATACCTCCCAACAGAATGGTGTTGTCGAGCGCAAGCACCGTCACTTACTTGATGTGACCCGAACATTATTGATACATAGTCATGCTCATCATGCCTACTGGGGAGATGCTGTCCTCACGAGTTGCTATCTGGTGAACCACTTGCCTTCGTCCGTGTTGGGAGAGAAGATCTCTTTCTCGATTGCGTTTCCCGAGAAGGATCTTTTCTCTCTTACACCCTTGTGTTTCACTCTGTTGCTTTGCTTTTATTCATGATGTCTCTCCAGGTCATGACAAGCTCTCTCCCAGAGCTGTTAAGTGCGTTTTTGTCGACTACTCTCTACCCAGAAGGAGCATCGTTGCTTTGATCTGCTCAAGCGGAAATACTTTGTCAGTGTTGACGTTACTTTCTTTGAGTCTGCCATGTATTTTTCTCCTACAGGTGACAAACTAGCCTCGTCTGACTCTGACGATGAGATCTACATGTCTTCACCTCATAATGTCATACACCACCTCCCTCTACTCCTGCTCTACCACCACCTCCTCAACCACCATCACCACTGACACCACCACCTACACCTACTCCCGCCTCTACACATACTCCTGTGGCTCCACCTCGTACAATGACTCAGTTTTTGCCACGTGTTTTTACTTGCAGGTCTCGCTCGGTTCCCCCTGCTCACATGCCTTGCCTATCATCCATCATGCCTCAGGTGTGTAATGAGCACATTGTTTCTATTGATGGCATACTGAGTTGTCTGTGCACAGTGTGCAGCAGGATTCCATTCAACAAGATTTAGAAATGTGGTATGCGGTACTCGTTCGGTCTTGCGGTCTAAAGCGAGTAAGCGGATATGCGGAGGAGTATACTGAAGTATATGCGGTTTATGCGATTTATAATATTTTAATTTTAAATATTAAAAAATACAATAATAAAATGCGATTTTTTTAAAAATTGATGATCTAACAAAATCCAAAATAAAAAATTTCAAATAAGATAATATAATCAATAAGTATACAACCATGATATTATAAATTGATTGTTTTTTAGTGTATATTTTGAACTTAATGCGTATAAATACGCATACAAATTTGGATTCAATAGGGAACACACGAATTCTATAAGAAAACCTTTAATGCATATATAAATCCTATACATAACAAAAGCTAAAGAATAATCATAGGTATACAAATCAAACACCCAAAATTATACATATATATATGGATCTCTAAGGGACAAAACTTGTTAACAGAAATTATAGAGTGCTAGACTGTTAAGTCAATTATTTCATATTTATTCAAAGAAATGGAATGAATTTCATTAGATAGGAAATTCAAAAGGCAGTAAATAGTTCATTAATAAGTGTTAGGAATAATGGAAAGATATGGATATGAGAAAAATACCTTAGATTATATTCACAAATGTGACATATACGAGAATAATGAAAAGATGCATCAATATAAATGATGAGATAAGAATTGATCGGAAAAAATCGAGTTAATATGCCATCAACATGTTATGAATAAAACGAAAAAGACACATGAATCATATATGAAAGTCTCTTGTTAAGATATGCGGCTGCATATGCGACTGCATATGCCGCATAGTCGGACTGCATAAGCGGTTTGACCGCATATTGCCGCATATGGCATATGTGCTTCAGTCAAGTGATCGAATACGCATATGCGGCCGCATGGACCGCATTTCCGAACACTACCATACTGGATGAGTAGGTGTCTTTGGCAGATGATCTTGATGTCTCGATTGCTCTACGTAAGTAGAAATGTAGGTGTGCTACTTATCCTCTTGCAGCCCAGGTTTCCTTGAGCAGACTGTCAGAGGCGTTCAGGAGGTTTACCTTGGCACTATCAGCCGTGGAGATACCACAAGCATATCAGGAGGCTCTTCAGGATAATCAGTTGAGATTAGCCATTGAGGAGGATATGATTGTGTTACAGTCACGTGGTACATGGAGTCTTGTTTCTGCTCTAGTTGGCGCATCGTTGTGGGATGCAAATGGGCGTTCACTGTGAAACACCGTGCATATGGCAGTGTGGATTGCTATAAGGCGAGACTTGTGACACATGGGTTCACCCAGACATATGGGGTGGACTATCAGGATGCTTTCCCCCGGTTGCCAGACATTCTACTCTTTCATACTACTTTCTGTTGCCGTAACATGAGATTGGCCCCTTTACCAGCTTGATGTGAAGAATGCCTTCCTATATGGTGATCTATAGGAGGAGACTACATGCAACAACCACCTGAGTTTGCTACTGAGAGGGAGTGTCAGAAGGTTTGCATGCTTCACAAGGCTATCTATGGTCTTAAGAAGAGTTCAGGAGCATGTCTTCAGAAGCTCTTGAACTTGATAGAGCAGCAAGGATTTGTGCGATCAACTGCATATCACTCTTTGTTTGTGCGTGGGACCCAGAGAGATACTATTATCATCCTTGTTTATATTGATATTATTGTTACAAAGGATGACGAGCATGGTATCAGAGTGCTAAGGACTTCCTAGGTCAGCAGTTTGTGATCAAAGACCTTGATAGTTTACGTTGCTTCCGTGGACCGGAGTTTGCTAGGAACCAACATGGTCTTGTGATGAGCTAGAGGAAGTATGTTACATATCTTCTTTCAGAGATAGGCATGGCAGATTGCAGACCTGCCACTACTATTGACCCAAGCATGAAGCTATGATGATGACATTGAGATTGTTAGCAAGCTATTATATGTGACTATTTCCAAGCTCGTCATATCCTTTGCCGTGAGCAAAGTGAGTCAGTTTATGGAGCAACCCAGACATGCACATATATATGCAGTCCATGGGACTTCTGTTCAGCAGAAATACATTTCTTTTAGTAATAGCATGTGCAGATGCATATTATACTGGGTGTTCAAAGGATAGGAAGTCTACTTTAGGTTTTGTTGTGTTCATAGGGAATTTCCTGAATTCTTGGAAGAGAAATAAGCAGAGCATGGTTGTCAGATCGAGTGCTGAGTTAGAATACAGGGCCATGACGCAGGCTAGCACGGAGATGCTGTTGGTCAGATCTGTTCTTACTGACCTAACTATAGAGGTGCCTCTTCCCATGCACCTCCATTATGCCAATAAGGCTGCTCTTTTCATCAAGGTTTCAAATTTCGATTTCGGTCACCATTTTGGTGAGTGACCAAAATGAAATTTTGATCGAATTTCGGTCAAAACTCGACCGAAATTTTGGTCGATTTTTGAATAAAGGACCCCAAATTTCGGTCGACATCGGTCGATTACACACCAAAACCGAAATTCGATCGAAATTTGATCCCATGCTTTTCATTACCAACAACCCAACTTTTCATGAGAGGACCAAACACATAAAGGTGGACTGCCGCTAGACTCGTGACATGAGATACAGAAGGGTCTTGTCAGCTCTGGAGATCAGACATCAGATGTTTTTACTAAGGTCCTAGTTAGAGGGCTTTATCAGAGATGTTCCAAGCTGAGCCTAATCAATATCTATGCTCCATCTTGAGGGGGAATGTTGCTATCTTTTGTTCTGTTTTCCTGTTATCTATTTATTTTGTCTACTTCATGTAATTTGTCCAATAGATTCCTCTCCCATATAAAAAACCCAAAGGCCGTAATCAATTCATTTCTTTCAACATGGCCCTTATTTGTTCCATTCAAAGAAAAAAAAGGAGAAAAAAGGAAAGTGGGAAAACGAGAAAGAAAAATAGTCCAGAAAAGGATGAATGATTCGTTTTTAAAAAGAAGGTAAAAAAGGAGAAGAATATGAAACACTTGAAAAAAAAGAAGAGGGTGAGATTTTTTTAATACACCATTTATTTACCCGCTCAACATGTTCAGCATCTCTGACTATGAATCTGACAAGTGTGAATGAAGGTGAGAGTACGTAGAGGATGGCTCTTAGTTTTTAAAAAGAAGGTAAAAAAGAGAAGAATGTAAAACACCTGCAAAAAGAATAGAGGGTGAGATTTTTGTAATACACCATTTATTTACTCGCTCAACTTGGTGGGTATCTCTATGAACCTGACAAGTATGGATGGAGGTGAGAGTAGAGCATGGCTCTTAGTTTTTGCTTGAGATCAAGAGAGATCCATCTTTTATTTATACTCTATTTATGGCTCCAAATACAAGATCTTTTTCTTGCTCACTCTTTAAGGTATCCGTATAAGAGAAGTAATTTTTAAGATTTTTGTATGAGAGATTCATTGTTACAGTCTACGTATAGGACTGATACTTTTAAGATCTTTGTGTAGGAGAGGAACATTTTTAATTGGGATGGATTCATGCTAATACTACTCGGAATTATCTTGTCCTTTGTAGTTTGTATACCCATCAGCTTTATTGCATGAGTTTTAAATTCTTTTAGTCGACCATCTTCTCTTCTCTGAGCATCGCCTTCAAGCACGAGTCTCTTTTCATTGTTGTCTTTTCTCCGCAGATCTCGTCAGTGTCCCATTTGAGCGGGTCTCCTCTCAATTCTTTAGAAGTTGTGTCAAGTGAAGATATGTTGGTGATTTTGTTTGTAACAAGCTACTGGTTTTTCAGCTCCCATTTAAGGTGGGGCATTGAAGTTATTTATTTAAATGAGTAATTGGATCTTTGCAAGATCTTATCGCGTTACTCTCTTGTCTAGTCCCATATTGCTTAACATTTGGAATTGTTTGAGTTGATGTGGTTATTAAGGACCTAGGGATGTAAACAATCATACACGAATACAAATATATGTATAATCACAATCCTTATCCGTTTTAAAATACGAATACGAATGTAGATATGAATATTGATGGATATAAAGCATGTGTTGCCATATCCTTAAAAACAAATACGAATAATAACGAAAATATTTAACATATTAACTAAAATATACATGTTTAGGATGGTTTACACATAAAATAGATATACCAGAAATATTCATTATATAACAATTATGTCAACAATGGTGAATGGAATCATAAAATGTGTTACACACGGTTATAAATAAATCTATTGCTATATCTATGTACGAAAACAGAGATACGAATATGAATGCGAATATTAGTAGATGTCAAAGTGATATCGATATTCACATCCATTTTAAAACGAATACGAATGTCAAAATATCTATAAAACGAATACGATAGTGAATTTGATACAAACATATTCATATTCATTTTCATCCCTAAAGGACCCTTACATCCTGTATAATTCTTGAGAAGAATATTAAATGGTGGGGCCTTACTCACATACAAGGAAGACTATCCCACCTAGATTGAATTCCCAACTGCATTCCATCCCAAGGTTGCAAAAGTCGGTAGTCGGTACTCGGTCGGCTGGGTTACTGACTAAGGATTAATCGGTAGTCGGGCGACTAATCGGCTTTAGTCGGACTTTAATCGGATTTGAATTTTATGATTATTTTAAATATATAACTCACTTTTATACATATATTTACATAGATTTTGTACATTTTATATTATCATAATAAAATAAAAGAAGTTAAATAAAACATTAAGCATATTATTATAAGTTTGCTTATAAAAAAAGCAAAATCTAAAAAAATATGATATCTCCAAGCAAAAAATTGGTCGATTAGTGTGCTTAGTCGGAATTAGTCGGTACTCGGTCGGCCACCCCACTGACTAGATTAGTCGGACCTACTAGTCGGACCAGTCGGGCGACTTTTACAACACTGTTCCATCCCCATTGAGCATCTCGAGAAAAACTATTAGAAAGACCACACCTTGCCCAATTAAACTTATAGAGGCAATTGAATAGCTACCACCTTCTCCCTCATCATCTTCCATCTTTAAGTATTATTGGAAGATGAGCGAGGTAGCCTCTATATGGGGTGGGGTAGGTTGGAGCTTTGAATGATTGCAAGGAGTGAGTGGCGAGGACGCTCAAATTCTACAAGGAAATCAATAAAATAATTGAGAGAAGATTAAATCTGGATCAAGTATTGCATTTCTTGGGAGGAATTGAAACAGAGGCGAGCCTGACTTAGGCTTCATTACAGCTAAGGAAACATCCGAAACTAAACTAAACAAAAAGGCGTAAGCTACGAACCTGCGAAGTGGAGGATGAAGCAAAGTCAGTCCTTAGAAGAGGTAATGAGATTGAAGAAGCGAGAAGTAATGGGGATAGAGCGAGACCCATGAAGGATATGGTTAGATCCTCAAGCGCATCACGGAAGCGTGAGCATCGTATCGAATACGACGAAGAACGACTAGTCGTACTAGTTGTTCTATACAGCGGAAATTAAAATTTTTTATGTGACGAAACCACATGATCCAAAAACACTTCTCGGATCGTTTCGTCTAAACCACAAACAAGTAATAGGATTACCTCTTGAAGCGTGGTTGCGATCGAGTCTCTAAACAAAGAGACCTCCTGTCTCAAGTCCGATCCGGCGGAGGAGACACTTGCGAGCGTTTTGATGAAACACGTGCTTCTCGCAATCCATGTTGATGATCCAAGCGACGGATCTCCTGATCTCGACAAATGAGATACGACGTCTTCTTAACAAGCAAGGCACGCCGAAGTAGACGGAGATCCACGAGCAAACCATCGGGCAACATAACGACAACGCCGCGGTGATGAAGAACCTCTCTAGGGCATCCATGGTGGACGACCACATGAGAGGAAGAGAGAGTATGCGTGTAGAGAGAGAAAGAGAGAGAGAGACTTATGTTCTCATTGTATGTGTGTAAAGAAGAGCAAAGGGGTGCCTCTCCTTTTATAATATTTTGGGATCCATGGATCTCAATCCATGGGCAACACAAATCCAATGGCTCTCATTGATTTGTTTTCTTTTAATGGCTAAGATTTGTGTTGGTAAAAACCAACAATAATTAATTTAATTTAGATTAAATATATATTGATAAATCAATATAAATCAACCCCAAATTAAATCAATCAAGCATGGAGATTATGGAATGAAGATTGCCTCCTTCCATAATATTGGATTTGGTGGCAATCTCATGCAATCTCATGAGATCTCATTAGATTACATTATTCCATGGAAATCTCCATGATTTACAACAACACTTGTTGTAAATTATTCAATAAAAATAATTCATAATTATTTTGTGAATATTACAATCTTGCCATTGGAAAATTGTGAATCACATTCACAACCCAAAATAAAATGTGAATTACATTTTCAATTAATTGTCCAATGTGAATCCAATTCACATCAACATTTAATTAATACAAATAGCTCTCTCTTATATATTATACATCACATTTATAATATATATGACTAATATGGATATTGCTATCCATATTATTCATATTCATGATAATTAAATCTCATTTAATCATCTTGGATCTCTATTCTTGTGTGCCCAAATAATATGAATCGCATTCACATTATTCACATCTTTGATAATTAAATCACATTTAATTATCTCAGATAACTCTCCTTATAATATGAATCAAATTAATATTATTCATGATAATTAAATCACATTTAATCATCAATTTTCTCAATGCTCGGATACATATCAACAATGAAATTATGCTGAACTCTTTCAAGGATAATGCGCTTTCTCCGCGGATAATTGGAGATAAGGACATGGCGATTGTATTGTTCCACGTATAGTGACTTGGATATTGAGATCATATCTCAAATCCAGATCGTGGGCCTCCCATAGATGCTTCATTAAATCAAGACCGCAAATCTAATCCTCTCATTGCATCTGAATCACATTCAGATCAATGTCCAACATTTGGAATAAGATCAGATTACTTCTCTACTGAGAGGAGTCGCTAAAATCCAGACCCGTTTCATCACTCCCTAGGAATGTAAGCGTCATGGTTATACAATCGTTTAAGATCACATCACCCTCAGGTATTCCCAATACCTGTACATCCTGGATACTGGAAGACTCAGAATAAACCCGAAGTATTGGATCAACTTTATACTGTCTACTTCATGGTTTTTATCACTAAGTTTCTCATTCGATCATTGGGAGTCGGTATCGATCATATGCTTTCCAAAAGCATATATCATACCAAGGTCTTGACTATATACTTTCCAAAAGTATATATTAAACCTACAAATTCAGTCAAGCTTCCAAAGCGAGACGACCGTGCACGGAATTTGATTCTTCCCAATATCTTATGAGTGAGCTCATGTCTTCCGGTTCAGTAAATGAACCTGTATGATCCCTTTGAGAGATCGTATTACTCATATGCCCTTATATGCATACCAGCGTGCCGGTGTATAGACCTTGGTTAGGTCATCAACCTATTGGTCTGCCAAATGTACATATTCATACATATAGTAACACATCTATCTCCGGTCAGAGGATGTGTGCCTGTATCGTGACAACATACGATATAGGACTCTGGTTATCTCGATTTCGTTAAGTCAACTCTTTGACCTAACTAATCTGACACATCCGAATCTCTATTCCTATGCAGAGGACCTGCATCAAGAGGTCGGTCAGATATCAACCTAATTGAGAAAGGATTGTCATCTCCTACTCAGGCTGGAGATCATCTCTTAACAATCATTTGACGGTGCTTAATGAGTCCTCAATCTAACCCTTTAGATATTCATCCAAGCACCAGCTTCTATGATTCAATTATTGAATCAACAGCTGTATGATTATTAAGATGGCCATGGTACATAACCCTAATTATACTAAGGGACCTATTATGCAAATTAATTATTCTTCATTTCAGATCAGGGAATGATATTCGCAATAACATTTATTGCATAATGGCTCGCCGTGGGCTCGCATGTCCAACAATCTCCCACTAGTCTAAAGAGCTATTAATGAGCTAATCATTGAAACCGGCACTCTTGTGACAATCATAGGCTATTTAAAAAATAGCTAGGTAAGCTGATCAGTCTCTCTGTTCCCGCGAGACTATGCCAAGTCCTTTTACGGCACTTGCATATCTCCTAGTAACAGTGCTCGCATCTAATGCGAATGTTGCATCTTATGCAACCAATACTCAATCTTGTTAAAGCTACAGTGTCCTTGATACTATAGCTTAACAATTATCATAACCAGTATTTCCATAAACCTTATCAGAATACCCTTATTCCTGGAGATCACTATCTGTTAAGGTATCCAAAGTTAAGACCTTTTAGATCTCTATTTATAAAGTCTTAAGTTTTTGAAGATAAGACTTTGAGATCACTATCTCAAAAATCTTGTCATCTATGAAGATTTTGTTATTACTGCAATCAAGTGTTTTCTCTCCATAGTAGGATTAGCAACTCTTTACTACCACTGCATGGCAGATATCTGGCTTTTGTACACATCTAGCATAAACTCAGCTTCTCATAACTAATGCACAAGTGCAAGTAGTTCTAGCATTCACTTCCTCAACTCTTTAAGGTGCTATCCCTTTAGATAGGTCAGTTATATATCTTAAGGGATGGAAGCCTTTCTTGGATTTTTCCAGAAAATGGAATATGTCCAAGGTGTACCATTAATGTGACAGTCCCAATACCCTCTTCTCTATGCCTCTGAACACCTTCAGAACCAAGATCCAAGAGGTACCCTTGAGATCATATCTTAAGTTATGAAATAACCAGATTAGAAAACACTTATTATTATCCTTAAATGATTAGGATATCATCTACATTTAGCATGATGAACACAAAGACACTCCCACTAAGCTTCACATGGTTCATCAAGATTCTATCTAAAATCATAACATTTATAATTTCATCAAATTTTATGGTTCAACTTCAAGAAGTTTATTTGAGTCCATAGATGGATTCCTTAGCTTGCACACCTTGCTTTCCTCATCCATGAAGCCCTGGGGCTACTTCATGTGAATATCCTCAGAAAGGTATTCATAGAGGAATGCAATCTTGACTTCTTTCTCTTGAAGATCCATTTACACATTTATGGGTCTTACCCATATAGGTGGATCCTCGAGGGTCCATATATAACACTTGTATATGAAGTCTACTTTAGACTTTATTGCTAA
Source organism: Ottelia alismoides (assembly GCA_037367405.1). NCBI lineage: Eukaryota > Viridiplantae > Streptophyta > Magnoliopsida > Alismatales > Hydrocharitaceae > Ottelia > Ottelia alismoides. The sequence goes on along the minus strand of JAZKJV010011847.1, from coordinate 533,163 downwards.
CATCCATCTTTCCATGTCATGATCCTCAGGAGCTTCATCTCATGAAGTCTGATCATTTGTCAGATTTAATCATAACATGGAATACATCCTTAAACTTATTTGAAGAAGTATTAGTGTTTCATCTTTAATTATCATTTTAGTTCCCTATTTCAAGAGCCTCATTATCTTCTCAAGATTAAATGAGTTCCTACACTTCATTTTCTTCTTGATTCTCAAGAGAGTCATCCTTTAAGAATCGTATTCTTAGAGATGAGATCTTTAAAGAATCTCAAGGTCATAAAGTAAGTATCCAATACCATACTTTATTTTCCTAATGAAGCTGCACTCTCTAGTGCTCAATTCCAGCTTTCTTGCATGGAATCTCATTAAGGATATATAATGTAGTCTCTACCACATATATACCTGGAAACTAAGAGGAAATTATGCTAAAATTCATCATTGATCAAATCATGTCACACATGATCCAATTGTATCTCCCTATAACTCTATTAAGTCAAGGTGTATTAGGAGGATTGAGATAGAAATGATATTCATATCTCCATACGGTATTCTTTGAATTTATCTAGCAGGTACTTGCTACCATATTAGATTAAATTCATTTTATCTTCCTTCAAACTTTGATTCTAAACCAAAAATAATGAAATCCTTGAACATTTCAAAGGTTTCTCAAGTGAAGAGAAGAAATCTCATATCATACATAATCATCAACAGATATCACATATCAATAATGTTTACTATGATCAATATGTATGAGATCCTGAATACCTTGACATCTTACACCTTTCTCAAGGAAGGGTGTATTGGACATTTTTACTTTTGAATACAATATTCACAAGTATCTAAGATTTGAACCCTTAGACAATCTAAAGTTTCATCTCTCACTAGTCCATTTATCTTATCATCAGACCTATGCCCAAAACTTGATGCCAGATCATTGTCAAATGATCTTCATCCTCCAATTGATCTTATAAAGGTTTTAATTTTCAGTATTAGAAATCTTAATGAACCATTCATTAATTTTCTAATTTTGTGGAGTCCACTAGATGTTAGATTACTATCTGAAATATATCCATCATAACTCTTTATGATAGTTCTATCTCAGAATTCATGTTTATTTCCAACATTTAGAAACAAACAGTATATTCTTATATCTAGGTCATAGAGACATTCTCTAAGACTAAGGGCTCTCCCACTGAAATTAACAAGTCTATCAATCCAACAGAGATTGTTGTAACAATTGCATCAATATCCACGTGGATAACTATAAACCTTAAGATCAAATTTTCCAGTCTTCTAAAACATATGCAACCTATTGCAAGTGTTGTTAGAAGATTGAGATGCAATTACTAGACTTTATCTTATCAAATAAGTAAGTCAAAGTCAATGATTATATGTAGATTATTTTGATGCTCTATATGAGTCCTTCACTAAGGATCCTAGATAGTCCAGATAGTCATACTATCAGTACATCGACTCATTGCAGTATTGGCATTCATCCAACTATCTGGATGCCATATGGAAGTCACAGAAGTAGGTCAACTCGTTGACTTTCCTTCTTACTCGGGTCCGACCCATGCTTCCACTACGCTCCCTTCATCTATAAACAACCATTGCTTAAGACTAAGTATCTCTTACGTTAAATTCAAAAGAATTCAATGTAAGATCATTTCAACATTTATACATGCTTCATTAAATTCATACAATATGAATATTATGAAGCTTCATGAACGTCTAGAGTATAGACAGTAGAACGATGACACTCATCGTATCTACATCCATCTAAACTCTTGAAACATTGGTTCAGGTAGGTATTCAAACATTTCGAATACATCATCTCTTATAGAACTACCATTCTGCATGATGCAGTAAACCATGTCATACATGATAAATGTCAAGAGCACATATGTATGCCAGAATATCTTCTTAGATTTTTATAAGGATTAATTGACAATTGCGATTATTATCACTTTTACAGTACATTCGATGTGAGATCAAGACTATAGAGACATACAAACCCTAGGGTTGTAGTCCCATTATCTATTTAATTGTCATTCCTCATTATTATGAGGAAACTTGCACATTGCAACCACATACATTATGTGTCCAATTGTTAGTACAATATCTGGATCATGAGTCCAATCCATGATATTTTACCGGTTATTATTGAGTATAACATTGAGTGGGTTTAATGAAGGATTATCTGAAATAAGAAATTTGCATAAGTGTATATATTTATATATATATATATATACATATTTTACTTTGATTTAGGAATTTGTATATCAAAGTTGTCTTGCTTTGTCAACACTGAAAGTTCATTCCCTTAATCACTTTCAATGTAAGAGATATACTTACCATCATATCTCAGATTCTCAGCAAGATCTGGGATCTCCTTCCTTATCTTTGTTACATCCCAATAATATAAGAATCTGCAACTCAGATAAAAAGAAGCGGGAACACATTCCACCTTGCAAGTCCAACTTGCATCTCTCAATTCGGTCTTTAACACCCGGGCCCACCACCCCTAAGGCGATGTTGACCCGTCATTAATTGAATCAACCGTCAACAGGAATACAACTCGCTATGCGCAATCCAATATCGCCCTAATAATATGAGGATCCGATATTGGGGTCACTACGCTACGTCCTTACTCTTTCGAGAAGCGAAGAGCCCGATCCAAATGGCTTGTATGCAAGAGCTGCCACTTCGGACAGGCATCTCCGACATACAATCTCTGGCGACGGAACCCTTTGCCTTGACGGAAGACCATGGATGCCACTTATGTGATCCTCCATATCATATTCAAATTCTAATTAATCATTATGAATCATATTCATTACGATTAATTCTTCCAAGGGAAATGACACATCTATTTATAATAGAGTGTCTTAATTTTAATTGGATTCCAATTAATCTAATCATATTAAATTAATGATCCAATTAATATCCAACAAATATTCTTTATTGTTACTTGAAATTATGGTATTATCTCAAATACGTATTATTTCAAATTTTAATAATTAGAAATACATCATGATTTCTTAAGCATTATACTAACCCTACCCGCTGTCATGGCCAGTACCGACGAGAGTGGGACGGACCACATACGTTGCAACCCGCTACCTCAATGCTCTCCGACTAGACACCATATTCACATCGGGAAAGGATAATGCAAAATAGATCACTTTGTACTTGAGATGATCATCGGTTCTTCAACCGAAATTATACCATATAATAATAATAATCAAAACAATTTTGATTAACATTATAATGAGATTTGCTAAAAAATGCCAAATCCAAATCAAGCAACATGTTTGTTGGAATGTAGATCATGTAACCAATTAGTGATTTAGATCACATCTAATCAAATATTTGTTAAGGCAATGCCATTTAAGAAAATAATTATCATCAAATATTTCAGAAATATTTATGCAAAATTATTCCAGGAAATTAAACAATTTAGTTTCACTAATTGATTAAATGACAATCACTAGGTTCTTGATTAGGAAAGTATTTCCAGCAGTGACCCTCACTTATTAAAAATACCATATCTCAATCAATTTAAATCCAAATTAAGCTAAGTAAATTTCTAAAGTTTGCTAATTTGATTTACAACAGAACCTAAGTGGTTTGCACGCATTTCAAGGCGTCTCAAATCCGCAATTAACTCTTTAATTACGTTGAGATTCACAGTCCCTGAAACTGTGGATACATGTTCACTAAAACGAGCATAACTTGAGTAAACGATATCGAAATTACGTAAACTCAGATCCTACGGTTTCCATATTTAATGGGGAACAAAATCAATTTATTATTTTCGTGTTTAAACAATTTAAACAGTGTTGAAAATAATCTCAAAACAGAGATGCGAAAATGAAATGCAAGAAAACTTTCGCAAACCCTAATGAACCCAAGTCGTCCTCGATTAATGGATCGTATCCAAAACCATCGACCTAAGGCTCTGATACCACTTGAAGGATATGGTTAGATCCTCAAGCGCATCACAGAAGCGTGAGCATCGTATCGAATACGACGAAGAACGACTAGTCGTACTAGTTGTTCTGTGCAGCGGAAATTAAATTTTTTTATGTGATGAAACCACATGATCCAAAAAACTTCTCGGATTGTTTCGTCTAAACCACAAACAAGTAATAGGATTACCTCTTGAAGCGTGGTTGCGATCGAGTCTCTAAACAAAGAGACCTCCTGTCTCAAGTCCGATCCGACGAAGGAGATGCTTGCGAGCGTGTTGATGAAACACGTGCTTCTCGCAATCCATGTTGATGATCCAAGCGACGGATCTCCTGATCTCGACAAACGAGATATGACGTCTTCTTCACAAGCAACACACGCCGAAGTAGACGGAGATCCACGAGCAAATCATCGGGCAGCATAACGGCAACGCCGTGGTGATGGAGAACCTCTCTAGGGCATCCATGGTGGACGGCCACATGAGAGGAAGAGAGAGTAGGCATGTAGAGAGAGAAAGAGAGAGAGAGACTTATGTTCTCATTGTATGTGTGTAAAGACGAGCAAAGGGGTGCCTCTCCTTTTATAATATTTTGGGATCCATAGATCTCAATACATGGGCAACACAAATCCAATGGCTCTCATTGATTTGTGTTTCTTTTAATGGCTAAGATTTGTGTTGGTAAAAACCAACAACAATTAATTTAATTTAGATTAAATCTATATTGATAAATCAATATAAATCAATCCCAAATTAAATCAATCAAGCATTGAGATTATGGAATGAAGATTGCCTCCTTCCATAATATTGGATTTGGTGGCAATCTCATGCAATCTCATGAGATCTCATGAGATTACATTATTCCATGGAAATCTCCATGATTTACAACAACACTAGTTGTAAATTATTCAACAAAAATAATTCATAATTATTTTGTTAATATTGCAATCTTGCCATTGGAAAATTGTGAATCACATTCACAACCCAAAATAAAATGTGAATTACATTTTCAATTGATTGTCCAATGTCAATCCAATTCACATCAACATTTAATTAATACAAATAGCTCTCTCATATATATATTATAAATCACATTTATAATATATATGACTAATATGGATATTGCTATCCACATTATTCATATCCATGATAATTAAATCACATTTAATCATCTTGGATCTCTATTCTCGTGTGCCCAAATAATATGAATCGCATTCACATTATTCACATCTTTGATAATTAAATCACATTTAATTATCTCAGATAACTCTCCTTATAATATGAATCAAATTCATATTATTCATGATAATTAAATCACATTTAATCATCAATTTTCTCAATGCTCGGATACACATATCAACAATGAAATTATCCTGAACTCTTTCAAGGATAATACGCTTTCTCTGCGGATACTTGGAGATATGGACAGGGCGATTGTATTGTTCCACTTATAGTGACTTGGATATTGAGATCATATCTCAAATCCAGATCGCGGGCCTCCCGTAAATGCTTGATTAAATCAAGACCGCAAATCTAATCCTCTCATTGCATCTGAATCACATTCAGATCAATGTCCAACATTTGGACTAAGATTGATGCGGATAGGATTTTCGCGGCGTCGTCGATAAAAATAATAATATTTTTGGTGGATATTTGGTAGAAGAACGAGAGGGGTAGAGAAGAAGAACACGCCGGAATGCGCGGGGTTGAAAGGAAGAACGTGAAGATCACGAGGAGAGAGAGAGACAAGGGAGAGGGAGATAAAATCTCAATTTTGATTCATAATTGACTTCCTCAAAACAATGGACTACCCTCTCTTTATATAGGAGAGAGGGGTTTACAAAAATAGTAAACTAATTTAATTGACAACCGACTTGCCTAATTGGACTCTAACAAATTCAAATTGACCTCTAATAACTCTAATTAGACTTTAATTAATTAATTGACCAACAATTACAATTAAAATCTACGAAATAAACGTTGAGATCACAAGCGATCTCAATTATTTAATTAGACCATTACGACCCTAAAAACGTAATTAAAATTGACTACTAATTAATTAGATAAATGTGGCCCTATAATTTGGGGTCACGCTGCATCAACTCTCCACCGCTTTAAAAATTCGGCTCCTGACGAATTGCGTGAACTGATGGCTTGGAGGATGATTTGGTGCATTCCGTCGTCTTCTGGAAGAATTGATGTGGAGCGAACGGTGGAATCCATGTGCGGGCGGGAAAGGCACGGCCGTCGTGGTTGAAGAACATGTGTGGTGCGCACGGCGGTGTCGTCTTGATCGTTGTCTCCTTCCCATGATGCTCAAAAAATTGGTGTGGCATGAAGAATATGGTCCTTGGAGAAGCCATAATAAAGCAATGGCACAAGGAGAGGAGAAGAGGAGATGTGGCTAAGGAATGAAGCCATGGGGTCCTTATATAGGGAAAATCCAAGGCTCTAGTCCTATTTGGATAAGGAGGAACCCTTGATTTCCCTTTTACAGCCCTTTTCTTTAAACATTTCTGCCGCCATGGGTATGTGCGCAAATTTCGCACCTCTTCATTTTCCTCTCTTTTCAGAAAGCTCTGGACCTTTCTGCAAATAGAGGACTGGGAGAATATATTTTTGTAATTTTTCCAATTAGGCTCCCAATCCCTCAATTCCAGGGACATCGTTCCAATCCCTCACGATAGGGTTGTGTTTCTTCCCCACGAGAGGCGCGATGCACGATGGCAGAGGCGACGGCGGGCTTGCGCTGCAGGGGCGAGGGGGCGGCTAGCGTCCTCCATCGGTCGGGCGATGGCCGCGAGCCCGTAGACCGGATGACGAGGGGGCACCGACAACGGGGCGTGGGGCTGGGGCGCGCGCTTGTGGCTGCGTGCGGTGTGGAGAAGGGGGTGTCTCGCCGGTGTTTGGGTGAGGCGCCTGGGGGGCGGAGGGGGAATGGGGAGATGGCGAGGGAGGGCTCGTGGGGTCCGGAGGTGAGGGGCGGTGACCAGAGAGGTGGCGCTGCGGGTGGGGGTGGCGGTAGCAGGGGTGGGGGCGCGAGGAAGTGGCGGAGGAGGAGGGGGGGGGGGGCTGGGGAGATCTGCGGGAGGAAGAGGGGGAAGGAGGCGATGGGGTTCTGGGGGCCGTGACGGCGGTAGGGCGAGGCCTGGCGGCGCCGTCTTGGTGAACGAGGGCTGGGGAGAGGCGCTGATTAAGGAGGCGACGGGGAAGGGCGTCCGGCAAGGGAGAGGGAGGGCGGCGCAAGAGGAGGAGAATTGCAGAGGCGGCGAGCAGAGGGTTGGGGTTTGGGAGGAGGCGAGTGGCGCGGTGGTGATGGTCGCGGGAGGGACCGCTGGTTGCACGGGGGTGGCACCGGGAGGTGGTGGCGGGGAGGGGGAAATCGTTGGCGGCGTGTGGGTTGTGACGGGAGAGGCCGGGGGTGTGGAGATGTTGTCGGAAACCTGCGGAAAGGTCGGAGATGGTGCCGGAGTCGTTTCCGGTGGCGTTTGCAGGTCTGAAGGCGCCTGGACAGCCACCGTTTCGTCGCCTTTTCCTTCTAAAACGGTCTGGACAGCAACGGATTCTTCGTGTGCAGCGAGCTTTTCGTCGTGGACGGCGAGATCTTCGTTGGTTAGAGCGTCCAGCCATGCGTGAACCTTGATGCACGCTACAAGTCGCTGCCGGAACTTCTTTGAACGATACGGATCATGAGATGGGCGGAGGAGACCGAACTTCGAACACCAATAGTCGACAGGATCGTCGAATCGTAGGAACGATTCGATATCCATGCTCTGATACCAATTGATGCGGATAGGATTTTCGCGGCGTCGTCGATAAAAATAATAATATTTTTGGTGGATATTTGGTAGAAGAACGAGAGGGGTAGAGAAGAAGAACACGCCGGAATGCGCGGGGTTGAAAGGAAGAACGTGAAGATCACGAGGAGAGAGAGAGAGACAAGGGAGAGGGAGATAAAATCTCAATTTTGATTCATAATTGACTTCCTCAAAACAATGGACTACCCTCTCTTTATATAGGAGAGAGGGGTTTACAAAAATAGTAAACTAAATTAATTGACAACCGACTTGCCTAATTGGACTCTAACAAATTCAAATTGACCTCTAATTACTCTAATTAGACTTTAATTAATTAATTGACCAACAATTACAATTAAAATCTACGAAATAAACGTTGAGATCACAAGCGATCTCAATTATTTAATTAGACCATTACGACCCTAAAAACGTAATTAAAATTGACTACTAATTAATTAGATAAATGTGGCCCTATAATTTGGGGTCACGCTGCATCAAAGATCAGATTACTTCTCTACTGAGAGGAGTCACTAAAATCCAGAACCGTTTCATCACTCCCTAGGAATGGAAGCGTCATGGTTATACAATCGTTTATGATCACATCACTTTCAGGTATTCCCAATACCTGTACATCCTGCATACTGGAAGACTCAGAAAAATCCGAAGTATTGGATCAACTTTGTACTGTCTACTTCATGGTTTTTATCACTAAGTTTCTCATTCGATCATTGGGAGTCGGTATCGATCATATACTTTCCAAAAGCATATATCATACCTAGGTCTTGATCATATACTTTCCAAAAGTATATATCAAACATACAAATTCAGTCAAGCTTCCAAAGCGAGATGACCGTGCACGGAATTTGATTCTTCCCAATATCTCATGAGTGAGCTCATGTCTTCCGATTCAGTAAATGAACCTGTATGATCCCTTTGAGAGATCGTATTACTCATATGCCCTTATATGCATACTAACGCGCCGGTGTATAGACCTTGGTTAGGTCATCAACCTATTGGTCCGCCAAATGTAAATATTCAGACATATAGTAACACATCTGTCTCCGGTCAGAGGATGTGTGCCTGTATCGTGACAACATACGATATAGGACTTTGGTTATCTCGATCTCGTTAAGTCAACTCTTTGACCTAACTAATCTGACACCTCCGAATCTCTATTCCTATGCAGTGGACCTGCATCAAGAGGTCGGTCATATATCAGCGTAATTGAGAAAGGATTGCCATCTCCTACTCAGGCTGGAGATCATCACTTAAGAATCATTTGACGGTGCTTGATGAGCCCTCAATCTAACCCTTTAGATATTCATCCAAGCACCAGCTATGATTCAATTATTGAATCAACAGCTGTATGATTATTAAGATGGCCATGGTACATAACCCTAATTGTACTAAGGGACCTATTATGCAAATTAATTATTCTTTATTTCAGATCAGGGAATGATATTCGCAATAATATTTATTGCATAATGGCTCTTCGTAGGCTCGCATGTCCAACAACCCAAGGCAAGAGTCAGGCTATAATATAACAAATGGAACTAAAGGAAGGAGCTAGACAAGTGGGCGTCGAAAGTTGATTTAAGAATGATTTGACGTATATATAAGTGAGTTGGTTGGAGGATAAAGTGGGTATGTTTTATACACCGGGCACGGGGAAAAAGAGCAATGAAGGGAAGGGAGGATTTGAGAATCTGGACGGTGGGCCGGACTATTTAATAGCATAGTTTTTGGATTCCTATTCCTTGATTATGCATAGATATTTCCATTGGTATAATAAAAAGACCTTGTTCAAATCAATTGACATTCGGAAAGCAAGTCTGTATCTTGCCTAAAGTTTCAATCGACAGATAATTTTGGTTCTTTGAGGAGCCCCAATTTCATTTCAAGAAATTAATTGAAAATTCCATGTTGAAATGGCGATATTAGACATACAAATAACTGGTAGGATGATGGAAGTCCTCGATTTTATGGAGAGGTATAATGGCTGTAATTCCTTCTTTGATACGTCTTATGGTGCTTAAGATGGGTAATGGAGATACCTTCTCAATTTAGACTGCTAACTGAACACGTAGTAATGATTGGGTGGATAGTTTCGTGGAAGTGCTCCTAGATTGAAGTAATGTTTACTATTTGTTCCTTGACGTCCATCATAGTACTTGTAGCGGAAATGGTGAGACATCTGCTTTTGTACTTAAGATTGGACAAATTTGGATTCTTCGGAGGAAAGGTTTCCCTTGCCATTCTACTCTATAGTTGTTGTCTGGTGGAAATATTTGGTTGCCGCCTTTTTGCTCCCCAACATTTTGAGGAGTTGTTTCTCCCCAACATTGACACTTTTATGTTCTCACCCTGCTTACAAGATGTTGTACATTTCTAGAATTGAGGTTAATTAGCTATTTATTTTTGAATGTAAAATTGTCTAGAAAATGAGGACTACTGTGAATATTAGGATTTTGCTTGGCTATTATAGTGGATTTGGTTACGAAAATGTAATGAAAGAAGGGTGCCCCAAGAGTCCCATACTAGCGTTTTTTTATGTGTTGCTGCCAAGGAAGATGTTGATCACAAGGTTCCAGAAAGCGGTAGTCGGTACTCGGTCGGTAGCGTCACTGACTAAGGATGAGGATTAATCGGCAGTCGAGTGACTAATCAGATTTAGTTGACCATTAGTCGATTTTGAATTTTTAATTATTTCAAATATAGAAATCATTTTCATACATATATTCTTATATATTAACATAGATTTGTACATTTTCTATACTTTCGTAATGAAACAAAAGAAGTAATTGACTTTAAATATAACATCTATCATGTTAGAATAAGTTTGCTTTTAAAAAGCAAAAAAATTTAAAAAACATAAAAGCTCAATGTAAAATTCGACCGATTAGTCAGGTTGACCGAGTAATGGCTGACTAGGCCTAGTCGAGTCGGCTACCTCCCTGACTTGACTAGTCGGCCTAGTCGAACGACTTTTACAAGCTTTGGTTGATCATCTATTTTTTTGGTTGCGAAGGAGGGTGCTAGTTGCAAAAATGTAAGGAGTCAAGTGCCCCGAGTATCCTATACCACATTTTTTGGTGTAAATGTTGATCATATGCAGTTTGGTTGTTCATTCTCGCAGAATGTATGTGGTCAGCTCTTGCTTGGCTTGACTCGACATTTGCTAGTTTTGTTTATGGGAGAGCTATCGCAGAGAAGCAGTGCACATGCAGAGACGTGACATAAAATTCTCATGAATCTGTGAACTTTCTATGGTGAGAGAACTCTATAATGTTTATAGGGCATACGATATTATTCAACGAATGAAATTTTTGGTTTTGATGAGGCATGTTTATTTTAGGCTTGTGGTGGATATGTGCTAATTTATCTTTTTTTAGAAGAAAAAGGGTAATATCCTGAGATTAGACCCATAGCGTTATATATTAAATTAAAGTAACATAAGATGGTACATCAGACTACATGGTTCCAAGAAAGACACAACTCCCTACATTGCTCAAGGATATTTTCAGAGTATAACATTTGCCCACAAAAAATGGCCTCATTTCTGCCACACCAAATCGCCCAACAGATAGGAAAAAGAAAAGAGCTATCTTCATGCCCATTGCTACACACCGATTTGATGCACCGTAAGAAGGTGGATCCATTCTCCACCCTAAGCCAAGGAATATGGCATTGCTCCAAATCTGCGCTGGATGCGGGCAAGAAAATAACTCATGATCTATGTCCTCCACCTCTAACCCACATTTGTCACAATTGTAATCACCAACGCGTAACAACTGGCTTATCGACTCTTGGTGAGAACCCTACCAAGTGTGAACAACCACATAAAGTCCTTGACTCTGTTAGGCACTCTACTCCTCTAGATGATTCCATCATTGAGCCTTATATCATCGTGTACCACTCCACCATCTTCTACAAAGAATGAATAAGCCTTCTTCATCATGAACCTCCCATCACCCAGTACAACATGATTTCAGCAAGTTGAAAGTCCCTCCAGTTGCGCTAGTCCACTCAACAATCTTGGCAACTCCTCCCATCCCCGATCTGATAAAGTCGAAGAGAACGAAATATTCCTTATTCCTTGCTCCCATAGATGACTAACCTGTCTCTATTACCAGCCAAGTTAAAGAGCCTTGGGAAACACTCCCTTAGGACCCCGTCTCCCGACCTGTCATCTAGCCAGAATCTAAACTTCTCTTCATCCCAAGAACATGTCTCATCTTAACAATCATATCCTGAAGGATCCTGGTAATAGACTGCCACAATGGGGCTGGAGTATGCACCCAGACGGTCTCTACGGATCCAGAAATTCCATAGATTTTCCTCATGAGTCTGCAAACAAGGTCATCCTAACTCCCCCAAAGCCACACCACCTACTTCACTATAAAGTCTGATGCAATGGAATTCGGCGCGGCGCGGGAAATAGATTTGACGGTTGGATTTTTCGATGGTAGAAGAAAACAGAGGGGTTGAGAAGAAGAAACTGGAAGGGTTGAGAAGAGAAGACACGTCGGATGCGCGGGGTTAGAGAAGAAGAAACGCGTAGACCGCGAGGGGAAGAGAGAAGAGACTCGTCGGGAATACGAGGGGTTTGGGAGAAGAAGAACACGTGTAGATCACGCGGGGAGAAGGAGAGAGAGGGGAGAGGAGAGAGAGATAAATCTCTATTTTATCACATCTTGAACTGACAAAAACATTGGACCCTCATCCCTTTATATAGGAGGGATGACATTACAAGAATAGAAAATAATTTAAACTGACAACCAATTATCCTAAACTGACTCTAACTAATTAACCGACTAAACTACCAAATTTGAAATTCAAATTAAGACTAATTGAGATCACACGTGATCTCTTTATTTAAAATTGCGACAACTTAAAAAACGTAAATAAAATTAACGGCCACAATTTAAATAATTAGACGGCCCTACATGTCGAGTCCACGCTGCATCAACTCTCCTCCGCTTTTAAAAAAATTCGTCTCCCGACGAATTGCTTGAACCTTGAGGCTTGACATAAGGCGCTTCATGAACTTGTGTCGACGTGCGCGTGAACGCGAATCATGAGATATGCAACTCAAATCATATTGCATCTTCCAATGCGCGACGGGATCGTCGAATCGTAGGGACGATTCAGTTGCCATGCTCTGATACCAATTGATGCAATGGAATTCGGCGCGGCACGGGAAATAGATTTGACGGTTGGATTTTTCGATGGTAGAAGAAAACAGAGGGGTTGAGAAGAAGAAACTGGAAGGGTTGAGAAGAGAAGACACGCCGGATGCGCGGGGTTAGAGAAGAAGAAACGCGTAGACCGCGAGGGGAAGAGAGAAGAGACTCATCGGGAATACGAGGGGTTTGGGAGAAGAAGAACACGTGTAGATCACGCGGGGAGAAGGAGAGAGAGGGGAGAGGAGAGAGAGATAAATCTCTATTTTATCACATCTTGAACTGACTAAAACATTGGACCCTCATCCCTTTATATAGGAGGGATGACATTACAAGAATAGAAAATAATTTAAACCGACAACCAATTATCCTAAACTGACTCTAACTAATTAACCGACTAAACTACCAAATTTGAAATTCAAATTAAGACTAATTGAGATCACCCGTGATCTCTTTATTTAAAATTGCGACAACTTAAAAAACGTAAATAAAATTAACGGCCACAATTTAAATAATTAGACGACCCTACATGTCGAGTCCACGCTGCATCAAAGTCCTTATTCATCCCCTCTACTTGCTACACCCCCAACCCACCCTTCTTCTTCGCTCTCATAATCTTGCCCCAATCAATCAAATGGATCCCCTTCTTCGCCTTCCTCCCATTGGATCATAAAAAGTGTCTCATCAAAGATTCCATCTTTGCGTGAACTCCAGTCAGTAGAAATCTCACGGAGCAGAATAATATTGGAATAACAGAGAGGATATGCTTCGACAAAATCAATTTCCCTCCCTTAGAGAGCATATCTGACTTCTAACCTGCCAACCTTCCCTCTAATCTATCCAAGATTGGTCTCAAGTCGCTAGATCTCAAATGCCCGGTGACCAAAGGGAGTTCCAGATAAGTTATAGGCAAGGCCTCCAATAGGATACCTCATAATGTATGCCACAAGCTGTGCCGCCTTGTCAACAAGCCCAAAAGGTACTACTACGAACTTTTCCCTATTAATTTGAAGGCCTGAGATGTCAACAAAGATGTTGATATGCGAGGCTCGATGAATCTGTTCTATACTGGCCCTCATGAATCAACCATGAATTTCCCAGAAAGGAACACTGACTACTTAGGAGAAATAATGCTTGCTAAGATCGACTGTGGCCGATTGGCAAAAATCTCAGCAATAATGAAATAAATTGCATTGGAAGCGCAATATGTCTGTAGTCTTCCACCATGTTCACAGTCTCCTTCGGTAGCAAGAAAAGCAGAGCCTTATTTAACCTCTCAAATCCATGATTTCCATCACGAAACTCTTGTTCCATACTGACCCTCAGGAATTGTCCATGAATCTCTCAGGAAGGAACGTTGTCTGCTGAGGAGGAATAATGCCTGCTACGATTGCTTGTGGTCGATTGGCAAGAATCTCAGCATTATGAGATAAATTGCATTTTAAGCGCAATAGGTCTGCAGTCTTCCACCATGTTCGGAGTCTCCTTCAGCAACAAGAAAAGCATAGCCTTTTCAACCTCTCAAACCCATGATTTCCAACACAGAACTCCTGCAAAACCTCCATCACATCCTTCTTAATCACATCCCAGAATTCCATGTAGACGAGGACAGAAAACCCATATGGTGGGACCCCCATCAGCATTGATTTGGAATAAGACGTTCTTGCTTTTCACCTACTTAAACTTCTGAGTCAAAGTACTTGTCTGAAGGTCAGAGATCCTCATGACTCCTCTTCCTCGCCAACCACAGCCTACGCGAGTATGCCTCCTGTTAATTGCCTGTAAATGAGATCTGAGCGCCACTCCTACTGCTTAATCTCCCTGTACTACATTTCTCCCAATCTCGATTGTATGTATAAAATTTCTACGCCTCCGACCGCTAGTCATGGCATGCAAGAACCATGTATTAGCATCTCCTTCCCTCAACCACCTCTGCCTAGACCTCTGTCTCCGAGACACCTCTTCTTTCTTGTCCTCTAAGTGGATCTCGTCAAGGTGATTGCCCCTCTCTGTCAACTCCTCTATCGACAACATCCTCTCGTCCTCAAGCCTATCAAGCCTACAGACCTCCTCCTAGGCACACACTCGTCGGGAACGACGCTTCTTCTGGATATTTCTATGGAACTCCCTCAAAAGCTTTCGTCCGCAAGCTTGGCCGCAACGAACGATAGTCACACCCTCAACATCCATCCCAAAAAACAACAATCGGCTCGTGAATTCTGTCCTCCACGAGCCAAACCCTCTCAACACGAAAGAAAAATCTAGGACGCACATCCTCCCTAGAAGACCAAAGCATCAGAATATGGTCCGAGTGCACTTTAGGCAAGGCCCATCCCCCTTCCCCCTCCTCCCGGAGATGCATTAAACGTGTTAACGGAGAGCAAGAATCTATCAATACGAGGTCTAGATCTTGAAATTTGCCAAGTGTATAAGCACCACAATGTACCACAATCTGAAGCCTTAAATCACCAACCACATCCAATAGCTTTGCCGACTCTGCGTCACAACCACCATAACCCCCATGACGGTCTTCCGGATGGAGCGTGCCATTGAAATTACCCACTATAACCCATGACGTCGGAGAGAAAGTCGCATGTGCCTAGCAAAAACTCCTCAACCAGCTGCCCAAAGTTGATGCCATTGCACGGTCCGTAAACGTTGGTAATCACAACCTTTACCTCATCTGCCTTCTGTCACAACAAGATAGAGATCGAGTATCTACCCATCCGTTCGTCCTCCTCCATAGCAATTTTCTTACCATTCTACCCAATCATCAAGCCCCATCTGATCCAATAGCTCAGAAATCCATCAACCTGTTACCCCTAACTTCCTTCCAAATTGCATCAAAGCTTCGAGAAATTTTTGCTTTCTGCAAGACGACCACTTCAACCCTTTGCTCCATCACCAAATCCCGCACTGCAACCCTCTTCTCAGGCCTCCCCAGGCCTCTCACATTCGAAGAGATGATGTTCATTTGGAAACAATGTTAACCGGGTTGGTGGTATCAATCCCAGGCACGCTACGACCTCCTCCTCAAGCCTATCTGCCGTTACCCCAACTACCCTGCAAGCCCTTCGCTTCCAGGATCGGATCGGGAGTAGAGCTACAACTATGTTCACCTTCCCTCCTACAGCTTCCCACCCCTGCAAAGGGATTCTTCCGCAACAAACCCTACCTTTAGCCCTCCTTAAGCCTCTTCAGGTGCTTGTAGATTTCAAACTGCTACGCTTCCTTGTCTCTTTCAGATACGAGCGAGTATAACTTCGCCCTAATCGCCCCAGCCTCAACGAGTCGGTTTGCTACACTTCTACCTTAGACCCGCATCAAATGAGGCCTACGTATGACCCAAGCCATCAATGTGCGCACTTCCAACCATCGCTATCTCAGAGCCACTCTTGACAGGGAGTACTGCTGAAGCCATTCCCTCGAAGGAAGAGGAGCCACTACGGTCCTCCAAATCAGGTCCTTTAATCGGACTCGGTAACCCGCCAGAAGCCACCGCAATCAGGTGCTCCAAATCGGGTCCTCTAATCGGATTCAGTAACCCACCGGAAGCCACCACAATCAGATGCCCCGAAACTGATCTCCTACCCAAATGCTAGGAGCTCTCACCCAACATGGCAATCAGATCCCTCTCACAGATGCTCGAACTGAGAAATGGTTCCCCTGTAAGTTCCGAAATGACCTCCACATTTGCAGAACCACCATGGGGCTTCGCTCCCAACTTAAACAAGTCTTCCGCACCCAACTCCGCTCACCCGACAAGAATCCCATCATATGAAGGCTTGCTGCAGTTGAAGATCTCCAAATCCACATTGGGAGTTGTGCAACACCCGTCTCTAAAACTTCACCTGCCTTTGCGGAAAATTAGGATGATAATTTAAAAACACGCAACGGGTCATTTTCCATTTTCTGCAACCTCTTTCCCGATGAAAAACCCAACCGCTCTACCTACCAGACCTAGTTGTCGGATGACAAAGGTGATGCCTCCCGAATCTCCAGGCATAGAACACAACCTTCAAAGCTTGTTTCGAAAGCGAACGATAGCTATCAACACACCTCCTCCACCATCACCATAACCTTAAGCAGCTGACCGCGTTGGCGCCCATCCAAACTCAACCATGTAACATGCATCAACGACGCCACCTCACCTCCATCCTTCTTCCAATCAGGGACACACCCCTAATCAAAACAATCCTTGAACACCATATGCCACAAACCCCATCACGCATACGCGAAAGCCGCCGGTGAACCCAACCTACGGTCCTTCGTGTATGAGCAAGCAGCTTCGAGGCTTCGTTTTTAGTGAGGCCTCGCGCACACACCAAGGATCCTTCCATCTTAGTTACGTCTCTCGCAGACCTACGACCAATGGTGCTTCTGATGTCTTCCATAGTGTCCTCCAAACACCTCTTTTCCCTTCTACACACTCCGACAAGCACCCTTCTTCCCTCCTGTACCCACCATCGGGGCCTTAAGCTTCCACGCTTGACCATGACTACATCGGAACCGATGATGTCCGTTTCTTCCGCATGCAAAGTACTTAACTGGATCACTGCAGCCCTCAGCACGGTGACCCCGACCACCGCAGCGTAGGCAAATCCCATGGAATCACCCTACACCCACGTTCCAGCTCTGCTCAAGTGGCTCCAGGGTATGCCGCCTTAGCACCGCATTCAACCACCTCTCCATTTGTGCCATCTCTCCCTGTTCTCATACCAATTGATGCATAACAGATTTGCATGTGCATGTACTAATTTATTTGAGAAGCGAGCCTTCACAATTTTGTCTAGCCTTAATAATACAATTCCTGGATGACTACTGGTCATCCTTTTGGCTTTTCAAAAGAAAATGTTAGACCAATGACGCTTACTATCATCAACTAATAAATCCTGCTCGTGTTTTAACTTGAGGTTTAGTACTTTCTCATGCTCATTTTTGTGGAAATTCATTGTATTGATAATAAAAGAAAAACCTGGTAGAGAAATGCGTGGAAAATCACCAATAATAGGGGATTCATATGATGGATGAAGAAGAAAGCGGTTAGAAAATTTTCCTAAGAAATGGTTAGAAAATTAGAAAAAGATGCACCACCATCAAAAGTTAGATATGACACCTCAACAAACTTTGGACAACTTTTTGGAGACGATCCTGAAAGGGACAACTATAACAACCTAATATGCAATAAGAAACAAGAAGAGAATAGGTGCTCCTTATCACCGATAATGATCGCTGAGTTTGCTCATCCACACGAGGGGGCATATAAGATGGATGACGAAGAAAGGGAGAATGGAAAATAGAAAATTTAAAAAAAGATGTGTTGTAGTATGTAATAGGCGAGTGATTTGATCTCTCCAAGATACAGTTACCCCACTCATGTTTAATCCCACATGGATGTACGATGGGGCTCTGGTCTGTCTGTGAGCTATATAAGGAGCCCCACACTCCTTGTACTCATTCAGACTTGAGAGATCACAATAGACGATCCTGCTATTTGAAGCCTTCTCCCGTGGTTTCATCCCACTCCCTCACGGAGTAGGGTTCCATGTAAAATCTGAGCGTTCTATATTTTATATTTCTTTATTTTTATTCATTCTTGTTTTGATTTTGTTTTCGCATTTATATTTTAACATGGTATCAGAGTAGTTCGATTTTGCGGTTCATTTTTGAGTTTGTATTTCGAAGATTTATGTTTGTTTTTTATTTTCATTCAAGATTTGTTCATGGCTCGTTCAAATTCGAGGGAGCATCTAGGGTTCCGTACGTGGCAACCACTCCTCTCATCGACAACCATCCCTCTCTCGCTAGAAGAACCCTAGTTCTGCAAGGCCCTTCTCTTCCTAACCCCCCACCAATCGCTTGTTTGCTTGCTTTCATGACTTCTAATCCAACTAACCCAATTAGGGATCGAGGCCCTCATCATCGCTACCTCCAGACCTCTTTCTCCACGGTAGTAGATGTGTCTACTCTCCCAATGCTATCTTGCTACCTCTACCATGCTTATTTCCAGGACTTGTGTCAATAACCAAACTCAATGGTGGGTTCTCCACCATCACAATCGTTCTCTCAAGCTGCCAAACCACGCCACCTCCATTCGTGACCTCTCATTATCCTATGCTGCTCGCCACTTTGGATCAAGTGATAAATGTTACAATCCACTAGCCACCACCCTAAAAATAAAGAGATGGGTGATCCTCCATTTGTTGCGTACCTCCTCCGCAAAAGAGAAAAACTCCAGGTTGAGCCCTCCCCCCCTCCTCCGCATTGAATCTCCTCCCTTCTGGCAACACGAACCCCACTACTTCGAGATCGTGCAACCACCACCTCAAGCATGAGCACCTCCTCTGCATCGTTACAAGGACAACTCTCAACCTCTCTACTCTCCATGCGATGCCACCTGACAAGCGCTTCGTGCTCACGGAGGGCTTCCTTCTCTAGATCGGCAACAACAACACTCCTCATTGCCCGTCTAGTTCACAACGATGACGAGATCGGTTCCTAGGGAGGGAACCCTAGTGCTGCTTGAGAGAATAAAGAGGGTCTCATCTCAATGGACTTTATTCAAGAAAAAAGGGGCTGAATGTTTGATCTAGGAACTCGGGTCTGTATTACAAAAGAGAGAGGGGCCCAAAAGGGGCTGCTAAGTCCTACATAAAAAAGAATGGGTCGAATGTTTTGGCCCATACATGGTTGAAAAAAAGGGTCAAAAGAAAAAATGTAGGGCTGATTTGCCAAAAAAGGACTAGCCAAAAAAAGGGAAAAAGGATGGCTAATAAAAAGAGAAAGGTTGTTTTGTCCAAAAAAAGCACAAAAAAATACATGCATTGGTTTCTCCCGACTTGACGATCAAGTATGTGAGAAAAGGGGAGTGACAGAGGGCATCACATATATTCTTGTTGAGATATTTGTTATCTTTAGTATTGTTTTCTTATTTTCTATTTATTATGTCTTCGTCCTGTTATTTGCCCAATCGGTTCCTCTCCTATAAAAGAAAACCCGAGGACCTCTCATTAGCGCAATTAATTATTTTCCTACAACATGGTATCGGAGCAACAATCCTAGACTGGAGTTCTCGTATCCCACCCTAACCCTACCCATCCCACCCTTCCTCTTCCTCGCGCCAGGTTGCTATCGCCTGCCTAAGGAGGCTGACTAGCCCTCAGTCTCAGGCTGCCGCCCAACCGTGGCCCCATGTCATTGTTAAGCCCAGGCCCATGGCCCCAAGGCGCCACGACTACCTTGATCGCACGGTTCCCATGCTGCCGGCTGCTGGCCTGATCGCCCGACCCCCAGGCCACCGGTTGTTGCCCTGATCGCCCGGCCCCAGGCCACCCTCTGCGCACCCCTAAGACTTGATTTGAGGCTGGATTTGGTCTAATTTTGATCGGAAAACACGATTCCAGACCTATAAATCACGTTATCCGGCCCTAGAAAGCAGAAGAGATTGATGAGGATGGTTGTATGAGTCTACACGTACAACCAGTTCTCCATATGATCGTATATACTTGTTCATTTCGGTCTACTCCTCATTTGAGTTCCGTTGATCTATCGTTCTTCAGTCATGTCAGAGAACAAGGGTGATATTTTTCGTCTGGAGCTTTCAAGGGCTCGGCTCCCATCGTTAAGATTGATGTGACCAGCCATGACTTATGGTCCATGCAGTTCCTCACCCTCATGCAGTGTAACAACAAGGAGAACATCTTGACAGATCTAGAGCCAACAGATAGGACAGGAAAATGCTTCTTGGAAGCAAGATGAAGCATATGCGCGTGTTTGGCTGTGTGGTACTCTCATGATAGAGATAACTGATGCTATTCTGAATCAACCCACTGCCAAGGTGACATGGGATACTTTGGCATCCACATATGCTCAAGCGAAGAATAAGGCCAAGATTCTTCAACTTCAATTCGATATCTACAATGCCAAGCGAAATGGTCGTCCTCTGCGCGTGTACTGCTCTTCGTTCCATGGCATGTTCGAGAAGCTTCATAGATCACGACATCTACTGAGCAGCCGAAGATATATAAGAACTCCACGATGGTTGGAGTGTTCATGGCTGGACTTGATTCAGAGTATGATACTGTGCGTACTCAACTTCTTATTGGAGCTACCATACCTCCCATAGAAGAAGCCTATAGTCGTATCCACCGGATTATCATGCCTTCTACAACCACTTCTCCGCCCTCTTCAGCGATGGTCGCTTCTCGTGGACGAGGAGGGACGATCCAGTCCAGAGGGCGCACGCCTCATGGCAGAGTGCCCTCTACTGATGGCACTACTGAATTGTCTGTGCTGTAGGATTCCATAAAGGATGAGCAAGTGCCATCTCAAGAAGGGAACTCGCAGGTCACATACTTGGCAGATGATCTTGATGTACCAATTGCTATGTGAAAGCCGAAACGAAAGTGTGCTACTTATTCTCTTACAACCCATGTTTCCTTGAGCAGACTGTCAGAGGATTTCAAGAGGTTTACCTTGGCACTATCTGCAGTGGAGATACCACGGATATATCGGGAGTCTATTCAGGATAGTCAGTGGATGTTAGCCATGGAGGAGGAGATGGCTGCGCTACAGTTACGTGGTATACATAGTCTTGTTTCTGCTCTAGTTGATGCATCCGTTGTGGGATGCAAATGTGTGTTCACTGTGAAACATTGTGCTGATGGCCGTGTGGATCGTGGGTTCAGCCAGACATATGGGGTGGACTATCAGGATACTTTCTCTCCAGTTGCCAGACATTCTACTCTGCATATTCTACTTTCTGTTGCTGTAACACGAGATTGGCCCTTTACCAGCTTGATGTGAAGAATACCTTTCTCTATGGTGATCTACAGGAGGAGGTCTACATGCAATAGCCACCTGTGTTTGTTGCTGAGGTGGAGTGTCAAAAGGTTTGCAGGATACACAAGGCTATTTATGGCCTTAAGTAGAGTCCAAGTGCATGGTTTCAAAATCTCTCAAACTTTATAGAGCAACAAGGATTTGTGCGATCGACTGTAGATCACTCTTTGTTTGTGCAAGATGTACTATTGTCATCCTTGTTTATATTGATGATATTATTGTTATAGCGTGAAAGGGAGTGTAGAAGTATGCAATAGATGGATAATTGGATCTCTCCATGATATAATTACCCCCACTTTTGTTTAGTCCCACATGGATGAGCGATGGGACTCCGGTCTGGATCTGGGGCTATATAAGGAGCTCCACACCCCCTATACTCATTGAGAGATTGTAATAGACATCCGGTCCTTTGAGACCGTCTCCTGTGGTTTCATCCCGCTCGCTCACAAAATAGTGTACCACGTAAATTGGACGTTATATGTTTTATATTTCTTTATTTTGTTCGTTCTTTTTCTGATTTTGCTTCTGCATTTACATTTTAACAAGATGCATTGCACATCAAACGGTGACACCTCAACAAACATTGTGCAACCTTCTGGAGATGATCAAAGGGAGGCCACCAACATACAATAATAGACAGAGAAACTACGTACATCCATGAACAATAGGATTTATTCCACTGGGTGCTCCCTATCATTGACAATGATTTCCAAGGTTACTCTGCTCAGCAAAGATCTATACCTAGCTTTTGGTTCTTGTCTAAGATGACAGGGCCAATTTCAAAAGAATTAGACTTAAATATTGTAGAGATATTTATATGTTCTTATGTACCTTTTCCGTTATTTCATTTCTTTATGTTCTTCTTATATAATTTACCCATAGATCTCTCTATATAAAAGAGCTTATAGTTCCCAGGAATAAACATCTTTTCTATTTTTGCCAACATGGTATCAGAGCTACGGTCCTATATTGGTGCTCCGTACCCAAACCTTAACCCTACCCCACCCGCCACCCCTCTCTCTCTCTCTCCAACGCAGCCCCTCGCTGTCGTCGGCATCACACCCTGCTGGCCCCACCCGTCGTCGCCAGCACCAGCCCCTACCGGCCCTAGCACCAGCCGGCCCTAGCCGCTGTCGTCGAGAAACAGCCCTGCCGCTGGCTCCAGCCCCCGTCACCACCACCTAGCGACATCACCGTCGCAATCTCTAGCGGCCCCTGCCGTTGAGCAACTACCCTTGCCGCCACCGTCGTATCTCCTTGGCCGTCGGCCTTCGTAGCCGCCGACTGCCTCTTTTCCGCCTCGTCACAGGCCTTCGGTTGTGCTAATGGATTTGAGTGCATAAGTCTACATATGCACTCAAATCCACGTATGTCTTTGTAGACATCCATTCAGTGGTCTATGTAACCCTAGTAATCATCTTCCAGCATTATGACAGAAAACAAAGTTGACGTACCCGTCACATGCACTTTTCGAGGTCCAACGCCTATTGTTAAGATGGATGGGACAAACTATGAGCTCTGAACTATGTAGTTCATGAGCCTCATGAAGTCTAATGGTAAGAAACACATTCTTACCGGGGAGGAGCCGATGGAGAAAACTGAGGTTAACGCCTCGTGGGAGGTGGATGATGTATACGTCAAAGTTTGGCTTTCCGGTACATTGACAATAGAGATTGCCAATGAGTGTTACGTCAGCCCACTGCTAAGGCAACGTGGGACATCCTCGTAGCAACCTATTATCAGGCGAGGAACGAGACCAAGATCCTCAAACTCCAGCATGATATTTTTACTATCAAGCAGAACATGCCGCCTCTTCATTAACTGTATACATCCTTACGTGGGATGTTTGAGAAGCTACATAGTTTCATGCCTCTCACGGCCACTCCAGAACAACATAAGACATATAGGAATACTACTGTGGTTGGTGTATTCCTAGCTGCCCTCGATCCCGAATATGATGATGCCTACTCTCATTTTCTAGCGGATGCTACTATTCCTCCTATGGAGGAAGCTTTGTGCAAACTTAGCAGGATTACTGTTCCATCCACTGTCACTAGCCAAACTTTTTCGGCAATGGCAACCTCCCGAGGTAGAGGAAGCTTGTCTTCTTTTCGTGGACGTGGACCTCGTGATAGAAGAAGTTGAATTCGTCAGCCTTGCACATACTGTCATCGTTCAGACCATTCGGAGGATACATGTTACTCTAAGCATGGCTTTCTGACCTTAGCTCATTAGCAGAACAAGTCAAGCCTTCAGCTGCTCCTATTTCAGACCATAGATTGATGACCTCGTGGCTAGACTATAAGATATCATGCCTCCTGCTTCTTCACCATCTCCATTAGGCCATTCAGATGTAGCAGCCTCCACATATGCCAATACATCTGATCTTCTTCGTATAGTATCTCAGGTAGTACTTTTGCTTTTTCATCCTATTACAGAACTGAGATTACTGAGTGGATTATGGATTCTGGAGCAATGCATCATCTATGTGGGGACAGAGATCAACTTGCCGTATATAGACATGTTCCACCAAGGAGAACTATTGTGATATCCGATGAGACTCATTCCCCGATCACTGGACAAGGGGAGCTTTGTTTGACCTTCCATGCGTCTGCAGAATGTGTTACATGCTCCTGATTTCTCTATGAATTTATTATCCATTAGTCAAATCACGAAAGATTTGCATTGTAAAGCTATCTTTGACCCATCATCTCTTGTTTTTCAGGACATTCTTACGGGCAGAGTGATTGGGTGTGGCTGTGAGCAGGGCGGTCTTTATCGCATGGTTCAAACTCCCTATGCTGGCGTAGCTTCTCATGCAACAGGACCAGTTTCTCCACACACATGGCACCTACGCTTTGGTCACCTCCCTCTCCAGAAGATGTACCATGTTTTGCCGTAGATTTCACCAGGTTCTTCCTTCCAGTGTGAGGTGTATCAGTTGGGAAAGCATCATCGGTCTGCTTTTCCTAGTCGTCAGAGTCAGAGCAGTAGCTCCCATTGAGTTATTTCATGTTGACGTTTGAGGTCCGAGTCACGTTCCTGATCACCAAGGACACCGATATCTTGTTGTTGTGGATGATTTTTGTCGTTTATCATGGGTATTTTTATTGAAAAATAAATCTGAAGTAGGGGATGTGATCAAAACATTTATTAATGAAGTGCAGAATGTTTTCTCTACCTTTGTGAAGTTTGTGCGAACTGATAATGCTTTGGAATTCTATACCCGTGCTCTATCATATTTCCTTTCATCTTGTGGAATCAAGGTTACAGAAATGAGTAGTCGAACTCAGTCGGCAGGGTCACTGACTAAGAATTAATCGGCAGTCGGGTGACTAATCGGATTTAGTCGACCATTAGTCAGATTTGATTTTTTTAATATGTTAATCATTTTTTATACATGTATTCTTATATATTTGCATAAATTTGTACATTTTTCTTTTTTTAACAGAATATTTGTATACTTTCTATACCATCATAATGAAACAAATGAAGTAATTGATTTTAAATATCAGATTAAGCATACTAGAATAATTTCACTTTAGAAAAAGCAAAAAAAAATTTAAAAAATTCTATGTAAAAGTCGGCCGAGTAGTCGGGTTGACCGACTAGGCCTAGTCGAGTCGGCTACCACCCGAGCGGTCGACTTTTACAACAATGCGTAGAATTATTCATCAAACAACATGTGCTTACACTTCTCAGCAAAATGGTGTTGCAGAGAGAAAGCATCGCCATCTGCTTGATGTCACTCGGACTCTTCTCACTTAGAGTCATGCCTCACATTCGTTTTGGGGTGATGCAGTTCTTATGGCATGCAATATGGTGAATCACATGCCATCATCTGTCTTGGGTGAGAAAATTCCTTTCTCCGTAGCTTTTCCTGAGAAGGAGTTGTTCTCACTTACTCATCGTGTATTTGTATCTGTTGCTTTTGTTCACCAATTGACTCCAGGTCTTAACAAGCTCTCTCCTAGAGCTGCCAAATGTGTGTTTGTTGGGTACTACATGACCCAGAAAGGATATTGGTGTTATGATTCTTTGCGCATGAAATACTATCTCAGTGCTGATGTCACATTTTTTGAGTGTGATGTATTTCTCTACAAGTGATAGGTTGGCTTCATCATACTCTGATGATGAGGTTTACATGCCACACTCACCTACGGGTCCATCATCTCCTCCTCTTGTGCCAGCTGTTACACCACCACTACCACCACTTCCTTCACCCCTCCTTCTACCCAGTAGTATGTGCCCATTGTTTCACCATTACCGAAATTCTATACCCGTCGGCCTGCCTCTGCTCATGGTCATCGCCCATCATCCAGCACATCTCAGGTTTGTTCTGATAACATGATTTCTAATGATGGGTCTGGAGATATATCTGTGCATGAATCATTACATGAGACTAGCCCATGGATGGAGGAGGTTCCTAATGACCTGGATATGCCTATTGCAGTTCGGAAGCAAAAGCATTCTTGCGCTTCATATCCTCTTGCCTCTCATGTCTCCTTTCATCGTCTGATAGGGAAATTTCAAAGATTTGCAGTGGCTCTATCTGCCATGGACATTCCATGAAATTATTAGGAGGCCTTGAAAGATAGTCGCTGGCACTTGACTATGAAGGAAGAGATGGTTGCTTTGCAATCACGAAGTACCTGGAGTTTGGTGTCTGCTCCTTCTGGGGCGTCTGTTGTTAGTTGCAAATGAATGTTTACTGTTAAACATCATGCAGATGGGAGCCTTGATCATTACAAGGCAAGATTAGTGGCACGGGGATTTATTCAGACCTACGACGTGGATTATATGAACACGTTCTCTCTTGTTGCTCGTCAATCAACTCTACGTATCCTACTTTCCGTTGCAGTGGTACGTGATTGGCTTTTGTTTCAGCTAGATGTTAAAAAATGCATTATGGAGATCTATAAGAGGAAGCTTACATGCAACAGCCTCCAGGGATTGCTGCTGAGGGGGCGTGTTAGCAGGTTTGTAGACTCCATAAGGCAATATATGGCCTTAAGAAAATTCGAACGACGTGGTTTCAGAAGCTATCGGATCTGTTTGATAGGCATGAGTTCAAGATGTCAAATGCAGACCATTCACTCTTTGTGCAGAGAACGTTTCGAGTTACTGTTGTCATTATAGTCTATGTTGATGATATACTTGTTACATGAGATGATGTGAAGTGGATCAAGATAGTAAAAGAGTTTTTGGGTCGTCAGTTTGTTACCAAGGATCTTGGTATCCTAAGGTATTTCTTAGGGCCTGTTTGGTTGCTGGGTTGGACTGGGTTGGGTTGGGGTACACCGGTGTACCCCTCCTTCCAACCCCCTTCCAACCCTCTCAATCCTCCTCACAGTTTACTATGCACAGGGGTACAGTTTACTATTCACAGGGGTACCCCAACCCAACCCAACCCAGTCCAACCTAGCAACCAAACATGCCCTTAGGGTTAGAATCCGCTAGGAATGCGCAGGGTTTTGTGATGACCCAAAGGAAGTATGTTACAGACATGCTTGTTGAGTTGAGACATGCTTGATTGGGTGTTGACCTTCTACAACTCATATGGATCCTAGCATGAAGTTATATGATGATGATACATATGAGGTCGACAAAAGGAGTTATAGAGAGATCGTGGGAAAGCTCCTCTATATTACTATTACTAGACCCGATATCTCGTTTGCAGTAAGTCGGGTAAGTTTGTTCTTGGAGCAGCCTCGGCAGGTACATATGGATGTATTGTACATGATTTTGAGATATCTAAAATCTTCTCCAAGTGCAATATTACTATTCAGAAAATGAGCAACTCTTTTTGTTTCTGCATGTGCTGATGCGGACTATGCAGGGTGTCCTAAAGACATGAAGTCTACTTCAGGCTTCGTTGTGTTTGTTGGTAGTTCTCTTGTTTCTTGGAAATGCAAGAAATAAACAGTTGTGGCTAGATCAAGTACCGAATTTGAGTATAGGGCTATGGCACAAGCAAGCACATAAATGATGTGGGTTCGAACAACGTTAGCAGATTTGCATATTATGTACCTCTATCCATGCAACTACAGTGTGATAATTATGCGGCCTTATTCATTGCGAATAATTGTGCATTCCATGAAAGAACGAAGCATATTGAGGTAGACTGCCATTATAATAGAGATATGATTCAAAAGGATTTGCTTTCTACCTCCCATATCAGTTCAGGAGGAGGAAGCTGCAACTATCTTTACCAAGGCATTACTCAGGGGCCCATTTTAGAAGTGTTCTTCCAAGCTGAACATGATTGATATCTATGCTCCATCTTGAGGGGGGTGTAGAGATATTTCTATATTCCTATGTATCTTTGCTGTTATTTTATTTCTTTATGTCCATCTTATATAATTTACCCATAGGTCTCTCTATATAAGAGAGCCTAGAATTCCCAGGAATAAACATCTTTTCCCAACAAACATAAAATACTATCTAATAGTTTGTAATTGAGATGAATGTTGCTTGAAAGGCAAATTGAGATGCTCTTTTACTCCTGCAGACTCTTTTATACTTTTTATGGTTGGTTTAGTTCTAACAACTTTCTGCTTTATATTAGGAACCAGCATCCAGCCATGCTGATGGAAAAATGCATTTGCAATCAGTAGTTTCACTATTCGAGTCTCAGTGGAGTACATTGCAAATGGTTGTCCTCAGAGAAATTCTTTTATCTTCTGTTCGAGCAGGAGATCCTCTTGCATCTTGGAGTGCTGCCGCTCGTTTGCTTAGATCGTATTATCCTTTAATCACACCAGCTGGTCAAAGTGGCCTGGCTAGTTCACTTGTAAATTCAGCTGAGAGACTTCCATCCGGAACCCGCTGTGCTGATCCTGCTCTTCCTTTTATAAGGCAAACCTAATTTTTATTGTTTTTAGACCACTATATTGTGCTGTTGCTAATTAACTCTCTTATTGTTTTGAATTGCTAGTTCTTTTCTGTTTAAATATTTAAAGTATATTTCTCTATTTACATTGAAATTATGTTGGAATTTTGAGAGGACTTTATTTTCTAATAAATGTAAGGTGGTATTCTCTGTTTTGATGTACGGCATTTGCAAGTTGATATAAACTCATGCGAAGATGGTTTCGACTTGTGTGCCTTTTCTACCAGATTGACCCCATTTTATCAGTGTTTTTTTTTGAAAAAGGAATAGGGTGTGGACTTGAGTTGAGTCACACCTGAAATTTCATTAGAGTAACTTAAAAACAGTTACAAAAACCGTGGTCCAAAAAGTATTCTACTATGCTGAATTACATTCTCCACATATAAGCGATCTTGTCCAAAGATAACTCTATTTCGAGAAAGTCAAATGGTCCAAACACAAAAGTATATCGATCCAATTTGAGACGTATTAACACACATGTGGAGATACTAAAATTTGATAAGTCCGCGCACCTCAGCCAACCAAAATCCATCTTGTTTAAAATCTTCACTGAGCATTGACAGGTCAGCAAAAAAAATGCTCAGGATCCTCCAACCCTCTCCAAACCTATGCATGCGGTGTTATCATCATGCATCCATTAACTGAAGAGCCTACTTTGGCAACCACATCACCTTCTTTACATGCCAACTAAAAACCTTCGTTGGAGGAGGAATTGGCGATCATTAAATCGACTTGTAATCGTCCACCTCAGCTCCCATCTTCGGAACAACCCCCAAAATGAGATACTCGTATGCCTTTGTAACTGAGAATGTACCTGCCGCTCACGCTCAGTGGATTCTGCTCGAGGAAGGACTCTTAATGCACTGTAGCTTGCATAAGAGAGAAATAAAGACTTGAAGCCGTGGTATTGAGAAGCCTGCAACAAAACTCGGGCACCAACTTCCGTCATTTTAAACATTCGAGAAGGACACATCCATGTTTGCTGTTAGTGCAAGTCTCGGGAACTTATCTGAAAGCACACCATTTCCGGACCAATTATCTTTACAAAAACGAAAAGAAGTCCCTTCTCTCAACTGCTGCTTGGATAAATGTTTCACCTTTGGCAGCAACAAACATATACCATGCCAGAAGAGAGAAAAGACGTGTCTCCCCAACATTGACCTCCAAGCATGTATCCACCTTGTTGGTAATAGATATGCCTTAACAACTTGCAAAGAAGATCCTCCCCCTTACCCACATTTGCACCACCAATTTAGTCATCAATGCTTGGTTCAACTCTTGTATTCTTTTCCTGCCACATCCCTGACCGAACAAAACATCCCATGAGGGTCTCATGTATCCCTGTAGGAGTGCATGTAGTGGACATGGAACACTTAGAATGGCTTTATATGCCACCCTTCGACAAGCATGAGATTCCATTGAGCCAGCTTTCTTTCCAACTTTTCTACTAGCGGCCACCATTGTGCAAGAGTAAGCTTCACATTAATGAGAGGAACACCTAAATAAGTAATGAGGAGGTCAACCCTTGGGTACCAAGCACCATACTACAACTCAAAATCTCCTTGCTAGATAGGCCAAACAGGACAAAAGCTGACTTGTTGCTATTGATCATGAAGCCAAACAAATCCCCGAAAACATCCAGAAACATCGACAATCTCTAGCCTCTTGTACCCCTCTTTTCATGAAGAATATTGTACCATCTGCGAACTGCCGGATATGAATGGATGTATCTCTGTTCGTATTTTTCGTACTGAAGCAACCAAGCACTGCCAACCAACCCATCAACGCCAGAGGGTTAGCCATAATAACAAAGGTCAAAGGAGCAAGTAGTCAGTCTTGACAGACCCCCCTTTTATGGTTAAAAAACACCCCCTTCGGGTTTGTCATTCACCATGATAGAGGAGGAAACTATTATGATCCACTGCTTTATCCACTTAATCAAAGTATCGACGAAACCCTTTTTCCTAAGGGCACACCGAATGAACCTCCACTCAATGTTGTCATTGGCTTTTGGCTTTGGAGAAATCGACCTTCCATAAGATAACTCATTCTCTTCCAAATAGTCTTGACAGACCCCCTTTTATGGTTAAAAAACACCCCCTTTGGGTTTGTCATTCACCATGATAGAGAAGGAAACCATCGTGATCCACTGCTTTATCCACTTAATCCAAGTATCTGCGAAACCCTTTTTCCTAAGGGCACACCGAATGAACCTCCACTCAACTTTGTCATTGGCTTTGGAGAAATTGACCTTCCATAAGATAACTCATCCTCTTCCAAATGGTCGTCATCTCCGATGCCATAACCTGACTATCTGCTATAAAACTCTTCATAATGAAAGCATATTGCTTAGGGATATAATATCCACAAAGACTTTTTACCATTTGGCAAGCACCTTTGCCACGATTGGATATATTCTGTTGGAGAGTGCAATAAGCTTAAAGTCCACATTTTCCTTTGGGACCTGGAAAATCATGGCTCTGTTAATCATCTCCAACCCCCTGTTTCCTTGCTGAAATTCCCAAACGTATTCCATAATATCTTCATTCAGGATGCTCCAGAAATGCATCTAGCTAGAAAATCGTCTAGCCCCGCGAACCATCTGCATTCAGGGCCAAGATCACAACGTACACTTCCTGCTGCTCGAAATTTCCAATAAGGTCAGCACACTGAGAAACAGAAATCTTCTTGATATTCCCCCCTCCATCTCTAAGCACCTCCTGGGCCCCTCCTACCAGATCTTGAAAATATCTTGAAATAGCTGCACCCATGTCACAATCTCCTGAAAAAAAAACTCTTTTCCCACTACAATCTAAGTGAAGATACCTCCTTTCTCACATTGGCCATGCAATGAAAGAATTTCGTGTTAGCATCACCCTCAGCAGCCCATTTTTGCCTCGACCACTGCTTCTAGTCTAATTTTGCCTTCCTATCCTGTCTAGACATAATGGTCTGCTGAATCACATGATATTCCAGCTCTGGACACGTCAACTCAACTCATAAACATCCTTAATCCTGTGAAGGGTTGTTGGTCCAGATTACACATGCAGTTTTACAATATCAAGTACCCTGCACCCACTCCCACACACAGTTGCATTTTAAGACTTCCAAACCTATGGCAACGGAAAACGAAGCTGTTAACAAAATCTTACGCCTCCCCACTTTTTGCTGTTTGGGTTTGAGTTGGATGCTCTTGGTTTGAATTGATGATGCATTCATTATTACGGCTTCTGTTATATTTCCAATTGATAAATTCTTTTTGTTGATCACAGATTGTATTCATTTCCTATAAATCCTTCACAAATGGACATAGTAAAACGCAACCCCAGCAAGCCTGGGTGGTGGAAGGGAGCTGCTCCTTCAGGGCCTTTTATATACACACCTTTCAGCAAAGGAGGTCCAAATGATGGTGCTAAGCAAGAATTGACCTGGATAGTTGGAGAACCTGCACATGTTTTGGTTGAATTGGCAAATCCTTGTGGGTTCGACTTAGTTGTTGATAGTATTTACCTTTCAATTCATTCTGGCAATTTTGATGCATTTCCCGTCAGTGTCAACCTCCCACCTAACTCTGCTAAGGTGGTAACCTTATCAGGAATTCCAACCAAAGTTGGACCTGTCTTGATCCCTGGATGCATTATCCATTGCTTTGGGGTAATTACTGAGCACCTTTTTAAGGATGTTGACAACTTGCTCCTTGGAGCTGCGCAGGGCCTTGTTCTTTCTGATCCTTTTAGATGCTGCGGTTCTGGAAAATTGAGAAATGTAACAGTTCCAAATATTTCAGTTGTGCAACCTCTGCCTCTATTGGTGTCCAATATAGTTGGAGGGGATGGCACTTCTATTTTATATGAAGGTGAAATTCGTGATATATGTATAAGCCTGGTTAACGTGGGATCAGTTCCTGTAGACCAGGCACACAGTTCACTCTCTGGAAAAAATCAGGATTCAGTTATTGCAGTTGCTGATAAAGCATTACAATCAGCCCTTCCGTTAAAACCAGGTGCTGAAGTATTGCTTCCATTGACGCTAAAAGCATGGCAGCTCAATTTAGCCGACTCTGATACTTTTGGCAAGACTACTTCCAGCACAGGGAGAATGGCCAAAGAAGGAAGCGGGCCATTGTTGGTTATTCACTATGCAGGTAACATTTCATGTTCCATCTACCCAAGTTTTTCTCCCATCTTGATCAATGTACCTGAAAAATGACTATTCTGTAAGTGAAGAAAAAAATATTTTTCGAATCTAGCAAATGCAATCTATTGAGATCCATCCTGCATCTATTTTCTGATGCATGTTTAATCAAGTTTGTATATGCAATTCTGTAAAATGTTAGCATTGTTCAAGCATTCATTTCAATCTTTACTGACTTTGCAGTTCGGATAGTTACTCTAAATATAAGAAAACTCTCCATGGGTAGACACCTGATGATTTTTGTAGTCCGTTGTACTTTTTGTTGGCATCAGGACAACAAGCTTTTCTTTCTATATATTAGGCAATAATACTGCTGCTTCCTCTCAGGGCCACTTGCCTGTCTCGATACATCTCAGAAAGATGGCACAACAACTCCTTTTGGAAGACGCCTGGTTGTTCCCTTACAAGTGTGTGTTACACAAGGTTTGCGTTTTGTCAAAGCTCGTTTGCTTTCTATGGAGATTCCAGCACAAGTCGGTGAAAAACTTCCAAGGCCTGTTAGTATAGAGAACTTGAACGACGCTCGTTATGCAAATGGGTCAGATAGTTTGGTGAAGAGGGATCCATATCGAGGCAGCTGGGGTTTGCGTCTTATTGAACTTGAGTTGTCCAATCCAACTGATGTGTCCTTTGAGGTTAATGTTAGTGTACAAATGGAAAAACCTGAGAGCAGCAGTAGTGATTCCACTGACTTGTTCTGTCCGAAGACCAGAATTGATCGAGATTATTCTGCTAGAGTTTTGATTCCTTTGCAACATTTTAAATTGCCTATACTTGATGGTTCATTCTTTGCCAGAGACTCTCGCGCTGAAGATTCCTTTGGTAGTAAAACCTTGAATGCCGCAGAGAAAAGTTCCAAAGCTGAACTGAATGCTTCAATCAACAATTTAATATCAAGAATAAAAGTGAAGTGGCGTTCAGGGCGGAACAGCACTGGTGAATTAAATGTCAAAGATGCGATTCAGGCTGCCTTGCAAACGTCTGTTATGGATGTACTACTACCCGATCCATTGACCTTTGGCTTTCGCCTTTCGAAAAATGGCATGGAAATGGGGAAAACAATTTCACAACCTGAGTCCAGTATGCAGCATAGCACATCTGATGAATTATTTGCGTGCATTGCAACTGGATCTAGCATGCGAGCAAAAGGATCTATCTTAGCTCATGAAATGACTCCCATGGAAGCTCTGGTCCGAAACAACACCAAAGAGACCATTAAGATGAGTTTCACGATCTCTTGCCGAGACATTGCTGGAGACAACTGCATCGAGGGGAAAAAAGCAACTGTTTTATGGGCAGGTATATTTATGCCATTATCTTCTATATAAATAAACCGAGCGAGTTGGCTTGCTATTTCCCTTTTAACCTCTCATATCTGTCTATTTTTTCATCTTAAATATTAAGTTTTGTTGCTTTATTTTTTTTCGGGTGGGGGGTGGGGGTTCAAAATATAACAAATAGAGGAGGACGGGAACATCTATATATTAACTGGGGGTAAATCTAAGATGTTCTCTGGGGATAGGAAACTGACGATGTAGAGCAAGCGCTTTTCGTATTGATATCCTGACTTGAGGAATGTACGATGTGTTTTTTATCTTCACTGCACATTGTTCACTCCTTTTCTTGGTAGTATCAATGGAATGCAGATTTAAATTATTTTTGTTTAAATTATTTTTGTTGTTGCTTGGTGGACTCATTCACCAAATAAGTTCCTGAATGCACAATGAACATGCATTTGTGAGAACAAAGTGTCATTTATCATGAGATCCTAGTATCCTCATCCTCTTTTTTCTGAAAGAGGATCCTCATCCTCTTATATAGAAGGTAATGAGGTCGAAGGTTAATGGGAACATTACATAGATAACCCAAAAAGAACAATGAAATTGCAAATACTAAATAAGTAATTATCTACGTGAAATATGAAATAAGAAACAACGGAATAAAAGAATAAATGGAAAACATTGATTTATGTGGAACCCTACTCCCAAGAGACTGGGATGAAACCATGGGAGAAAGCTTTAAAGGATTGTGTTTTTTCTATTCCATTTCTCCTAGATTACAATGTGTGGTTGGTTGTATATATAGCCCATCAACACACCAAAGTCCTATCATTAGTCGGTATGTCAGAGACTTAGAAACTTGATACGTAGAGATCCCATTTTCTGAGCCAGTATGGGAGAGACCCAGTTCTTCGACGATGAGACTCAATTTCAGACTCCATTCACAAGTGGCCATGAACTGCAACATGAGATCCTTCGAGGTTCCTAATAAGAGAGAAACTACTTCAAGATCCCTATGAGCGAGATCCGTCTTCAGAGATCTACACATGGATATTCCAATGATGTTATCTGTTTGACCCTTCATAGAGGTGGAGCAATTGTGAGCCATCATCATTCGATGAGAAGACTCATTCACTTTCAGTGACTCTGTCAGATGCAGTACAAAGCATATGTTCTTCGACGAGGAGACTCAGATCACACTCTATCCCTTTAGATCCTCCTCTCCGGTATGGTATAAGAAGCAACATCCTCAACAGGAAGATAATAGAATATGCATTGAGTTGATATTGCCTATAATGTCTTGTATTGTGTGAGTGGGTGATTTCTTTCTACTTGTCCAAGTTGAGCATTGCATGCTCCATGTTGAGGGGGAGTGTTACCACATCCACATGTTTAATCCCATGCATGTCAAAGACCTATATTAGAGGCTCAATAGAGATCCGTAGGGACTCCAGAGTATAAATCTCATTTTTTGAGTTAGTGTGGGAGAGAACCAGTTTTCCGATGAGGAGATTCAGTTTTAGACTCCATTCTCTAGTGGTCGTGAGCTCCAGTACGAGATCCTTCGAGGTTCCTATTAGAGAGAACCTACTTCATGGTCCTTATGAGCAAGATCCGTTTTCAGAGATCTACGTATGGATATTCCAACGATGTTCTTTGTTTGGCCCTTCAGAGAGATAAAGCAGTTGTGGGCCAGTGTCATTCGACGAGAAGACTCATTCAGTTTCAGTGACTCCGTCAGATATAGTACATACCATATGCTCTTCGACGAGGAGACTCAGATCATATTCCATCCCTTTAGATCCTCCTTTCTGGCATGGTATGAGAAGCAACGTCTTCAACAGGAAGTCGATATGCATTGAGTTGATATTGTCCGGAAAGTCTTGTATTGTGTGAGTGAGCAACTATTTTCTATTTGTCCAAGTTGAGCATTGTAGGCTCCAGGTTGAGTGGGACTTGGTCTTACTGGTGGAGCTATATAAAAAGCCTTACACCACCTGTAACAGATGAGAGGCAGTTACAACACTTAAGAGGCCTTCTCCCGTGGTTTAATCCCATCCCTTATGATGTAAGGTTGCATATTAAATCTATGCATTCTTCCATGTTCTTTATCTTTCTTTATCTTTGATATTATGCTTCTGTATTCTCATTTTCTATAGATATATTGGTCGATATCTTGGAAAAGGATACACCGGGTAATATCGACAACCCGTACCCGTTGATATCGACATGTTGTCGATATATCGATGTTATATCACGGTATTTGAAACCATGAGATTGAACCTAGAATGTCCTATGGACCTTCATCTGAGTAAGAATAATACATACAACGCCCCAAAAATGTATCTTAGTATCTACTACATAATCCTATAATGGTGCAAGGGCAAGAAGTCTAATTTAAGGTACCATAATAAGTAAAAAAGGACACAATCAGGTCAATGTTTAGGGTTGAGAGAGCGTTGCTCGAGCGAATGGGTCCGGGCCGCCCTTCAGGGGCGTAGGGGTGGGGGGTTGTCCACGTCGGTTCCTGGGGTCGAAGCAAGCAGGCGACAACACGTAGGAATCAAGTGGAGGCCCCTTGACTGCGGCTCCAACGCGATGTTGGGTTGGGAGGTGTCTCTCAGAGGAGGTCTTTGGATGAGTGAGAGAGGCCCACAAAATCGAGGGAGTTGGCCGGAGGTGAGTGTGAGTCATCACACACTGCTGTTTGTGCTCATGGAGGGTAGAGATGTGCTACTGTTGTGGTTTGCTCGGCCATATGGAAGCCAAATGTCGTGATGTCCCTTGCTGCTTTAGTTATGGGGGATGGACCATTGAAGGAGCTTGTGCCACCTTCAACAACTGTCGGATGGGAGTACTAATGGTGCCTCAACAGCCACAAGGAGAGGTAGGGGTCCTACGATACATGGGGGAGCGACACCTGCTGGTTCAAGACCTTATGCACCTGCGAGGTCTAGGGTTGCTGGGTGAGGAATGGTTTGAGAGCTGCAACATCATTAGGAGCAGTTTCGGGGCACCCTCTGGGACCTAAAGTACTTGTGGGAGTCTGGAGCCTGCCATTGCTCCAGGAGAAGCGGGACCTTCGAGGTTTGTGGAGAAGGGCAGACGGTTCTCTGGGATATCAGATTCGATGTACTCTTCAGGTGCGAGGAAGACTACTGCGATGGGTAACTTGGCTATGGTTGAGAAGGGAGTGCGTGCTGATAGGAAGGGGAATGGACTTGCGTCGGGAGTGTGATGCGGGGAAGTGGAGGTATCGACCTTTGCCGTTGGAGATGCTCCTGTGATGGGGAAGGGAATATGGTCTGTTGGTGCTGCGACAACGGGTAAAGTGATGGTTAGCCTGGAGAGCTATGAGGTGGAGTTGGTTGGTCTGCGAGAGGTCTTTGTTTGATCAATGACGAGCTCGAGAATTCTTTCCTTTGCGGAGGTCTTTCTGCGAGCTCCTTTCAACCAAAGTAGGGCTCATACAGAGGGTAGGGGGATCCTTTTTGCGGTGTTTAGCTTGGGTGAGCGAACTCGAGGTGGCACGGGATGTGGTTCGAGAGGAGTTAGGGACTGACTTTAGTGACGATGTCGTGCGACTGCGGGAAGGAAGCATTTGCATGAGAGGGCTATCGAGTGAGGATCAGAATTGACTTCTCAGATGGAGGGGCTCGGAGGCATCGGTTCTGCCACTGTGAAGGGTGCCTTGTTTTGTTGACAGAGGCTAGATGTTCTGGGAACATTTTATTACGCATGTTTCGAGGGTTGCAATCCTGTCGAGGGATCTAGGGCACTTGAGATAGACTCTTGTCGACCTTGGGGACGTGGTGAAGGTGCTCTCAGACAACTGCTCACCTGGAGCAGATCTAAAGATGATGTTGTTGGAGATTATAGGTCCATACTTGGAGCACTCAGGGCTTCAGTGGTGCTTGTTAGCAGGGAAGGTTACCTTCTGGATCTCTGTGGAGGTGATAGGTTCGCCACCACCACTAGACCTCCCTGAGAAGGGGCCAGAGCTGGTGGTCGAGGATTGCGTGATGGAGGAAGATGCCATTGAGAAGGGGGATGATGTAACAGTTATGGATGGGGGGAGGAATGTTTTCTCGCTGAACATCTCTTATCGATGGTCTCGCTGATGTTCTAACCCCTAGAGGTGTCAACATAATTCCAGATCAATCCAGCTTTGGTTACTTTTACCAGTAGGTGCTTGGACCGAACAATGGTCATTACTTCCCCACTTGAGGCCTGCATCTTGGATCTGGAGACCCTCCTACCTGTGTCCTTTGAAAGGGTAGACTGCAACCAACTTTCCTGGTTGGAGATGATTGGGCCGACCCGTGGACTCACTGGGATTGCAGAAGCAGTTGAAGTAGCTCCATGGATGACGAGGTGTCCACGCATGGGGGCATGCCCCTACCCTTGCTCGAGACTGACGTTGTGCATTGAAAAGAGTGATGGGCTAAAGGCTTGAGACCTGTGGACTCACTGGGATTTATGGGGTTCTACATCCGCAAGAGGCCGAGGTTGGAGTTGGTATGGATGTCTACCTCATCTACAGAGTTGGTCGCTGTACAACCGCCTTGCACCGTGTCATTGGTGGAGGCTATAACGAGAGATGCGGGTGTGGTTCACAAGGAGGGGAAGAAATTGCTTTTGTAATGAAGGTTGTATCCTGGAACGTAAGGAGTCTGGCTGACCCAGAGAAGTGGTATGCGGTCAAAAGATTGGTGTCAGAGTGATGAGCGGATGTTATCTTCATACATGAGACAAAGATGCAGGAGTGGTTCAAACATAGTTGGTCTTCCGTTGGGGGAGCCCATCTCTCGGAGTTTAGGGCCTTGCTATATGTGGGCAGTGTTGGTGGTTTATTAGTGGCGTGTAGTGATGATCTCTTTGATTTGGAGTTCGAGCTCCTAGGGAGCCATGTCGTGTCTGTCCTACTTAGGAACTATGCTTGGATCTTTATACGGTGTTCTCATGTGTGTATCGGCCCAATGATTCGAGGGATCGCCACCATCTTTGGATGGATCTGCAAGCTGTCAGGCTCTCCTACCCTACCGAGGCTTGACTTGTTGGTTGTGACTTCAATGTCACGGTTTTCACTGTGGATCGCCCTCTCATATGGGGTGGCCAAGATGTTGGATCTCATGATTTTGCAGATGTGAGGTCGGTGAGCTATAGCTGAACATTCTGGATGTTGTCGACAACCGATACATGTACGGTAGCTCCCGATTCAAATCCAGAATGGAACATTTCCTCGGTTCGATCGAGTTCATGTCTGATTTCCCTTTGGATGGTTTATCAGCTTTACTCGCTTGAGATCGGTCCAGACCCCGATTGTAAGGACTTTGAGGGAGACTTCTGTCCCTCGTGCTTTCTTTAGGTTTGAGAAGTCGTGGCTTCTTGAGGATGGTTACAAGGACTTGTAGAGAATTTCTGGGGTTTTTAGTGGTGGATGGACCAATTGCTGTCTGTTTGTTCCACAAGCTTGCGGAGCTGAGGAGGAGCTTGTGTGGTTACATAGAGATACAGAAGAGAGGCTTTGTGTGGTAATCAGAGGTCCAGAGGGTGGTTTCAGAGCTGGATCGTGTAGAGGATGATGGGGTCCTCTCTACACCAGAGTTGCTGGAGAAGGAGGCTGGGCAACATGTTCTTCTTGAGGAGGAAATAAAGCATGTGGTGGAATGGAGGAGGGGGATGCGAACACGATGTTCTTCCATGCGGTGGCTAATGGCATGCGTCATCGGGATCTAATTCGGAACCTATCAGTTGGGGGGGGGTGTATAGGCGGAGGGTGATTATGAGGTTAGTAGGGCGACAATGGGATACTTTCAGCATATGACATATAAGGCCTCGAATCGGGGCTAGCATTGGCTGGGCAGGGGTGCCTCGTTTCTTTTGCCTGGGCAGCAGGTTGCCCTTTTTTGAGACTTTCGCCTGGACGAGCTGAAATCAG
This sequence comes from Ottelia alismoides, assembly GCA_037367405.1. NCBI lineage: Eukaryota > Viridiplantae > Streptophyta > Magnoliopsida > Alismatales > Hydrocharitaceae > Ottelia > Ottelia alismoides. The sequence goes on along the minus strand of JAZKJV010011847.1, from coordinate 493,065 downwards.
CAGTTTGGGAACTCAACATGCATGGAGCACCAATACGAGATGGCTTTTTGGTATTGTTCTTTCAGGAATTCTGGAATGTTGTGCAGTTGGACCTGTTGGTGGTGCTACATGAGTTTGCTTTGAGGAACCACGGTTTTGACAAGTTGAACAAGGCTCCTCTTTTTCTTCTACCTACGAAGGAAAGGGACAACAATATAGAGGACTTTCGTCCTATTGCTATTTCAAATGCGGTATATCTCATAGTAGCTAAGGACCTAAGGTTTTGATGAATCATCTAGGCCACGTCCTCGAGGACCAGATTGCTTCAGCTCTGAAAACTTTCATGCCTTATCTGATGATGATGGACAATGTGGGTATGACATCGGAGATGGTTGGGGATTGGAAAAATAAGGTTGTGAAAGATGTTCTATGGAAGGTGGACTTCTCTAAGGCATACAATTGTGTTGATTGGGATTTTCTTTGATTTGTGCTAGTGAAACACGACTTTTCGAACAATGGATTTTATGGGTGAAGCGATGCGTCACTACGTCATCCCTGGTGATCCTGGTCAATGGGCACCCTGAGGGGGGTTTCTTACAGCCTCAAAGGGGAGTTCGGTAGGGATGTCCATTAGCACCGTTGTTTTTTATTGCAACGTATGTTCTTGCCATTATGACATGTGGTTCTTCGCGGGAGGACGACTGACTACTTGAGAGGGGATTTCTCCATCCCCCTTGCTTCAGTACGCGAATGATATCCTACTCTTCATTGAGGGTGATGGTGATGAGGTCATGGTTATGAGTACAATGGTTGACGTTTTCGGTGAGCTACCTGGGTTGGAGATGAACAGAGCGAAGTCTGCTTCCGTGCCATTTGGTATGTCGGACTCAGAGATTGAAGACTGCTTGAGGGTCCTATAGAGTCCACGTGGGTCATTACCTAGCTGTTACCTTAGTCTACCGTTGACTTGTGGATGCTTGAAACAGTCCAATTGGTTGTTGGTGGCGGAGAAAGTGGAACAGAAGTTTGCAGGGTAGAAGGCTTCTTGTACATGGGTGGAGACTTGTGCTCCTTAAGTCGGTTCTGACGACAATCCCAATCTTCTTCATTTCATCTGGGATTCAGAATCATTTAGAATCGTGTATGCGTCGCTTCTTTTGGACTCCTTCCAATAGATAGTTGAAAGGATCACACCTGGTGGATTGGGAGACGGTTACCGCATCGAAAGAGCAGTACGTGCTGGGTGTGCTCAGGTTGGAAAAAATAAATATAGTGCTACTGTTGAAGCGGGTGGTGAGGCTTTAGGGCAGTGGTGAAGACCTCACCTGTAGGCTTCTTCAGGATATTTACGGTATTTGGGCATAACCTCGGCTAGAGGCTTCGTCTCAATGCCACCACTCCGCCTTTTGGAAGGAGATCTGCTCGGTTTTGCAGGAGCTACTAGTACAACCGGTTGTAGGTGACAATAGATGCTTTTTATTCTGGAAGGATGACTGGTGCGGTCTTGGTTTGAAAAAATGCACATCGAGGCGCAAAGACGATCGAGGCGAAACAAGGCGGAGCCAAAGAGCCTCAAGGCGACCGCCTCAGACCCCCTGGCTGAGGCGTGCGCCTCGGATGCTTGAAGCGGTCAGGGAGAGGTGAGGTAGGGCGAGGCGCAAGGTGAGGCGTTAGGGATTTTTCTCAAGCATTTTTTAAAGAAAATAGTTAGTCCTATTGGTATTTTCTGATGTTTATAATGGACTAGTTGTTGAGTATATATTTATGCAAGATGAATGCTTAAATTTGACCTCTTTCATATTCATATTTACCATTAACATGTCCAATTATTTCAAAGAACTCTTACTATTACACCCTTAAACATATAAGAAACGACGTGTGAATTCTAATACCCATATAAGAAAAACTTTGGGATGAGGTCGCTGCCCTTGCAAAACTGTCTTGGGTCTTTTTATTAAAGAATAAATCTGAAGCTGGATGTTATCAAAAATTTCCTAATCGAAGTACAAAATGTGTTATCTACTTTTGTGAAAATTTGTGAACTGATAATGCCTTGGCATTTTGTACTAATACTCTTTCCAATTACTTTTCAACCCAAGGTATTATTCATCAAACATCATGTGCCTATACTTCCCAACAAAATGGTATTGCAGAAAGGAAGCATCGCCATTTGCTTGATGTTACTAGGACGCTTCTCATTCAGAGTTGTGCTCATCATTCTTTTCGGGGCGATGCTATTCTAACAACATACCATCTTATTAATCGCATGTCTTCGTCAGTTTTGGCTGAGAAAATTCCTTTCTCTCTTGCCTTTCCTGAAAAGGAATTGTTCTCACTTACTCCTCGTGTGTTTGGCTGAGTCGCCTTCGTCCACCAGTTGTCCCCAGGTATTGACAAGATCTCTCCTAGAGCTGTCAAGTGTGTCTTTGTTGGGTACTCCAGGACACAGAAAGGGTATAGGTGTTATGATCCAATGCGCAGAAAGTATTGCGTTAGTGCTGATGTTACCTTTTTCGAGTCTGTGATGTCCTTTTTCCTACTGGTGATCGATCGACGTCGTCAAACACTGATGATGACATATACATGCCACCACCACCATCATCACCTCCTCTACTTCCACCACTACCACCTCCTTCACTACCACCACCTCCACCACCACCACAACTACCTTTGCCACCTCCACTTATTACTACAGTCCCAGTTTTTTTTGACTGAAAAATGGGCGAGTCCCCACTGCGGGGATCACTGCCTTGTATATTCAGTATTTTAGTTCACATTATATCATCGTAAAAGGAGTGCAAAGCGTTACATTGCGTCACTACATTTTTACTATAAAAGCGCTGGTTCTTGAAGATTAGCTCGTTGTGCCCCTTCCAGATAGCCCAAAGAGCAATTAGCGGTTTTGAGCAATCATCACTGGAGTTTCCTGCCACCCTTCGAATCGAGTTCCAAAACCCATCCATCCCATCCGATTGCAGCCATCAAATGTCCAAGTCCGACCAGACCCTCGCTGACCAAGCACATTTGAAGAAAAGGTGCTCGGCGTCTTCTTCCTCGTTGCTGCATCCATGAAAGGCCGTATTGGTATCGATATCGTTTCGATATCGTATCGTTATCGTATCGATACGATATTTCGACGATATATCGACGGTATATCGCCGAAATATTGCCCATATTGACAGGCCTTTGTGAAGAAAATGCCTGAAAATTAGGATATATCGCCATATAGGTACCCATATCGGTCCCATGTCGATATCGATATATCGACGATATATCACCGATATATCCCGATATTTCCTTCCATGGCTGCATCTGTCGCAGCTAGTATCCTCCAGGTTCAAGATGCGGCCCCTTCTGACTTTGTCCATAATTCTCCTGTGATGGAGGCACCAGAGGAAAACTTTGACCCTTACCGGAATGCTCGTCGCCCAAATTAAGCGAATATCACGGCTAAGCTACTCATCTCGTCCCTCAGAAGTTCTCGTTATGTTTACATAAGCTTTCTTAATCGTGAAGGACAAATCTCCCCATTGGTAGTGATCACGCTCCCCAGAGAAAGGTTCCCGCTGCGCAAGGGAATTCAAGAGGGTCATGTAGTCATCGGCCTGCTGTTTCGAGATCTCAGAAAGGAAGGTTGGCGCCCATGCTCCCTCCACTGCTACCTCCGATAGTGTTTCTTCCTTTACTGCCGCTAGTGCAAATAATCGGGGGAATTTATGTTCTAAACATCCGTCTCCTGTCCAATTGTCGTGCCAAAATTTGAACGTGGTACCATCTCCTATAACTGGTTTAAGATCAGCAGCCAACCGAGGCATAATTTTCTTGATTCCAGACCACAAAGGTGATTCAAACTTCATCTGCCGCGGTGTCAGACCCCCGCCCACCCCATATATTTCCCGAAGCATTCTCACCACCTGCGCGTCATTCGAACCCCATATACGAACTGCCCATTTGCGGAGGAAAGCTTTGTTCATGCCCTCCAAGTTTCTCACCCCAAGACCGCCTTCTTCCCGCAGCTTCGTGATTTCATCTCATTTGACCAGATGTATGCTAGGATCTTGATTCTTCCCTTTAGACCAGAAGAATCGCTTCATGAGTGCCTCTAGTTTTTTCCTTACCCCGACCGGCAACAACCTTGTGGATATGAAAAAGGTGGGGATGGCAGTCAAAACATTCTTTAAGAGAATTAACTTACCCCCACATGAGAGCGAGACCACCTTCCAACCTACCAACCTCTGCTCAATTTTCATTATCAGACTCTCCCAGTCAGTGCTTCTAAGATTTCCCGCCACCAGAGGAAGGCCCAAGTATCGAATTGGCAGCCGCCCTATGGTGCACTCTGTAACTGCCCCTAAATATGCGCGGTCCGCAGCTTCCATCCCAAAGTCAACAACGACGGATTTAGCTTTGTTGATTTCCAAGGCTGACATCTCGCTGAATATACCCACCAATTGCACCATATTGTCAATCTGATCGTTGGAGCTGCCCATAAAAGCAATGGTGTCGTCCGCGTACTGCAGCAATGGAATAGAGATGTCTCCTTTAGTGTACCCCACGCACCATCCTGCCCGAACCGCCTGACGTAGGATGACCCCTAGAGCATCCGCCATGATTACGTACAACATGAGGGCCAGGGGGCATCCCTTACGCACCCCTCGCTGGGGTTGATAAAACCCCCCTTTCGGCTTTCCGTTCACCAAGATCGTATAGGAGGCTGTGGTGACACATCTCTTCATCCAGTCCACCCACTGTTCTGAGAATCCCCTTCTTCTTAGAGAGGTCCATAAAAGCCTCCAATCCACAGAATCGTATGCCTTAGTGTAATCAATTTTCCAAAGCGTCCCTCTTGTCTTTGACCGCTGCCAATCCAAACATATCTCCGTAGCCATGACGAGTCCATCCGCCATTTGCCTCCTTGGAATGAAGGTTGTTTGTCCCTGTAAGATGACAGAGTCCAGCACCCCCCTAAGCCTGTTCGCCAGGATTTTCGCGATTGTGAGATAGCTCCCGTTGGACAAAGCGATCGGACGGTAATCTTCTACCTGTTGAGGGCAGTCTTTCTTCGGGAGCAGGAAAATCAAAGCCTTGTTAATCTTTTCGAGGCCTTTGTTTCCATCTCTGAATTCGTTAAGAACATCCATCAGCTCTATCTTCAACAAGTCCCAGAATTCACGGTAAAAGAGAATAGGAAATCCGTCTGGGCCAGGTGCCCCCTCCGAGTTAAGGCCGAACACTGCCTTCTTGGTTTCCTCCATAGTGAAAGGGCGAAGAAGGCCCTCAGCCTGCTCCGGAGAAAGATCCTCCACGCCAGTACCCAACCATCCCCATCCACTCCCCGCCTTCTTCCTCGAAGCGGCCACGCCAGTCCCAGTTCCGCCATTGCCGCATCACTATACTCGCTGGCCTGGTCTGCTCATGGTCACCACTCATATTTTAGCACGCATGAGGTATGTTCTGAAAACACGGTTTCTAATGATGAGTCTAATGGTCTACCTGAGCAGGATTCTTTACAGGGGACATATGTGGATGCTGCTGATTGGTCTTACCTATTGCACTTCGAAAGCAAAAGCGTAGCTGTACCTCATATCCTATAGCATCCATGGTCCCCTTTGATCGCTTGACTGGCGATTTCAGGAACTTTGCAGTTGCATTATCAGCTGTGGCCATTCCACGGAACTATCAAGAGGCATTGAAGGACGGTCGGTAGCATTTAGCCATGGAGGAAGAGATGACTGCTCTTCAGTCGAGAGGTACTTAGAGTCTCGTCCCAGCTCCTACTGGAGTATCTATAGTAAGCTATAAATGGGTTTTTACAGTGAAGCAAAATGCAGATGGTAGCATTGACAGATATAAGGCGCGCTTGGTTGCACGAGGGTTTACTCAGACATACAGGGTGGGTTATCTTGACACATTCTCACCAGTTGCTCGTCATTCCACCTTACGAATTCTACTCTCTGTTGCCGTACTTCAAGATGGGTCGTTGTTTCAGTTAGACGTCAAGAATACATTTCTGTATGGTGATCTTCAAGAGGAAGTCTACATGCAACAACCACCGGGATTTGCTGTTGAGGTGGAGTGTTCACAAGTGTGTAGACTTCATAAGGTGATCTATGACCTTAAGCAGAGCCCTAGATTTCGTTCCAGAAGTTCTCAAACTTGTTTGAGAAACAAGGATACAAATGATCTAATGCAAATCACTTCCTTTTTATACAGAAAACATCCAGAGGTACGACTGCTACTATGGTGTATGTGGATGACATTCTTATTACAGGAGATGATATGCAGAGAATAAAAAGGGCGAAAGAATTTCTGGGTCGTAAATTTGTTACCAAAGATCTAGGAGCTCTTATATATTATTTGGGATTGGAGTTTGCTAGAAATCAACAGGGGCTTGTAGTAACCCAGAGAAAATATGTTACTGACTTGCTACGTGAGACATGTGTGCTTGGATGTATACCTGCAACTACACCCATGGATCCAATCACGAAGCTCTATGATGATGATACTGATGAGGTTGACAGGAGAAGATACTGGGAGCTGGTTGGAAAGCTTCTTTATGTTACCATTACGAGACCCATTATTTCATTTGCAGTCAGTCGGGTGAGCCAATTTATGGAACAAATGATACTAAGGTATATTAAATCATCTACAGGAGCATGACTGCTATTAAAAAAGGATAGCTCGATTACTGTTTCAGCACGCATAGACACAGACTATGCAGGGTGCCCCAAGGATAGGAAGTCCACGTCTGGATTTGCTATATTTGTTGGAGACTCACTAGTCTCATGGAAAAGTAAGGAGCAAACTATTGTTGCTAGATCTAGTGTTGAATCTGAGTATAGAGCTATGGAGCAAGCATGTACAGAGATGACATGGGTTCGAACAGTCCTAACTGATTTAGATATATATGTACATTTTCCCATGTTGCTGGAATGCGACAATCAGGCAGCTTTATTTATTGCTCATAATCTTGCATTCCACGAGAGAACAAAGCACATTAAGGTTGATTGCCATTATATACATGACGTGATCCAAAAGGGCTTCATTGCTACATCTCAAGTCAACTCAGGGGACCAAACGACAAACATTTTCACTGAAGCCCTACTTAGAGGGCCCTTCCAGAAGTGTTCGTCCAAGCTGAGCATGATAGATATCTACACTCTATCTTGAGGGGGAGTGTAGAGATATATTTCATATTTATGTATCGTTTATATATTTTCTGTTTTTCTATCCACTTTATGCAGTTTGCCCATAGGTCTCTCCCTCTATAAGAGAGCCTAGGGCCAAGGAATGAACAACTCTTTCTATTTTCCCAACAAAACCTGTAATAGATTTTTTGTCTATCATACATCATCCACTGTTTGCATCTGAATATGCCGTAACATCTAGGTTATTGCCTTTGGTGAAGAGTAGGCCTTTCCCATGAGAAGACTTGATAAACCTTAGGGCCATTATGCGTGCGCCGAAGTGAGCTGTAGTGGGAGAGTCCATAAACTGGCTTAGTTTCCCTACAAACAGGGATATGTCTGGTTGAGTGATGGTAAGATAGAGTAATTTTCCCAGTAGATTCCTGTATCGACCGGTGTCTTCAATCTCTCCTGACTCATAGATGCGTCCCTTAGGATCCATAGGTATATGCGCGGGCTTTGATGCTAGCGTCCATGTTTCATGAAGCAGATCAATCACATACTTTCTTTGTGACATGACTAATTATCGCTTGGACCTAGCGATTTCAATCCCTAGAATGTATCATAGTGGCCCAAAGTCTTTTATTATAATTTGTTCTACTAGTTGCTTGTTAACTTCCAAAAGACCATCCGAGTCATCTCCGATGAGCATGGTATCATCCACATAGACAAGTATTGTCATTGTCCCTTTTCCATTATGAATAAAGAATGGTCTGTCAAAGATCTGATGAGATCTAGATTCTCTAGTACTTCTGACAATTTTTGAAACCATGTGCGAGGGCTCTATTTGAATTCATATATGGCCTTGCCTAAAAGGCACGCCTTCTAATACTCCCCTTGAGCCTCAAAACATGGAGGTTGCTGCATGCATACTGTTTCCCAACGGTCGCCATACATGAATGCATTCTTTTCATTAAAAAAGTATAAGGGCTAATCAAGTTGCGCTGCAACTACCATTAGAATAGTATAATGGATGGGCGAGCCACTGGAGAGAAAGTGTTAAAGAAGTTAACACCATAGGTCTAGTTGAACTCCGTTGCTACAAGATGTACTTGTAATGAGAAACTGTGCCATATGGATTGTACTTTAGTGTGAAAATCCATTTTGACTCCACTATCCTGGTTTACAAGTGACCAGGTGTTGCATGAGATCAATGCCGCATTTCTTCCTCCATTGCCAAGCGCCATTGGGACTGTATGTATCCGTGGACATAGCAGGCTTATTAGTTTGTAGGGACTCAATCGAAGGACATACGTGAGGAGATGGTGCCGACTCAGAAGAGGAGTGTCCCTGTGAAGTGATGTTCATGTAAAAATCATCTTGTAGAATAGGGACATGAAGCAGAGTAGTGTAGGGGGATGTGGATCGGGGTGCTTACCTACATACATATACATAGATTTTAATCCTAAATTCAACCTACATACATTTACACGTATATATATTAGTTCCAAGTTCTGCATACACATCTACATTTACAAGTACGTTTCAAGTACTATACTTACATGTATAATATATACGTACATGCACATATATACATATATGTATGCTTAAGAGTAGACATATACATTGGATAGATCTTAGATAGTAATCTAGGTGTATGCATGTACCATTTTTTAAAGTTAAAAACATACATTATATGATATGTATATAGATACATATATACATATATATGCATATATAATTTTATATATGTAGAGAAAAGGAAGCCTACTTCATACAATATGTAAGCTACCTATTGCATGCATTTTTCATCACGTTTTTTTGGGAAAATACCACAGTGTATTTTCATCATTATATCCATCTAATATATCATTCTAATTTCATCAAAAACAGAGATTCTTATGCCCTCCATCCGGAACAGGTATAACGGTCTTAAATTTGCTGTAATCGACATGTTCTGGATGAAGGGCATAGGAATCTCCATTTCTGACGAAATTGGAATGACATTAGATGGATATAGTGATGAAAATACACGGTGATATTTTCCCAAGAAAACGGAGCGAAAAATGGACATGCAACATGTAACTTACCTACTGCATGAAGTAGTCTCCCTTTCCTCATATATGTATATCTGTCTATATAGAGCCTTGCTTTTCTCATGTGGGCAACTTGCATGTCAGGCATTTTGGAACCCCTAGCACCTTGGAGTGCCTTATGCCTTTAACAACACTAACAACATCATCAAGTTGTCCTACCATCTGTTCCACAACCCCATTTTGCTACTAGGAGTATGGTCTAGAATCCAATGTAAGGTGTTTTTTTAGTAAAGAAAGAAGCCATATCATTCTACACAACCTCTTGAAATTATCACATTTTTTATGGCAAGCATAAAAATATGTCTTTATTTCATAAAGGCAAGATGCATACCATTCATTTATTATGTAAACCAAACTAACTCTATTGAAATCCTCCACAAAAAATAACAAAGTAGCGATACAAGACATGTGCCCCATTCATTACAATGCTATAATAAAAATGACATGATTAACGGGATTCTAGTTGTCGAGAGAACACGACTTGGTGAATTTTTTAGTCTCAGTATATTGCACACTAAATGCATAATCACGTACACTTTAGTGAACATGAGAGAGAAGGTCAAGGCAAACATGTGATTGAGATGAAGAGTGAGATCGATGGAACACTAACAAAAGTTGAAATTAGATGAGATATTTAAGTAGTAAAGACCATCCTTTTCATGGTCCTCACCAATAATATGCTTTTGTACAGATGCCCTGAAGGTGTAGAGAGACTGATAATGCATGCAATTGGAGCAAGATCTATTCCTCATACAAGGACATTCGAAGGAGGCCATCAGGGATTTTCTTAGGTTGAAGGTCAAACACCTCTCTCATAATGACTTATGGTAGCATCGTCCTCAACTTTAATACAAAGCTTTATTGAGGACCTCTCATTCTTTCCTCCGAGTCAAAAATCTTCACCTCAGGGCCACATACTTCATATCTTCAAGGGTGGTCTTAATATCCTCGAGGGCGGTGTAAGAAGTCATCTCGAGGGAACTGTTATTAGGTGAAGATGCTGGTGCAGTTATGGTTTTTGAAGGGATAACATGTCTTCCCTATTGCTTTGACAGAATCTTGAGTGGGAAGGGCTTCTTTTTGCTTCGTCATCTCGTGATCAATGGAGAGGGTGGAAGCGATGGTGATGACCACTGCTGAAGCGACTCGGTTTTTCGAGGGTAGGGAGAAGAGACATTGACGATTCAATCTTTTTTTAGGACGTAAAATGTCAAGAGGAACATTCGACCAATGATATTCGATCGTGATAGATGCCACATGAAGCCCCTGAGAAGCACATTGTGTCTTATAATCGCTTCTCAGCGGAGATCTTAACAAGTCTCGAGGCAGAGACAACTGCTGCAACAAGGACCAAGATGATGCTTCCATTGCTTACAGAGGAATCTCTCTTATAACTTATAATACGATTTGCCCATTGTCTCTGCTTATTTGGGTAGGGGTCAGGGTTCCACTTGCCAACCAATGCCTCTCTATAGGTGACCCCCTTTCACTTTTGGGTTCATCATGGCAGATCATGCATAGGTTTGGTCATTTCTTAGGATAACCCATATATGAGTGACTCATATCCCTTTTAATTAGATCTGTTAAATTGCGACCTTAATTCCAGAAGGTGGATGTGCCATGTGGGAGACCCTTGGATCTACTTTTGTAGGGAGGGCAAGCACTTCAGATCATCAGAGAGTGAATCAAAGTGCATCTCTCTACCTCTATAAAGATGCATTGGTTGATAAGGATACTCATGCGAGAGTGAAGTCAATGGAGGTTGGCTTCATTCCGACTGGATCAACTCATGGGAGAATGTCGATCAGAGCTTTTACTCTTTAGTTGAGGGTTTTAGAACATAGGCTGGACAACTCATGACAATGATTTGCTAAACAAGGAGGTGTAGGACGCCATTGAGACTGCATGTAGGTGGACCACATGCTTTGATTAGGGGTATCAGAAAATTCTCAAGTTCGATATTCATTCAGGTTCGGCTCGTTAAAAGTTCGATTCAGATTCGATCGGAAATTAACGAATCGAACCTAAACACAAGTTTAGGCTCGATTAAATAAACAAACCGAAACTAAAAATCATAGGTTTACTCAGGTTCGATTCTTTAAAATCTCGATAAACAAAAACACACACACACACACCCATATATATACATATTTACAAATACTTATCCGCAGAAGTAGACCTTATTTTGAGATGGCGGATTTTGTCCCAGGATAGGTTAACTTTGTCTAGAGATAACTTAATATTTACGGGATAGGTAGGTTTATCTCAGTATAAACTATCCCAAAATAAATAATCACATTATGATTACAACATCCATCATCTATGTGTTTAGTACTTTTCCCTTTATCCTCAAATCAATATAACAAAGTATAAACCTTACTTATCATATATCTCCATACTATTCCCTATCCTCATCTGAACAGATATAAAAATATACAACAACAACAACAACAAAGCCTTTTCCCACAATTAAGTAGGGTCGGCTACATGGATTCTTCGTCTCCATTCAGATCTATTTTGGGTCAATCTCGGACTTATATCCAAAAAACTAAGATCCCTTCGTATAGTCTCTTTCCAACACTTCTTGGGCCGTCCTCGCCCTCTCTTAGCCGGCTCAACATCCCAACACTCGCATCTCCTAACCGGTGCATCAGTTGACCTTCTTTGCAAATGACCAAACCATCTTAAGCGGTTTTCTCGCATCTTATCCTCGATCGGAGCTACACCAACTTTCTTTCTAATTGCATCATTCCGAATCCGATCTTTACGTGTATGTCCACACATCCATCTTAGCATTTTCATTTCTGCTACAGCCATTCTCTGCACATGCCTATGGTTCACAGGCCAACATTCAGAACCATAAAGCATAGCAGGTCTCACGGCTGCTTTGTAAAACTTTCCTTTAATTTTTAAAGGAATTTTCTTATCACAAAGAACAACAGAGGCTTCTCTCCACTTTAGCCAGCCTGCATTTATTCTATTAGTAACATCTCCATCAATTTCCCCATCATGTTTCAAAATAGATCCCAGATATCTAAAAGAATCTCTCTTCTGAATGTTATCGTCACCAATCTTCACCTCGATTCCTTCACCATTGCTTCCATTAAAGGTGCATTCCATATATTCCGTCTTAGCCCTACTTATACGAAAACCTTTAGTCTCCAATGCATGTCTCCAAACCTCAAGCTTCTCATTTACTCCATCTCTAGTCTCGTCAATCAACACAATATCATCAGCAAATAACATACACCAAGGTAACTCATCCTGAATGTGACTTGTCAACTCGTCCATAATCAAAGTAAAAAGAAATGGACTCAAAGCCGAACCTTGATGTAAACCAATGTTGATATCAAAATAGCCAGTCTTCCCCGTCGGGGTCCTTACACAAGATAAAGCCCTATCATACATATCCTTTATGAGATTACTGTATAGGACAGGTATTTGTCTCTTCTCCAGAACTCTCCATAGTATCTCTCGTGGGACGGAATCATAAGCCTTCTCCAAATCAATAAAGATCATATGGATATTCTTCCTTTTAGCTCTATAAATCTCCATTGTTCTCCTCAGCAAATGGATGGCTTCAATAGTTGAGCGACCTGGCATGAATCCGAATTGGTTTTCTTTTACTTGGGAAACTTGCCTCAACCTTCTTTCGATCACACGTTCCCAAATTTTCATAGTGTGACTCATCGGCTTGATACCTCTATAATTTGAACAATTTTGAATGTCTCCTTTGTTCTTATAAAGAGGCACCACGATACTCCTCCTCCAATCTTCAGGCATTCTCTTGCTTCGCCAAATAACATTGAGTAGATTCGTAAGCCAAGTCAAACCACGCTCACCTAAAACTTTCCATACTTCTACAGGGATGTCATCCAGTCCAACACTTTTCCCAGGTCTCATAACCTTCAAAGCCTCCTCTACTTCTTTTTTTTTGTATTCGTCTATAGCAAGCACGGTTCAAGTAACTTTCACTACTAGCTAGATCACCCAAAGTGATCTCTCTACTTCCTTCTCCAATGAAAAGTTTATGGAAGTACTGCTCCCATCTAGTCTCTATATCCTTCTGAGTAACAAGCACGTGACCTTCCTCGTCCTTAATGCATCTCACTTGAGAAAGGTCTTTGGTCTTTCTTTCTCTTGCTTTGGCCAACCTAAATATATCCTTCTGGCCCTCCTTAGAGTTGAGATTTTTATACAAAACCTCATAAGCTTTTGACTTAGCTTCTCTTACAGCCTTCTTTGCTTCCTTCTTCGCTATTTTATAGTCTGTGACAGTTTCCTCTGTTCTATCCTTAGACATAGCTTTAAAGCAAGCTCTTTTAATTTTTAGCTTCTCTTGCACCCCTTCACTCCACCACCAAGCCTCCTTTTGACCCGGAGCTCCTCCTTTTGACTCGCCTAGCATCTCTTTGGCTACCTTTCGAATACAAGATGCTACTGCCTCCCACATCTCGTTTGCACTATTGCTACAATCCCAAGATAAGTCTTCTAAAACCTTCTCCCTGAAGCTTGATTACTTCAGCGGAAGATTCCACCACCTAGTTCTAGTGATCTTAGGAACCTTCCTTTTCTTTACCAGCCCTTTTATTTGTAAATCCAAGACTAACAAGCGATGTTGGGTTGTCAAACTCTCTCCAGGGATTACTTTGCAATCTTTGCAACACAACCGATCTCTTCTCCTCAACGCAAAGTAATCTATCTGTGTTCTAGTTGAGCCACTCTTATACGTAATTAAATGCTCCTTCCTCTTCTTGAAAATAGTGTTTGCTATGAAAAGATCATATGCAGTTGCAAAATCCAGAATGACTTTTCCCTCTTCGTTTCTATCCTCAAAACCATGTCCTCCATGCACACTTGCATACCCTGAAACATCTTTTCCCACATGTCCATTAAGATCTCTACCTATGCAAACCATCTCTCTTTGTGGGATTCCTTGTAAAATCTTATCCAGATCCTCCCAAAAAGCTTGTTTAGTCCTTTCATCTAAACCAATTTGCGGTGCATAAACTGAGATGATATTCAGAATTTCTTCTTCAAGCACCAACTTTAGCAAAATAATCCGATCCCCAAATCTTTGCACCTCAACCACACAATCCTTCAAATCTTTATGAACAACCACTCCAATACTGTTTCTGCCCTTATCTTTACCTGAATACCAAAGTTTAAAGCCTGTCTTCTCGATCTCCCTTGCTTTCATATCCAGTTCGAACAGATATAAAAATATATTGTAATTATATTTTTTTCAAAGAGACGAATCCTTATTAATCTTTTTTTTAAAGATGAAGATGTAAGATAAAGAAAAAAATTGAATGAATGTTTATTTTAATTATATACACATATATTTCCATTTCTCTTCTTTTCACTCCCTCTTATTATAGAATTCTCAAGTTCGATATTCTCTTAGGTTTGATTCGATTGAAAAGGGGTTTGATTCATATCCAGTTCGAAAATAAATGAACCGAACCTGAGCACAAGTTTAGGCTCGATTAAATAAACGAACCTAACCTAAAAAATGTAGGTTCGCTCAGGTTCGGTCTGTTTACACCCCTAGAGCCTTTGATAGGGTTTAAGACTTGTACAGATATTCTGAAGGTCTGACATGAGGTGGCAGATTTGGACTTTGAAACGTAGGGGTTTGAAAAGTGGTGAATGAAGTGCTTGACCTATAATTTGCATGACCTTTAGGGTCAGGAAAAGAGAGGGGTGGTTGCGAGATGGTTGACAAAATGAGGGATGGATATGGCATTACTTAGTAATTCACTTGGTTTCACGAGTCGTTGGCAAGGAATGTTGCTGCATTGGAATATCGATATCTTTGAAAAATGATGATGTGCTCAAATGGACGCTTTAAATTATTGTCTCACTTGGAAAAATTCGCTATAAAGATAAAGATCGGATAAATTCTTGGCATACATGGAATTGCTATTAGCATTCCCATTCTCATCGGTGAAATGCATGTTTCATATCATATTAGATCATAATCCCCTCAATTTGGGATTTGAAGCAAGATCATCATTATTTTAGAAATGAGAGATCTTGGTTATAGATAGGGCTTCATGGAATGGTTGAAGGGGTGATTGGATTCACTGAATGGGTCAAGTTCAACAGTCTTATACCTAGTGTAGTGATATTTCTATATACTCTTGAGTATCGATTTTTTATTTTTATTTCTTTATATCTATCTTATATAATTTACCCATAGGTCTCTCCTCTATATAAGAGCGCCTAGGGTGCCTAGAATAAATATCCTTTCTATTTTTCCCAACATGGTATCAGAGCCACGGTCCTAGACCGATGCTCCATACCCTAACCCCAACCCAACCCTCCGCTACCCCCTCTCGTCGTCGGCCCCAACCCCCACCTCTGCCAGCCTCGCCCATTCACCTAGAGACACCGCCGCCGCCTGCGCCGTCAAGCAGCAGCTTCACTGTCGTCGTTGTATCTCCTTGGCTGGCGGTCATTATCATCGTCAGCTGTTTCTCTTCCGCTCCGTCGCAAGCCTTCGATTGGGTTAATGTGTTTGAGTGCATAAGTCTACATATGCAATCAAATCCACACATGTCTGTGTAGATACTCGTTCATTGGTGTACATAACCCTAGTAATCCTCTTCTAGCAATATATTAGAAAACAAAGTTGGCGTACCTGCTACAAGAGCTTTCCGAGGTCCAACGCCAATTGCCAAGATGGACGGGACAAAGTATGAGCTATGGGCTATGCAGTTCATGAGCCTCATGAAGTAAAACGGTAAGAAACACATTTTTACAGAGGAGCCGGTAGAGAAAATTGGGGTTAATGTTTGTGGGAGGCGGATGATGCATACGCCAAAGCTTGGCTTTCCGATACATTGATGATAGAGATCACCAATGATTTGTTACATTAACCCACTGCTAAGGCAATGTAGGACATCCTCGCAGCAACCTATTCTTAGGCGAGGAACGAGACCAAGATTCTCCAACTCCTGCATGATATATTTACTATCAAGCAGAACGGGAGGCCTCTTCATTCACTGTATATATCTGTACATGGGATGTTTGAGAAGCTACAGTGCTTCATGCTCTCACGGCCACTCAAGAGCAGCAAAAGACATAAGAATGCTACCATGGTTGGTGTATCCCGAGCTGCCCTCTATCCCGAATATGACGCTGCCCGCTCTTAGATTCTAGAAGATGCTACTATTCCTCCCGTGGAGGAAGCTTTTCGTTGGCTTAGCAGGATTACTGTTCCATCCACTACCACTAGCCAGACTTCTTCGATACTGGCAGCCTCCCATGGTAGAGGAGAATCGTCTTCTTTTCGTGGATGTGGACCTCATGGTAGAGGAGGTCACATTCGTCAGCCCTGCACATACTGCCGTCGTCGAGGCCATTCAGAGGATACATGTTATTCCAAGCATGGTTTTCCGGCATCAGCTCGTGCAACAGAACATGTCGAGCCTTCATTTGCTCCTACTTCAGATCAGAGATTTGATGACCTTGTGGCTAGATTACGGGATAATATGCCCCATGCTTCTCCACCATCTTCAGGAGGCTACTCAGATGTAGCTGCCTCTGCTTCTGCCTACTACTTCTTTTATGTTAGTACCTCAGGTAGTACTTATGCTTTTACATCATGTCATGGCTCTGAGATTACTGAGTGGATTATGGACTCTGGGGTGATGCATCATCTATACGGAGACGGGGAACAACTCACAACATATAGACATGTTCCACCAAGTAGAACTGTGGTAATAGCAGATGGGAATCATTCCTCGATCATCGGACAAGGGGAGATTAATTTAACGCCTGCGATGCATCTTCAGAATGTGTTACATGCTCTTGATTTCTCTATGAATTTCTTATTTACCAGTCAGATTATGAAGGATTTGCATTGTAGGGATATTTTTGACCCATCGTCTCCTGTTTTTCAGGACATTCTTACGGACAGAGTGATTGGGTGTGGCCGTGAGCAGGGTGGTCTGTATTGCCTAGTTCGAACTCCATATGCAGGTGTCTCCTCCCATTCAACATGACCAGTCTCTCCCTTCACTTGGCACACATACTTTTTGGTCACCTACCTCTCCAGAAGATGTGTCACATTTTGCCACAGATTTCACCAGGGTCTTCGTGCGAGTCATATCAATTGGGGATGCATCATTGGTCTGCTTTTCCTAGTTGTTGGAGTAAGAACAATTGCTTCCTTTTTGAATTATTTCATATTGACATTTGGGACTGAGTCGTGTTCCTGATCATCATGGACACGTGTTTTATCTTGTTGTTGATGATTTCTCTCATCCGTCATGGGTCTTTTTATTGAAAAATAAATATGAAGCAAGGGATATGATCAAGGCCTTTATCAATGAAGTGCTGAATGTTTTCTCTTCTTTTATGGAATTTGTGCAAACTGATAATGCTTTAGAATTCTGTACCCATGCTCTATCATACTTCTTTTCTTCCTGTAGTATTATTCATCAAACAACATGTGCTTACACTTCTCGACAGAATGGCGTTGCAGAGAGAAAGCATCACCATTTACTTGATGTCACTCAGACGCTTCTCATTCAGAGTCGTGCCCCACATTCGTTTTGTAGTGATCATGTCCTTATGACGTGTTATCTAGTAAGCCGTATGCCCTCGCATATCTTGGGTGAGAAAATTCCCTATAGCTTTTCATGAGAAGGAGCACTCCATGTGTTTTTGGCTATGTTGCATTTGTCCACCAGTTGGCTCCTGGTCTTGACACGGTCTCTCCTAGGGCTATCAAATGTGTGTTTTTTGGGTACTCAAGGACCCAGAAGGATACCGGTGTTATGATCCGCTGCGTAGGAAGTATATATTAGTGCTGATGTCACCTTTTTTGAGTATGTGATGTATTTTCTCCTTCATGTGACATGTTGGCTTCATCAGATTCTGATGATGAGGTTTACATGCCACCACTTCCTATGAGCCCGTCATATCCTATACATGTGCCTGCACCATCACCACCTCCTCCTTCTACGATGTTGCAGGTTCCCATTGTTCCACCAATACCAATATTCTATTCTTGTCGGCCTGCATCTACTCATGGTCATCGCCCGTCATCCATTACGCCCCAAGTTTGTTCTGATAACTTGATTTCTAACGATGAGTCTAGAGATATATCTGTGCAGGGATCATTGCAGGAGACTAGCACACGAACAGAGGAGGCTCCTAATGACTTGGATATGCCCATTGCAGTTTGAAGTAAAAACGTACTTGTCCTTCATATCCCCTTGCTTCCCAGGTTCCCTTTCATCGTCTGACAGGGGAATTTCAGAGATTTGCAATTGCTCTATCTACCGTAGAGATTCCATGAAATTATCATTAGGCCTTGACGGAAAGTTGTTGGCGTTTAGCTATGGAGGAAGAGATGGCGACTTTGCAATCATGTGGTA
The DNA here is from genome assembly GCA_037367405.1 of Ottelia alismoides. Taxonomy (NCBI): domain Eukaryota; kingdom Viridiplantae; phylum Streptophyta; class Magnoliopsida; order Alismatales; family Hydrocharitaceae; genus Ottelia; species Ottelia alismoides. The sequence goes on along the minus strand of JAZKJV010011847.1, from coordinate 474,471 downwards.
CACAGTTTGGTACCTGCTCCTCCTAAGGCCTCTATTGTCAGTTACAAGTGGGTGTTTACTGTTAAACATCATGCAGATGGAGCATTGATTGTTACAAGGCCAGATTAGTGGCATGTGGATTTACTCGAACCTATGATGTGGATTATATGGACACGTTTGGTGCCTGCTCCTCCTAAGGCCTCTATTGTCTGTTGCAAGTGGGTGTTTACTGTTAAACATCATGCAGATGGAGCATTGATTGTTACAAGGCCAGATTAGTGGCATGTGGATTTACTTGAACCTATGATGTGGATTATATGGACACGTTCTCTCCAGTTACACGTCTCTCGACTCTACGTATCCTTCTTTCAGTTGCAGTGGTACGTGATTGGCCTTTGTTCCGGCTAGATGTTAAAAATGCTTTTTTGTATGTAGATCTACAGGAGGAAGTGTATATGCAACAACCTCGGGGGTTTGCTGCTGATGGGGAGTGTCAGTAGATTTGTATACCCCATAAGGCGATATATGGCCTTAAGCAAAATCCAAGAGCATGGTTTCAGAAGCTCTCGGATGTGATAGAAAGGAATAGGTTCAAGAGGTCAAATGTATACCATATACTGTTTGTGCAGAGGACACCCATAGGTACTGTTGTTATCATATTTTATGTTGATGATATACTTGTTACAGGAGATGATGTACAAGGGATAAAGATGTCAAAAGAACTTCTGGGTCGTCAGTATTTTACTAAGGATTTAGGTACCCTAAGGTACTTCTTAGGATTGGAATTTGCTAGGAATGCGCAGGTCTGGTGATTACCCAAAGTAGGTATGCTACTGACATGCTTGTTGAGACGGGCATGATTGTGTGTCGACCCTATACTACTCCTATGGATTCTAGCATGAAGTTATATGATGATGATGATGAGGTTGATAAGAGGAGATATAGAGAGATGGTGGGGAAACTCCTATATGTGACTATTACAAGGCCAGATATCTCTTTTGCAGTGAGTCGGGTGATCCAGTTCATGGAGCAACCTCGACAGATACATATGGATGCTATATACATGATATTGAGATATCTAAAATCTTCTCCGGGTGTTGCATTACTATTCAGGAAAGGAACAACTCTCTCAATTTCTGCATGTGCTGATGCAGACTATGCAATATGTCCTAAGGATAGGAAATCTACTTCAAGTTTTGCAGTATTTGTTCCCAACTCTCTTGTTTTATGGAAACACAAGAAACAAATGGTAGCAGCTAGATCAAGTACCGAATCTGAGTATATGACAATGATACAAGCTAGTACATAAATGATGTGGGTTTGTGCAGTGCTAGCAGACTTGCATATAAATATACCTCTACCCATGTAGTTACAATGCGATAATCATGCTGCCTTGTTCATTGCAAACAATCTTGCATTCCATGAAATAATGAATCATATTGATGTAGACTGCCATTATACTAGAGACATGATCCAGAAGGGCTTGATTTCTACCTCCCATGTCAGCACATGAGAGCAAACGACAGACATCTTTACCAAGGCATTACTCAGAGGGCCATTTCAGAAGTGTTCTTCCAAGCTGAGCATGATTGACATCTATGCTCAATCTTGAGGGGGAGTGTAGAGATATTTCTATGTACTCTGAGTATCAGTTTCTTATATTTATTTCTTTATATCTATCTTATGCAATTTACCCATCGACCTCTCTATACAAGAGAGCCTAGGGTTCCCTGGAATAAACATCCTTTCTATTTTTCCCAAACACCCAGCATACAAGTTTTCTAGACTTTGGAAGGAACTCAAGGAGTTGCATAATTAAGCATTGTCCATGCGGGAAACGAGTAGAAGTTCAACACAAGAGGAGGAGAATCGATTAGAACAAATTGAGAATAACCACCCTTTGGAGCATGATGGAAAAGAGCTCAAGATAGAATAGTGGATAATCGTCAAAAAAGATGAAAATAAGACGAAGATCGGGTTTTAAGACAAATGGTTGAGTTCGCTATCTTCCATGCAGCGGCAAATCATAGGTAAGCAAATTTATCCTGAATATAATGGTGGAGGGGGAGCAATATCATGATCATGATTAGATTGACAAGGCAATAGTTTATCACTATAATAAGCCCACAAGGTGACGCAAGAAAGTCGAATGGAAATGGGCTGGAAGGGTGACATATAGAATTTCTCGAGAAAAGGCTAGATATTTGATTGAAAATTTCGCAGTGACGGAGTTTTGGGAGACCTTGCAACCTTAATGTTGCAGCTTGCTGGGGCTTGAAGGATATCTCCTTTTCTTCTTTAAGGAGTTCTGGGATTTTGTGCAACACGACGTGATTAAGGTGATGAAAGAATTTAGGTCGGATAATGCTGGATTTGATAGACTTAATTGTGTTCTTATGGTGTCAATTCTTAAATGTGGAACAACTTAAAAATTAGAGGACTTTCGACCAATTATACTTTCAAACATGACGCACTTGATTGTGTCGAGGACTCAGGCAAATATGCTCAGAGGTACTCTAGGATTTATTGTGGATCCTACCCAACAATGTTTATCCCTAATAGAAAAATGGTCGATATTGTTTTATGGCCTCAAAAAGCACTTGGTCTCTCTTCGAGAACAAGCTTCTGTAGAACTTTAATATATACTAATATAATCTTGGGGTGGACACCAATATAATGTTTCCCCTTTTTTAACTTAAAAAACACCATTGAGTGGAGAAGATGATGTTCCCAATGCTTGAAATGAAAGGTTGTCTTTTCCAAGACTTACAGTTGCTTGAATTTATGCTGCAACCCGTTGCATAAAAAAAGATTTTCTGATTTGTGGGTTGATTGGATGAAAAGATACGTACCTAGACCTCCCTTACAATCTTGACCAATGGACGTTCAGGGGACAAAAGATTTCAACTACAAAGAGAAGCACAATAGGGTTTCTACTAACACCATTTCCTTTTATTTTGGCGAGCGATGTACTTGTTATCACTGCCCAAGGTTTTGCCTCTATCTAGCAGGGGCTTTAGGGGATACAAAAGATTATCAATGGATGATACACAAATTCTTGTCCTTTATATGCAGAGGATACACTCTTTCTTCATGGACGTAGGGTTCACGAGTTTAGACGGCTCGTTGCCCTAATGGACGTTTTTGGAGGATCTTGGAGCTACAGATCAATCTAAAAATAAATGTTCATTTATATATTTCATCTTGAGCAAGGGGAAGATTGCAAGTTATGGGTGGCTTTAGGTGACTATTAATGGATGATACACAAATTCTTGTCCTTTTATATGTGAAGGATACACTCTTCTTCATGGAGGTAGGGTTCACGAGTTTAGACAACTCTTCGCCCTAATGGACGTTTTTGGAGCAACAAGTCAATCTATATAAATATGCATTTATATATTTCATTGTGACCAAGGGGAAGATTGCAAGTTATGGGCAGATTCTTGGGTGTCCAAAAAGAGATTTACCATTGATTTGCCTTTGGATGTTGAAAAATACGAAGAATGGCCCTCTTCTGTATAAACTGGAACACAAATCGGCTAGGTGGAAGCAGTGTTGTAAAAGTCCCCCGACTGGCCCGACTAGTAGGTCCGACTAGTCTAGTCAATAGGGTGGCCGACCGAGTACCGACTAATTCCGATTAGGCACACTAGTTGACCAATTTTTGCTTGAAGATACCATATTTTTATATGTTTTTGCTTTTTTTATATTAAAATCTCTTATAATATGCTTAATGTTTTATTTAAATTCAATTACTTTTTGTATTTTATTATTATAGTGTAAAAATGTACAAAATCTATGTAAATATATGAATAAAAATGAGTTATATATTTAAAATAATCATAAAATTCAAAGCCGATTAAAGTCCGACTAAATCCGATTAGTCGTCCGACTGCCGATTAATCCTTAGTCAGTTACCCGACCGACCGAGTACCGACTACCGACTTTTACAACCTTGGGTGGAAGGTAATATTCTGATTTTGGAGTGACTAACCTGCGAGAAATAGATAGGACTATACTAAGGAAGTGGATTGTTCGAATATGGAGTAATGGTCAAGACTTGTTTTGATGCTTGTTTGCAAATACAAAATAAGGGCTAACTTTGAGCATGCGAGGTTCCTTATGCAGATGCGAAGTGCCTCTCGTGCATTTAGAAGGGCTATTCCTATGTCCGATAGCAGTTGATGGTAGATCTTTCAGGTTGTGGTTAGATAACTGAAGAAGATGAGGCACTATGTGACAGTCTCAAGACTTTTTGTGCTAGTTAAAAATAAAGAGGTGACAATGAATAAATACAGGACGAGAACATGCACATGCCTAGGGATTTGTTGCTCGACTTTTACTCTGATCTCTCTGGCCAAAAAAAACACAAGATCTCTTAGAATTCCATAAAGCATTGGAATCCACCAAAGGTTTGATGTGGGACAACCAAGCAAGGCCTTAAATTTCGGATTTCGGTTTCATTTCGCCAAGTCCAGAAAGAGAAATTTCATAGAATTTCGGTGGAATATCATTGAAATGACCCTAAACTTGACTTTTTCTAAAAACTAAGGTTTTAAGTATTCCTAAGTCAATAAATAAAATAGAAATGCATATCTATTTGTAAAATAGAAGTGCAAATATAAGTTTTGAAGTAGTATTATCATCATAATCATCACAAATATTGATACGTAGAGCAACGTGTTGCCTAGATCAGTAATATATGCTAAACTGGAAGCAAAAGCCATGATAATCATCTCTTCAATAAAAATGAGGTGACACATATAATAACTACTAATCAAAACATAAATATCCCATATGTTGATATGTAGAGCAATGTATTGCCTAGAGTCAAAATTGGATGCTAAACCGGAAGCAAAACTCTGATAATCACCTCCTTAGTAAGAGTGAAGTGACATATATAGTAACTAATAATCAAAACATAAATTTCAAAGTAAAGAAAGAAAAATATGAAGATCTCAGTTAGAATCTGCTTTAAATAATGTAAAGCAATCTAACAACTCATCACATCGGCGAAGAAATAAGTGAAAATTCATTAACATATTCAAATTTTGATTAAAGCGAAGGGTGGATTCCCTTATTTTTGATGTTTCGCAAAAAACGATAGTCAATTTCGATGAAATTTTGTTGATGTTTTGGTGATATTTTGTTGAAATCATGGAAAAAGAAATAAGGCAAAGTTTTGATTTTGGTGACCTAGTGAAATGGAAATTTTGGAGAAATTCGTTGGAATGTCGTTGAAATTTGAGGCCATGCAACCAAGATCATTGATTATCCAAAATACAATTACTGGAATGATGGTTTTTCTGTAAAAGAATCCTACATCTTGTTGGCGAGACATGATAATTAGAGTAATGATGATCTAAGGAGGACATTACTAGAACTGGAAGGTATCAACCTCACATAATTAAGATTTTTATGTGGCCCTAACAAAAGAAAGAAGTATCACAACTTCAGAGCTAGGTTTTTTCTACCACAAATTCCTTGTATCATTATGCATAAAAACATGAAGACATTTCGTATATATTTTTCCTTCCAAACGTGAATTTACAAATCAATTTTGGAGTAATAAAGGAATATCCTCCCTTGTGGAGGTTGCGTTAGATAGTCGACAACTAACGTAAAAAATAGTCGAATCTTTCAACATGGATTTGAGCAAGAATCCTTGTAGCCGATCCTACTTATAGTAGGAGAAGGCTTCGCCATAGGAATATCTGGGATGGACATCGTTGGCAACGATTTTTGGTGTCCTTTGGGAGTTGACTCACCTTGATAAGACGGAAAGAGCGAGTTCGACTGGTCTCATATAGGCCATTTGTTTAGCTAAAAATGCATTGGTCTTTCGAAATTGAACGATTCACTTGACTCATTGTTATTGATGAGAACAATGAAGGTAATATGAGTTGTAGTATCAGAGGTAGTGACAAAATTTGTTAGGTCATATATAAGCATGCATGTTTTGATGATAACACAATCTGTTTTTTGAGTACGTGGCTAGGTTTCATATTTGGAAGACGTGAACATGATCAAAGAATCAAAGGGAAGAAAGCTAAAAAAGAAAGCTCAAACTTAAGGACCAAGTTTAAGGATTAAGAAAGGTTGCTAAATTTTAAGAAGAAGAAATTCAAGTTGATCAAGCTCAAGAAACCACTAAATAGACCGATTCACTTGACTCAATGTTGTTGCTGAGAAAAATGAAGGTAATATGAGCCAAGGGTTTAAATATCGATTTCGGATATCATATCGAAACCATGTCGATACGATACTTCGTCAAAATTTCGATGACATTTCTCCCATGTCAACCACCATTTGTGAAGAACTGACCGGAAACTGACCTCATATCACTATTTCACTTGAGATTTTGGTTTCTTGTCAAAATTGAAATTTCACCGAAATTCCACGAAATCTGAAACCATATTATTAATTGTAGTATTGGAGGTAGTGGCAAGATTTGTTAGGTCATGCAAAAGCATGCATGTTTTGATGATCAAGGTTTTAAAAAGCGTGAGGCGTATCGAGGCGTTTTCCCAGTATTGCCTCGAGGCGTAAGCCTCGAGGCGTATTGAGGCGTAAGTCTCATTCGTGGAAGAAATTTTTTCATAAAACATCATAATTAACCATAATTACAATTTTCAAGTTCTAGAAATTTAATAGTTATGAGTAAATACATAACTCCATGACATTTCAAGGCTAATATCATGGTTTAAACATCGAAGTTGTTATATAACACTCTTTTTTGGACTCTAAATCAGTAAGGAGTCAAGTAAATATAAATATGCAAGCACAATAATAGGTAACTCTCTGTAAAATTTAAAGTCTTGAATAAAATTTACTAAAGGGGCTAGATGTAACACAAGATGCATATTAAGAGTAGAGGCATTAGATTTAATATCTCAAGATCCAAATTTTTGTTCATGTTGATATATAAAGAACATGCATAACAAAGTAAAAATAAGCTCAATACTTTAATAAACTAAAAAAATGCATTTTAGTGAATTGTGAGCTTAAGGACTTGAACATATTTGTCTATGCAAGATGAAAAGCCCACAATCAAAAAGAAAAGAAAAAAATATTGCAGAAAAAATTCAAAAAACCAGCACATAAATGAGGCTACGCCTCGAGGCGCGCCTCATAAGCCTCGAGGCTTAAGCCTCACTGAGACTGCATGAGGCTATAGCCTCGAGGCATTTTTCCTAGAAAAACGCCTCGAGGCGTACGCCTCAGCGCCTCGAGGCGCGTTTTTAAAAACAATGTTGATGATAACACAATCTGTTTTTCTGAGTGTGGCTAGGTTTCATATTTGGAAGACGATGAACCAGACCAAAGAAATAAAGGGAAGAAAGCTAAAAAAAGAAAGCTCGAACTTGAGGACCAAGCTTAAGGAATAGGAAGAAGCTTAAGGTTGCTAAAATTTAAGACGAAGAAATTCGAGTTGATCAAGCTCAAGAAACCGCTAAAGTTTACCAAGGACTTCATGAAGATCGAGCCAAGTGAAGACTTTTGATTAATTCCTATGGTCTCTGTTTTTAAGTCATAGGAGTTTGTGCAAGGTTGGAAAAAACGAAAAGCGGAACGAGGCGGTTACCCTAGAATCGAGGCGAGGCGTAGCCTCGAGGCGGTCGAGGCGTAAGCCTCAGTTTTTCCCCCCAAATTATGTAATTTAATAAATTTAATAAAGAATCTTGTAATAATATCAGTAAGAAAATATTATCTAATAAAATTCCAATGTTCCAAAGCAATTAAAGAATATTTGTAGTAACTTTTCGATACGAAGAGTAATAAACATGGCTTATAGATTACTTGGGCTAATGTAAAAGTCTAAAAGTTCAAGACAAAATATTACAATGCTCAGAAAACACAATATAAGTTCGAATATTCTACTTCTAGTCCATGTCCAATAGTTCTAAAATGCAAAGAAATCCTAAAAGATGAAGCTTCAGAAAATTCTAATCATGGTTCCGAGCCTCCAAGCCCAACTGCAACATCTGCATAAAGATCATCATCTGAAGAACTGCTACTTGTTGGATCATCCAATGAGTCATCCATATACTTCAAATTTGCTTCATCTTCCCCTTCATCGCTAACTTCAGCATCACCGTCATGAAACTCCTCATCATCGACGTCCACTACCGCTTTTCCTAAATTAGATAATAATAATGTTACTTAACTTACTCCTATTGTGTTTAACATAAACAAAGATATTCGAGAATCAAAATAATAGGAAGCCATTACCTTTGTCCTTCCTCCTCTTCCGACGTGAATTGTCTTGTTGATCAGCTTCATCCTCGGCTTCTACAACCTCATCTTCAATGAGGGTATTTGCATCAAGTTCTTGATACGCCTCAAAGTCACAACTTTGGAGCTCTGACACCCATTCATCACTAGAATCCACGTCATCCAAGCATAGTGGATCCTCCATTGTTTTTCTCCTTATCTCTCTCTGCTTCAACTTTAGGTTAAACATCACATAGACCAAATCATTCAATTTGGCTTGTGTGAGTCGATTCCTTCTCTTTGTGTGGATCTAGTGGTGGATTTCCAATATAAATCGTTAGATTAATCATAAATCTTGATATAATATAATTGTAAATATTATTGAAATATTACCTGATTAAAAGAACTCCAGTTCCGCTCGCAACCCGATGCACTACAAGTCAAACTCAAAACTCGGATGGCAAATTTTTGCAATTCGGGACATTCATCCCCAAATTGAGACCACCAATCCGCTGAAAATGTTATATTTCATGAACAAAATTAATGTTAGATATTTTATCAATTGAAAGAAATAAATAACAAAATCAGATACATACTAACCAGGACTCCTCTTCTTTCGTGTACTTATTGCACTTTCCCATCCAAAGAAGCCTCTTGCATGCTTAAAAGCATCAATCTGTAGATCGATTTTCTCCCTCACAGATTGATCCTCTATTATCCTTGCTATGCAATCAAACAAACCCCTTTTTATCTCAAAATGTTTGGAGAAGGAAGGTTCGTATTGGCATTGAGGATTCAGAAAGTAGGCTGCCGCATGCAAATTGGTATGGAGTTGGCGATCCCATCTGTCGTCCACAATATCCCACAATGTTCTGTACTTTGTTTCATCATTGCCCAATGCTTTCGCAATTTCTTCCTTAGCTCTATCCATGGCCTCATAGATGAAACCCATTGGTGGATATTTTTCGGAATCCACCATGCGCAAAACCATAACCAATGGCTTCGTCGTTCGTATCACATAGGCAACACCAGGCCAAAAAGTTTTGCTTCTCAAAATTGTTTGACTTACGCTTTTCCCCTGAGGCTTGGAAGCATAAGGACTCTTCTTCCATTTACTAGAAGTAAAAAAAGACTCCAGAGGATCCTTCATGCTCATCAATTTTTGTAACGTGAGAAAAGCCGTAGCAAAACGTGTGACAGCTGGTCGCACCAAATCTCCTCCTATTTGCTTCCTTACCATGGCTAAAACCCATCCATGCGCATAGATGTAGTTAATGATCCTTTTTGCTTTCTTGAACACGGAAGCGGGTAGAGGCAACTTCAAGATATCCTCCAACATCAAGTCTATGCAGTGGGCTGCACATGGAGTCCAGTAAAGATGCTTCCTTTTCTCCATCAACAGTTGTCCAGCCGCCTTGTAATTCGACGCATTATCTGTGATAACCTGCAAAACATTGCATTCGCCGACCTCCTCCACAATCTCATCCAATAGTTGAAAAAGCAAGGTTGCATTCTTTACTTTATCGGACGCATCGACAGACTTCAAGAACCAAGTACCTTTCGGATTGTTCACCAAGAAGTTTATTAAAGAACGACCTTTTACGTCAGTCCAACGGTCCGACATTATGCTACAACCGGTTTCCGCCCAAGAAGCCCTTGCCTCACCCATAACATCCCAGATGCTCTTCACTTCTTCTTTCAAAATCCAACTCTTTAGCTCGTAAGCCGATGGAGGCTTCAATCCCCTTCCAAAGGAGCCGACAGCATGAAGCATGGCCGAAAAGGAAGGGCTACTTGCACAATTGAATGGCAACCCATTCTCGAAGAAGAATCTGCCAATGGTACGACACACACGATTTCTCTCCTCTTTCTTCCATGTCTCGTTCAATGTAGTTTGATGACCACTCATCCCAATTGTAGTCGTTGGACTTGGACTTCCCAATGGTGATGGTCCGGCAAGAAAGACGTCCATAGGACCTCTTGCCCTCTTCATGTTGCTAGATCCAGATGGACTGATTGCTTGATTTTCACCACCACCAAAGGGATTTTGCACCTCAAAACTACCAGCTCTACACAATTCTTCCATCTCCATCATTGCTCTTTTACTTTTCTCTTCGTTGGAAGATAATATGGCCTTCATTTCATTCAACACCTCATCAGGAACTTGCGCGCAACCTTTCACATTTTTTCCGGTCTTCGCGAGATGATGCTTGAGTCTAGCGACTCCACCAGTAATTCTCTTGCCACAAAAATTGCATTGAACATACACATATCCTTTAGCTTTTTGACTCTCCTCCATCTCAAGTTGAACACAATATTTCCATGCTGGATCATTGCGGTTTCCTTCAGAAGTCTTGGGGCCTTTCCTTGACTTTGGCATCTCTATGATACATTGATAATATGATTTCAAGCAACAAAAATAAACAACAATCATATGATTTCATAAAATATATGAAATGCTAGTTGAATAACTAGAGATAACATAATCAATTCTTTTAATAACCTAACCAAATATAGATTTTAACTCCTATACATATGCAACAAACAATGTCAACTCCTAGTAGCCTTATAGGCTAGTACTAAAAATAACCAACAAAAAAATTTTCGAAATAATATACCTAACTGGATTTTAGGGTTGAGTCGGTTGACCGTAGGCGCGCGAGGGGCCGAGGAGTTCCCAGCACACACGCAGGAGGCGCGGAATGGGGCGAAAACCTCCGCAGGCGGCGAGGGAAGCGGCGATGGCGAGCCTTCGGCAAGGCGGCGATGGCAGGTCGGGGGCTTCAAGCGTTCTGTTTTGCGAGAGAAAGGGTTTCAGGGGCATCGGGGGTCTCTGTTTGAGGGAAAGGAATAATAAGTGGGTCACGTGCGAAGCACGTGACCCACTAAAACCCCCCACGACGCCTCGCAGGTGCGCCTCGCCCCACGCCTCGCCTTGGACCGCCTCGCCTCGCCTCGAGTGTCGAGGCGATCGCCTCGCAGATGGAGCCCGAGGCGCACGCCTCTGAACGGTTTCTCACCGCCTCGCCTCGAGGCGTACGCCTCGTGCGCCTCGAGGCGCGTTTTTTCGAACCATGAGTTTGTGAAGTCCTCAAAGAATCATGCATTATGCACATACGCTTGGATTTTAGGATTCCACCTTGAATCTGTTGGTTAAGATTGCAAGCATTCAATTCCTTTATTGGTCAACTTGAAACATTAAGGCCAAACCTTCTATCTACCTGGTTTTCAGTCTACTCCAGCTTCATTCCAGTTGACTGACCGATTTAATTGACTGAGCCTTATTCTAACTCGACTACATTGGCTCCAACAATAAAAAATACATTCCTAGTCCTTGCACTTTATGGAGAAATATATTTAGTTGACTTAAATCTTGTTTAATTGATTAATCCATTTCCAGTCTGACTTGTTTATCTCATCAAAACTCAACTATAGTCAATCTCAAGTCCGGGTAGATTGAGGAGGGTTGCGCATTAGTTAGTCGACGACCAATGCAAGAGAGAGATAAATTTCTAAATAGCATTCTTTTTAAAACACTATTTAGGAATTTGTTTAAAACATTTTGGATCTTTCCAACATGGATTCAAGCGTAAATTTATATTTTGTTGGGACGTTCCCTACTAGCAATGCGTTGCATCGCCCGAATGCAATGAGAAGTTGGCAAGGACTGCTACATCGCTGCCTAAATGTAGTTCAAAATTTGCAAGGATTCTCGCATGAGGAGCACACGCGAGTAAATAAGCTAGTTCAGCTGCATCATCATTCGGATGTAGTCCCAAAATTGCACGGGTTCTCGCATGATGGACGCATGTGATTAAAGAAGTTAATCCAAAAGAGGTTGTAAAGGAAGTTGCAGATAGGTAATTGGAATTTTGGCACTTTGACTGGCAAGTCTATGGAGATAGTAGATACGATGGAAAGAAGGAAGATTCAGATACTATGTCTTCAAGAGACAAAATGAGTTGGAGAGAGAAAGATAGATCAAGAAGACATGCTTTAAACTTTGGTATTCAAGTAAATATAAAGGCAGAAATGCTGTTGTAGTGGTTGTTCGTAATGATTTAAAGGATTGTGTGATTGAGGTGCAAAGATTCAGAGATTGGATTATTTTGCTAAGACGCTCGAAGAAGAAATTCTAAATATCATCTCAGTTTATGCATCACAAATTGGTTTAGATGAAAGGGTTAAATACGTTTTTTGGGAGTATTTTGATAAAGTTATGCAAAGAATCCCACAAAGAGAGGTGATTTGCCTAGGTGGGGAGATCTTAATGGACATGTGGGAAAAGATGCTTCATAATATGCTAGTGCTCGTGGAGGACATGGCTTCAGTAATAGAAATGAAGATGGAAAAGTTGTTCTGGATTTCGTAATGTCTTATTCTCTTTTCATAGCAAACACTCTCTTCCAGAAGAGGGAGGAGCATTTAATTAATTACTTATAATAGTGGCTTGACTGGAACACATATAGATTACTTTGCGTTGAGAAGAAGAGATCGGTTGGGTTGCAAAGACTGCAAAGTAATCTCAGGAGAGAGTTTGACTACCCAACATCACTTGTTAATCATGTATGTGCAAATAAAAGGGCTGGCAAAGAAAATGAGGGTTTCCAAGATCACTAGAACTAGATGGTGGATCTTCAATTGGAGCAATCAAGCCTCAGGGATAAGTTTTTAGAAGACTTATCTTGGGATTGTAATGAAAGTGCAAACGAGATGTGGGAGGCGGTAATATCATGTATCCGAAAGGTAGCCAAAGAGATGCTAGACGAGTCAAAGGGAGGAGCTTCATGCCAAAAGGATGCTTGGTGGTGGAGTGGATGGGTGCAAGAGAAGCTCAAAATTAAAGAGCATGCTTTAAAGTTATGTCTAAGGGTAGAACATATGAAACTATTACAAACTATAAAATAACGAAGAAGGAAGCTAAGCAGGCCGTAAGCAAAACTAAGTTCAAAGCTTATGAAGTTTTGTATAATAATCTCGACTCTAAGGGCTTGTTTGGTAACTGGGCTGGGTTGGAGTAAGGTGCTGTGAATAGTAGTTGTTTTGATGGTTAGGAAGATTGGAGATGGTTGGAATGAGGAATGCAATGTGATGTCACATTGGTTTGTGATAGAATTCCAACCCAGAAATGCAGAGGGGTAAACCAGGTTACCAAGGGGTAACCTGATAACCAAAGGAGCCCTAAGGAGGGCCATAAGGATATATTCAGGTTGGCTAAAGCAAGAGAAAGAAAGACCAAAGATCTTTCTCAAATGAGATGCATTAATGATGAGGAAGGTCACATGCTTGTTACTCGGAAGGATATAGAGACTAGATGGAATAAGTACTTCCATAAGCTTTTCATTGAGGAAGGAAATATATAGATCATTGGGAGATTTAGCTAGTAGTGAAAGTTACTTGAATCGTGCAAGCTATAAACAAATACTAAGGACAGAAGTACACGAGGCTTTGAAGGTTATGAGACATGGGAAATGTGTAGGACCTAATGACATTCCTATAGAAGTTTGGAGAGTTTTAGGTGAGTGTGGTTTGACTTGTCTTATAAATTTATTCATTATTATTTGGTGGAGCAAGAAAATGTCTGAAGATCGGAGGAGAAGTATCGTGATGTTTCTTTATAAGAACAAAGGAGACATCCAAAATTGTTCAAATTACAAAGGTATCAAGCTGATGAGTCACACTACGAAAAATTGGGAGCGTGTAATCGAAAGAAGGTTGAGACAAGTTTCCTAAGTAAAAGAAAACCAATTCAGATTCATGCCAGGTCGCTCAACTATTGAAGCCATCCACTTGCTGAGAAGAACAATGGAGATTTGTAAAGCTAAAAGGAACAACATCCGTATGATTTCTATTGATTAGGAGAAGGCTTTGGATTCTGTCCCACAAGAGATATTGTGCAGAGTTTTGGAGAAGAGACAAGTACCTAATCCTATACATTAACCTCATGAAAGATATGTATGATAGGGCTTCATCTTGTGTAAGATACAATATGGGAAAATTAACTATTTTGACATCAATATTGATCTACATCAAGATTCGGCTTTGAGTCCATTCCTTTTTACTTTGATTATGGACGAGTTAACAAGTCACATTTAGGATGAGATACCTTGATGTATGTTATTCGCTGATGATGTGTTGATTGGTGAGACTAGAGATGGAGTAAATGAGAAGCTTGAGGCCTGGAGACATGCATTGGAGACTAAAGGATTTCGTATAAGTAGAGCTAAGGCTGAATACATGGAGTGCACTTTTGATGGAAAGAATGATGAAGGATTCGAGGTGAAGATTGGGGACGATAACATTCAAAAGAGAGATTCTTTTAGATACTTGGGATCTATTTGCAACATGATGGAGAAATTGATGGAGATGTTACTGTTGAGATTCTTATATTTTGTGGTCTTTATTTATATTTGTTTATCTGTCAATTTATCTTATTTAATTTTCCCATAGAGCTTTTCTCCTATATAAGAGAGCTCTAGGGCTTCGTGGAATACAACTTCATTTTTCCCTTTCACATGGTATCAGAGCGACGGTCCTAGATCGAAGCCTGTGCCTTAGAAGCCCACCCCCACCAAAACCCTTGCGTGTGTGCCGTCCCTTGCGCCTGCGCCACCCACGCGCAATCGGCGCCACCTGCAGCTAGGGCTGTGCATGGTTCACGTGTTTCACGGTTATCGACCCGATCCGTATGGATCGACCCTAAACCAATTGTTATCCAAAGAATCACATCGGATCGGGTATCCAACCCTATTTGACCCGTGACATACGGGGCTCCGATCCAATGGTCCGCGGATAACCATGGGCCAACCCATCTCATAACTCCTTCAATCGGGATGGTGTCTATGGGTCTACCTAGATGGTATTCATTATGAATGCAAATGGACGAATACGGATATGGGTATAGGTGTTACCATATGCATTATTATATATTTTGCAACGACACTTTGATATATCTGTTTAATTTTGTAGGCCTTTGTGGACCGTTAATTATCGGTTGTTTGAGCCGAATTGTCGAGGATAGTGTAATAATGATAATCAATTTAATAACTATTATTAGTTAATTTGCTTTATTTCGGATGTCAATACGATCAACTGCTAAATTTCACAACAATATTTACTAGTACTAAGATGAAAATATAGCAAAGAATATTTTTTTGTTCGTTTTCATATCTTCGGCAGTAAGATATATAATAATTGAATATTATTTGTGACTTGATTTTTTTAAAATCACATGAACTTTGAAAAAAACAAATCGTATTCGTATGTAGTTTTTATTCGACATGTATTTAAATTCCACGTTTATTGGATCCATATTTGATTTCACTTTTTATTCGATTCATATTTGGATTAGCTCTTTATCTGATATGTGGTTGGGCCCGCTCTTTATTCGATCCATATTTGGATTTGATAAATATCCGATTCGGATTCGTATCCATATTTGTTAAGGATATGGTTTCCTTAATGCATATCCGAATCATATATGTATCCGATTCGTATTCGATAGAGATGAAGCAGATATGGATATGGAAATAGGCATATCTAATCCGTGTCCGATCCGTTTTTATCCCTAGTCTTAAGCACAACAAAAACAATTAAGATTTATGTTTGATCCTTCACCATATCCGACCTACAAGCAATCGATAACAATGCATGTTTCAGCAGCGATGTTTGGGTGGGGTGGGGCTCCTTCGCCCACTGCTTTGTTTCCCATATTTTATACGAAATTACCGTTTAAGATAAGAATTTTTTAAAAAACACTAATTTAATCATAGTTAGATAAATAGGAACGTAGAATTCATGATTAAGAGAAATTTTATGTTTGAACATTGGAGAAGTCGAAATAAAAGCCGGTGCCAAAGCGGTATCGATATGAAATTGTCCCGTTCTATATCACTATGTATGTGTCAAATTGATATATCCACGTACCATCTGGCATATTCATTTCATACATATTTTGACCTCGGACATTCAAATTTTAAAATATAATCACAAACTTTGTAGTGTTTGACTTTTTTTGTCATTTATATTTTTACACGAAATCCTATTTTGGAAGCTTTAACAAATTTTGTTTGGCTTGCATCTAATTCTTTTGGATCTGCGGATACCCACGGGTAATCCGATATCCAATGGGTATCCAATCTAATGGATAACCATTTTGATTGGAGCGGGTTGATCCGTTGATCCAATATCATGGATCGGATTGGGTCAAATTTAAATGGAGCGGGTTTTCGCCCCACGGACACCCCTACCTACGGCATGCGCCTCGCGCAACACGCACGCAGTCACGTACCTCCAACGCCTATGTGTCTCGTGTATCGCCGTGCGTCCAGCGCTGCCTGCACGTCTCACGAGCAACCAACACACTCCCGTCCGTGCCACACCACCTGTGAGGGCCGTGTGGTCCCTGTCCTCGTACCGTCAGTAGAGATTCGACGCCGTGATCTTGGGTACCTAGGGTATGACGTGCACATCTAAAAAAACCTAATTACCCAAGGGAATTTCCAGAAGAATGGAAGAGGTTGTGGTATGAGTCTACACCCACAACCATCTTCTTGTATGTCTGTGTAGACGCAAGTCTTTCTTGTTGCTGACCCAGTCTTAGAGATAGTTCTCATCATGTCTGACGACAAAGCAAAAGTTCCATCCCTGGGTGCTTTCAAAGGTCCATCACCTATCGTCAAAATGGATGGAACCAATTATGAACTGTGGGCCATGCACTTCATGAGTCTAATGCAATGCAATGGCAAGAAGCACATCCTCACGATAGAGGAGCCACGTGACAAGACTGGGACAGATGCCTCATAGGAGGCAGATGATGCATATGCACGCGTGTGGCTATCCGGAACCGTGTCCACGGTGATAGCCAATGATATTTTGAGTCAGCCTACTGCAAATGCTATGTGGGATATTCTCGCCGCTACATACTCTCCGACGAAGAATGAGTCGAAGATACTGTAGCTCCAGCATGATATCTTCACATCGAAGCAGAACGGTCGCCCCCTTCATACCCTCTGTACCTCTTTGAGGGGTATGTTTGAGAAGCTGTATGGATACATTCCCTTGACTGCTACACCAGAGCAACTCAAGTCATACATAGACTCTGCGATGATTGCGGTCTTTCTAACATCTCTTGACCGAGTCTGATGCAACTCGTGCCCAGATTCTTACTGATGCTACCATATCTCCTATGGAAGAGGCATATCACAGATTGAGTAAACTGTCTATATCCTCTGGTAGTACTTTACAGTCCTAGACATCTTCAGCTATGGCTGTATCACGTGGTAGAGGGAGCCCTACACCATATCATGGTAGAGGTGTCCCTAGCCGAGGCAAAGGATGGGGTGGTCGATCCCGTCAGTCATGCACTTACTGCCACAGGCAATGCCACTCTGAGGAAACCTGCTATTCTAAACATGTGTTTCCTGCTTCTTCTCGAGTTGTAGAGCAGGCACAACAGGCTGGGAGTCCATCACCTGTATCTGATTAGAGATTTGACGAGCTTGTGGTGGGGTTAAGGGAGATTATGCCTAGTACTTTTGGATCTACCAGCTCTCCTTCAGGATCATCAAAGGTTGCTGCCTCTGCATCAACATCTACGTCAGGTATAACATATGCCTTTACTAGTTGCTACATGGCAGACTTGTCAGAATGGATCATGTGTTCCGGAGCATCCCATCATCTCTGTGGTGACAGAGGCCAGTTTAGTGTTTTTCATCCGACTCAGGCTGAACGGTCTGTTGTGATAGCAGATGGGACACGGAGGTGTACTTGACTCCTGGATTGAGGCTTTAGAATGTTCTTTACGCTCCTGATTTTTCTATCAATTTACTATCAATTAGTCAAATCACCAAAGATTTACATTGTCGTGCTATATTTGATCCATCTGCTCTTGTGTTTCAGGATATACTCACGGACAGGGTGATTGGAGCTGGCCGTGAGCAAGAGGGTCTCTACAAACTTGTGTAAACTCCATATGCTGGTGTCTCTTCTCTTCAAATTGGATCTGTTTTTCCATATATGTGGCATCTTCGATTTGATCATTTTCCTCTGCAAAAGCTGAGTCATGTTCTTTCACAGATTTCTCCTCGCTCTACTATCCAATGCGAGGCCTGCCAGCTTGGGAAGCATCATCGGTCCACTTTTCAGATCGTATGGGTCGAAGTAGTCATAGTTTGTTCGAGTTAATTCATTTTAATATTTGGGGTCCTAGTCGTGTCCCCGATCATCAAGGACACATGTTTTATCTTGTTGCAGTTGATGAGTTCTCGAGATTTGTCTTGGGTCTTTCTACTTAAGAATAAGTCTGATGCAGGTCCTGTTATTCAGTCCTTTATTAATGTAATTAGGAACATTTTCAGCAAAAGTCAAGTTTATATGTTCAGATAATGCCCTGGAAGTTTGCACTACTCAGCTTTCTCAGTTCCTTAGGTCTCATGGAATTTTGCATCAAACATCTTGTGCTTATACTACCTAACAAAATGGGGTGGTTGAACGAAAACATCGCCATCTTTTGGACGTTACCAGAACCCCTTTGATTCAGAGTCGTGCTCCTTGTTCATACTGGAGAGATGTTGTTCTAACAACTTGCTATCTGGTTAATCGTATGCCCTCTTTGGTGTTGGGGGAGAAGATCCCATTCTTGATTGTGTTTTCCGAGATGGATCTTTTCTTGCTTACGCCTCGTGTCTTTGCTTGCGTTGCTTTTGTTCATCAAATGTCTCCTGACCTTGAAAAGCTCTCTCTCAGAGCTGTCAGATGTGTATTTGTTGGATATTCTAAGACCCAAAAGGGATATCGTTGTTTTGACCCTGTTCGATGAAGGTACTATGTCAGTGCTAATGTCACCTTTTTTGAGTCCAGTATATATTTCTCTCCCACATATGACAGGCTTACTCCTTCAGAGGATGGAGAAGAGGTCTATATATCTTTTCCTCCGATTCCTAATACATCTCCACCACCACCTCCTCCACTGCCAACTCCACCACCACCTCCTCCCCCACCACCTCCACCACCCCCCCACCGTCTCCTGCTTTCTTTCCGCATGTTTACCACCGACGCTCCCATGCTCATGTGCCTCCTCTATCATCCATCACACCCAAGGTATGTACTGATCATTTGAGTTCTTCTAATGGCATTGGTGATTTGCTTGTACAGATTGAGGTACGGGATGTTGTGGACACTTTACCTTCTACAAGTGATGCGGATCTGGACATACCTATTGCTCTACGGAGGCAGAAACGGGCTTGCACTATGTATCCTCTTGCATCACATATTTCCTTGGATCGTCTTTCCAAGGATTTTCAGGAGTTTGTTTTGGGGCTGTCTTCTGTGGAAATACCACGGACCTATCAGGAGGCATTGAAGAGTAGCCATTGGCGTCTTGCTATGGAGGAGGAGATGACAACTTTACAATCTCGTGGCACATGGAGTGTTGTACAGGCTCCACCAAGTGCGTCTGTGGTTGACAACAAATGGGTGTTTACTGTGAAACACCGACCAGATGGCACTGTGGATAGGTATAAGGCCAGGTTGGTTGCTCGAGGGTTCACCAAAACCTATGGGGTGGATTAACATGACACATTTTCTCCGGTTGCGGGTCACTCTACACTACGAATTCTTGTTGTCGTTGCTGTGGTACGTGACTGGCCGCTTTTCCAATTAGATATAAATAATGTGTTCTTGTATGGTGACCTACACGAGGAAGTTTACATGCAACAACCACCAGGGTTTGTAGCCGAGGGTGAGTCCAGTATGGTGTGCCGTTTTCATAAGGCCATATATGGTCTTAAGCAGAGTCCGAGGGCTTGGTTTTATAAGCTCTCAGGTGTAAGGTGGTGGTGGACCTTCTTGGCCCGAGCGAAAAGTATGCTCCTGCTGCAACTGATGCTGTTGAGGATGGTACCCCTATCATGGCATGATCTGTACAAAAGCATGGTGTGGAGACAGAGATGGTGTCCTAGAAAGCTAGGGAGGGTCAGTATGGTTGACCATTCCCTTTCCCCGACTGTCTATCGATGGGGTCATGGTTGTACCATAACTCGTTGATCTCAAATACATGCGGAATTTCCTCGTAGACTAACTCCACCTATGAGGGTGCACACTACTCTTGGTCAGTGTACTACTGCTCCTTAACCCAGTTGCTTTGAGGCCCTTGTACTTGCTCCTGTACGAGGTGAACTCGGTGTACGTGTGCAAATGGATTCGTCCGATCCACTGCAGGTCATTCTCTTTTTGTTAAGAGAACTCAGAGAGGTACAGTTGTTGTTCTGGTTTATGTTGATGACAACATTGTTACTGGGAGTGATGAACATGGCATTCAGGCAGCTAAGGACTTCCTTGGACAACAGTTTGTGACCAAGGACCTTGGTACACTACGTTACTTCTTTGGCTTGGAGTTTGCACGGAATCAACAGGGCATGGTTATGACACAAAGGAAGTATGTCACTAATCTGCTATTTGAGACAAGTATGACATGATGTAGACCTGCTACTACACCAATAGATCCTAATGCTAGGCTATATGATGATGATTCTGAAGAGGTGGATAAGAGATGTTACAGAGAACTGGTAGGAAAGTTGTTGCATGTTACTATTACCAGGCATGATATATCATTTGCTGTGAGCACAGTCAGCAAGTTTATGGAACAACCCGCACAAGCTCACATGGATGCAGTGTGTATGATTTTGAGATACCTGAAATCTTCTCCAGGGGCATGTCTTCTTTTCAAAAGAGATACATCTCTCACAATTACTGGATGTGTTGATGCTGATTATGCTGGGTGTCCCAAGGATAGGAAGTCCACCTCGGGCTTTATTGTGTTTGTTGGTATTGGTCTCATAAAGAAGTAAGAAACAGACAATTGTTGCTCGATGCAGTGCTGAATCAGAATTTAGGGCTATGGCCCAAGGGAGTACAGAAACGATGTGGGTTAAATCTGTTCTGACTGAGCTAACTCTTGAGGTGCTTCTTCTTATTCACCTCAAATGTGACAATCAAGCAGCACTGTTCATTGCTAATAACCGACCTTCCATGAGAGGACAAAACACATTGAGGTGGATTGCCACTACACTCGTGACTTGATCCGGAAGGGGCTGATTTGCACTACTCATGTTGCTTTAGGTGATCAGATTGCAGACATGTTTACCAAAGCTCTAGCGAGGGGTCCTTTTCATTGTTGTTGTTCCAAGCTAAGCATGATAGACATATATGCTCCAGCTTGAGGGGGAGTGTTGAGATTCTTATATTCTGTGGTCTTTATTTATATTTATTTATCTATCAGTTATTTTATGTAATTTTCCCATAGAGCTTTTCTTCTATATAAGAGAGCTCTACGGTTTCGTGGAATACAACTTCATTTTTCCCTTTCACAGTTACTAATAGAATAAATGCAGGTTGGTTAAAGTGGAGAGGAGCCTCTACTGTTCTCTGTGATAAGAAAATTCCTTTGACAATCAAAGGAGAGTTTTACAAAGCAGTCGTGAGACCTACTATGCTATATGGATATGAATGTTGGCCTGTGAACCATAGAGATGTGCAGATAATGGCAATAGAAAAATGAAAATGCTAAGGTGGATGTGTATACACAAACACACGTAAAGATCAGATTTGGAATGATGCAATCAGAAGGAAAGTTGGTGTAGCTCCGATCGAGGATAAGATGCGAGAAAATTGCTTAAGGTAGTTTGGCCATCTTCTATATGAGTCGACTCATTTCAATTCTATCAGACTCAAATTTCTTTAATCAATTAATTTGTGCTGAAACTGGATATTTCTATTGTAGCCCTTCCAAACTACCACCTTGCTTGACTTTATCACCTTAAACAACTACTTGTCCTTAGTTTGCCTATAAATAAGACCCCATACCACCCTTTCCATTTCCAAATGATGAGAAATACATCTCTTAGTATGAGAAAGAGTTCTACACTCAAAAGCTTCATTATATTCCCTATGAGTGACTTCTCTAGTTACATTCTTTTTGCACTTCACTCCGAAAACTCTAGTGTTCTCGTGGCCAAATTATAACCATGCTCCTAGCTCGTTAAGATCCTTCTATTACCTCGTACTGCATTTTATAATTATTTGTGGCTTATTAGGAATGTTGTACTTTTGTACCTTATGTTAGAGTTTTTTTTGAAGCCAAGAAAGGGGGGAAACACTTAGAGGTGTTCGCCCCAAAAATTTATTGAAAGAAGAGAGAGAAGGTACAAGAGAGCACGCAGAGTGCTAAACAGTCCAATCGTTCAGTAAGTTCGAAACATAAAGTTTGACATTTTCCAAATAGAATCTTTGCCCTGAAAAAAGAAGTGCGTTCCTGGCAAGCCAAATTGCTCAAAGAGAAGCCAACAGCCAAATTAAAACCGATCTCGCGAGGTTCGAAGCCACCAAACTGCCGCAGAAAGCCTCCACGCTGGAGAGGTCGACCCAGCTCATAGAGGGGTTGTCCCAGACGAGGGTCACCCAGGAACAGGAGAAGAAGAGGTGTTCCTCCAACTCGACCTCCGTGTCACAAAGAGGGCATCTATTGGAGAGATGCCCGAGCAACCTGAAGCATCTGTCCCGCGTCATCAGCCTCTTATGTCTGAAGAGCCATAGGAAGAAACCAATCTTCTCAGGAAGCTGCAAGCTCCAAATGAAGGCGCAATCACGGATTAAGAGAAGTGAGATGGAGGGAGGGGGCCTGGTGATAGCCGGGTAAACTCTACGGACCGTGAAATCCTTGTCGCGCCAAACCTAATGATCGCGCCCTGCAGAAGGACGGGTCGCGTCCCTCAGAGCGTCAAGCAGCCCCAAGAAGTCGTCCAAGCGCCGGCCAGAGAAGTTGGAGGGGAAGAGAGGCATCCAGTTACCATTGTCCCAGCAAGCAACAACCCGCGCGTCCGGATCGAGGGAAAGAGAGAAAAGACATGGAAAACGGGAGGCAAGGACCCCCTGATCGGTCTAGTTGTCACGCCAGAAGGCAAAGCTCTCGCCGTTCCCCAAGACAAGTCTAAAAAAGGTCCGAAAGCTGGGGATTACCTTGAGAATACCCCTCCAGAAAAGGGAGGGCAAAGTTGTACCCCCAGTTGAAGTGGGCGCCGCACATGTAGTCGAGTAGATCTGCCGGAGGAGCCTGGTGCAGAGGTCATCGTTGTCGCCGCAAACCCTAGCCACCCATTTGAGAAGTAAGGCCTCATTGAGGGCCGCAAGGCGACGCACACCCAGACCGCCCTCATTCTTCGGGAGCGTGATGTCATCCCAACCAACAAGATGCAAGCCAGCCCGACCACCCTTGCACCATAGGAATCTCCGCATGAGCCCCTACAGTCTTTTTCTGATGCCGGATGGGAGTAATCTCGTGGAGGAGTATTAGACTGGGATTGCGGAGAGCACTGACTTTAGAAACACCAACCTGCCACCTTTAGAGAGCAGCATCGCTTTCCAGCCCGCAAGCCTGCCCTACACTCTCTCAATAAAAGGGAGCCAGTCAGATAGTCTCGATCTCCCGGTGGACAGGGGAAGCCCTAAGTAGTGGATGGGAAGAGCCGAACGTGTCGTTCCCAATAGTGTGCTGCACATCTCTGATTCGGCGTCTTCCATAGAGAATGGAACAAGCTTAGATTTGGACAGGTTCAGCCGGAGACCAGACATTTCGTTGAAAGGCTCGAGCACCGTGGTCATACCTCTGGCTTCGTCAGGGCCCCTCAATAAAGAAAATAGTGTCATCAGCATACTGAAGTAGTGGGATCTGGAGATCTTGCTTTGAGAATCCACGTGAGATGCCCGCCCGGTGCACCCCTCCGATCATGCAGGCCAGGACATCCGCAACAATGATGAAAAGAAGAGGGGCAAGAGGGCAACCTTGCCGAACGCCCCTTTGAGGTTGAAAAAACCCGCCCTCAGGCCGGCCGTTTACGAGTACGGTCATAGAGGAGGTCGAAATACAACGCCTCATCCAAGTGATCCAGGTGGAAGGAAAGCCCCTTCTATGAAGCGCCGCCCAAAGGAAGCGCCAGTCCAAAGTATCGAATGCCTTCGTGAAGTCAACCTTCCAGAGTAAGGATTTTGTCTCACAACGCTTCCAGTCCGCAACGATCTCAGCAGCAGTGACCAATGAGTCAACGATCTGTCTCCCAGGGACGAAAGCCGACTGAAGAGGGGAGATGATGTGATCTAGATCTTTGTTGAGCCTGCACGGGAACACTTTAGCAACGATAAGTATAAGGCGTTGGAGATCGCAATGGGTCTGAAGTCTTCGATTCTGGTGACCCCGCGAACTTGGGGAGTAGAACCACAAGGGACCTGTTTACGAGCTCAAAACCAGCATTGCAACGGCAACATTCCTGAACGACCTCGAGAACTTCCTCACCCACCAGGTCCCAAAAGTCTTTGAAGAACGAGACGGGGAAGCCGTCCGGACCCGACGACCCGTCATGGTTAAGACTCTAGACAGCGGCCTTCAGCTCCTTAGGAGTCACCGTAAGAGTCAAGCTTGACGCGTGGGCCTCCGACAGACGGGTCGCCCCCTCGCCAGACCAGCACCAGAGGCGTTCATCGCCATGTTTGGAGAAATCCCTGAAGTAGTTTGCAATAGCATTGTCGAGCTCCCTGTTGCCCTCCATCCGTACGTTGTTGATGACCATACCTCTGATAAAGTTTGTGCGCTGCCTCCCGCTTGCAACCCTGTGGAAAAAAGCGGTGTTCACGTCCCCCTCTTTAAGCCACCTGTGCCTGGAGCGTTGCTTCCATTCAACAATTCTTTTACGGTCTTCGAGACTGATCTTCGATTGCGCCTCCGATCGCTTGAGTAACTCGGCCGCTGAAAGAGGTCTCTCGTCCTCTAACCCATCAAGGGCGGAAACAGAAGCCTCCGCCTCCAATCTACTCGCGCGACGGATCGCCCTCGACTCCCGTTTGAAGACGCAGAGCCGGGCTCGGAGGGAGTCAAGCTTCATGACGAATCTTGCTACCGCCGAACCCGAAGTAATCGTCGACCTCCAGTGAGATTCCACCAAACTTCGGAAGGAGTCCTCGAGCAACCAAGCCTTCTCGTAGCGGAAAAGACCCCGAGGGGGCAAGGCCTTCCCCGAGTCCCAGAGGATGGGCGTGTGATCCGACCAGGAGCGAGGTCTGGCCGAGACCGAGGATAGGGGGAAAGCCTCAAGGAAAGCAGGCGATGCCAAGAAGCGGTCCAGACGAGATCTGGAGCCTGAGTTCCTCCAAGTGTACTTGACGTCAAGAGCATCCAGGATCTCCAACTCAAGAGAGTCGATCAGTTCGACGAAGCAGGTTGAGCCCGGGTCCTGGCCGCCTCGTAAACGAGGCTGGTCCGAAGAAAGAAGGGTAACGTTGAAATCAACCCCCACCAGCCATGGTATGCCAGGGAAAAAAGCGCTGACCGCACGAAGATCCGACCAAAGTTGAGGTCTCGCAGTCGAAGCAGTTGGGCCATAGATGCACGAAAGAATCAAAGAGAACCCCGAGAGAAGACATTCGAGGTGAACCGAGAGAACATGGGAACCCCTTGGCTCAGCCTTCTTGGAGAAGAGAGAGCCGCTCCAAGCTACCAGTAACCTTCTATGATCCAGGTGGAAGGAAAGCCCCTTCTATGAAGCGCCGCCCAAAGGAAGCGCCAATCCAAAGTATCGAATGCCTTCGTGAAGTCAACCTTCCAGAGTAAGGATTTTGTCCCACAACGCTTCCAGTCCGCAACGATCTCAGCAGCAGTGACCAATGAGTCAACGATCTGTCTCCCAGGGACGAAAGCCGACTGAAGAGGGGAGATGATGTGATCTAGATCTTTGTTGAGCCTGCACGGGAACACTTTAGCAACGATAAGTATAAGGCGTTGGAGATCGCAATGGGTCTGAAGTCTTCGATTCTGGTGACCCCCGCGAACTTGGGGAGTAGAACCACAAGGGACCTGTTTACGAGCTCAAAACCAGCATTGCAACGGCAACATTCCTGAACGACCTCGAGAACTTCCTCGCCCACCAGGTCCCAAAAGTCTTTGAAGAACGAGACGGGGAAGCCGTCCGGACCTGACGACCCGTCATGGTTAAGACTCTAGACAGCGGCCTTCAGCTCCTTAGGAGTCACCGTAAGAGTCAAGCTTGACGCGTGGGCCTCCGACAGACGGGTCGCCCCCTCGCCAGACCAGCACCAGAGGCGTTCATCGCCACGTTTGGAGAAATCCCTGAAGTAGTTTGCAATAGCATTGTCGAGCTCCCTGTTGCCCTCCATCCGTACGTTGTTGATGACCATACCTCTGATAAAGTTTGTGCGCTGCCTCCCGCTTGCAACCCTGTGGAAAAAGCGGTGTTCACGTCCCCCTCTTTAAGCCACCTGTGCCTGGAGCGTTGCTTCCATTCAACAATTCTTTTGCGGTCTTCGAGACTGATCTTCGATTGCGCCTCCGATCGCTTGAGTAACTCGGCCGCTGAAAGAGGTCTCTCGTCCTCTAACCCATCAAGGGCGGAAACAGAAGCCTCCGCCTCCAATCTACTCGCGCTACGGATCGCCCTCGACTCCCGTTTGAAGATCCGCCGAACCCGAAGTAATCGTCGACCTCCAGTGAGATTCCACCAAACTTCGGAAGGAGTCCTCGAGCAACCAAGCCTTCTCGTAGCGGAAAAGACCCCGAGGGGGCAAGGCCTTCCCCGAGTCCCAGAGGATGGGCGTGTGATCCGACCAGGAGCGAGGTCTGGCCGAGACCGAGGATAGGGGGAAAGCCTCAAGGAAAGCAGGCGATGCCAAGAAGCGGTCCAGACGAGATCTGGAGCCTGAGTTCCTCCAAGTGTACTTGACGTCAAGAGCATCCAGGATCTCCAACTCAAGAGAGTCGATCAGTTCGACGAAGCAGGTTGAGCCCGGGTCCTGGCCGCCTCGTAAACGAGGCCGGTCCGAAGAAAGAAGGGTAACGTTGAAATCAACCCCCACCAGCCATGGTATGCCAGGGAAAAAAGCGCTGACCGCACGAAGATCCGACCAAAGTTGAGGTCTCGCAGTCGAAGCAGTTGGGCCATAGATGCACGAAAGAATGAAAGAGAACCCCGAGAGAAGACATTCGAGGTGAACCGAGAGAACGTGGGAACCCCTTGGCTCAGCCTTCTTGGAGAAGAGAGAGCCGCTCCAAGCTACCAGTAACCCCCCCCCCCCCCCCCCCAGAGCCGAGAGCATCCAGGGCGCAGAAATCCGAGATCGGTCCCGCCCCGAAAGAGTGCCAAACCTGTGGGGTGAGAGAATCCAGCTGTCTCCTGCAGGAGGACCACGTCACATCCCCAATCCAGAAATCTCGATCCAAGCACTGCCCGTTTCTCCGGGTCACCCAGACCCCTGACATTCCAGGAAATCCCCAGCTTTCGGACCCTCCAGGAAATAAATAGAGTTGTCCATGAGAAATTTGTACGAGGGGTGAGCCACCCTTGTGAAAGCCGCTTGTTGTAATATGGTTGACTTGCGGAGTAAGATACTTGGTAAGTGAAGTGGATTAGGAGATCTGGTCGTTTGAAATCCCAAGTCAGGATACTATTATCGTAGTATATACTCGTTAGGATAGGATTTCCATGTTAAATCTTTCTTTATTATTCTTTTTTTGTGTTGTGGTTGAACGGTGTTGCACTTAATGTTTGTTTGTCTAAGTATTTTTGAATCGGCTGATCCTCGATCCTAAAAATGACATTTTGTATTGGAAACATCTCTCAATCGGACAACCAGGTTCTTGGCCACGTCAAAGGTGTATGTTCATCAACTCTGGTAGTTATGTCTTTCTTAGCTGTAGGAAACAAGTAAAAACGAGTGACTATTCTCCTCCATGAATTAACACACTAAATCCACCACCCCATCTAGGAGATCTCTGTGACAGTAATATCGGAGATGAAGTTGATGTGGCACTAATAAAGCATCCAAGATTTTAAAATTGTTAATAATGGGATGCCTTTGGTATGCGACTTGAGGCATAATGATATATAGATGCTTGGTACAATTTTGTTGTTCAAGAGCAAGTGAGGAAGATGCCTCAACAGTTTGTGCTCACTGTGTGGTCTGGGACTCTGGGTGGAGGGCATTGAGCATCTGTTTTCATGTTTCTGTTTGTGCTGGCGGTTTGGGAAGCAATAGAAATTCCATGGATTGATTTGAGTGGACAGTTTCTCAAGGTGAGCTTCAGATCAGGAGCAGTGAGCGTAATGGAGGAAGTGTAGGATGTGACAGGATAGATGTTGGCCATTTATGCCATTTGGAACTAATGGACTGCAATGGTCTTCAAAGGTGGGAGGTTCTATATTGAAAATGTGATGCACGAAGCAGAGGCATGGCATGCCTAATGAGTGCATTTGTAAGAGTTTGGTAAAGGGTTGCATTTTGTAAGTTTGCATTGTTTGCTTTGAATAAACTGTGAATTGCTTCCCACATTGAATGGCAATCCTATAAATATTTAAAATTTTTTGGGTTTACAACTTTTTCCATCATCTGGATTGCTTGGATTATGGTTTAGCATTATTTGTGACAATAGGTGCCTTTCTTTTAACAACTTAACTTATGCAGGTGTTCTCAGTGGAGTCGAAATGGAGGTTCCTCCATTACAAGAAACAACACATTCTTTCTCACTTTATTTTATGGTGCCCGGAGAGTATACGCTCCAAGGTGCTGCAGTGATAGATGATGCTACTGATATCCTTAGAGCCCGTGCAAGGACAACTTCTCCAGAGGAGCCAATATTCTGCCGTGGCTCCCCATTCCATGTATGTGTAGTTGGGACTACGTAGCAGGCTTCACAGTTCCTCCCCTTTTATCATTGGGTGCTTCCTTTCTAGTACAAGGTACCATTGGTACTCAAGCAGTTTTACATTCCATTGTATATGTTATGTTGTGAGATTTTAGTGAATTAAGATGTCAAATTTTCCTTGCAAATATAGTTCTTTTTTCTCCAACATTTAGGAGGAGATTGTTAGGATCTTTTGTACCATTTTTCTGTTCAGGAAGTTGTAAACTTGTGGACAGTGATGTCTATATGTATTGATACACGAATAACCTTTTTGTGTATTTTGCAGTTGCTCGTCTACATCCTCGCTCCCTTTATTTTGAAGGCAGTGTTTTTAGATTCATGTTGTGAAATTGTTCAGACTGTAAAGAAGTGGTCCTTTGTCCTATTATTCTCTTAGCGTGTTTTAGCTGTGGCATGCCTTGTATCTGTTGATGCTTCAAATTGTGGATATTCCTTTTTAGCCCTTAAAAGTTTTGAGATCCCATGCCACCATGTTATTGGATAGTTGTTTTATGCCACCATGTTATTGGATAGTTGTTTTTCTCATCTTATGTTGTTAATCTCTATACTACTAAGTTATGATTTAGCTTAGTTCAACCTAATCTCCGGTTTTACCAATGATAGGTCTATTTGGAGGTGGCCAGTTTATGTGGTTGGCCTTATTTTAGTTTGGTTTTGCTCATGTCCCAAAAAAATGATGTCAGTGGTTGCCTTTCTGCCTTACGCATCATGAAGCCGCTTGTTAATGACATCATCTTTATAAGCAAGTGATCAACGCAAAGGGTCTATTAGACATTAAAATGGTAATGGAATGTTATGCAGGCTGTCCCATCTGGTGGGAATTATCCTTTTTTTGTTGTGTTGGTGGCTATGGACATGTTGCTTCCACTGCCACCATCGTTGTTGTTGCTGATTTTATCCTATGAAGAACGCAGTAGGACCATTCAACCCCAGCTATTTGTTCTTCTCTTGAGGTTATATAAAGGGAGTTTTGTATGGAAATGGCCTCTTTGCAAGAAGTTATTTGGATTTGCAACGGGACTTTTTATAATGATTTCATATCATTGCAAAATTCAGTTTGTTGAGGCACAAATATTAAGACCACTAGTCTGGTTGCTATTTGTTACGAACTTACTATCTCTTGTCTTTGGGTTATAGTACCAAGACAGATGAATATTGTTGGTTTCTCAAAGGGGATGGAGCTGATTTCATCAGTCACATGATTGGGTTTATCACCTAGCAAGCATGGTCCTCTTACAGAGACTAAAAAAGCATGTATAGAGCTCTGATTGGTTGGTAGGAGTATCATGTCTGTGTGGTTGTGCTATATGATTGTCTAAAAGATGCTCTCTATTTAACAAATTGGAATTGCGGTTGTAAATGAATTTTTGTCCTTTGTGCGTGCTTTGCTTTTCTTACACACAATCTCAAGTACTAAATTTATTCTTGGATTAATTAACTATTTAAAGCCTTAATAACTTGATAGTTGAGGAATTCAGTATAAAACTTGCTGCCTTAGATCAAAATAGCTTGTGATGTGAAATATAAATTTTATGTTAGATTACGTCATCTCTCGCCAATGTTTGAATTAGCTAGGTTTGCCACTTCATGTGGTGATTACCATTGGGTAAGATGCAACAATGCATCTTGTATGCAGGAATAAAGCATGAAATGTAAATTGAGATTCTCAAGTTCACTGCCTTCTTTTGTTTGTTGCGAATAATTTGGATGGTGGTATGTTTGGAAAAGAAGGAAGCCCAATGAGCAATTCCACTGCCCTCCATATCACTGGCTATTTTCATCTAGAAAATAGCCAGTGATGAGAAAGAAGACCTTTTTTGTTATATTAGGTTTCTTCTCCTTAATGTTGGATTAGCTAGGTTTGCCTGTTTATGTTGTGATTACCTTTGTGGAGTAACAAAGGATGAAATGTGAATTGAGATTCTCATATTTACTGCTTCTTTTGTCGGGTGCAACAAATTTGGATGGTAATATGCTTGAAAGGAAATCCAATGACCAATCCCATTGGCACATACATCTCTTGTTATTTAACATTCCATTCTAGCAGGGACCCTTGCATCATCACAATTTGCCCTTCTTATATCAACACAATCTGCCCTTCTTATATCTTCCCCGCCTCTTTCCCTTTTCCCATCACCTTTATTTACATTCTTTCATTAAAAATGTAACTGGCTGAATCCCATGGAGGATTCTTTCATTAAAAATGATCTCACTGGAGCGAAAGGTACATGGTGAATGCTTTGAATCTGGGGTCATTTGGAATTTTAACTGGCTGAAGTTTATGATAGTTTCCTCTTATTCAGGATTACAGATTTCTGATGTTCTATAACCTTCACTGAATGCATGATCGTTGGATTTGGCAAGGTTCCGGGAAGATTTTGTAACATTTGCCGATCGGATTTGTCTACGACCCATACTTTGTTGATATGTTTGGTATGGGCAGAGATGACAAGACACAATGATGGTGCAGTTTACATAGCTTCTATGTTAGCTAATGTAGATTAATTAAAAAATGTAGCAGGTTTAATTTAGCAAGGTATCTCAAAAGTGGAGGGTGGGGTGAGGTACTTGCTTATTATCTGAGATGATCTGAACTTTAGTTATCTTTGAAGAAGGAAGCATTGAATCCAACAAATTAAGGCTATAGGCATTTGCGATGGAGATGCTAGATTTAACATCAATAGAAAGTGTATGTGGAATTGGGTTTACCTTACAAGAGATGAGGTGTCTTACAAGAGATGAGGTGTTTTCCTCTGATAAATCGGAGCCAATGTTGACCATTTTGACAGTATCTGGTTACAAAGAAATGGTGTGGATTTTTAGAATTTGTATGCCCTCCATGGAAAATGTCTTTCACTCATGTTACTGGAAACCTTTTTGGCATGACTTATAGTTGTTTGACATATATCATGGTTTAAAGCCTTTATAATGATTTCTTTTGGATTATCGTCGACCTCTTTATGCAGTCTAGTGCTGAAGATGTTAGAATCTTGAGGTATGTAATATCTTGATGCTAGAGCATAACACTTGGTTGCATTGGAGGATTCTTTTTGTTTGACCAGACAGAAATATTACAAGCTGTGGAACAGTTTGCAGTTACTTTGCTAGTTGAAATTTTTTGTTAATATAAATTGGATTGCTGCTACCTTTAAGCAGTCATCTTTCTGATGTAGTGGAATAATCAATTCAAGATCTGACTTTGTGGGAGGAGAGTTCTAAAATTTTTCAAGGATGCACTTTTGTATGGGGTTGTCTTTTGAAAATGTTTATTATTTTATATTGTGTTATACTTAGAGGAAGGACCAAGCAAGGGGGCAATGAGTGGGAGAAACGGAAGCTTAAGCTTTAGAGGGATTTGTTATTGCTCATATTTTACAAGAGATGCTTACTTATAAAACTGACCATATTAGATCTAGCCAAGAAGTACTTGGTGCTATTGTTGGAGGAAGCTCCAAGGGTGCTCGAAACTCTTTTTTATTGTTCGTTCGAGAACCACCCTTCCTTTCGCATTCTTTCTTAGGAGTTAAAAATACTATGACGGTTAGGTTGCTTTATATATGTATCTTAGACGCGATTTAGCAATTACAAGGTGTTTTTTTTATTCAATCAAAATTAGGAGGCGCTCTTGAAAATCCGATAAACATCCAGTTAGCCTATTCTAAAGGAAAACTAATAATAAATAAAATCTCTGAAATGTCAGCAGGTTAATTGGGAGCAAGCGCCTCAGATGATTGATACAATCTGGTGGTCTCTGTAGTCTAAAATGAATTGGATTTAGTGGTTACGTGCACATTGAATCTTACATATATTTGTTGACTGCCTGCAACACCAGGGACGATCTGTACTGGGGCTGATTGAAAAGCACAATATCCCAATCTTGTCATTCAAACAATTCCCAAGATAAGAAGAGAAGATTTGGAATGTGGGGGTACAGTGGGGGGAGGCAGAACGTCAAACTCTCATGACCTTTGGCAGTCTGGAAGAGGTGCAGGACAGAGAGTATCCCATTTCATTCCGATTGCTGACATTCAAACGCAAGCAGACGGCTCATCGAAATCAAGGTAGATGCTGCTGTATATGATGTTGTTACATGAAAGAAGAGCAGCCCTGTTGCACCCACCAAAACCAATAGGAGCTCTGCTCTTGGATTTCAGCAAACGGGAATGGACATGTCCTTGAGGGAAAATGCCACAAGGTGATGCGGGTCCACCAGTTCATGACTAAAGTGTGCAAGGACAAGAAGTGGCACTAAAGAGAGAGGATACATACACGTTTGGTATATTATATCTGTCGTATAAGTTACGTTGAATTCATGTTGATCGTGATGCTTTTCGAATCTTGCCATGCTCGATTACGTCGGTCACCGGTTCTTACAGTTGCGTGAACGCATCTTTGTGCTTTTGAACACTTTTTCTTTTGTCTTTTTTCAGAGTCTGGCCGGGCATCGCTCTTTAAAACGGATTCTGGGACTGAGGGAGACAATTCTTGTTTCGTGAATGGTTTAAAAGATAAAGACTCTTCTTGTTCGACATGCTTAAAATGAGACTGTATCAACTCAGGTCCAGTCTTTGCTTAGCAGTTGAAATAGATACGATATCCGTAACTTCTGTAACAGGGGGTTAAAGAATATATTATCCAAACTCCAATGCGTCGAGTCATGACAAATGGTGATGGTTTTGGAATCTTAGTATGCCACTCACAGGTATCCTTTGTTTTTATGTATGGATGTCTCTGTCTTCTCCAGCTTGATATCGCCTATCGGGATTCTCTGACTGTAACTCCCTCGCTTTCTGTAGAGGTCCTTTTTTTCCCCTCATTTGCGTCCTATTAGTACTCATAACGCCATGAGAGCAGGGGAGTGGATCCTCTGCAGTAAGTGAATTGCAGCAGAGTCTGCTGCAATTCACGGATGCATGCCACGTGTCCACTCCCAAATCCAACGGCCCGCACGCCCCCGTCTCCTCCCCTCCTCCCCGACCCGTCTCCTCCCCGCCTCTCGCCGCCCGCCTCCCCCATCTCCTCCCCGACCTCAAGCCGTCCCCGACCCCGAGCCCCTCTCGCTGCCGGCCCTCTCCCCGACCTCAAGCCCTCTCGCCCAGCTGCCATCCTCTCCCCAGCCTCTCGCCGCCATCCGCACGCCCCCATCTCCTCCCCGACCTCAAGCTGTCCCCGACCCCGAGCCCCTCTCGCCGCCATCCGCACGCCCCCTCACGTGCGGATGGCGGCGAGGCGGCGAGAGGCGGGGGAGAGGATGACGGCTGGGCGAGAGGGCTTGAGGTCGGGGAGAGGGTCGGCGGCGAGAGGGGCTCGGGGTCGGGGACGGCTTGAGGTCGGTGAGGAGATGGGGCGTGCGGATGGTGGCGAGAGGCTGGGAGGAGACAGGTCGGGAAGGAGGGGAGGAGACGGGGAATTGCGGGCCGTTGGATTTGAGAATGGACACGTGGCCTGCATCCGTGAATTGCAGCAGACTCTGCTGCAATTCACTTACTTATAACGGTGTGGTGGTTGCATGAGGTGCACTAATTAGAAAAGAGTGATACTTACATGGGTGGTTGCGTGTAGGTTCAATACAAAGTTGCTTTCTTACCCCCCCTATAAAATTTTAATTTAATTTACATGTAAATATATGGCTGAAGATTAATAAATACTTGCATGTTTGTGCCAATATCTATTTAATTTATTTGTAGTTAATTTATATAATATTATATACTTTATTTGTATTTTGGCTGGATTACACAGTATCCGAAAACACACCAAAAAAGTCCACAGTGCATTTAAAAATGTGCAGTTTTTGTCTCAAAGTCTGCTGTGTCCAAAACATGCAGGTGACATGTGACATTTGCGAAAGTATGATTTTTTTTTCTTCATCGGGTAACTTTGTGGGATAAGCTACAAATCACATGAGAATTTACATTTTTCCTTAAGCGTGGCATTCAAAGGAAGGAAAATGATTCAGTGAAAGGATATAAAAGACCCCTTAACTATTTAAGGTAGTAATAGAACGAATTACACTTTTACCACTAAAATGGTTTAATCATTGTGTATTAGTGGACCTTTTTTTCAAACAAAGGAATAAGACCTAATCAGAATACTATTAGAATTATGAAAATTTTAGTGTCGATACTTTAAATTAATAAAATCAAATAGTTGAAGAAAGGTTGCTTAAGTAACATAAAGAAGCATAAAAGTTATGCTTTTTGTTATACACATATATATTATATATAGCCAAGCTGTTTGTTGAAAATGCACGCGTTAACGATGAAACTACATTGTGATATTATACAATCAAATAAACTAAAATAAGATGTGAGGATCACTTTTCTTCAAGGACTTAGTGTTCGGATTGTCGACATGGGATTCAAACAGTCCTTGTTAAAAGAGCTACATGAAAGCTAGAATTGCATTGCTAAGAAAGAAAAAAACTACCTAGAGCATGTCATTACGATAATGTCGAAAGTGTTATAGCAAGTTAGCAACCCAAACACGGTCCTCCATGGATGTTTTATCAACAAAGCGAGAGTATATTACATAACAATGGATGTTGACATTGAATGTGATTGGTTCTCAGAACAATTAAAGAGTCAAAACGCCGACTATTATCGTATGGTGAAGCCGTTGTCGACGCATATACCCTAGAGAACTAAATAAGCTAGCTATCCAAAACAAGAGCACATCATCCACGTCGGTGACAATAATAGACATGGAGAAATTGCCACATAAAAGAAGGCATGGACCAAGATAGATTCCTGTGGATGGGCAGTTATGAGGTAGTTGGAGAATTCGGATGGATATTTAATCTCATTCAGAAGGGTAGGGACGAGCATGCCATTAAGAGAAAGGAGAAAGGGACAATTCGATGACCAAAGCAAAGGCCACGGACGTCCCTTTGATATTTTGTTCCTTATCTTCATCTGATGTAGATGTACATAAATTCCCTTCAGTAACACAAAAGAAGCCTCTTTCTTTCCCAACGTCACACGGGTTGTCCGCGGCCGGACTCTTGACCCGAGGTGCTAGCACATTGTGATTCGCACCCGTGAAAATTTAGATGTATGCATGTCGATGCACTTGTTTCAACAGAGAGCTTAAAGACAATGATTATAATTAGCATATATGGTATTTTGTTCGAATATGCTAGAACACAAAGTTGCTATCATCTCTATAATTGCACCAAACATGAAATGTGGAAAACATGCGAAGTCCACGTTGGAAGTAATTCAATGAAGTGGCAATGGATGCAAATAAATAGTCGTTCCTATGCATGCACATGCAAGCACAGTTACGAGTTAGAAGATGTGTCCATTATGAGCTCTGTCAGTACGAGAATGAAGCAGTCATTGTTGGTCCCACTATTTTTTAATTAAGTGATTCAATCCCGCAAACTAAGTATTTCCATTCATTTCCATGTATTTATTTAGATGCACATCAAAATCATTCAATCGCACTAAAGCAATGTGCAGTTTTTTTATATTCCAAGCACTGTATTTTCTTTAACTCTACTTGCTAGCACGTTTGATTTCAAGTATATCATAACATGATCTAGTTTTAATTTAATACTATTATCAAGAGAGTGTTCTCGGAGAGTTTAAGTTTGAAAGTTTTCAATCAAATTATCATATGGATGTCTATGGAGGTGTAAGTAAGAAAATCAGATTGCTACAAGCACACATCAACATCTTTACTTAATGTTGCATTACGTTTATATTAGTGTAAGGATGCACTTCAATAATTAGTATTCGTTGAAAAGTCAGATTCCCAATGAAAACAATTTTGTCTTTACATCACTACCAACGAATCATTTAGTAATGTTTTAGGTTTTATACTGTATAGGATGATTTGGGACGGATATGCATAAATCAACCTTATCAATCCGACCACAAATCCTAACCTTAGTAGGGGTACGTTGGTAATTTCTCATTGTCCACACATTAACCTTAACCCTAGCAACAATACATAGGTGTAGAGAAGATCCTCTGCAGTATTGCAGAGGTCTGCAGTGAATCTGTGGTGCATCCGAGCCGCTCGATCTCGATCGAGCGATTCATACAAATTCCCACGATAAGGACCCACAAAAATAAGAATTTGTGCGAACCGCTCGATCAAGAACGAGCGGCTCGGATGCACCCTGGATTCACTGCAAACATGTGCAGTACTGCAGAGGATCTACTCTAACATAGGTGCCCTTAGGGGAATCGTTCATTGTACTCTAAGAACATATTTTGTCTAAAGGACATATTTTGTGGAAAAGAAAAAGAGAACCTGGTGCAAGTACTGGACATAGGTTTTTTTTGCGGATCATTAAAAATGTTTATGTTGTGCAATTATGCGTGTTTTTCTGTTTCGATTGATTTGTTTATATATTGTGGATAAAATATGTTCCCAACACTACATTTATCTGTTGTCTTTCTCAAATATTTTCGTTCTGAATTTAGCAATAATTAGTACACATTTTAAAAACGAAGGTAATATATACTCATTTTAATCAAATTTTTCTAGCAATATAATAACAAATATTCGTTATGAATTTCAAAAATTAAAGATCTTTTTACAATGGATAATAATTTACATAACACAACATCAGAAGATATAATAGCCATTTCCAAAATATTCATTGTTATAATCCATTTTGGCTTTTATGAGAGAATGAAAAAGCTATCCCTGCCGTATGTGTTCATCAAGTCCGTCCAAATTATCTCTGATGATTGAGATCGCCCCATGAGAACCGAAGGATAAAGCGAGCCTTTTTTTCCGATCAATCTTGACCATCCAACATCATTTGGATGGTTGAGATGAGCACACCCATTTCCTCCATATATGTGCAAAGGATAGGAGAGGACCTAAGAAGATATTCTAAGATATTAACCACAATTCCAAGGAATACAGATATGGGGTCATTAAATGGTGCAAGGTGGAGAGAAAAATGTGTAAAATCCCCAATGTGGGCATCTCTGATGGTGAGGAGAACCTATGGAAAGAGCACCTTCACCTCTATGGAAAGAGCAAGGTGACATTCTAATAATGTTATGCATAATAATTGGGCACAGATGCTGACGAGTGGAATCATCTCACTCCCTCGAGAAAAAGGGAAGGTGGTCCAAATGTGGTTGCACGGAAGAAAGTAGGAAGAAGCTATTGCTGCATTTGCATCAACTATTGGATCCCAACAAGACATAGGGAACATGCCCTATTTATGTAGATTATGGGGGCTCACTCACTTCCTTGTTGAACGTGGACCCTCTCATTTTAATTAGGTCAATAGGGAGGCAAACCATAGGGAAAGCTTTTAGGGTGTGTTTGGTTCAGAAGTCTTCTGAAACTAGATAACCCAATTTTTGGTGAATAACCTTTTTTGTATTTTTGTATTTGGATAGAGATTTTTACTGTTGAGAGAGTTATTGTGATGCGATTGTATTGAAGTTTAGAAAAATGATTAGAAATTGAGTATTTTATATTTTTTAGATGACAATATGATATACTATAATATTTTTATTGGAATAAATGAAAGAGAAATGGGTGATTTGATGTACTAAATGAGAGAAAGAGAGAGTGGTTTTCGGATGGATCTTGCATGTTGGAGAATAAAGAATAGATGGTGGGGCCCGCATGTTCTAAATGGGGGTTTGAGGGGAAACCTTGGGGAAAAACCTCCATAAAAAGGGGGGTAACTCAAATTTTTTATGGGGTAACCCCCAATCCAAACGACCCCTTAGGTTAACTATGTTGTCCATACTTATAGAGGAGATACTAGTAGGGGTTTTCTCGAGTCGAATCCGAGTGAATCTACATAGATATGTGTTATGAATTGCGGAAGCATGTACAAACACGATTAATCAAGCAAGCACAAAGACACACGTATTTACAAGGTTCACCCATAACTGGGCTATATCCTTAGGCGGTTTTAATAGATTTTCACTATGTGGATAAAGAACACATGGAATACATAGATCCCTAACCCTAGGGAGTTTATATACTACACCCGTACAAAATGGATCTCAAAGTCAACGAGCACCCCCATACTGGTAGGATATGTTGGCACGAGAATCAGATGGTTAGCATATCAAGGTTTATTCAACATATTCAATGGTTCAAGTTCCATTCAGTTCAACAAGTTGAATATAGTCACTACAACGAAATTAGTCTAAGGCAACAAATAACTATATTCGTTGCAATATCTTTCATAGCGAATTGCATAATAACGATATTTGGTGCATAATTCTTGAAACTCGTAACGAATATCCATTTTTGTTTCTATAATATTAGCAACAAATTAGATAACAACGGTTTTTTATTTATTTTTTCTTATAATCATTTCTAAATACAAATATTGATAAAAAAAGTCAATGAGTAATCAGTTCTATATTAATCTTAAGAAACAAATATGATATTGATAGCCCAGATCTTGCCTACGTCACCTTTCATCGATTATGTTATTCAACTAGTATCCAAAGTTTAGTGCTCAAGCGACAAGACCTATAGTATTCGACTTCAGACCTTCGTCTGCTTTCAGCATTCTCCTTTCGGCATTGAGTCCCTGAAGCTTCTTGCCGATAGCATGCATTTACAAGCTCTATCCACATCGAGATGATCTTTCAGAGCACCCGCTCAACTCGCTTCAATGCATGCACTGTAACCATTCACCTCATTCTCGCTCGACTCCTCATTATGTCAAAGGCTAACTAAAAGAGCACCATTAATATGCTATTATCATCGATCGAAGAAGTTTTTATGCCAAAGGGGCTTAGGGAGATAATATGAAGTCATCGTGTATGAGTCTCTTTTACGAAGTAAAAGAAGAAAAGATAACTTTGCGTATAAGGCAAGCTCACTCAGGCTTGACACATTAAATGTTCGATTAAATTTAATATAAGTGCATGTACATATGTATACATGTTTGGAAAAAAAATTATGAAAATTTAGTAGCTCCCACATATTATGTATTAGATATAAAACTCCTTATAGATGTAAATGAAATTTTATATAGGTTAAATGAAAAACAACAAAGAGCATATATCGAACATTGTCGAATAATTGTTTTCAAACAATACTTAATCAAATCAAGAATGAAAATAAAATGGGCATAATTTAAGGCTTTGTCCTAAGCTTAACCTTTATCAACACGGATCAAATCTTCATGCACCTGAGATGAGCTGCCGAACCTGAATGCCCACTATAGCAAACGTGGCTAATGAATTCATTGATATATCTTTGGATTTTAGATATAAAACAACGTATATTATTCTTACTCGCCTCTCTTCTTCGGCTCGCTACAACGCATGCCGAAGGTAGGCTCACTTCCCGCTTTTTGTGATAAGATGGCAGGACTCTTGGTGAGACTGAGATGCTGCTGTCTTCCATGTCCCCATTCTCGAAGGCTCGCAGTCCTACCTTGTCATCTTGTCAGGTTTGTTCATGTACACAAAATGAATATAAACTTGTGTTCAAATTCAGTTTATTTATTTTTGAACTGTATATTAGTTAAATAATTATCAAATCAACTGTAAGCAGATATCAAACCTTGGAATTTCTGACAATCCTAGATACTAGTATAAAGACAACTTGAGAGATGCCGC
Source organism: Ottelia alismoides (assembly GCA_037367405.1). NCBI lineage: Eukaryota > Viridiplantae > Streptophyta > Magnoliopsida > Alismatales > Hydrocharitaceae > Ottelia > Ottelia alismoides. Next base: position 433,947 of record JAZKJV010011847.1, on the reverse strand, counting down.
ATATTAGGTTATTGTAGGAGTTGATCTTGCAGGAGCACGTGTTGTAAATAAGATTACCACCGCATATAATAAGCAGTAATTACATGGATCCAAATGGATTGACAGAAAAGCATTAGAGATTATTAATATTAATATCATGCAGTTCCAATCCATTATCTGATTACAGAATGCAAATAGGAACCGATTAAATATATAGAAATATAAAATTGGGCAAGATCCAGGAAAGGTAAAGAAATAAACAAATTGCGGCAAACAAAATATAAGAAAGATTATATTAGAAATCACCGAAGCGTCCATGAAATGGATTGTCCTTAGAGAGGATATCGCCCCTACAATACCGGTGCGTAAGATACTGGCGATCCGCTCCCAGGATACGACGGTACATGATATTCGTCTGCGCACACCGACGAGATCGTCCTCGAATGTACCTCAGAGAACTGCAACCGAGAGAAAGAGAGACAAGTTCGTCCGTGAGAGGAAGAACAAAGTCAAAGCCAAGACGACGTGAGAGATTTTCTTGCGAGTATATAAAACACGACGTGGGGGAAGTGATATATATATATATATATATTATATTATATACGGTCGCGTGCCCTACCGTGGTGCACTTCGATTTCTGAAAACGTCCCTCGACGGGCGCGTCATTTCGGATCCCGAAATCGTGGCCAGAATCACGTCCATAATGGCAAGTTGAATTCTCATTTTAGTCGACTTACCAAATTAATCGTATGATTAATTTAATCAACTTACCAAATGAAACCCGCAGCAAAAGTATCGAGATCCAAATTGACTCTCTGGAGCCGGAGCCGGAGCCGGAGACGGAGCGGAGCGCGTGTGTGTGTGTGGTCCTCCATTCATCCTCTCTACTATTACGACAAGATCTTGGGGTGTGAACTCATATATAAGTCCACCAAAAGTTTAGAGCTCCAAGGTATGGTATTAAACTTCCACCCAAACCTTTCCATGTTTCAAATTTGGGAATTTTCAACTTTCCCTCCAAGCCATTTAGTTTCTCAATTGAAATCAAATTAACTTCAATTGTAATTACATATATTTTCTAATTTAAACTATAATTACAATTTTTAATACAACAATCCCCCACGAATTTACCAATTTGAAAAAGAGATTCAAAGAGAGTTAAAACACAACTTTCGGCTGCCACACTTTCCTTTCTATAAAGGTACCTTCTGGTTTGAACCTCTACCTGAGTTTACTACTTTCACTTTAACAGAAACGAAGTGAACTACGTCTTGCACTTCAGTCTTTGGTGTTAAGTATACGATAGAAACAACAAAGTGTTGTTCTTGGTACAAGCTTCAGGGTTAGTGCTCTTAAAGGCCATGCACCCTTATCTTGTTACATGAGTGTATTCAGGAAAGACCTTTTTCCTTTAACTGTAGTCTACAGTAACACTCACATAGGTGGCGTTCTCAAAGGATACACTACTAACATCCTGCCCAAAGGCTTGAACCCATTCAGAGCCTACGCTCTTCCTAAACTTGCAGCTTAAATGACACTCAGGCTTCCAGGGATAAGACACTTCTGCTTACGCATTAAGATAAGAGTACGAACCAATTCTCCAAACAGCTTGTTATTACCTCATTAAACATACTTTGTGGGATCTTCACTCAGATAGGTTGGATTGCTACTGTAGAGGAACTCCCAGTGTATCTCAGTCTCATCCCAAGCCTAAACTTTAGAACTAAAGATCTAACAAGTCCCTTAGTCAACGGATCTGCCGTGTTGTCTTTGGATCCAACAAAATTCACAGCCAACACTCCTCGAGACACCAAATCCCTTAATGTCTTAAGTCTGATGTGTATGTGTCTTCTTGTTTTCTGATTGAACTTTGAACTCTTGATCTTAGCAATTGCGGTCATATTATCACAATGTATTGAGATCGCAGGAACTAGCTGACCTACCATGAGAATTTTAGACAGAAGTTTCCTTATCCATTCAGCCTCAATTCCAGTGGTGTCCAAAACACACGGCTCAGCCTCAAAGGTGGATCGAGCTAGAATGGTCTGCTTCACAAGACAATACACTCATCACCTTTCACCTTGGAATAGACATACTTATCGGATTCATGAACCTTAAAGCTACATGACAAAATAGTTTTGTCAAACTTTTCATGCCACTGCTTTGGTGCTTGTTTCAATCCGTAAAGGAATTTGACAAGCTTGCAAATCTTTCCCTCATTCCCAGGAGTCACAAGTCCATCAGGTTGATCCACATAGAACTCTTTCTCAAGATCGTCATGCAAGAAGGTGGTCTTCATATCCATCTGGTGGATAGATAGATCATATATAGGAGTCAATGCTATGAGCATCCGGATTGTGATCATCCTAGCCACAGGGGAATAAGTATCAAAATAATCGATACCTTCCTTTTGCCTAAAGCCCATGGCAGCTAATCTAGCTTTATACTTTTCAATTAATCCATCACGCCTAAGCTTTCTCTTAAACACCCACTTGCACCCAATGGTAGAGTACCCTTTGGGTAAAATCAACCAACTCCCAAGTTCGATTAGCCATATAGAATCCATCTCAGATTTGACGGCTTCCTTCCATTATTTTGCTTCAGATGAAGTCATGACTTCCTTGTAACTTGGTGGATCACCCTCGATCTGGTAGACAACAAAGTTGCTACCAGGATCCTTGATATTCGATGTCTTTTACTCCTCCCTGGCTCAATTTTTTCTGAAAGATCATTGGGTTTAGGTTGAGTTTCAACCCCAACATTCGTTATCCTTTCTACTTGATCTGGAATAGATCCTGATGCGGAGGCACCCTCAATGGCCAGATTCTAAGGAATCACAGTCTTCAACGGGAAGACATCCTCAAAGAAGGTAGCATCACTGAATTCAACAATGGTGTTGACATCTATGCCCAGTATCTCGGACCGAATTACCAAGAACCTATATGTATAGCTATTTTCCAAGTAATCTAAAAAGACCGCATCAAAAGTTTTAGGACCAAGCTTCTTTCTCTTATGTTCTGGGATTATAACCTTAGCGAGACAACCCACACTTTGAGATATCTTAAGCTTGGTTTCATATTTCTCCAAAGTTCAAAATGACACTTTTTCATATGCCTTGGAGGAATCCTATTCAGAATATGGCAGGCCGTATTCAAGGCTTCACCTCACATATAGGTTGGAAGTACAAAACTCTATAGGAGAGCACTGATCATGTCAATTAAGGTTCTATTTTTCTGTTATGCTATCCCATTTAATTGCGGTGAATATGAGGCCGTAACCTCATGAACTATGCTAAACGATTTGTATTGTTAATTAAATAAGTTAGAAGTATATTCACCTCCTCTATCTGACCTAAGACGTTTAAGCACTTTTCCTGTTTGTGTCTCAACCTTATTCTTAAATATAAGAAATTTCTCTAAGGCTTCAGCCTTGGTTTTCATTAGATATACATAGCAGTATCTACTGCCATCATCTATAAAGGTGATAAAGTATTTCTTATTGTCTCGGATCAACACACCATTAAACTCACAAATATCCGTGTGCACTAGATCCAAGATCTCACTATCTCTAGAGATAGGCTGAAAAAACTTCCTAGGTGTCTTAGCTTGCACACAAATTTCATATTTTTGAGTTTTATCAATAGTGTATTTAGGGATCAATTCTAAATTCATCATTTTTTAATTGAATTTAAGTTTACATATCCCAATATACCATGCCACAGATCACAAGATTTTAGATTATTCACAACATGAGAAACAAAATTAGAACATTCAGAACTTAAAACATTCATTCCATTAATGTTTACTGAGTCACATCCAATTCTAAATAACAAATAAAAATCTGCCAAATAGCCTTTTTCCATAAAAAAATATCATGTCTCAGAATGACAACTTTATTACATTTAAAGTTCAATTCAAAACCATTTCTAACTAAGATAGAGCCAGACAAAATATTCTTCTTGATGTTAGGAACATGCAACACCCTGTACAATGTTCAGACGTGTCTAGAGGAGAACCTCAAGTTGACTTGTCTCGACCCTAGCATCCTGGCTGCAGAATCGTTCCCATCTTCATAGTCCCACCATTGTAGGTCTGATAAGAAGAAAACAACGTTCTGTCAGAACAAATATTTACATTGACTCACGTATTAATGAGCCACTCATTTGGATCACGGATATGGTATAGTTCAAATTTTACAGAAACATACACCTTAGTGATCATATTCACTTGCGGACTCCCGTCTGCAGTCTTAGGTTGAGCCTTTAAGGACGAACATTCCTTCTTCCAATGGCTAACCTGATTACAGTACCGGCATGGTTTATTCTTTGCCTTTTTCTGGATCTTGCCCTTTGGTTTCATTTTATTGTTATCATCACTCTTTCCCTTCTTATCTTTGCCCTTCGAGGTCATGAGATTGACCTTAGCTTAAATATCGACAGGACACACATGATTTTGTTTCCTGTGTTCCTCTTCTATGGCAATTGCCACCATCAAGTCATCCATAGAAATTTTCCCTTCTTGTGTTTAGGGTCATATCGAAGTCTTCCCAAGACATTATGATGCACATGACCTGAAACTTCTCTAAAAGTTTCATTTCGACATCTTCTAAACCATAGAGTAGGAGTAAGAACTCATGTGTCTGTTCTGAAACAGACTTCCCTTCGGCCATGAAAAACTTCAAAAATTTAGCCACGGAGTATTTCTCAATACTGAGGTCTTCGGTATTATACTTCCGATCTAAATCTTCCCATAACCCCTTCGCAGTATGTTTGGACGAACAGTACAAATTAAACAACGTGTTGGACATAGCCAACATGATGCAACCACGACATATATGATCGCGTTCTTTCCACGCAGATTGCACCTTCTGGCTATCGGATGTGGGGTTTTCCGTTTCTACCGTAGGACAGTCGGTTTCAAGCATAGTAATTAATCCTATTGTGATTAACCAGATCATCATGCGTTATTGCCAACGCTTGAAATTCTGACCACCGAATTTTTCAGGCATACCCGTCATATCCATCCTCAATTTAAACAACGTTTCCGACATTATTTTAAAATCGGTTTCGGATATCCTCTCTAAGATTGTTATAAACAGGATTACCACCGCATATAATAAGAAGTAATTACACGGATACAAATGTATTGACAGAAAAGCATTATAGATTATTAATATTAATATCATGTAGTTCCAATCCATTATCCGATTACAGAATGCAAACATGAACCGATTAAATAGACAAAAATATAAAACCGAACGAGATCCTGGAAAGGTAAAGTAATAAACAAATTGCGGCAAACAAAATATAAGAAAGATTAGATTAGAAATCATATAAGCGTCCATGAAATGGACTGTCCTTTGAGAGAATATCACCCCCACAATACCGATGTATAGGGTACTGGCGATCCGCTCCCATGATACAATGGCACACGATCTTCGTCTGCGCACATCGACGAGATCGTCCTCGAATGTACCTCAGAGAACTGCAACCGAGAGAAAGAAAGGCATGTTCGTCCGTGAGAGGAAGAATAAAGTCAGAGCTAAGACGGCGTGAGAGATTTTCTTGTGAGTGTACAAAACACAACGTGGGAGAAGGTATATATATATGAGGTTAATGGGGCTGCCCCCTGGCGGTAGCCAACATGGCTGCCCCCGCGTCATTTTCGACGCTTTTTTTATTTTTTTCAAAAAATATCACCATGTATATTCATCCCTATATCCCTCCTACATGCCATTCGAATTTCGTCGGAAACAGAGACTCCTACGGCTTCCATCCAGACAGTCATTTTTTAACGGTAACAGGATTTTTTAAATCTACACCATCTCGATGGAGGCCGTAGGAGTCTCTGTTTCTGACGAAATTCGAATGGCATATAGGAGGGATATAGGGATGAATTTACATGGTTTTATTTTCAAAAAAAAAATAAAAAAAACGTCGGAAATAGGGGGCGGGGCAGCCATGTTGGCTGCCCCCAGGGGGCAGCCCCATTAAATCCTATATATATATATATATATATATATATATGAGGTTAATGGGGCTGCCCCCTGGGGGTAGCCAACATGGCTGCCCCCGCGCCATTTTCGGCGCTTTTTTTATTTTTTTTCAAAAAATGTCGCCATGTATATTCATCCCTATATCCCTCCTACATGCCATTCGAATTTCGTCGGAAACAGAGACTCCTACGACCTCCATCTAGACAATCATTTTTTAACGGTAACAGGATTTTTTAAATCGACACCATCAAGATGGAGGCCGTAGGAGTCTCTGTTTCTGACGAAATTCGAATGGCATGTAGGAGGGATATAGGGATGAATCTACGTGGTTTTATTTTTCAAAAAAAATAAAAAAATGCCCGAAATATGGGGCGGGGCAGCCATGTTGGCTGCCCCAAGGGGGCAGCCCCATTAAATCCTATATATATATATATATATATATATATATATATATAGGGTCATATGTGGCTGCCCCCTAGGGGCAGCCAACATGGCTGCCCCCACCTTATTTTGTCAAATTTTTTTATTTTTTTTGAAAAATAGCACCATGTATATTCATCCCTATATCCCTCCTATATACCATTCGAATTTTGTCAGAAACAGAGACTCCTACGGCCTCCATCCAGACAGTCATTTTTTAACGGTAACGAAATTTTTTAAATCGACATCATCTCGATGGAGGCCCTAGGAGCCTCTTTTCTGACGAAATTCGAATGACATATAGGAGGGATATAGGGATGAATATACACGGTGTTATTTTTCAAAAAAATATAAAAAAATTTGAGGAAAAATGGGACGGGGGCAGCCATGTTGGCTGCCCCAAGGGGACAACCCCATTTTTTCCATATATATATATATAGGAAAAAATGGGGCTGCCCCCTAGGGGCAGCCAACATGGCTGCCCCCGCCCCATTTTTCGGTGTTTTTTTATTTTTTTTTTGAAAAATAAAACCATGTATATTCACCCCTATACCCCTCCTATATGCCATTCGAATTTCGTCAGAAACAGAGACTCCTACGACCTCCATCGAGACGATGTCGATTTAAAAAATTCTGTTACCGTTAAAAAATGACCGTCCGGATGGAGGCCGTAGGAGTCTCTGTTTCTGACGAAATTCGAATGGTATATAGGAGGGATATAGGGATGAATATACATGGTGTTATTTTTCAAAAAAAATAAAAAAATTTGCCCAAATAAGGTGGGGGCAGCCATGTTGGCTGCCCCTAGGGGGCAGCCACATATGACCCATATATATATATATATATATATATATATATATATATATAGAGAGAGAGAGAGAGAGAGAGAGAGAGAGAGAGAGAGAGACGGTCGCGTGCCCTAGCGCGGTGCCTTTCGATTTTCGAAAATACCCCTCAACGAGAATATCATTTTGGATCCTGAAATCGTGGCCAGAATCACGTCCATAATGGCGAGTTGAATTCCTATTTTTATTGACTTACCAAACTAATCGTATGATTAATTTAATCGACTTACCAAATGAAACCCACAGCAAAAGTTTCAAGATCCGAATTGAGTCTCCCGAGCCGGAGACGAAGCAAAGTGCATGCGCGCTTGTGTGGTCCTCCATTCCTCCTCTCTACTATTGCTACAAGAGCTTGAGGTGTGAACTTATATATAAGTCCACCAAAAGTTTAGAGCTCAAAGGTATGGTACTAAACTTCCACCCAAACCTTTCCATGTTTCAAATTTAGGAATTCCCAACTTTCCCACCAAATCATTTGGTTTCCTAATTGAAACCAAATTAACTGCAATTGTAATTACATAAAATTTTCAATTTAAAATCTAATTACAGTTTTTAATACAAGAGCACGATCACCGGTAAGGAAGAGTCTTATGTGATAATTAGCTTTATTATTAACAAATGGCAAAACCATGAAACTTGTAGAGGAATGCCCATGGATCAATTATCTTAAATCATAGAATGGTAGAGAGTTGAGGGGACATCTCCATCGCATCTTAACGGGGAATATGATGGACTAAAGTAGAGATGGAACAAGGAACGAGAATTAAGATTAAAAAAAGTAGGATATATGACCGGCAACCACCTTTGTGGGAGGAGAGTTGACAATTGGAATATAATTAGGCAAACGACTAAGGTAGGACATAGGACATTGACACAACCTCAGTGGAGAATCTTTAATTGGTACTTGAGAAGCTTCCTCGATAATGAAGTAATATCGAATGCCAAATTCTTGTATGAGTTGCCTAAGATCTCGATACCAATTCCACATTGATATATTGCAACTAACATGTAGAGTATAAGATGATAGTAAAAATCAATAAAATGATACAAACACAATATCTATTTATAGTTTTTTCCTAATATCGACATATTTTAAATAGGTTTACAGTCCTATTTATATTACATGTTTTCGAGCTATGGAAGCTGAAAAACTGGAAATACAAAACTATACTTGTGGGTTATATCCCGTAAGCTAATATAAATAACGTAAGCTTTAATTGTTGTAATCTTGCTATTCAAAACCTTGGAGGGGTTCCCAAGGAAAGAGTAATAAGCGAAAGCTCGATCCTAATAATAAGGTGGTTCAAAGCCATAACTATGGGAGCAGTGTAATTGACTGAAGAGAAGAAGGAGAAGCAGATGTCAGGTCCTTTTAATCTTATTAAGTTGTATATGTATCACCATGCATATATTTTCTAAGAAGCTTATTTATATTTTGTTGTTTTTATGTTAAACATGATCATAGACACAAATCACGTGTTAAGACTTAGCATATGCCATTATCTTTGAGATTTATTGTTTTCCAATTTATCATTAATCGCATTTGTCATTACTCGGTCATTCCTCATATATCGAGTCCTTACAAAGTTAAATATGTCATGAAATCTTGATTGTGATGGTATGACTTATTCTATATGTGCAAAGAGATGTGATTGATAGCTGGAGCTCTGTCGCCGCTAAGGTTCCCACCCTCCCACCTCTCCTCGACCCAAGTACGCCGCTGATGAAGGAGATTTTGCGAGGGTCTAAAGTAGTCCACACAAGGCGGGACCACAATGTCGCTGAGCAACCGCTCACGAAACCTTAATCAATCAACAGGTAACCCACAACAGATGATCAAACAATGACAAGCAAGATGCAGAGTTAAAATTTATTATAACTCTACATAAAAGATGTGTATAGGAGCAAGTAGGTAGAGGTCGAACACATGGAACAAGCAAGACAGATAGGGCAAAATCAATGCACAAGAATGAATGTGATGTTTTTGTCTATAAATGCTATTTTTGTGGGTCTTTAATTTTATAATTTTTTATTTAATTTTTGATTTTATATTTTTATATTTTGATTTTCAATTTTCTGTTTTTTTTCTTTATACATTTTATGTATATATATCTTTTTATATTTTCTTTTTCTTTAAATAACAAAGTATATATATAATAAAGAAAAGAGAGATATAATATATATAGGTAAAAATAAGCAAAATTCAGGGAAAAATATTTTTGTACTTTTTATATTTTTTTAATATTTTTGTGATTTTTCTGTATTTTTGCTATTTTTTTGGTATTTTTAATGTCAAAAATACTAAAAACAATGAATAAAATACAAATCTGAAATTGAAATGGAGAAATAAAATATCAAACAGAAGCCAAAATTCTCCAAATTAATTTTAAAATAAAGAGAATAAAATAGAGAAAATTAGGAAATAGAAATTAGATTATTAGGATTTTTTTAGGAATCTTTAGTATTTTTATAAAGGTTTTAGGGGTTTTGCAATTTTTATGAGTTTTCTTCTGTATTTTTAGTGATTTTTAGTCTGAATATAAAACACACATAAATAGGCAAAATATATTTTTTTGAGATTTTTTCAAAGAGTTTTTATAATTTTTATATGTTTTCTAATGCAAACAGAGATGAAAATGCATGTTTTTGAATTTTGTAAATACTAAAATGATGTAAAAATGAAAAGTAAAAATATAGCGTTGAAATGCAATGCAACAAGAAGCTAGGGAAATTTTCTTGGGATTTTTTTAGGGTTTTAGAGATGCATGAAATAAATACTAGAAATAAAAAGAAATTACATTCCTGTCAAGGGTATTTATGTAATTATCCAAAAATCCAGGGGCCACAATGCAATTTTCTATAAATTATATAACGTGATAAAAACATTCACGGACCAATCACAAATATCTAAAAGACCAAGGTTATATCTGCAAATTTGCCAAAGTCACGTGCACGAGGCACACGACCTGGCAGGGACCTGCTCGTAATTATCAAAACACCTGAGGGTCTAAATGAAAAATTACCAAAAACATTACACTACATTGAAATGTTTTTGGACTAATCAGAAATACAACAAAGGACAAGAGTCCCTGGTGCAACCACCCTCACGTGCACGGGTCACGTGAGTTGACGTGGCTAGGGACGAAAATGCAAACTCAGATAGTTCAGAGGTTTCTTGCAAAATTTACAAAATAACTAAACTATAGATGAAAGTTTAAGTGGTTCTAATGAATACAAAAATGCTAAGGGTGAAAAACGCAAAATACCCAAAGCTCTGCAGATCAGAAGGCTGCTCCGCATCCACTTGCCACGTGTCACTATCCTAACTATCGATGATGATTCAACTTCGATGGCCCATATTAGATCCTTCGGCGAGGATCAACGGCTGCTGGAGGACCTGATCCAAGGGCTCGGAGATGCTCAGCAAGAACAGGGGGGCATCCAATGGCTCAGAGATGCTCTGCAAGAACATGGCCAGAACATGGGCCCGACGAACTTGGATCGTCGTGCACTCCTTACTGCGCCGTCTTCCGTCGCTGCTAGGAGGTCCAGGAGCCTCAAAAGGGTTGGAGGACATCCGGCGCTCACCCGCGAGGTCGGAGGAGCCGCAACCCTCCAGGTATCGCCGGCGAACGCCAAAATGGCCCTAGGCATATTTGAAGCTATGGGACCTGCACAAAAAGAGACTACGGGCCAAGGGCAAACTGCCTCAGCCTGGTTAGCGGGGCGGCGAAAAGCGAGGGGGTGAAAAATGAGGCTCGCCGGAGTGAACTCCGGCGAACTACAGGCGGAGGTGGATCACACGATTATCGGCGAATCTAAGGGTAACTAGGGATTCAAAGGACTAATGCTAAGCTGATAAAGCCTAAAATATGAAGAAGCGAGCTGGACTGGCCCGGAAACCAGGAGAAGATACCTCGACAGCGGCTTCGCTGGAGATGGGTGGATACGCCCTTCGGTCACCTCCTTGATCCACCTGAAGGCCGGAAGAAGGAGCCGTCACCTCCCTCTTGCTCACGAGCGCAACAGGTGGAGAGGAAAATGGTCAAAAAAGAGGTTCAAATTTTCAAGGGAAGAATGGGGGTGTATTTGAATGGTTGACGAATGGCTAGGAAGAACGAGGCACCTCAGGCGGATCAGCGATGCAATTTCCAAGGAAAGACCTGGGCGTGTATCTTGGATTATCGAGGAGAAAAATTGCAGAAGGGAGCATCATGAAAGGATGAAAGATTCATCCTCAAAAAATCCGCGAAATCGGGTCAAAAGCCATTCTGACACAAAGCCAGACCTCGATCAGAGAGTTGACCGAGGTCAACTAAGGAAAGAACCTGGTTGGTCCACCTGGACCAAGAAGGAAAATCCTTAAAAAAGATTTATAAATTCATTTTAAAATAAAAATGATTTAATTATTTTTAGATTATTAAATGAAAAATATTCACTATTTTATAAATAATGTTATTCTGATTTTTATTTATTTTTTTGAGATTAAAAATTACAAGTTTCCTTTTATAGGTTATATACATGTATATTCATCTATATATTTTAATGTTTTATTTTTATTTTGTGTTTTTAATTTTATTAATTCTATTTATTATTTTATATATTTATAACTTAATTTTATAAACTCAAATATATTTTTATTTTATTTTTCTGATGTATTTTATATACTTAAGTAAATAGAAGTATTAATTATATATGTATATTTACAGGTATTATACCTATGTATTGTATACAAGTATTTTATTTTTATGTTTTATTTAGTATTTTATTCTTGTTTTATTATGTATATATATTACAAATATTTACAAATTATAAAAATCTAAAATTATAAAAATCATGAATAATAAATAAAAGGAATATTTTAATTAGTCTAAGTATACAATAGGGGTCCAAAACCTAACTTTCAAACCGTAGCTCCGTAAAATACGAAACCACCTTCATTAAATAGCTTATTAAAAACTATCAATTAAAGGTGATTTTGATACATTTCAAGTTTTTATTTGAGAGATACAGGTCTGAGAAGTTGACATTCTGGAATCTTATTAAGATCATAACTTTTTATCTGTACATTATTTTTATATGAAATCAATTTTGTATTTTTCTATATTTAATTATCTACAACTTTAATGTACAAAGTTTCTTTATTTGAGGTATAAAAAGTAGAACTAAAAATAGGTCCCAAAATAAATAAAGAATGAATTAAATAAAAGGGAATTTTATTGGTTTTGTGGCCCTCATCTCCCCCTACTTTATTCCTCGTCGACCTATTCGTCTAGATGCCTAGGTCTCGGGGTTTCGGGTCATAAAATATTTGTAATATTTTATTCCTTTTCTTTTCTTTTCTTTATTCTATTATTTTAGCTTTAAAAACAATATCTTTTACACTTTTTACACATACAAGCATGAATGATAAAAATGCCTAAATTAAGGGTATTTACATGCATTTACTAGGGTTTTTTAAGCCAAAATGATAGAATAAAGATGATGAAATGTGGGTTCATCATCCCCCTGTACTTGCCTTTGCTAGTCCCTAGCAAACACTTATGCAATTTTCTAGAAATTATATAACGTGATAAAAATATTCATGAACCAATCACAAATATCTAAAAGACCAAGGTTATATCTGCAAATTTGCCAAAGTCACGTGCACGGGGCACACAACCTATCAGGGACCTGCTCGTAATTATCAAAACACCTGAGGGTCTAAATGCAAAATTACCAAAAACATTACACTACATTGAAGTGTTTTTGGACTAATCAGAAATACAATAAAGGATAAGGGTCCCTGGTGCAAAATGTTCACCCTCACGTGCACGGGTCACGTGAGGTGACGTGGACAGGGACGAAAATGTAAACTCAAATAGTTCAGGGGTGTTCTTGCAAAAATTACAAAATAACTAAACTACAGATGAAAATTTAAGTGTTGCTAATAAATACGAAAATGCTAAGGATGAAAAACGCAAAATACCTAAAGCTTTGCGGATCGGAAGGCTGCTCCGCATCCACTTACCACGTGTCACTATCCTAACGATCGATGACGATTCGACTTCGATGGCCCATATTATACCCTTCAGAGAGGATCAATGGCTGCTGGAGGACCTGATCCAAAAGCTCGGAGATGCTCAACAAGAATAGCGGGCATCCAACGGCTCAGAGATGCTCCACAAGAACAGGGCCAGAACACGGGCCCGACGAACTTGGATCGTCGCGTACTCCTTCCTATGCCATCTTCCGTCGCTGCTAGGTGGTCCAGGAGCATGCTGGCAGCTCCCTCTATCGACTGGAGGCCTCAAAAGGGTTGGAGGACATCCGACCTCCACCCGCGAGGTCAGAGGAGCCGCAACCCTCCAGATATCGTCGACGAACGCCAAAATGGCCCAAGACATGCTTGAAGTTGCAGGACCTGCAAAAAAAGAGACCCCGGGATGAGGGAAAACTGTGTCAGCCCGATTAGCGGGGCGACGAAAAGCGAAGGGGTGAAAAATGAGGCTCGTTGTAGCGAACTCCGACGAACTATGGGCGGAGGTGGATCACGCGATTATCGACGAATCTAATAGTAACTAGGGATTCTAAGGACTAATGCTAAGCTGATAGAGCCTAAAAAAATTAAGAAATGAGCTCGACTGGCCAGGAAACTAGGAGAAGATACCTCAACGGCGGCTTCGCTGGAGATGGGTGGATACGCCCTTCAGTCGCCTCCTCGTTCCACCTGAAGGCCGTAAGAAGGAGCTGTCACCTCCCTCTTGCTCACGAGCGCAACAGGGGAGAGGAAAATGGTCAAAAAGAGGTTCAAATTTTCAAGGGAAGAATGGGGGTATATTTCAATGGTTGACGAAGTGTCTAGGAAGAACTAGGCACCTCAGGCGGATCAGCGATGCAATCTCTAAGGAAAGACCAGGGCGTGTATCTTGGATTATCGAGGAGAAAAATTGCAGAAGGGAGCATCACGAAAGGATGAAAGATTCATCCTCAAAAAATCCATGAAATCGGGTCAAAACCCATTCTGACACAAAGCCAGACCTCGGTCAAAGAGTTGACCGAGGTCAACTAAGGAAAGAACCTGGTTGGTCCACGTGGACCAACCAGAAAAATCCTTGAAAAAAGATTTATAAATTCATTTTAAAATAGAAAATGATTTAATTATTTTTAGGTTATTAAATGAAAAATGTTCATTATTTTATAAATTATTATATTATGATTTTTATTTATTTTTTTGAGATTAAAATATACAAGTTTCCTTTTATAGGTTATATACATGTATATTCATTTATATATTTTAATGTTTTATTTTTATTTTGTGTTTTTAATTTTATTACGTTTATTTATTATTTATATATTTATAACTTATTTTTATAAACTCAAATATATTTTTATTTTATTTTTCTTTTGTATTTTATATACTGAAATAAATAGAAGTATTATTTATATAGGTATATTTACAGGTATTATAACTATGTATTGTATACAAGTATTTTATTTTTATGTTTTATTTAGTATTTTTTTCTTATTTTATTATGTATATATTACAAATAATATTTACAAAATTATAAAAATATAAAATTATAAAAATAATGAATAATAAATAAAATGAATATTTTAATCAGTCTAAGTATACAATAGAGGTCCAAAACCTAACTTTCAAACCGTAGCTCCGTAAAATATGAAACCACCTTCATTAAATAGCTTATTAAAAACTATCTATTAAAGGTGATTTTGATACATTTTGAGTTTTTATTTGAGAGATACAAGTTTGGGAAGTTGGGATTCTGGAATCTTATTCAAATCATAACTTTTTATATGTACATTATTTTTATATGAAATCAATTTTGTATTTTTCTATATTTAATTATCTACAACTTTCATGTACAAAGTTTCTTTATTTGAGGTATAAAAAGTAGAACTAAAAATAGGTCCCAAAATGGATAAAGAATGAATTAAATAAAAGGGAATTTTATTGGTTTTGCGTCCCTTATCTCCCCCTACTTTATTCCTTGTTGACCTATTCATCTAGATGCCTAGGTCTCTGGGTTTCGGGTCATAAAATATTTGTAATACTTTTCTTTTCTTTTCTTTCTTTTCTTTATTCTATTATTTTGGCTTTGAAAACAGTATTTTATACACATTTTACACATACAAGCATGAATGAAAAATGCCTAAATTAAGGGTATTTACATGCATTTACTAGGGTTTTTGAGGCCAAAATGATAGAATAAAGATGATGAAATGTGGGTTCATCATCCCCCTATACTTTCCTTTGCTAGTCCCTAGCAAACACTTATGCAATAAGTCAAAAAAAGAAAAGCAAAGAAAAGAAAAAGAAGAAAGATGGATTGAATTTAATTATCAAACTTATCTTCACAAATTTAAAGTTTGGATCTTAAGTCGGACCTTTGGAATTTTAGTGTGGGCGGAACCTTAATGGGAATCAGATTTGACATCCAACAACCTTCGAGAATCCCAAAACTCTGCTCAAGTCTCCTCAATAGCCAGGTCAGAAATATTTCAACTCATATGCAAACCCTTACGGCTATGAATCTGACTCAGACAATGTGAGTGATAGTGGCTCTCCCCAACTAGAATGACAAAGAGACTGACTTCTCCAGCATGACAACCCAATGATTCTCCAATCCAATAAATCCTTCCTCGAGGAGCGGGGTATTCCCTTCTAAGTTCAAGTGGAAACTGATATCCTCAAAATTCGATGCGGTTATATTGACTCACAAGGCGAGTCAACAGTCGGTGTTTGACCACACAAATTCTGAAATTAATCAACAATTAACCCACACTAAGATCAACAAATTAGAAACAATGTGGAGTTAAAATTTATTTTTAACTCTGCACAAATGGTGTATAGTGTCAAGTATGCAGAGAGTTCGAACTCAGGGAGCAAACAAGGTAGTTCAAACAAGTGCTAAAGTGTGTGTGAATGTATATACACTAAGCAAGCAAAGAAAGGAAATTTTTGTGGGTTTTTAATTTTTAATTTTTTTTATATTTTTATTTAATTTTTAATTTTGTATTTTGATTTTTGATTTTTCTGATTTTTATATTTTATATTTTATATTTTTTTATTTCTTTTTCAATGATGGAGAATAAAGACAATATAAAGAAAGGCAAGTTAAAATATTTATAAAAATGCACAAAAATACTCAAAAATTCAGAAATAAAATGTTTTTTGTATTTTTAAGGTTTTCTACTGTTTTTGCGATTTTTGGGGGTTTTTCAAGGTGTTTTTGATATTTTTAAATACTGAATTAAGGCAAAACAGTGGAAATAGGGCTGGCTGTGACAAAAATGCAAGTTAAAAATACCAACCAGTAATCAAAATGTTTCACACTATTTTTCTAATAAAGAGAATAAAATAAGTGACAACCAGAAGCTGAGTTTGTATTTTTTGGATTTTTCTAATTTTTTATATATTTTTTTGAAGTTTTTAAGTGTTTTTAAATTTTTAGTGTTTTTCTTTTGAGATTTTTAATGATTTTTGGACTGACACTAAAAGACAATAAAATAGACACTAGGTGATTTTTTTGGATATTTTGGAGGGGTTTTAATATTTTTTTTGGTATTTTCTAAGCTAGACAGTGCACAAAAAGGGAGTTTTTGATTTTTAATAAATATAAAAATAAGATAAAATCAAAAACTAAATATGTGGCGTTAAAATACACGTGTCCAGGTGCTTAAGTCTATTTTTGTGAAATTTTTGGAGTTAAAATGATCATTCAAATAAATACAACAAGCATCCAAACATTAAACAGTCCTGGCAGGGGTATATTTGCAATATCTAAAACATCCAGGGGAATACATGCAAGTTTCCACAAAAATATACACTGAATATTTAATTTTTCGCACTAAAATGCAATTACAAGAACCGCCTGGGCACGCAAGCAATTTACCCACCAAGGCGCGTGACTTGCACGCGCCTGGGAAGGACTGGAATGTAATATCTCAGAACCCTAGGGGTCGACGTGCAAAATGACCAAAAAGTTTGTACTGGATATGAAAGTTTTTGTACTGAAACGAAATACACAAAAGCCCGAGGGGGTCCTTGCAAAATGCCCACCCCCTCACGTGAACTGGTCACGTGAGGTGACGTGGCGAGGGACCTAAACGCAAATGCTAAAAACTTGAGTGTCTTTTGGCAAATATTACAATAAAATTACACTACAGACAAAAGTTTAAAAATTAAACTCTAAATACAAAAGGGACGAGGGTGATGGTGCAAAATACCCTCGATCGAGCGTTCTGATGACGACGCGTGGCGCGAATCCAACGGCGGGGCGACAGGGCGCGATCCAGCGGCTGGAAGCGATCCACTTATACACGTGGCGCACGATGAACGGTCGATGACGCTTCGACGATGCACGGTCTGGATTAGATCTCCTCCAATGATCGGACGGCAGGCACGTGGGGAGATCTAACGGCTCCCGTGCGATCTGGGCGCGCCTCGTTGATCCGACGGCCCCAGAGGCAGAGGGAAGAACTCGGAGGAGCTCTGGTTGGGTGAACTTCTCCGAGCTCCTCCGTCCTCCTACGGCGACGATCGAGCTTGCAAACCGGTCGAGGACGCTCCTGCAGGTGTCAGCTGACGTCTGGAAGCATCAAAAGTCACCGGCGTTCGCCGGTGCTCTCGCACGGAGGTGGCGGAGCTGCAAGGCCCCAGGTGCTCCGGCGAGAGGGCAAAATCGCTCCAGAAGCTTCGATGGGCTTCAATACCTGCACCAAAAAGTTAGGGAGGTCGAGGGCAAAATGCCTCGACCTCGGGTGGCTCTCGAAATGGACGGGGAGACGAGATAGGAACTCGCCGGAGTTGCGCTCCGGCGAGGTGATCGATGGAATGATGCAGTGATCGATTCAACTCAGAAAGATGGGGGAAATGATCCTAGCTCTAACAGGAATGAAATGGGGATGAGAATGGGACGAATGGCAGCCTCGATGGCCAAGGGCCAGAGGGAGAATACCTCACGGGGGTACCCGCCGGAGGTGGTGGTGGAACGCGCTCAGCTCGATTGACTCCGCCTCCTCGAAGGTGCCGACCTGGAGCTGTCACCTCCACGTTGCTGGAGCGACTCCAAGGGGGGAAAGAACTGGATGAATTGCGGTTCAATTTCAAAAGGAGGTCAAGGTGGAGCTTAAGTATGGTTGACGAGGGGGGTTGAAAGAACGAGGGGCCTGGAGCATCCCATTGATGCACAGCCCGATGTAATCACTTGGCGGGCAAGAGGGATGAACGAGGAAAAGGATCTCAGAAGAAATCGGGTCGAAAGGATGAAAGCTCGTGCCTCGAAAAAATGGAGAAGATGGGGTCAAAAGCAGTTCTGACAAAGGCTACAGGGTGTAGGGCAGGCAGTTGACCCGAGTCAACTGAGACCGCCCCCTGGTTGGTCCACGTGGACCAACCAGGAAAAACCCTAAAAAAACTTTGTTAATTCAATTTAAAATATTAAATGGCCGAATTAGATAAAAGTTATAAAATAGAAAATGCTTAGAATTTTATGTAGTATTTTATTTTGATTTTTAATTATTTTTAGGAGATTTATTTTTACAAGTTACCTTTTTAACCCTATATAGTTATATTACCTATGTATTTTGATATTTTATTTTTATTTTGGTGTTTTCAATTTTATTCTTTTTGTTTATTATTTTCTAAAATTATAACATACTTTTATATACTTAAATATATTTTTATTTTATTTTTCTGATTTGTTTTGTATATTTAATAAAATACAAGTGTATTGTATATAGGTATAAGTATATGCAGTATACCTATGTAGTCTTTATACAAGCATTTTTATTTTTATTTTTCTTTGCATTTTATTTCAATTTTAATGCACATATATATTATAAGTAATATTTAAAAAATTATAAAAATATAAAAATGAATAAATAATGAATAAAGAATAAATTGAATATTTTATTCAGTACAAGTATACAATAGGGGTTCAAAACTCAACTTTCAAACCGTAGCTCCGCCAAATGCGAAACCACCGCCATTGGATAGATTATTTTATTCTATATACAATTAAAGGTGAGTACACTGCATTTGGAGTTGTCAGTTGTGAGATACGGGTCTGGGAAGTTGGGATTTTGGATTCTTATTCAGATCATAACTTTTTGTCTGTACATTCTTTTTCTGTGAAATCAATTTTGTATTTTTCTTTATAAAATTATCTACAACTTTCATGTACAAAGTTTCTTTAATTGATGTATAAAAAAGTGGAACCAAAAATAGGTCCCAAAATGAATAAAGAATGAATAAAATAAATAGGTATTTTGACTGTGTTTTTGACCTTATCTCCCCCTACTTTATTCCTTGTCGACCTATTCATCAAGATGCCTAGGTCTCGGGGGTTTTGGGTCATAAAATATTTACAATATTTTATTCTTTTTCTTTTCTTTATTTATTCTATAATTTTGGCCTTAATTACAATAATTTATACACTGTTTGAATGCACATGCATGGATGCTAAGATGATGGTTTTAATGCTATTTACAGGCATTTACTAGGGTTTTTGGTGCCAAAATGATAGAATAGAGATGATGAAATGTGGATTCATCATCCCCCTATACTTTACCTTTGCTAGTCCCTAGCAAACACTTATGCAATAAGTGCAAAAAGAAAAGAAAGAAAAGAAAAAGAAGAATTTGGATTTTATTTGATTATCAAACTTGTCTTCGCAACATCAATGTTTGGAGCTTAAGTCGGACCTTTGGAAATTTAGTGCGGGCGGAACCTTAGAGAGAACCGTGTTTGAAATCCAACAGTCCTTGAGAATCCCAAAACTCTGCTCAAGTCTCCTCAATAGCCAGGTCAGAAATATCTCAACTCATACGCAAACTCTTACGACTATGAATCTGACTTGTACAGTGTAAGTGATGGTGGCTCTCCCCAACTAGAATGACAAAGAAACTGACTTCTCCAGTACGACAACCCAATGATTCCCCAATCCGGCAACTCCATCCTCGAGGAGCGGGGTATTCCCTTCTAAGTTCAAGTGGCAACCAGCTCAAGAGGAGGGGGTGAAGAGAAGAATGGACGGTAGCCAGTGTAGCTACCTATCCTTGGATGCAAGACCAGTGTAGTCAAGTCATCCTGCTGCAGGCTCACATATTTGACTTTGATGCTCAAGCTTGCTTATTGACTTTGTACATACTTGCAGGCTTTTTATTTTTGTACATGCCTGAACATTTTTTTTTGAATACTATATACAGCAGCATTTACATAAGGAGTTTTTCCTCTTGAGCCAATAGACTATCCCTCTTTTGAAGCTTTATTGCAACCCACAGCCTCCTGTCTTTAGACTTCCTAATTACTGGACGGGTTGGGGTGCACTTCCCTCCCTAGAGGAGGACAAATGTTTCCACTTGTGTGCGTCTCATACCGGCAAATCCAATCCCCTCACCACTCCAACTGAGTTGAGCCATGTGAAAGGTGCAGGTGTTCAAGTAAGGTCATTATCAACAAGAGTCGTGCGTGTGCTCCGAAATACTCTACTTAGGCAGTCAAGAATCCATTGAACCAAGTCTCGTGATCCTCAAAGAATTAAGTCAGCTAGACCTGAAGTACCTCAAACCCAATTCCTATAAGGTTCCTGTTATTAGGTAGATTTTAAGGTCCAATCAAGCTCCAATCTCCGGATTTTACTTAGACTTGTTCAACTATCAAACTCAATCCGAAAAATGCTAATGCTATGCAATGCAGAAAATATTTTTGTGATGCAATTTTCAAGGATTTTGAACTTTTTATGGATTTTTGAAAAGATGATGCATGCATATACAGATGCATTTTTTTGTATTTTTCAAAAAGATTTTTCAAATGTTTTTGGATTTTAATTTTGCAAATGTTTTTGGGAATTTTGAAAACAAAAAGATTTTGGCTGAAAGCTAGGTAAAAATATGTACACGGGAGTGCTTCTTATATTTACAAGAAGTGGATTTTAAGAACTTACAAGGGTAAGTGATCAATTTTATACATATATACATAAGATGGATTTTGGTGTGATGTGTATATTCCTCAAACTTATTTGAAAACAATTTTCACACAATTTTTGAAAACTATAGTCCAAAATAGTTTTTACAAACATTTTACACACATTTGAAAATCATTTTGCAAAGGTTTTCAAAACGGTATATATAGGTTTTTCAAATCATTTTTGCAACCATTTTTCAAACCATTTGC
This sequence comes from Ottelia alismoides, assembly GCA_037367405.1. Classification (NCBI taxonomy): domain Eukaryota; kingdom Viridiplantae; phylum Streptophyta; class Magnoliopsida; order Alismatales; family Hydrocharitaceae; genus Ottelia; species Ottelia alismoides. The sequence continues at coordinate 412,530 of JAZKJV010011847.1, read as the reverse complement.
AAATCATTTTTCAAACATCTTATTTCACACAAAGAAAAGAAATTTTACAAAACACACATTTTGACACAGGTTGAAAACACGAAACAAAATATTTTCAAAATAGTTTTCAATAGATGTTCACAAAGATTTCAAACTATTTTTCAAACATTTTGCAAAAAACATTTTCACCTGATTTATTAATCAATAAATACAAAAAGAATTTGAGGAATAATCACATCTTTTTATTAAGGATTTTTAATGAATTTTAAAGAATTATTAGCCATATTTAATAAGAAAATACGAAAGTACGAGTTATGGCTAAAGTATATACGCAGTATATACGACCCCCCTATACTTAGCTTGAGCTATGTCCTCATAGATCGGAGAGAAAAGAGAAGACATGACTCGTACTAAGTATAGGAAAGTCTAAATAATAAAGGAACAAATGAATCAACGAATGAGAAGTTGACCGTCCCCCCTATACTTAGGATCAAATAATCCTAAGTATAGCAGGCTGTACACAAAGCAGGGAGGGTCAAGGGTGGGAATGAACAGATCGTACTCAGATTGTCTCCCCCTATACTTAGGGTAAGATATCCCTAAGTATAGACAAGAAGAGGAGACAATAGAGAGGATCGAAAAGGATAGAACAACTCGGGGTGCCAACCCCCCTATACTTAGGACAAAGTACGTCCTAAGTGTGGAAAACTGTCTACAAGGGCGACACCTTTTTGATAAATAAAGAAGATAGAAAAGGAAAAGAAGAAAAGAAGAAAATAAGAAAATAAATCAACGGACAACAGAGTGATATGAACAGATGGATCTGTACAGCGGAGGATAGAATTGATCACCATGTATGAAATGCAGATGATGAGAGTCAAAGGACACATCTCATACCAGAAGAATGGGGGCAACGTCAATGGTCGGTGGATCATGATCAAGATATAATTTCAGTCGTTGACCATTGACGCGGAAGGTAGAGGAAGATGACGGTTCGGATATGTCGATGCTGCCATTGTCATGTACCTTCCTGACCACATACGGTCCTTTCCACTTGCTCTGCAATTTCCCTGGGAATAATTTCAGCCTGGAATCAAACAACCATACTCTCTGATCTGGCTCCAACTGTTTATGGCTGATATGCGAATCGTGCCATGTCTTCACTTTCTCTTTGTACTGTAGGCTGTTGGAGAAGGCTGTATCTCTCAATTCCTCCAGGGCTGCCAATTCTGCTCTTCTTTGGTCTCCTATACTCTCGGGATCTAGAAGCAACTCAGTAACTGCCCAAAAAGATTTATGCTTGATCTCCACTGGCAAATGGCACGGCTTGCCATAGACGAGACGAAAGGGAGATGTCCCCAATGGATTCTTGAAAGATGTCCGATAAGCCCACAAGACCGAGTCCAAAAGCTGTGACCAATCCTTTCGGTCTGGGCGGACAACTTTCTGCAAGATAGTCTTTATCTCCCTATTCGATACTTCAGCAAGACCATTAGTCTGAGGGTGATAAGGAGTGGCAACCCGATGGTCAATGCCGAACTCGTCTGCAAGGGCCCTGACTTTGTCATTGATGAAGTGAGACCCCCCGTCTGAAATCAAGACTCTAGGTACTCCGAACCGTGAAATGATATTTTTCCTCAAAAATTTGCATACGGTTTTAGCATCTGCGGCTCGGGCGGGGATGGCCTCAACCCATCGGCTGACATAATCTACAGCGAGCAAAATATGCTCGAATCCCTGACTTTTAGGAAATGGGCCCATGAAATCAATCCCCCATGCATCAAAAACCTCACAGAAGTGAATGGGTTGCATGGGCATCATGTCTCTCTGTCCGCAGGTTCCCATTTTCTGACAGTCAGTACATCTCTTCACGAACTCATCAGAATCCTTGAAGAGAGTAGGCCACCATAGGCCGGATTGAAGCACCTTCTGTGCTGTCCTTTTTCCAGAATGATGTCCTCCTGCCTCAAGCTTGTGGCAGTATGTGAGGACGCTATACTGCTCTTCTTGAGGAATGCACCTCCTCCAGATACTATCCCCTCCTTCATGATAAAGGACGGGATCCTCCCAATGGTAAAACTTGGCCTTAGCTAGGAAGGTCTCAAGTTTCTGCCTGGGCCAACCCTGAGGGACTGTCTTGGCAACAAGATAGTTTACAAAGTCAGCATACCACAGGAGTGAGGTGACAGCCAAGATCGCCTCATCTGGAAACGTTTCTGTGATAGGTGCGCTGGGCTCAGATTCCTCAAGATTCTCCAATCTGGAGAGATGATCCGCCACCACATTCTTGACTCCAGGCTTATCCTTAATCTCAATATCAAATTCCTGGAGTAGAAGGATCCATCTGGTGAGACGTGCTTTGGCATCCTTCTTCGCCATTAAGTACCGGATGGCGGTATGATCAGTGTAGATTGTTACTCTAGATCCGAGAATATACGATCGATACTTATCAAGAGCAAAGACTACGACCAGCATCTCTTTCTCAGTTACAGTGTAATTCCGCTGCGCGGCATCCAAAGTCCGGCTGGCGTAGTGAATGGCAAAAGGTAAACCATCCCTCCTCTGTCCAAGCACAGCCCCAACGGCAAAATCTGAAGCATCCGTCATGATCTCGAATGGGAGAGACCAATCGGGTGGCTGAAGGACAGGAGCTGAAACAACCATATTCTTGAGAGTCTCAAATGATTCAAGACACTTATCATTAACAATAAACTCGGTGTCTTTGGTGAGCAAGTCAGTAAGCGGTCGGGCAATTTGACTGAAGTCCTGAATGAACCGTCGGTAAAAACCGACATGCCCCAGAAAAGACCGTAACTGACGTAAGTTGGACGGAGGATTGAGTTTTCTGATGATGTCCACCTTAGCCGGATCGACCTCCATGCCCCTGTTGGAGATGATATGACCAAGGACCGTCCCCTGAGTCATAATGAAATGGCTCTTCTCCCAGGATAAGACAAGATTGACCTCAATGCAGCGCTTCAGCACACGGTCTAGGCAGTCAAGACAAGCGTCGAAACCGTCGCCATAGACCGAGAAGTCATCCATGAAGACCTCTAAACAGTCACCCACCATGTCCGAGAAGATGGACAACATGCACCTTTGGAATGTCGCCGGAGCGTTACATAGACCAAAGGGCATCCGTCTGAAAGCATAAGTCCCAAACGGACGGGTGAATGTCGTTTTCTCCTGGTCTTCGGGCGCAATGGCCACCTGATTGTATCCAGAGTACCTATCAAGAAAACAGTAATGGCTCTTCCCAGCTAACCGCTCGATAATCTGATCAATGAAGGGAAGCGGGAAGTGATCCTTCTTGGTGGCCTCATTCAATCGTCTGTAGTCCACACAGACCCTCCAAGAAGTTGGTACTCTGGTAGCGATCTCCTCTCCAGACTCATTGACAACTGTAGTGATACCCGTCTTCTTGGGTACCACATGGAGTGGACTAACCCATTTGGAGTCGGAGATGGGATAGATAAAATCGGCGCTCCACCACTTGGAAATTTCTTTCATGACTACGTCTCGAAGATTCGGGTTCAGCCGTCGTTGGAACTCACGCGACGGCTTAGCGTTATCTTCAAGATAGATGTGGTGCGAGCAAAGATTTGGGCTCAGCCCTTGGAGATCAGCTATACTCCAACCGATTGCCTTGCGGTTTCTTTCAAGAACCTCCATCAAACGAGATTCTTGCTCTCCAGTCAAATCTGCTGAGATAATGACTGGGTGCATTTCTGGTTCTCCAGCAAGGAATCTGTACTTCATTGACTGCGGCAGAGGTTTCCGTTCTGGACAACTGAAGGTGGCAGATCTGGTTTCTGATAAGTCTGTGTAAAGGCGACCAAATCTGCATGGGAGAACTCTCGCTCTGCATGAATCGCTGACGAAGGGCGGCCTGATGGATCATCAATAAACTGCACTGGCTCGCACTCAGTCATGGCTGTTGGCTCAGTAGGAATCAGACAAGGCAAATAATCATCAAAGTCATCCCAATCAATGTCTGAATCCGAGGGATCAGAAGACGATGAGCAAGATTGAAATTCCTCAGCACCACTCATCACAACACTATCAGCCTCAGAGATATCCTCATCCAGGGATGTGCTCTCCCGGCTCTCGACTGCCATGAGCTTGAGATACAGTGAATCTGTAGGCAAGGCGAGGGTCGGTGCTACGGGGTCTTTCCAATTGGATTCATCATCAGTCATCTCAAAATCACAAACCTGGTGGATGTCTAACTCCTCTTCTGTCATCTGCTCGGCTTCGCTGGACTGTTCTGAGCATTCTGCCTCTCTGGCTCTGATCTCTTCGATCGTCTCTATTTGTATGGTTTCGCCCTCTACGCGAAAGCATACCTTCCCACTATCATGGTCGATCACCGCCTTGGCTGTGGCCAAGAATGGACGTCCGAGAATGATGGGGGCATCAGTTACCGCCTCAGGGATCTCCATGTCCAACACAACGAAGTCCACGGGGAATTTCAGGCCCTGAATGGTAACGACCACGTCTTTCAATAACCCCTTCGGCCTCTTAATCGACCTATCAGCAAACTGAAGGACGGTTCTGCTTCGAAGAAGAGGGCCAAACTCGAACTGCTTGAGTAAGGCTGCCGGAAGGAGGTTAATTGAAGAGCCACTGTCTAATAGAGTACGATCAAACTGCTGCTCCTGAATCTCGCATCTGACATAGGGAGCTCCTGCATCTGGTCGCTTGACTGGCAATGTGTTCTGAATGGCGCAGCAAGTGTTATGCGTGAGCATATGGATTTGATCTCTGTGCCTCTTCTTCCTTCGGACAGTAGTTGTTTCTTTCAAATTCTTCTTGAAGAAGGGTATATGCTCAAACGCTTCTCGTAGAGTCAGCTGAATATGAAATCTGTCAATCATCTCGTTGCCGAACTCTACCTGTTGGCTCTTTTTAGGATTTTCTTTTTTTATTCCCCTTCGCTCGGCGGAGTGCTTCGGGAAAGGGGATGGTAGGGGCCTCCTCAGATGGAGGACTAGGAATCGGTCCTTGTGCCTGTGAAGACGGAGAATCCATACAATAATCATCATTCACCACATATGGATCCGTAATTTGAACAGAAACCTTTCCTTTATTCATATTTTTGTTTTTGTTTTTGTTCCCACAGTCTCTAGATACAAAATGTGGCAACATCACAGATGGCTCAACAAAAGTGGATGTGGTGGCCTTAGTAACACTACTAGCACCGGTCTTCGCGGCATCAGCACCGCGCTCTGGTTCAGCATCCAAAATGGTGGCATCAGCACCACCGTCTGCATCTGGTATCACAACGGCATCAGCACCGTTGTCCTGGACTCCATCATTGGTGGCATCAGCACCACCGTCTTCAACATCATGATCAGCGGCATCAGCACCGCTAGTCTGCTCCTCTGGCGCTCCTGGTTCTGCATCTGGCTGTCGCTCAGAAGAGGCACCGCCGGCTGGCATCCTACCACTCCTAGTAGTCACAAAATCAGCATCATTCAAAGAATAAGACATATCATTCAAATCATCACTAGGAGAGGTATCCTCTGTGAACTCTACCTGCTCAGATTTCTTTTTAGGTTATTAGGATTGGGTTCGATCTGAGCGGGTATGGCGGCCTTGCCTTTGATGAAATCCCGCATCTCCTGTCGGAACTCATCCATTTCTTGCCTGAAAGATGCTCGCTGTTCAGATAGCAAGCGGGCAAGATCATCGAGGGCTGGGTTCTCATAGGCTGGACCCTGAGAACCGGATGTCTGTCCCTGCTGGACATGGGGCTGCTGCTGCTGGTATTGCTGCTGATATTGGGGGGGAGGCTGGTGATAAGATTGCTGAGGCTGCTGGCGCTGCCTCCACTGCTGTCCCTGATAGGCGGGACGAGGACCACTCTGATACTGCTGGGGCTGGTTGTACTGGGGCTGCTGGTGTTGTTGCTGTGGCTGGCCGTTCTGCTGTCCTTGAGCAGGGGAATGCTGTTGGGATGAGGATCCACCATTACCCCAACGGAATCCGGGGTGATCCCTACGAATTGCGGGCTGAGGGTGTCGGTCATACCAAATCCCGTTGACTTCCATCAACGGTTCCTGCTCGAAGGAAGGTGGAGGAAGAACTGCCAGTGGCTGCTCCTGCTGATACACCACTATCTGCGTCTCCTGAGATGGCGGTTGCTCTGGATGGTACTGCAACAATGGAACCGGCTCCGCCTGGATATGGTTCACCTGGCGGTATGAGGTGGAGGCCTGGTTGGGATTGTTGCTGCTGGAAGCAACCTGTGACCTGGGAGGCTGTTGTGAATGGGCCCGTGCCTCCTGAATACAGAGAATTTGAGTTTTCAGGTCACTCATTGTCTTGGTGAGAAGGTCCATCTGGGCTAGACCTTGGTTTTGCTTCTTCTCGAGGATCTCCATGCGGTCCAACTTTTCACTGATGATGCCCATGTCGGCTGCTGCTGATTCTGCTTGGGCTGCGGCTACCGACGTTGTGCTGGGACCGGCATCGATGCGAGCGATCCTCTGAAATGATCCCGCTCCTTGCGGGGGTTTCTGTTGAGTGTAGACTCTGGCCTTGGTCATCACTGTGGAATTCTCTGCCATGCCTTCATAGATGGCCCAGACGTCGTCTTCTCCCTTGGAGAAATAAGACCCACCGCAAGAGGCGTTCACAAGCCCCTGCAGCTCCGGTGTCAGCCCGCAGAAGAAACTCTGCACCAGGTGGGGCTTGGAGATATCGTGATGTGGACACCGGTCTATGAGCTCTCTGAATCGATCCCATGCTTCATGGAACTGTTCATTTGGGATCATAACGAAATTGCTGATCATGGCTCGAGCTGCGTTGGTCCGGCCGAGAGGATAGTATTTCTTCAAATATACGGACCGGAGATCTGCCCAAGTATCGACGAATCGCCCTAGATGCTTGAGCCAATATGCGGCTCGATCAACTAATGAGAACGGGAAGGCGATCATCCTAATAGTGTCCTCGGTCAACAACCGATCGTGGATGGTGCTGCATATCATTTCGAATTCTTGGAGATGGAGGTGCGGCTCTTCGGTCGGCAACCCATGAAACTTGGGTAGCAACTGAATTGTGTGGTGCCGAAGCTCGAAGTCTCCGTGGATTGGCGGAAGTCTGATCCACCGGTGATTGAGGGACGAAGCTGGGTTGTGCAGTTCCCTCATGATAGTCTGTGGCGGTCGCTCACCGTCTGGGTCGCCTCCTCCTGCATCGGGTCCTCCTCCTTCTCCGCCACCGCCTCCTCCAGGTCTGTTCTCTCTCAGCTGTGCAATCTCTCTCATCAGATCACCCATGAATGTTCCCTGATCACGGATTTGTCTCTGCATATTTTCCAGGGACGCTAGCAAGGAATTGTTGATGGCCGCCTGATCAATTATGAAGGGAGGGTGATCGTGGTCATCTGGGTGCTCGCCTCTGTCTGCCATTGCTTGATTCTCTGAAAATGCAAAAGAGGCCATTTCAGGTGCTGTTGAATGAGCCGAACTTGGTGATGCACTGAAGTCTGAAATGATTGGGCTGAGGGAAGGAGAATGGGAAGGGTGGTCGAGGGGGAACAGGGTGGATGTGAACTCGGGCTCGGAGAGCGGACTCTCCGAGACATTCCTAGATGAGTAAGGAGGAGTGCTAGATAGCGGTGCCGACAAAGTCGGCCTAAGAGATCTCCGTCCCATCATCTTGATTATTTGGAAAGAGTGGAAAAATGCAAGAAAAAGAAGATGAAATGCAACAAAATTGTGCACAATTGTGCGGTGTTTTTGATCTTGACCTTAATAAATCTAACAATCAAACACAAAGCAAGGGTAAGTTCACCAACTCAACTCGTGAAGCCGTGAAGGTTCGGCTTTTATCTTGTCAGTTTTAGCTTGTTTTCAGGTATTTATCTTCTCATGAGTCCTTAGAGCGCTACGCCTATAGGAGCGAGAGTACTGCCAGGAAAGTGTCCCCGTACTTGTCCTCCTCCTGTGTAACATGTAACTTGCGCTTTTTGAGGTCCTTGTAACCCTTCCTGGATCCCTACTCAGCCAAAGAAATAGAGGGAGGAAGCCGATAGGCGAAACCGATACTTCGGACCTCGCTCGCAACAGAATCACCCGTGAGCGTACAAGGTCCTACTCGGACGTAGCCGGTGAGACAGACACACCCGTGAAGGCGTGGCCTAGGCTCGGTACTTCGGACAAGGTCGGCGCTCACACAATAGTGAGTCACCAATGGCGACCAAGTCCTACTCGACTACGTACGATAGTAGCGCCAATACTTCAGAAATCCAGGCGATACACAAGGCAGCCACAAGTTGGGTTTTGGGCTCTAATCCTTACGAAGCGCTCACCTCACTTGGAAGGAGACCTTCCCATGCAACCTGAAGACAAGTGAGGGTGTTACTCTCCCCAAGCAATGAATCCAATTACCGATTTTATTTTGGTCAAGTTTTCTTTAGCAGTCCCTTTTTTAATTTTTTTGGTGTTATCGCTTCTTTTGAGTCAATTCAAACAAGCGCCTAACGTTTTTGTATTTTTCCTTTATCCTACTTTGTTCCAAAAACAGAGGGAGAATAGAGTCGGAAAAGCCATGCAAGTCGACACCAAGGTGGAAATCTCACCTTTGTGCCTAAATGATGCGTGCAAAGTAAGAGGACTTACAGCGAATCCCAGCTCTCTCCATGCGGGATGCAAAGCAGAATTTTTAAACCTAAGCTATATGGCGAAATGCAAGGCGGAAATCGTCCTAGAACAGGCAACTGCTAGCGTGAAGAACCACAAGCTAACTAGCAACTCCTAATCCGAGTGTCCGGTCTAGGCTCACCCCTCCTCTGCCCAACAAATTTGGGGTAGGAGAAAGCGCTTGTTCGGTTGTGAGCTCGCGGCGCGTGGATTTGGAAGCTACTAGCTAACTGTTTAATTAGTCTAAGTCCAAATACGAATCTATAGGAGCATGCAAATCTAATTAGGTGTTTGGACCTATTCTAATCGAGTCAAGCAGACCTAGAACTAAGAGCTCAATCCACAAAAGAAGGTGAAAAATGAAAAACAAAACCGGAAAATGACTGCGATGAAAAACGCGATAAAATCCGCGGTGAGCCCCCGGGTGAACAAACACCCGGAAATTAGGCCCGAATGTCTAAGTGTCCAAGTCCAAGTGTACCTGTATTATTACAAATTAATGAATCACTCTCTCACCAAAAATAAATGAAAACTAATCTAATCACTCTCTCTCTCACTCCTTGCTCTCTCCTGCCGGCTTGGCTAAAGAACAGCCGGCTCCGCTTCCCAAGGATGCGTCGGGTCACCTAGGCGATCCGCCTCGCTCCGTGGTCCCCCTCGCAAGAAGACAAAGAAGAGTGGTCAGATAACTCAACAAGATATATCAAAATGTAAGAGATGAAAAATGCTGCTATGGTAAATAATCACACAATCAAACAAAAATGTGAACTACAAGCTGTTGCTCCCCGGCAACGGCGCCATTTGATATCCTCAAAATTCGATGCGGTTATATTGACTCACAAGGCGAGTCAACAGTCGGTGTTTGACCACACAAATTCTGAAATTAATCAACAATTAACCCACACTAAGATAAACAAATTAGAAACAATGTGGAGTTAAAATTTATTTTTAACTCTGCACAAATGGTGTATAGTGTCAAGTATGCAGAGAGTTCGAACTCAGGGAGCAAACAAGGTAGTTCAAACAAGTGCTAAAGTGTGTGTGAATGTATATACACTAAGCAAGCAAAGAAAGGAAATTTTTGTGGGTTTTTAATTTTTATTTTTTTATATTTTTATTTAATTTTTAATTTTGTATTTTGATTTTTGAATTTTCTGATTTTTATATTTTATATTTTATATTTTTTTATTTCTTTTTCAATATTGGAGAATAAAGACAATATAAAGAAAGGCAAGTTAAAATATTTATAAAAATGCACAAAAATACTCAAAAATTCAGAAATAAAATGTTTTTGGTATTTTTAAGGTTTTCTACTGTTTTTGCGATTTTTGGGGGTTTTTCAAGGTGTTTTTGATATTTTTAAATACTGAATTAAGGCAAAACAGTGGAAATAGGGCTGGCTGTGACAAAAATGCAAGTTAAAAATACCAAACAGTAATCAAAATGTTTCACACTATTTTTCTAATAAAGAGAATAAAATAAGTGACAAACAGAAGCTGAGTTTGTATTTTTTGGATTTTTCTACTTTTTTATATATTTTTTTGAAGTTTTTAAGTGTTTTTAAATTTTTAGTGTTTTTCTTTTGATATTTTTAATGATTTTTGGACTGACACTAAAAGACAATAAAATAGACACTAGGTGATTTTTTTTGGAATTTTTGGAGGTGTTTTAATATTTTTTTGGTATTTTCTAAGCTAGACAGTGCACAAAAAGGGAGTTTTTGATTTTTAATAAATATAAAAATAAGATAAAATCAAAAACTAAATATGTGGCGTTAAAATACACGTGTCCAGGTGCTTAAGTCTATTTTTGTGAAATTTTTGGAGTTAAAATGATCATTCAAATAAATACAACAAGCATCCAAACATTAAACAGTCTTGGCAGGGGTATATTTGCAATATCTAAAACATCCACGGGCATACATGCAAGTTTCCACAAAAATATACACTGAATATTTAATTTTTCGCACTAAAATGCAATTACAAGAACCGCCTGAGCACGCAAGCAATTTACCCACCAAGGCGCGTGACTTGCACGCGCCTGGGAAGGACTAGAATGTAATATCTCAGAACCCTAGGGGTCGACGTGCAAAATGACCAAAAAGTTTGTACTGGATATGAAAGTTTTTGTACTGAAACGAAATACACAAAAGCCCGAGGGGGTCCTTGCAAAATGCCCACCCCCTCACGTGAACTGGTCACGTGAGGTGACGTGGCGAGGGACCTAAACGCAAATGCTAAAAACTTGAGGGTATTTTGGCAAATATTACAATAAAATTACACTACAGACAAAAGTTTAAAAATTAAACTCTAAATACAAAAGGGACGAGGGTGATGGTGCAAAATACCCTCGATCGAGCGTTCTGATGACGACGCGTGGCGCGAATCCAACGGCGGGGCGACAGGGCACGATCCAGCGGCTGGAAGCGATCCACTTATACACGTGGCGCACGATGAACGGTCGATGACGCTTCGACGATGCACGGTCTAGATTAGATCTCCTCCGATGATCGGACGGCAGGCACGTGGGGAGATCTAACGGCTCCCGTGCGATCTGGGCGCGCCTCGTTGATCCGACGGCCCCGGAGGCAGAGGGAAGAACTCGGAGGAGCTCCGGTTGGGTGAACTTCTCCGAGCTCCTCCGTCCTCCTACAGCGACGATCGAGCTTGCAAACCGGTCGAGGACGCTCCTGCAGGTGTCAGCTGACGTCTGGAAGCATCAAAAGTCACCGGCGTTCGCCGGTGCTCTCGCATGGAGGTGGCGGAGCTGCAAGGCCCCAGGTGCTCCGGCGAGAGGGCAAAATCGCTCCAGAAGCTTCGATGGGCTTCAATACCTGCACCAAAAAGTTAGGGAGGTCGAGGGCAAAATGCCTCGACCTCGGGTGGCTCTCGAAATGGACGGGGAGACGAGATAGGAACTCGCCGGAGTTGCGCTCCGGCGAGGTGATCGATGGAATGATGCAGTGATCGATTCAACTCAGAAAGATGGGGGAAATGATCCTAGCTCTAACAGGAATGAAATGGGGATGAGAATGGGACGAATGGCAGCCTCGATGGCCAAGGGCCAGAGGGAGAATACCTCACGGGGGTACCCACCGGAGGTGGTGGTGGAACGCGCTCAGCTCGATTGACTCCGCCTCCTCGAAGGTGCCTACCTGGAGCTGTCACCTCCACGTTGCTGGAGCGACTCCAAGGGGGGAAAGAACTGGATGAATTGCGGTTCAATTTCAAAAGGAGGTCAAGGTGGAGCTTAAGTATGGTTGACGAGGGGGGTTGAAAGAACGAGGGGCCTGGAGCATCCCATTGATGCACAGCCCGATGTAATCACTTGGCGGGCAAGAGGGATGAACGAGGAAGAGGATCTCAGAAGAAATCGGGTCGAAAGGATGAAAGCTCGTGCCTCGAAAAAATGGAGAAGATGGGGTCAAAAGCAGTTCTGACAAAGGCTACAGGGTGTAGGGCAGGCAGTTGACCCGAGTCAACTGAGACCGCCCCCTGGTTGGTCCACGTGGACCAACCAGGAAAAACCCTAAAAAAACTTTGTTAATTCAATTTAAAATATTAAATGGCCGAATTAGATAAAAGTTATAAAATAGAAAATGCTTAGAATTTTATGTAGTATTTTATTTTGATTTTTAATTATTTTTAGGAGATTTATTTTTACAAGTTACCTTTTTAACCCTATATAGGTATATTACCTATGTATTTTGATATTTTATTTTTATTTTGGTGTTTTCAATTTTATTCTTTTTGTTTATTATTTTCTAAAATTATAACATACTTTTATATACTTAAATATATTTTTATTTTATTTTTCTGATTTGTTTTGTATATTTAATAAAATACAAGTGTATTGTATATAGGTATAAGTATATGCAGTATACCTATGTAGTCTTTATACAAGCATTTTTATTTTTATTTTTATTTGCATTTTATTTCAATTTTAATGCACATATATATTATAAGTAATATTTACAAAATTATAAAAATATAAAAATGAATAAATAATGAATAAAGAATAAATTGAATATTTTATTCAGTACAAGTATACAATAGGGGTTCAAAACTCAACTTTCAAACCGTAGCTCCGCCAAATGCGAAACCACCGCCATTGGATAGATTATTTTATTCTATATACAATTAAAGGTGAGTACACTGCATTTGGAGTTGTCAGTTGTGAGATACGGGTCTGGGAAGTTGGGATTTTGGATTCTTATTCAGATCATAACTTTTTGTCTGTACATTCTTTTTCTGTGAAATCAATTTTGTATTTTTCTTTATAAAATTATCTACAACTTTCATGTACAAAGTTTCTTTAATTGATGTATAAAAAAGTGGAACCAAAAATAGGTCCCAAAATGAATAAAGAATGAATAAAATAAATAGGTATTTTGACTGTGTTTTTGACCTTATCTCCCCCTACTTTATTCCTTGTCGACTTATTCATCAAGATGCCTAGGTCTCGGGGGTTTTGGGTCATAAAATATTTACAATATTTTATTCTTTTTCTTTTCTTTATTTATTCTATAATTTTGGCCTTAATTACAGTAATTTATACACTGTTTGAATGCACATGCATGGATGCTAAGATGATGGTTTTAATGCTATTTACAGGCATTTACTAGGGTTTTTGGTGCCAAAATGATAGAATAGAGATGATGAAATGTGGATTCATCAGCAACCAACTCTAGAGGAGGGGGTGAAGAGAAGAATGGACGGTAGCCAGCGTAGCTACCTATCCTCGGATGCAAGACCAGTGTAGTCAAGTCATCCAGCTGCAGGCTGACATAAGTTGACTTTGATTCTCAATCTTGCTTATTGACTATACAACATATTCACATACTTTGGTAGGTATTTTATTTTTGTACATGCCTGTCCATTTTTTTGAAATACTATTTACAACAACATTTACATAGGGAGTTTTTCCTCTTAAGCTAGTAGACTATCCCTCTTTCGAAGCTTTATTGCAACCCACACTCTCTTGTCTTTAGAATTCTTCATCATTGGACGGGTTGGAGTGCACTTCCCTCCCTTGAGGAGGACAAGTGTTTCCACCTGTGTGTTCTCATACCGGCAAATCCAATCCCCTCACCACTTCAACTGAGTTGAGCCATGTGAAAGGTGCAGGTGTCCAAGTTACGTCATTATCAACAAGAGTCATGCGTGTGCTCTGAAATACTCTACTTAGGTAGTCAAGAATCCATTGGACCAAGTCTCACGATCCTCTAAGAATTAAGTCAACTAGACCTGAAGTACCTCAATTCCAAATCCTATAAGGTTCCTGTTATTAGGTAGATTTTAAGGTCCAACCAAGCTCCAATCTTCGGATTTTATTTAGACTCGTTCAACTATCAAACTCAATCTGAAAATTGCTAATGCTATGCAGAATGCAAAAAATATTTTTGTGATGCAATTTTCAAAGATTTTGAACTTTTTATGGATTTTTGAAAAGATGATGCATATGCATTTTTTGTATTTTTCAAAAAGTTTTTTCAAATATTTTTGGTATTTTACTTTTGCAAATGTTTTTGGGATTTTTGAAAAGAAAAGATTTTGACAAAAAACTAGGTACAAATATTTACACAGGGGTGCATCTTATATTTACAGGAAGTGGATTTTAGGAATTTACAAGGGTAAGTGGTCAATTTTATAAGTATGTATATATATTGAATTTTGGTGTGATGTATATATTCCTCAAACTTATTAGAACAAAGTTTTTCAAACAATTTTGAAAATTATAGTCCAAAATAATTTTTACAAACATGTACACACATTTGAAAATTATTTTGCAAAGGTTTTTCAAACAATATAAATAGATTTTTCAAAATATTTTTGCAAACATTTCCAAACCATTTGCAAATAGTTTTTCAAACATTTTATTTCACACGAAGAAAAATACAATTTTCAAAACCAAAAAATTTTTACAAAGGTTGAAAACATGTAATAAAACATTTTTCAAATAGTTTTAAAAAGATTTTTCACAAAGATTTTCAAAGTATTTTTCAAACATTTTGCAAAAAATATTTTCACCCGATTTATTAATTTATAAATACAAAAAGAATTTGAGGAATAATCAACATCTTTTTATTAAGGGATTCTAAAGAATTTATTTAGTGTTATTAGCCATATTATTAATAAAAATACGAAAGTACGAGTTATGGCTAAAGTATATACGTAGTATATACGACCCCCTATACTCAGCTTGAGCTATGTCCTCATAGATCAAAGAGAAAAATAGAAGACATAACTCGTACTGAGTATAGATTAGTCTAAAGAATAAATGAACCTGAAATGAATGAATAAATAAACTAATGAGAAGTTGACCGTCCCCCCTATAGTTAGGATCAACTAATCCTAAGTATAGCAGACTGTACATAACAGGGAGGGTCAAGGGAGGGAATGAACAGATCATACTCAGACTGTCTCATCCTATACTTAGGGTAAGATATCCTTAAGTATAGACAAGAAGAGGAGACAATGGAGAGGACCGAAAAGAATTAAAACTCAGAGTGCACACCCCCCTATACTTAAGACAAAGTACGTCCTAAGTATAGAAGACTGTCTACAAGGAGCGACACCTTTTTGATAGATAAAGAAGATAGAAAAGGAAAAGAAGAAAAGAAGAAAAGAGAATAAACAGATCACAACTCAGTCTGTCTCCCCCTATACTTAGGGTGAAATACCCTGAGTATAGACAAGAAGAAGAGACAGAAGAGGGGATCATAGAATAGTACAACTCAGTGTGTGTACTCCCTATACTTAGGACAAGGTCTATCCTAAGTATAGAGAAATCATAAGATGGCGACGGGGTGGTAGACATAAATAAATAAAGAATGAATGATATGGACATATGGATCTATACAGCGGAAGATGGAAGTGATAAACATGTATGAGATGCAGGTGATGTGAGTCAAAGAGCACATATCATACCAAATGAATGGGGGCAACGTCAACGGTTGGCGGATCATGATCTAGATATAGTTTCAGGCGCTGACCGTTAACTCGAAAGGTAGAGGAAGATGACAACTCAGATATATCAATACTGCCATTGTCATGTACCTTTCTGAACACATAAGGACCTTTCCACTAAATCTGTAATTTCCCTAGAAATAGTTTCATCCTAGAATCAAATAACCATACACGCTGATCAGGCTCAAACTGTTTATGGCTAATATGAGAATCGTGCCATATCTTCACTTTTTCCTTGTACTGTAGGCTACTCAAAAAGGTTGTATCTCTCAGTTCCTCCAGGGCTGCCAACTTTGCTTTCCTCTGTTCTCCTATACTCTTGGGATCCAACAATAACTCTATAACCGCCCATAGTGACTTGTGCTTGATTTCCACTAGCAAGTGGCACATATTGCCATAGACGAGACGAAAGGGAGATGTCCCCAATGGTGTCTTGAAGGAAGTCCGGTACGCCCACAAGACCGAGTCGAAAAGTTGTGACCACCACTTTCGGTCTGGGCAGACTACCTTCTGTAAAATAGTCTTTATCTCTTTGTTCGATACTTCAACAAGACTATTGGGTTGAGGGTGATATGGAGTGGCAACACGATGGTCAATGTTGAACTCCTCCGCAAGGGCCCTTACCATGTCGTTGATAAAGTGAGTCCCCTCGTCTGAAATCAGAACTCTAGGTACCCCGAACCGTGAAATGATATTTTCCTCAAAAATCGACATACAGTCTTAGCATCTGCGGTTCGGGCGGGGATGGCCTCGACCCAACGACTCACATAATCCACAGCAAGCAGAATGTACTCAAACACCTAACTCTTTGGAAATGGGCCCATGAAATCAATGCCCCATGTGTCAAAAATCTCACAAAAGTGAATGGGTTGCCGCAAGTACGAATCTTCTGACAGATAGCACACCTCTTCATGAATTCCTCGGAATCCTTGAAGAGAGTAGACCACCAAAGGTCGGATTGGAGCACCTTATGCGTTGTTCGTCTCCCAGAATGATGTCCTCCTGCCTCGAGCTTGTGGAAGTAGGTGAGGACGCTATGCTGCTCTTCTTGAGGAATACACCTCCTCCAGATACTATCCCCTCCTTCATGATAAAGGATGGGATCCTCCCAATGGTATGACTTGGCCTTCGAAAGGAAGGTCTCAAGTCGCTGCCTGGGCCAACCATGAGAAACCGTCTTGGCGACAAGATAGTTCACAATGTCGGTGTACCACGGGAGCGAGGCAATAGCAAGGATCGCCTCATCTAGAAATGTCTCAGTAATAGGTGCAATGGGCTCAGATTCCTCGAGGTTCTCTAATCGGGAGAGGTGATCCACCACCACATTCTTAACTACAGGTTTATCCTTAATCTCAATATCAAACTCCTGGAGCAGAAGGATCCATCTGGTAAGTCGACCTTTGGCATCCTTCTTGCCATGAGGTATCGGATCGAGGTATCGTCTGTAAAGATAGTCACTTTTGATCCCAGAATATATGATCTGTACTTATCTAAAGCAAAGACTACAGCTAGAATCTCCTTCTCAGTCACAGTGTAATTCCGCTGAGCGACATCCAAAGTCTGGCTAACATAGTGAATGGCATACGACAATCCATCCCTCCTATGTCCAAGCACAATGCCTATGGCAAAATTTAAAGCATCCGTCATGATATCAAATGGAAGAGACCAATCGGGTGGCTGAACGACAGGAGCCTCAACAACCAGATTCTTAAGAGTCTCGAATGACGCAAGACACTTATCATCTACAATGAACTCGGTATCTTTTGTCAGCAAATCAGTGAGCAGTCGGGCAATACGACTGAAGTCCTGAATGAACCATCGGTAGAAATCGACATGCCCTAGAAAAGATCGCAATTGTCGCAGATTGGACGGTGGATTGAGTTTTCTGATGATATCCACCTTGGTCGAATCAACCTCCATGCCCCTGTTGGAGATGATATAACCAAGGATCGTCCCTTGAGTCACCATGAAGTGACTCTTCTCACAGGATAAGACAAGATTGACCTCAATGCAACGCTAAAGTACACGGTCTAGGCAGTCAAGACAAGCATCAAACCCATCGCCATAATTCGAAAAATCATCCATGAAGACCTCTAAACAGTCACCCACCATGTCCGAGAAGATGGACAACATGAACCTTTGGAATGTCACAGGGGTATTACACAAACCAAAGGGCATCCATCTAAAATCATATGTCCCAAATGGACAGGTGAATGCCGTCTTGTCCTGGTCTTCGGGCGCAATGGCCACTTGGTTATAACCGGAGTACCCGTTGAGAAAATAGTAGTGACTCTTCCCAGCTAGCCTCTCGATAATCTGATCAATAAATGGTAGTGGGAAATGATCCTTCTTGGTGGCCTGATTCAATCGTCTGTAGTCCACACAATCCCTCCAAGAAGTGGGTACCCGGTTAGCTATCTCCTCTCCAGACTCACTCACAACTGTAGTGATACCCGTCTTCTTGGGTACCACATGTAATGGACTAACCCACTCGGAGTCGAAGATGGGGTAGATAAAATCGGTGCTCCACCATTTTGATATTTCCTTCATGAGCACATCTCGAAGGTTCAAGTTCAGCCGTCGTTGGAACTCATGCGAGGAATTAGCGTCCTCTTCGAGGTAGATATGGTGGGAGCATAGAGCCGGACTAATCCCCTGGAGATCAGCAATACTCCATCCTATTGCCTTGCGGTTTCTTTCAAGAACCTCCATCAAACGAGATTCTTGCTCTCCAGTCAAATCAGCTGAGATAATGACTGGGTGCATATCTGGCTCACCCACAAGGAATCTATACTTCAGCGACTGCGGCAAGGGCTTCAATTTCGGGCAACTAGGAGCTGACAAATCTGACTTTTGATATATCTGAGTGAATTCTACCTGGTCTGCATGAGAGAACTCTCGCTGTACGTGAAAATCTGTACTGGCTCGCACTCCGTCCTAGCTGTCGGCTCAGAACGAATTAGACATGGCAAATACTCATCAAAGTCATCCCAATCGATGTCTGAATCTGAGGGATCTGAATCAGAAGAACACGAATAAAAATCTGCTTCACCACTCAGCCCGCAACTGAAGGTCTCTAATGTGTCCTCTGCCAGGGTGTGCTCTCCAAACTCTCGTCTGCCATAAGCTGTGAGTAAGCTAAATCTATTGGCAAGGTGAGAGCTCGTGCTACTGGATCTGCCCACATTGCTTCATCATCGGTCATCATAAAGTCACACTCCTAGTGGACGTCTCGCTCAGCCTCTGTCATCTGCTCTGTGACACTTAACTGCTCTGAGTAGGCTGAATCTCACGCTCTGGTCTCGTCGATCATCTCTACTTGTATTCTTTCACCCTCTATGCGAAAGTACACTTCCCACTATCATGGTCGGATACCGCCTTGGTAGTGGCCAAGAATGGGCATCCGAGTATGATGGGGTATCTGCCACCGACTCAAGGATCTCCATGTCCAATACAACAAAGTCCACGAGGAATTTTAGGCCCTGAATGGTAACAACCACGTCTCTCAACAACCCCTTCAGCCTCTTAATAGACCTATCAACAAACTGAACTGTCCTACTCCGATGGAGAGGGCCAAACTTGAATCGGTCAAGTAAGGCTGCCGGAAGGAGGTTGATCGAAGAGACAATGTCTAATAGAGTACGATCGAATTGCTGCTCTTGAATCTTACATCTGACACAGGGATCTCCTACATTAGGTCTCTTGGCTAGCAGTCGGTTCTGAATGGCAATGCATGTGGCAGGGTGAGCACATGGATCTCTCCTTTGTGGTTCCTCCTCTTCGTGCGTACAATAGTCTTCTCTCTCAAATTATTTTGGAAGAGGGGGATGTGCTCTAGTGCCTCCTGAAGAGTCAGCTGAATCTGAAATCTATCAATCATCTGTTGGCTGAACTCTAACTGATGTATCTTTTTTGGATTTTCTTTTTTATTACCCTTTGCAAAGCGGAGTACATGAGGGAAGGGGATGGTGGGCCCTCCTCAGATGGAGGGTAAGGAAGAGGTTCCTATGCCTGCGGAGGAACATAATCCATACAAAGATCATCATGCAAAACATATGTGTTAGCCATGTGAGCCCAAGGCGAACCATTCTTACAATAAATGTTATTGTAATAAATATGTTTTATCAATAGATGTTATTGATTGTTTCACTCCCTTTCTGAAATTAAATGAATGAATGCACTATAAGGTCCCTCTGTACAATTAGGGTTATGTACCATGGCCGTCTTGATAATCATATAGCTGTTGATTCATTAAATGAATCATAGAGGTTGGTATTTGGATGAATATCTAATGAGTTAGATAGAGGACTCATCAAGCACCGTCAAATGATTATTAAGAGATGATCTCCAGCCTGAGTAGGAGATGGCAATCCTTTCTCACAAAGGCTGATATCTGGCCGACCTCTTAATGCAGGTCCTCTGCATGGGAATAGTGATTCAGAGGTGTCAGATTAGCTATGTCAAAGGGTTGACTTAGCGAGATCGAGATAACCTAAGTCCTATGTTGAATGCTGTCACAGCATAGGCACACATCCTCTGACCGGAGACAGATGTGTTACTATATGTCTGAGTGTGTACATTTGGCAGACCAATAGGTTGATTACCTAACCAAGGTCTATACACCAGCGAGCTGGTGTGCATGTAAAGGCATATGAGTAATACGATCTCTCAAAGGGATCATACAGGTTCACTTATGAAACAGAAGACATGAGCTCACTCATGAGGTATTGGGACCGATCAAATTTCATGCATGGTCATTGTGCTTTGGAAGCATGACAAGAATTTGATGGTATGATATATGCTTTGGGAAAGCATATGATCGATACCGATTCCCAATGACCAAGATTGAGAAACTTGGTGATTGAACCCTGAAGAAGACAGTGTGAAATTGATCTTCATCTTCAGGTTGATCATAGGTCTTCAAGTATGCAGGATGTGCATGTATTGGGAATACCTGAGGGTGATGTGATCATAAACGATTGTATAAGCATGACGCTTCCATTCCGAGGGAGTGATGAAACAGGTCTGGATTTTAGTGACTCCTCTCAGTAGAGAAGTAACTTGATCGTAGTCCAAGTGTTGGACATTGATCTGAATGAGATTCAGATGCAATGAGAAGATTAAGTATACAGACTTGATTTAAGCAAGCATCTATGGGAGGTTCGTGAGATCTGGATTTGAGATGAGATCTCAACATCCAAGTCACTATACGTGGAACAATACAATCGCCATGTCCTTATCTCCAAGTATCTGCGGAGAAAGCACACTATTCTTGAAGGAGTTCGGGAATAATTCCTATGATGAATTTTGTAACCAAGCAAGAAGGTCTTGATGATTAAATGAGATTTAATTATCAAGTATAATATGAATAAGATTCATATTGTGAGAATGATTATTCAAGATAATTAAATGAGATTTAATTATCAAGGAAAAACAGATCGTGGATAGTGTTATCCATAATATCTGTGTGTATATTATAAATGTGATTTATAATATATTAGAAAGAGAGAAGCTTTGCAAATAGCATTTGTTAATTGTTAATGTGAATTGGATTTACATTAAGAAGTTAATTGGAAATGTAATTTACAATTTAGTTTGGGTTGGGAATATGATTCACATTTTTTTCAATGACATGAATAAAATATTCACTAATTAATTTGGAACTAATTTGATGGATATTTTTGCAATAAAAGTTATTGCAATTTTATTAAGAAATAATAGAATAAAAACAAAGAGAGATAATCACCACCAAAATGAGGTGGCGTCACTAATGACCTAGTCATAGGTAACACCCCCTAATTTTAAGGGGTGATTTATTGTCCTCCTTTTTATTATCTTGTTATCTCTTGATAATTGATTTATGTTAAATTAAATTATGTTGATAATGCAACATATATTTGATTTGATATAAATTAATGTTGTCAGTTTTTTGACCAACAATCATCATGGCCGCTGATTGATACATAGATCAATCTAGCCGTTGATTCTATGTATGCCATGAATTGAGATCCATTGGATCCCAAACTAATATATAAGAAGGGCATCACTAGCCCTTTGAGGATACATCATAGAGCACATCTCTCCTTCTCTCTCTCTCTCTCATTCTCACCGTCCCTCTCTCTCCCTATGGTGGCCGTCCACCTTATGCATTGAGAGATAGCTTCTCGCCTTCGCATCGACTACTCAAGGATCTCCATCTTCTTTAGGGCTGCTTTCCCTAGAAGGAGACGTCGGATTTCGTTGGATGAAATCAGGAGATTCAAAGCTTGGAACTTCATCAAGGATCGGGAGGCTCGCGTCTCATCATCGCGCCCGCAAGTGCTGTCTTCGTAGATCGGACTTGAGCCAGAAGAATCTCTTGCTTTAGAGATCTCATGATCACAACCACGCTTCGAGAGGTATTTCTAATACTTTTTGGTTAGATGAAACGATCCAAGAAATGTTCTTGTGATCATGTGGTTTCATCATATGATTTAAAAATTTAAATTCTGCTGCACCTTGCGACTAGTACGACTAGTCGCCCCGATCGCATGAGATGCGATCATCACGCTTCCATGATGCGCTTGAGGATTCTCCATTTCCTTCATGTGGTATTAGAGTCAGGTTGGAAAAGGTTTTGGATACGATCAGTGAACCTAGGACAACTTGGGTTTGAAAAGGGTTGCGAAAGTTTTGTCGCATTTCAATTTTTGCACCTCTGTCTAATTGGATTTTTCAACCCTATTAAAATTTTTTAAACACAAAATATTCAATTGGATTTTGTTCCCCATTAAATAAGGAAACCATAGGATCTAAGTTTATGTAATTTGGATTTCATTTGCTCAAGATATGACCTTTTTTGAATAAGCATGTATTCACCGTTGCAGGAACAGCAAATCCGAACGTGATTAATGAGTTAATTGCTGTTTCGATGCGCCTTGAAATACATGAAATATCACTTGATTTATGTCATAAATCAAATTGGCAATCTTAGGAAACTGATTTTGCAAATTTTGGATTCAAATTGATCAAGATAAGTTAATTTTAGTGAGTAGGGGTCACTGTTGGAAATTGACAAACTTGATCATGAACCTTGTGATAGTCATTCAAATAAAATGATGAAAATTAATTGTTAATTTTCTGAAATGATTATTGATAAGTATTAGTGAAATATTTAAAGATGATAATCATTTCCTTGAATGACATTGATATGAAATCATCAACAAATATTGTTTGCAAACAAAATCCTAGTTTATTCTACAATAGTTGTAGGACAACTTTTACATGCAAAATCCTCTTGCTTTAATAGGATTGGAGATTTGTTTAGCAAATCTCCTTATAATATAATCAAAATTGTTTTGATGTATATTATATGGTATAATTTCGGTTGAAATACCGATGAGCATCTCAAAGTACATGATGATCTATATGGCATTATCCTTTCCTGAGGTGGATATGGTGTCTAGTCGAAGAGCATTGGGGTAGCAGGTTGCAACGTATGTGGTCCATCCCACTCTCATCGGTACTGGCCATGACAACAGGTAGGGACTCGATATTGCCGGAGAAATCAAAATGTATTTTTCTAATTATTAAAATCCAAATAATACGTACTTTGAGATTATACCTACTATTCAAGTAATAATCAAGTTTGTTGATTGAAAATTGGATTGATAATTAATTTAATGTGACTAAATTAATTATATCCTATTAAAAGCACTCTATTATGAATAGATGTGCATTTCCGTTGGAAGAATTAATTATGTGAATACGATTCACGATAATTAATTACAATTTGAATATGAGGTGAAGGATCACATAAGTGACATCCATGGTCTCCCGTCAAGGCAAAGAATTTCATCGACAAAAGTTGTATATAGGAGACGCCTATCCGAAGTGACGGATCCTATATACAATTATTTGGATCGGGTTCTTTTCTTCTCGAAAGAGTAAGGCCGTATACGTAGTGACCCCAATATCGAGTCCTCATATTATTGGGGTGATATTGGATTGTGTATAGAGAGTATTAAGCCTGTTGACGATTGGTTCAATTAGCAATGGGTCAACATCATCTTAGGGGTGGTGGACCCGGGTGTTAAAGATCAAATTGGGAAATGCAAGTTAGACTTGTAAGGCGGAATGTGTTCCCGCTTCTCTTTATTCGAGTCACAAGTTCTCATATTATTGGGATGCGATAAAGATAGAGAGGAGATCCCAGATCTTGCTTGAGATATAGCAATAAGTATATCTCTTACTTTGAGAGATAATAAGGGAATAATCTTTCAAAGTTGACATAACAAGATACCTTAATCAAATGTTTTAAAAATGAATATATAATTATTTATATGTTCTAATATTATTCTTAATTTCAGAAAAAGAAGTGCATGAACCCACTCAGCAGGCTCCTGGAGGTCAATTAGTTGACCGGACCAAATTATTCGGATTGGATCCGAAATTTGGATCTTGTCCTATCTGCAGAGCGCATTCATATGTGCTAACAAAGGACATGATTGCAGACCCTCAGACTCCGGCGATAAAACTTTAATTGAGAAATATGATGAAGATCATAACTTGGCAAGGTGTTATATCCATTGCTCATTGCCCAATGTGCTTCAGAAGCAGCATGTGGAAATGAACCACTGCCAGGAAATCATGCTGAATCTGAAGGAAATGTTCGGTGACATAAACCGCACATAGCATTATAATGTGATGAAAGAATTTATTCGCTGCAAGATGCAGGAAGGGACCTCTGTCAGAGACCACGTACTCAAAGTGTTTGGGTACCTATCTGAATTAGAAACCCTGGGAGCTTACATGGATTCTGATATGCAAGCTGATTTCATTCTCCTGTCACTCCCTAAGTCTTTCAACAACTTTGTCGTGTCTTATCACATGAGAAAAGGTGATTTCACTAACGCTGGGCTGTTAGCTGCATAAAGTCTGCAGAAGACGTAATGAAGAAGGACAACCCCTCTGCTAGTGCAATGGTTGCACAAGCAGAAGGAAAGCGCGGTCGGAAGCAAGGTTCTCGGAAAGGCCCATCCCAGAAGAGAAAGAAGAAGAATCAAGGAGTTGGTTCATCGTGTAGTGCTTCCACACTGATGACATCGAAGAAGACCGATGCCTGTCACCACTTCAAGAAGCCGAGGCACTAGCGGCATAACTGCCCTGAATACCTGAAGTCTGCTGACAAAGGTAAAGCCCCCGCTGGTATGAATCTACTTTCATCATTGAAACTCAGCTTTCGTATTGGACGAGAAGGAAGTTGGGTTGTAGATTATGGGTGCTTCTGTTCATGTTTGCAAATCATTTGCATTTGTTTCAGGAAACTAGGAATCTGGAGCAAGGGGAGATAGTCATCCAGATGGGATCTGATGCACGAGTTGCAACAGTCACCATTGGGACCTGCCGACTATCGTTATCTAGTGGTAGAGTCTCAGTACTTAAAGAGTGTCTTTATGTACCTGAAGTCAGAAGGAATTTGATATCTGTATCTAAGCTTGTTAGACATGGATATTCCTTCCTTTTCTGTAATAAATTAGTTATTAATCAATATGATAAATTTATTACGGATGATGTTTTAACTTCTGGTGGACTCTATGAATTGTGCATTGATGAATGTGTCATGAATGTCACTACCACTAATAAAAACCCTAAAAGATCCAGGGAGAATGGAAATCATTTGAATATGATTTGGCATCAAAGGCTTGGGCATTTATCTGTTGATAGGATCAATAGATTGATAAAGGATGGACCTTTAGATTTTCTACATGTCCACTCTTTACCTACCTGTAAACATTGCATTCGAGGTAAAATGACCAGGATGTCTTTCCATAACAAGGTTACGAGATGCGAAGGTATTCTTGACCTAATACATACTGATGTATGTGGTCCCTTCAGTACTGCGACTCGAAATGGATATCGATATTGTTTGACATTTATTGATGACCATTCACGATACGGATGTATCTTCCTACCGCATCATAAATATGAAACCTTTGAAAAGTTCAAAGAGTTTAAGGCTTTGGTTGAGAACCAAACCGTAGGAAGATTAAACGGATTCGATCTGACCGAGGTGGCGAGTACCTCTCAGATGAATTCAAGGGATACCTTAAAGAGAATGGAATTGTCTCCAATCTCACTGCCCCTGGAAATCCCCAACTTAATGGTGTGCTGAAAGACGCAACAGGATCATCATGGACATGGTCCGTTCAATGATGAGCAAAGCATGTTTACCTCTTAGTTTATGGGGATATGCAGTAGAGACTACAATATATATCCTGATTAAGATTCCTAGCAAATCTGTACCCAAGACTCCTCACGAGCTCTGGTATGGAAACAAACTAGTGTTAGACACTTGAGGGTCTGGGGTTGCTTGGTCCATGCGAAGAATGTGGATGGCAAGTAAGCTAGAATCTCACACTTGCGAGTGTTACTTCATTGGTACCGCTAAAGATGGTATTGGATATCAACTTTATGACCTTGAGATCCAAAAGGTTTTTGCCTCTAGAGATGTAAAATTTCTGGAGGATGATTTCCTTAAAGGTCAAGATAGAAATGAAGTAGAGGACCTCATTGAATCCCCAGAGCATTGTGAGGTTCCTGAACCAGAAACTAAGGAGATAAATGAAGATGAAACACCCATACCTCTTCGAAGGAGTTCGAGGGTGGTTGCACCACTTGAAAGGTATGGATTCCATGTGTCAAGTGAGACTGACAATGATCCTACTTCATTTTATGAAGCACTCGCAGATCATGACATGGATAGATGGATGCTAGCAATGAAGTCAAAGATTGACTCCATGCATAAGAATGGTGTATGGACCCTAGAGGATCCACCTAAAGGGGTGAAACCCATTAGGTGTAAATGGATCTTCAAGAGAAAAAGGGGACCTAATGGGAAAGTAGAGACTTCCAAGGCACAACTCGTGGCCAAGGGATACACATAGAGAGAAGGCATCGACTACGATGAGACGTTCTCTCCTGTGGCTATGCTTAAGTCCATCAGGACACTGCTAGCTATAGCTGCATCTCTTGACTATGACATCTGGCAGATGGACATCAAGACAACCTTCCTCAATGGATACCTCGAGGAGGATATCTATATGGAGCAGCCCCAGGGCTTCATAGTTGAGGATGGAAAAGTATGCAAGCTAAAGAAATCCATCTATGGGCTCAAACACGCTTCTCGTAGTTGGAACATCAGATTTGATGAAACCATAAAGAGTTATGATTTTGTGCAGAATCCTGATGAACCTTGTGTGTACAAGAAGCTTAGTGGGAGCGCCATTGTGTTCATCGTACTTTACGTAGATGATATCCTTATCATTGGGAAAAATACATGAATGATGACCAGTGTGAAAAATTGGCTATCTCATACCTTCGAGATGAAAGATTTGGAGAAGCCTCTTACATCTTAGGCCTGAAGCTGTTCAGAAACCGAGAAAAGAGGATGTTGGAATTGTCACAACATGGATACATTAAGAAGATTCTTTAACGATTTTGTATGGATAGTTCCAAGAAAGGATCCTCCCCTTAAGATATGGTATCCATCTGTCTATAGGGATGGCTCCTCAAAGTATTGAGGAAAAGAAGGCCATGGCTGGATGCCCCTATGCATCAGCTGTAGGAAGCTTAATATATGCCATGATGTGTACTAGGCCAGACATATGCATGCAGTAGGAGTGGTAAGTCGTTACCAATCCTGCTATGGAGAGCAACACTGGAATGCAGTAAAGAACATATTCAAATATCTAAGACGGACGCAAGATTACATCTTGGTCTATGGAGATGGTGATCTCCAAGTCTTGGGATATACAGATTCAGACTTCCAGTCGGATATTGATATCGAAAGTCGACATCAGGGTTTGTATTCCTGTTGAACGGTGGTGCTTTGAGCTGGAGAAGCAAGAAGCAGGAACACTACGATATATTCAACAATAGAAGCCGAATGCATTACCACATCGGATGCTGCAAAGGAGGAGGTGTGGTTGCACAAGTTCATCTTGGAGCTTGGCGTAGTTCCTCTGATACTCCCATCCCGTTACTCTGCGATAACACGGGAGCCATTGCCCAGGCAAAGGAACCCAGATGGCATCAAAAGAGCAAGCACATGGAAAGGAAATACCACATCATTCGGGAGATTCAAAAGCATGGCGATATCATCATCACCAAGGTGGCCTCTGTCGACAACGTTGCTGATCCTCTAACCAAACCTCTGACGCATAGGTTTTTCGACCAGCATGTTATGAGTATGGGTTTAAGGGTTGTTCTTGACTGGTTCTGAGGACTAGTGGGAGATTGTTAGCCATGTGAGCCCGAGGCAAACCATTATTACAATAAATATTATTATAATAAATATGTTTTATCAATAACTGTTATTGATTATTTCACTCCCTTTCTGAAAATAAATGAATGAATAAATGCACTATAAGGTCCCTCTGTATAATTAGGGTTATGTACCATGGCCGTCTTGATAATCATATAGATGTTGATTCATTAAATGAATCATAGAGGCTGGTGTTTGGATGATTATCTAATGAGTAAGATAGAGGACTCATCAAGCACCATCAAATGATTATTAAGAGATGATCTCCAGCCTGAGTAGGAGATGGTAATCTTTTCTCACAAAGGTTGATATATGTCCGACCTCTTGATGCATGTCCTCTGCATGGGAATAGTGATTCGGAGGTGTCAGATTAGTTATATCAAAGGGTTGACTTAGCAAGATCGAGATAACCTAATGTCCTATGTTGAATGCTGTCACAACATATGCACACATCCTCTGACCGAAGACAGATGTGTTATTATATGTCTGAGTGTGTACATTTGGCAGACCAATAGGTTGATGACCTAACCAAGGTCTATACACCGGCGAGCTGAAGGTGTGCATGTAAAGGCATATGAGTAAAATACGATCTCTCAAAGGGATCATACAGGTTCACTTATGAACTGGAAGACATGAGCTCACTCATGAGGTATTGGGACCGATCAAATTCCATGCATGGTCATCGTGCTTTGGAAGCATGACAAGAATTTGAAGGTATGATATATGCTTTGGAAAAGCATATGATCGATACCGATTCCCAATGACCAAGATTGAGAAACTTGGTGATCGAACCCTGAAGAAGACAGTGTAAAATTGATCTTCATCTTCAGGTTGATCATAGGTCTTCAAGTTTGTAGGATGTGCAGGTATTGGGAATACCTGAGGGTGATGTGATCATAAACGATTGTATAACCATGACGCTTCCATTCCGAGGGAGTGATGAAACAGGTTTGGATTTTAGTGGCTCCTCTCAGTAGAGAAGTAACTTGATCTTAGTCCAAGTGTTGTACATTGATCTGAATGAGATTCAGATGCAATGAGAAGATTAAGTATACATACTTGATTTAATCAAGCATCTATGGGAGGTCCGTGAGATCTGGATTTGAGATGAGATCTCAACATCCAAGTCACTATACGTGGAACAATACAATCACCCTGTCCTTATCTCCAAGTATCTGCGGAGAAAGCACATTATTCTTGAAGGAGTTCAGGAATAATTCCTATGATGAATTTTGTATCCAAGCAAGAAGGTCTTGATGATTAAATGAGATTTAATTAACAAGTATAATATGAATGAGATTCATATTGTGAGAATGATTATCCAAGATAATTAAATGAGATTTAATTATCAAGGAAAAGCAGATCGTGGATAGTGCTATCCATAATATCTGTGTGTACATTATAAATGTGATTTATAATATATTAGAAACAGAGAAGCTTTGTAAATAGCATTTGTTAATTGTTAACGTGAATTGGATTCACATTAATTAGTTAATTGGAAATGTAATTTACATTTTAGTTTGGATTGTGAATATGATTCGCATTTTTTTTCAATGGCATGATTGAAATATTCACTAAATAATTTGGAAATAATTTAGTGGATATTTTTGCAATAAAAGTTATTGCAATTTTATTAAGAAATAATAGGATAAAAATAAAGAGGAGATAATCAACACCAAAATGAGGTGGCGTCACCAATGACCTAGTCATAGGTGACACCCCCTAATTTTAAGGGGTGATTTATTGTCCTCCTTTTTGTTATCTTGTTATCTCTTGATAATTGATTTATGTTAAATTAGATTATGTTGATAATGCAACATATATTTGATTTGATATAAATTAATGTTGTTAGTTTTTTGACCAACAATCATCACGACCCTTGATTGATACATAGATCAATCTAGCCGTTGATTCTATGTATGCCATGGATTGAGATCCATTGGATTCCAAACTAATATATAAGGAAGGCATCCCTATCCCTTTAAGGATACATCATAGAGCACGTCTCTCCTTCTCTCTCTCTCATTCTCGCCGTCCCTCTCTCTCTCTAAGTTGGCCGTCCACCTTGTGCATTGAGAGATAGCTTCTCACCTTCTCATCGACTACTCGAGGATCTCCATCTTCTTTAGGGATGCTTTCTCGAGAAGGAGATGTCGGATTTCGTTGGACAAAATCAGGATATTCAAGGCTTGGAACATCATCAAGGATCGGGAGGCTCACGTCTCATCATCGCGCCCGCAAGTGTTGTCTTCGTAGATCAGACTTGGGCCAGGAGAATCTCTTGCTTTAGAGATCTCGTGATCACAACCACGCTTCGAGAGGTAATTCTAATACTTTGTGGTTAGATGAAACGATCCAAGAAATGTTCTTGTGATCATGTGGTTTCATCATATGATTTAAAATTTTTAAATTCCGCTACAGCTTGCGACTAGTGCGACTAGTCGCCCTGATCGCATGAGATGCGATCATCACGCTTCCGTGATGCGCTTGAGGATTCTCCATATCCTTCAATATGGACTCAGAGTAGATGAAGAAACCTTTCCTTTATTCATATTATTGGTCTTGTTCTTGTTACACAGTCCTTAGATACAAAAGGTGGGAACATAACAGGTGGAAGCACAACAGAAGTAGAAGTGGTGGCCTCAGTACCACCCACGACATCTGTCTTCGCGGCATCAACACTGCGCTTTGCCTCAACATCAAGCTAAATGGAGGCATCAGTACCACGCCTGTATCTGGAGTTACGACGACCTCAGTACCGTCAACTGGATCTCTGTCCTTGGTGGCATCAACACCATCGTCATCAACATCAGCAGCATCAACACTGCTATTCTCCTCATTTGGCACTCTTGGTTCCTCGTGTGGTTGTCGCTCAGGCGAGGCACTGCCGGTTGGCATCCTACCACTCTTAGTTGTGACGAAATCAGTGTCAAACATACAAGAAGACATGTAATGCAAAGAGTCACTTGGAGTGGTATCCTCTGGAGATTGTACCTGCTCATATTTCCTTTTCAAGCTATTCGGGTTGGTCTTGCTCTGAGCTGGTATGGCGGCCTTGGCCTTGATGATATCCCTCATCTCCTGCTGAAACTCATCCATTTCTCGCCGGAAGGATGCCTGTTGTTTGGAGAGCAAGCAGGCAGGGTCGTCAAGAGCTGGGTTCTCGAAGACAGGTGCCGAAGAACCGGAGGTGTTGTCATGCTGGAAATGAGGCTGCTGCTGTTGTGTATAGTGAGAGGGGGGGGGCTGAGAGTATGGCTGGTGAGGCTGCTAACACTGCCTCCACTGTTGTCCCTGATAAGAGGGACGAGGACCCTGCTGGTACTGCTGGTGGGAGTGATAAGGTTGCTGATGCTGCTGCTGGCTGTTCTGATTGCCCTAAACGGGAGGCTGCTGTTGGGATGAGGTGCCTCCGATGGTCCAACATAATCTGGGGTGATCACGATGAATCCCACCCAGCTATGGGTACCGGTCCTACCATATCCCATTGACTTCCATCAATGGCTCCTGCTTGACAGGTGGTGGAGGAAGAACTACCAGTGGCTGATTCGGACCACCATCCTAAGTGTCCTAATATAGTGGCGGCGTTGGGTAGTGCTGTAGCTGATGGACTGGCTCTGCCTGGCTATGGTGAACCTGGCGGTATGCGGCAGAGGGCTAGGTGGATCTGCTACTGCTGGAATCAACACGTGACCTGGGAGGCTGTTGTGAGGACATTTATGCCTCCTAGATGCACAAGATCTAGGTCTTCAAGTCACTCATTGTCTTCATCAACTGGTCCATCTATGCAAACCCTTGGCTCTACTTGTTCTCAAGGATCTCGATGCGGTCCAGCTTCTCGCTAATGATCCCTATGTCGGCAGCGGCAGATTCAGCTTGAGCTGCTACTGCTGATGGAGTGTGGGAACCGTCATTGATTCATGCAATTCTCTGGTATGAAACTGCCTGCTGGGGGGCCTTCGACTGCGTGTAGGCTCGGGCTTGGGACATCACTGTCGAGTTCTCTGCCATCTCCTCAAAGATGGCCCAGACCTAGTCTTCTCCCTTGGAAAAGTAGGACCCACCACAAATGGCATTCACAAGCCCTTGCAGCTCTGGTGTCAGCCCACAGAAGAAACTCTGAACAAGGTTGGGCTTTGATATCTCGTGATGTGGACACCAGTCAATGATCTCTCTAAATCGATCCCAAGCCTCATGGAACCTCTCATTCGTGATCATAGTGAAGTTGCTGATCATAGCTCATGCTACGTTGGTTCAGCTGAGTGGATAGTACTTGTTCAAGTACTCTTTCCAGAGCTGCTCCCAAGATGTGACGTACCTTCCTAGATGCTTCAGCCAATAGGCTGCTCTGTCAACCAATGAGAATGGAAAGGCAATCATCTTAATCGTGTCCTCGTCCACCAGTCTATCATGGACAGTGCTACAAATCATCTCAAACTCCTGTAGATGGAGATGAGGCTCCTCGGTGGCCAGCCCATGAAACTTGGACAACAACTGGATGGTCTGGGGGTGAAGCTCGAAGTTCTCGTCAATGGGAGGAAGTTGGATCCATCGGTAAGTGAGAGTTGCACCAGGGTTGTGCAATTGTCTCATGGTCCTCGGTGGTGGTCCCTCCTGGTGATGTTCTCCTCCTGCTCCACCTCCTGCTTGTGGTATCTCTCCACCACCCTTGGGTCTCTCTACTCTGTCCTCTCGCATCCGTGCCAGCTCTCTCATGATGTCACCATGAAGGTGCCCTGATCTCTGATCTGTCTCTACATAGTCTCCAGGGAAGCTAACAATGAATTGTTGATGGCATTCTGATCATACACATATGAAGGTTGTCTCTGCTCATCTGGGCGTTCGTCACTGCTGGCCATGTCTTTGGTCTTTGCGAAGGCAAAAGTACCCATCTCAGGTGCCGTCAAATGTGCATGACTATGCTGCACTAAACTCAGACACCACAAGACTTACAAAAGAGAAAGGGTGGTCAAGGGGGAACATGGTGGACGTAAATCAGGCTCGGAGAGTGGGTCTAAACTCCTTGAACTCAACCTAGATGAATAGGAAGGAGTGCTCGATAGTGGTACCACAGACGTGGCCTAAGGGATCTCCTTACTATCATCGTGATCTGGAGATAAGGTCGGATGAGATCTGGGATGCAAACAAGATGAGAAGACAAAACCCCAGTTCACCTACACAACGCCTGAGCCGATGACCGTAAAGGCTTGGTTGTTTACCTTTTCAATTTTATTTAGGTGGTCAATCTATCAGAGCGATTAAGCGAGATGGTAGGAACCTGATGCTCCTAGGAGACTATCCCAATCTAAGGCTAGATATTTCCCAGCTAGTATGAATTGCGGACTGTTTACCGGCTACCTGATCAATTCACTCTGCAAAGGACATCATGGTCCGCTTTACCGGTTACCGGAGAGATCCTCACTAGAGAACGACTAACCCCAGAGCAGTAGTTTGAGAGGAGTTCAGGTGGTTCTATCATAGTGTACGTGTCACTATCTCGCTGCAGATAAATCAACCAATGAGGGGGTTACTCTCTCCAAGACAAAAATTTTGAGTGAGGTGAGTTTTAAGGTCAAGTTTGCATTAGCAGTCCCAATTTTATTGTTATCACTTTTTTAGTATTAATCTGAAGAAAAACAACGCCTAACGAATTTTCAGATTTCCTTGGTTATTTTGAGTCCAATAAAACAGGGGAGGAAGTCAGAAAAGCCGATGCACAATCAAACACAATGAAGCATGTAAAGTTAGAAATGCGTACCCTGCTCCAGCACTCTACATGCAGGGTGATCCGTGCATAAATTCAAGACGGAATTAAAACTACCAATATGATGCAAAAAGAAATCAGCCTTAGACAGAAAATTTCTACTCGAGAAGAAGAGTAGCTAATAGGTCAACGAGAGAGGTCGGGGTCTGATCTCTGATGCCGATCGGTGTCTGGCACAACGAATCCTTCCAGCTGTATACGACCTCTAGCGGCACATGACCCCTCAGGTGACCAAATTAGCTTTTTCTTTGTGGGTAATTAATTAGGCTCACTTAGCGATCTATAGGAGCAGGCAAGCAATTAGGGTCGGGGCCTTAATCAATTACGTCACAGTCAATATAAAATCCTAAGTCTAAGGGCCAAAATCTTCGAGAATCAAAATAAAAGAAAAATCAAAGAAAACAAAACCGGTGTGAAAACCACGCGAAAACCGACGAGGCACCCAAAGGAACAATCCCTCGGGCAATGAACCTCGTGAAGAGTCAAAGTATCCAAGTCCAAATTATTACAATAATTATGTCTCTCTCACTTCAAATTACACAAATAATTGCAACAAAAAAAAGAGCTAGTTTGCAAAATCTCTCTACGTTTTCTTTGGCTAGGTCGACAGGCAGAAGCCAGCTTCACATGGGTGCGTAGGTGCCTAGTGAAGTGCACCTCCCTTGATCCGCAGTACCTTGCACGTAGTCAACAAAGAGAGGGGGTTAGACAACTCAAACAATATATATCGAAAATAAATAAATGAAGCAAAAATATAGACAAATAATCACAATCAATCATAAAGAAATCCGATCTATACGCTTTTTCTCCCCGGCAACGACACCATTTGATGAAGGAGATTTTGCGAGGGTCTAAAGTAGTCCACACAAGGCGGGACCACAATGTCACTGAGCGACTGCTCACGAAACCTCAATCAATCAACAATTAACCCACAACAGATGATCAAACAATGACAAGCAAGATGCGGAGTTAATATTTATTATAAGTCTACATAAAAGATGTGTATAGGAGCAAGTATGTAGAGGTCGAACACAGGGAACACGCAGGACAAATCGAGCAAAATCAATGCACAAGAATGAATGTGATGTTTTTATCTATAAATGTTATTTTTGTGGGTTTTTAATTTTATAATTTTTTATTTAATTTTTGATTTTATATTTTTATATTTTGATTTTTAATTTTCTTATTTTTATTTTCTTTTTATATATTATATATATTTTTTATATTTTCTTTTTCTTTAAATAACAAAATATATAATAAGAAAAGAGAGATAATATATATATATAAATAGGTAAAAATAAACAAAACTCAGGGAATAAAATATTTTTGTAATTTTTATATTTTTTAATGTTTTTGTGATTTTTCTATATTTTTGCTATTTTTTGGTATTTTAATGTCAAAAATACTGAAAACAGTGAATAAAATACAAATCCGAAATTGAAATGGAGAAATAAAAAATCAAACAGAAGCCAAAATTCTCCAAATTAATTTTAAAATAAAGAGAATAAAATAAAGAAAATTAGGAAACAGAAATTAGATTTTTAGGATTTTACTAATTTTTAATATTTTTATAAAGGTTTTAGGGATTTTGTAATTTTTATGAGTTTTCTTTTGTATTTTTAAGTGATTTTTGGTATGAATATAAAACATACATAAATAGGCAAACAATATATTTTTTTTGGGATTTTCAAAGAATTTTTATAATTTTTATGTGTTTTCTAATGCAAACAGAGATGAAAACGCACGTTT
Source organism: Ottelia alismoides (assembly GCA_037367405.1). Lineage (NCBI taxonomy): Eukaryota > Viridiplantae > Streptophyta > Magnoliopsida > Alismatales > Hydrocharitaceae > Ottelia > Ottelia alismoides. The sequence continues at coordinate 377,118 of JAZKJV010011847.1, read as the reverse complement.
TTGAATTTTTATAAAACTAAATCGATGCAAAAATGAAAAATAAATGTACAACATGGAAATGCAATACAAAAGGAAGCTATGGTAATTTTTTTGGGATTTTTTTAGGGTTTTAGAGATGCATGAAATAAATGTTAGAAAAAATACATTCCTGACAAGGGTATTTCTGTAATTATCCAAAAATCCATGGGCCACAATGTAAATTTTTAGAAATTATATAACATGATAAAAATATTCACGAACCAATCACAAATATCTAAAAGACCAAGGTTATATATGTAAATTTGCCAAAGTCACGCACACGGGCACGTGACCTGGTAGGGACCTGCTCGTAATTATCAAAACATCTGAGGGTCTAAATGCAAAATTACCAAAAACATTACACTACATTGAAATGTTTTTGGAGTAATCAGAAATACAACAAAGGACAGAAGTCCCTGGTGCAAAATGTTCACCCTCACATGCACGGGTCACGTGAGGTGACGTGGCCAGGGACGAAAATGCAAACTCAGATAGCTCAGGGGTGTTCTTGTAAAATTTACAAAATAAATAAACTACAGATGAAATTTTAAGCGCTACTTAATAAATACAAAAATGCAAAGGGTGAAAAAATGCAAAATACCCAAAGCTCTGCGGATCATACGGCTACTCTGCATCCACTTGCCACGTGTCACTATCCTAACGGTCGATGATGATTCAACTTCGATGGCCTAGATTTGTTCCTTCAATGAAGATCAACAGCTGTTGGAGGACCTGATCCAAGGGCTCGGAGATGCTTAGCAAGAACAGGGGGGCATCCAATGACTCAGAGATGCTCCGCAAGAACAGGGCCAGAACACGGGCCCGACGAACTTGGATCGCCGCACACGCCTTCCTCCGCTGTCTTTCGTCGCTGCTAGGAGGTCCAAGAGCATGCTAGCAGCTCCCTCTATTGGTCGGAGGCCTTAAAAGGACCGGAGGACATCCGACGCTCACCCACAAGGTCGGAGGAGCCGCAACCCTCTAGGTATCGTCGACAAACGCCAAAATGGCCCCAGGCACGCTTGAAGTTGCAAGACCTGCACAAAAAGAGACTCCGGGCCGAGGGCAAACTGCTTCCGCCCGGTTAGCAGAGCGATGAAAAGCGAGGGGGTGAAAAATGAGGCTCGTCGGAGCGAACTCTGGTGACCTACGGGCGGAGGTGGATCACACGATTATCGGTGAATCTAAGGGTAACTATGGATTCTAAGGACTAATACTAAGCTGATAAGGCCAAAAAAATGAAGAAACGAACTCGACTAGACATGAAACCAGGAGAAGTTACCTCGACGGCGGCTTCACCGGAGATGGGTGGATATGCCCTTCGGCCGCCTCCTCGATCCACCTGAAGACCGGAAGAAGGAGTTGTCACATCCCTCTTGCTCACGAGCGCAACAGGAGGAGAGGAAAATGGTCAAAAAGAGGTTTAAATTTTCAATGGAAGAATGGGGGTGTATTTGAATGGTTGATGAAGTCTCTAGGAAGAACGAGGTACCTCAAGCGGATCAGCGATGCAATCTCCAAGGAAAGACCTGGGCCTGTATCTTGGATTATCGAGGAACAAAATTGCAGAAGGGAGCATCAATAAAGGATGAAAATTCATCCTCGAAAAATCTGTGAAATCGGGTCAAAACCTGTTCTGACATAAAGCCAGACCTCGGTCAGAGAGTTAACCGAGGTCAACCAAGGAAAGAACCTGGTTGGTCCACGTGGACCAACCAGAAAAATCCTTGGAAAAAAAGATTTATAAATTCATTTTAAAATAGCAAACGATTTAATTATTTTTAGTTATTAAATGAAAAATGTTCATTATTTTATAAGTTATTTTATTATGATTTTTATTTATTTTTTTGAGATTAAAAATTACAATTTCCTTTTATGGGTTATATACAAGTATATTAATCTATATATTTTAATGTTTTATTTTTATTTTGTGTTTTTAATTTTATTAATTCTATTTATTATTTTGTATATTTATAACTTAGTTTTATTAACTCAAATATACTTTTATTTTATTTTTATGATGTGTTTTATATACTTAAATAAATAGAAGTAATAATTATATAGGTATATTTACAGGTATTATACCTATGTATTGTACACAAGTATTTTATTTTTACATTTTATTTAGTATTTTATTTTTGTTTTATTATGTATATATATTACAAATAATATTTACAAATTTATAAAAATATAAAATTATAAAAATAATGAATAATAAATAAAATGAATATTTTAATCAGTCTAAGTATACAATATGGGTCTAAAACCCAACTTTCAAACCGTAGATCCACAAAATACAATACCACTTTCATTAAATAACTTTTTAAAAACTATATACAATTAAAGGTGATTTTGATACATTTCGAGTTTTTATTTGAGAGATACAGGTCTGGGAAGTTAGGATTCTAGACTCTTATTCAGATCATAACTTTTTATCTATAATTATTTTTATATGAAATTAATTTTGTATTTTTCTATATTTAATTATCTACAACTTTCATGTACAAAGTTTCTTTATTTGAGGTATAAAAAGTGGAACTAAAAATAGGTCCCAAAATGAATAATGAATGAATAAAAGGGAATTTTATTAGTTTTGTGGCCTTTATCTCCCCCCTACTTTATTCCTTGTCGACCTATTCATCTAGATGCCTAGGTCTCGGGGTTTCGGGTCATAAAAATTTTGCAATATTTTATTCTTTTTCTTTTCTTTTCTTTATTCTATTATTTTGATTTTAAAAATAATATTTTATACACTATTTACACATACATGCATGAATGATAAAATGCCTAAATTAAGGGTATTCACATGCATTTACTAAGGTTTTTGAGACCAAAATGAATGAATAATGATGATGAAATGTGGGTTTCATCAACCGCCCTTCACTCTATCCCCCTTGTCCTCTTCCTTCATCTTCTCTACTTTCATGCTAGTAAGAATTATTTTTATGAAAGACATATTAAAGATAGAATAGAGATATTAATAAAAATACTATCATTACAATTTCACTTCTTTCCTTTTTTTCTTAGAGAGCAATCATCTCGTTGTTAGTAATAATGATATATCATTCTCTTCTTCCTCCACATCCTCACATTATTTGTTGTGTATTGTGTTCAAGTTGGATGGTGTTTCTTTCTTTTGTTTAAACTCACGCACACAACGCATACAAATGCAACCCCCAGTCATCCACTCTAACACAAACACATAATATAACCCACACTTACACACACACATTAATCATACACACACATACTCTCCCCCCACCCACTCTAGCACACACATATACTAGCACTCTCGACCACTCTAACATACACACTCCATTTCACATGCAAAGATGCACGCGCGCACACACAGTAATACACACCAACACAAACACCCATACTAATTAACACACAAAAACATGGTCTTTAAAGCACACAAACACTACAACAACACACTCTAGATTCGCTTACACATATACACACACTATAGCACATACACTTATACTAACACACACAAACATGCACATACATATAGAAATACCATGCACATACATTTAGTACCTTACTGTATGATATGTGCACCAATATGAAAATAGTAGCATTTAGTCAAATGCATATAGGTAATTACAAACATATAACAATGTAATTTCTCATTTTATCATTTTTTTATCTTAGACATTTCATCATATACTTACAATGCATCGCAAATTTGATCGTAGTGAGCAAGATATGGGCTAACCCAAAGAGCGTATCATAAAGTTATATGACTAACCTCCATTGAAGTTTCTTAATCAAGTCATATTACCTAATCAAATGGAATAAACCAGAAAATATTTGCATTAGACAACAACACCAACCTATATAATATTTAACCAAATAGGTTAAGGCATAAAAGAGATATATATGGGGTAACTGTAAGAGGTGACGAGGAGGCAGAGATGCAGGAACAGGAGTGATGATAATGTAAGAGAGGAAGAGATGGAGTCTTCCATTTGTTGAGATGAGAAGATGGTGTTTTAAGTTTTCACAAATGAGGAAGAGAGGATCGAAATCAGTTTTGTTTAGAAGAGTTGTTGAGGACAATCATATCCTCTCCAAGTCTTCACAATGTCCTCGCCAGACTTTAAATAGGCGTATATTTCATGCCTATCTAAATTTCATTTGACCTCGAAACGTTGGCGATGATTGTCTTCGCCAACTGCCTAGCAGGGATATGTCCGTTTCAAGTCCTACCAACTTGTCCTCCAACTGCATATTTTCTTGAAGACTTAGTATTCACTGTGTTATTCAAGTCTATAGATTGAGATAGAGAAAGTAAGAGAATGTGCTAATAAAAAAGGTATTTTGCAATAAAGGAGTGGTCCTCCGTATATAAAAGTTTAAATAAAGGGAGTTGATCGATTACCAACGTCTCTTTTATCAAGGGTTGTCTTCCAATGGTCAAAGGACAACATTTACTATTTAATGTATACATAAAACTCATAGTAAATTGGCTAAAAAAAGACCAGTCGACTCGATTGGGATAGTAGACAAGTAATAGTATGTAGTGAATTGAAATTCCATGTTGGCTAGAAACTGCTAATGAATTCTTAATGAATGATCAATCTGTTGTACAAGAATAGTTGATTGAGTCAAATTAGTCGAATGAAATTAAGAATGGTCGATTGAAATGGTTTTGACCCCAACAGTAGGATGGGTCAATAATGTTGACTTGATGGACCTTGTAGACGTAGGTCGTAGTAGGTTGAACACCAACTTTTGATTTATTAATGGCACTTTAATTTAGGTTCTTTTGCAACATTCCTTTACGAAATAAAATCTAACTATAGAGCGTATTCTGCAAAGCATCTTCTTTTGGTTTGATCTAATCATCATTGCATTAGCGTAGTAATCACCATAAATTCGTTCTTGCGTATAAAAGCTTGGTAATGCAAAATCAATTGCTTGCATGAAGATCATGCTTGTAGAATATATTTAAATTATATAGAATAATCAAAATTTTCACTATAAAAACATTATTAGGGCTTGAAGTGATAACAATGCTCACATTGGTATGAAGAAAATTTTTCTAATGAAAAGATTATTTTATTTTTGGTTCCCACTTTGCGATGAAATATCTTATCATGCTTTGGTTTTGCTGGAATGAAAGGTGTTCTGGAAGTTGGGATAACAAGAGCTCTAGCGTAGAAATCATTTTTTCCAACTACATGATTTTTTCTTAACAATGATTAAGCTTTCACTTTTTATCTTCTTTCACAACTTTCCTTCAAAATAAAGATGATGAACTCGTAGCAAGTGATCTCCTTGAAATAGTCTTTTTAATGCTCAATTTGGGGATGTTGATGTCGAACGCAAGTCAATCGTAGAAAATGAAATTTTTCATAGGAGTAAAATACTTATATTTTTAGGCTCCTAATTTTTTATTTTTGACTTCTTAATATTTCTATCTGCATATTACATTTTATTGTGAATATAAATCATTTTAGTAACTCATTGATATTTTGGAGATTTTTTTATTTTATTATATATAAGATATAAATTGTATAATTTAATATTAGCATATAATATCGACAAACCTAGCTTTCTTATCTATGTACTTATATGGTATTATGTTGTTCTGTTATTTTCATATTTTTGTGATAAAGGAAACTATAAATTAAAAAATAAAAAACAAGTAAAAAGGATTTAAAATTGACCTTATGGAATTATATATTGAACTTCAACAATAAAATATATATGTACAATAAGGTGTACAAATATAATTTTCACAACTGAAATCTATTCAACCCCAAAGTAATTTAGGATTTAGATTATTTTTAGATATCGACTATAAAGGTGAGTGGAGTTCTATTGGAGTTCATATGCATCAAATGTCAAGGTGTGAATGTATGTATATTGATAATTAGAGTTTTAGTTTTATCGGTATTATATGTGCGTTATGATTTAATTTATTTTCTATTTTTATGTATTTTTAATAAGTAATTACAAAAATAATTAGGTTTTTTGGTGTTGAATTGTAACTGTATTAAAATCAAGAAGTATTATATTTATTAAAGACAATTATATAAAGGGATCCAAAACTTAAACTCAACCTTTTCACCTCTATAATATATATATATATATTTAAATTTAGCATTTTTATACAATGGTGTTTAAAGATGAGTTTGAATTATACGAAGTTTTATTAAAAAAAGAGGTACAATATTTGGAAGTCGGGACTTGGAAAATCTAAGTTTAATCTTTCTTCCCAATTATTAACAATGTTATCTTTGACATATTTTTGTTATTTTATGCACAAGATGCAGCAGTAATCATTTCAAAAGGAGTTTAAATGAATAATGTGAAGTTTATGTACATCATATACATGCATTTTATGATTGTTTTTGGACTTTTCTTGGTTTTCTTCTTTGTTATTTATCGACTAAGTCAATCCGATTTACTTTCTAGGTTATGTTCATAAATACGTTACGAGACGTTGTTTACTCTAATTGTTCTTGGTCAAATAGTACATATTTACATACATTACACTGTTCTAGTTTCTCTTCCTTTTTTCTCATTTTTGTTAATTTTGTAATAATAAAAAGTTCTTTGCAGAGTTGCTTCTACAATAAAGGGATTTGCAAACATCTGTCAAGGAATATGGGTCAAAATTCAAGTATAAAGTGTGCGAATTTTGAATTCATCGCTAGTTTAACTATAACCAGTCATGTGTTACTGGGGGTTAAGATATAAGTGAAGTGGTTTTTGGTGAGGTATATGTAGAGTTAAGACCAAAGAACATTGTGAGATTAGGTTGGGAAACTGATGCCTTGTAGTCTTATGTAACCTCACTATTGAGAGAAAGTATCCTTGATATGCTAAAAAACTTGTTAATTTTTGGCTCGAAATATAATATTCTACTCTATTGACTATTTGGCTCTAGCTATGCATGAACTTATCCATGGCTTTGCTAGGGAAATTCCCTTTACTAGACGAGAGGGAAGCCAGTGTTCACATAGAATATTTTCTGATTGTGGAGAGATTTAAATAGTAGTCCATCCAAAAGCGATGTTGGGGGAAAATATCTGAATGTTTATATCAGTTGAGGAATATTTAAATTTTATATGAATTAGTCCCGTTATTTCTAGAGTGTTTTCGTGTTGTCTAGCATCTTAATGTATCCCATGTGAATTTCCAAACAAACAAGCATGAGACTAGATTAAGGCGCCTTCCAACTAGTAATGAAAGCTTCGGCTTTTCTTTAAAGGGAAGACCAACCCTTCTTTTATATAGTTTCTAGTTGGAGAGGATGTCACTGAAGGCAAAGGAAGGTGCATTTGACCTAGTAGTTGACGCCTTCATGCCCCTCGTAATGAGGGAAGTAGTAAAAGCATTAAAGAGAAATCCCGACGAATGCTTCCGCATCAAAAGTAGGATAGACTTGCTAGTAGGGAGATGGTTGAGTACTACCCCTTACGAGAAGGAGGGACTCCAAGAAGGTCTGGAAGTTAGTAAGGAAAGAACTGTTAACTCTCACTTGTCGCAATAAGGGAAGTCTTAAAAGATTGAAGGAAAGAGTTCTGGTAGTTGTAGTCATTTCAGAGGTACTCCCACTTTTTGCTTCGTAGACTAAACGAGCTTGAAAAATCCAAAGAGTATAGATGGGGTTTGTAGTGTGAGAGCAGTGGTAGAAAGGTTAGATAGAGTCGGACCTCAGAGGCATGGCTTTGCAAAGCTAAGAGAGGCCGAATACCACACAACAACTAATAATTGTGATCTGAAATGCGAAAGTTGATGCTCTATTGCGATGCATACTGCTCTATAATTTGAGGAGAGTTGGTCACAGCTTCGTGCACGTCAAATCCGCCCTTAACCAAAGAGGATGGGAAAATCTTCCATTTCTTAATAAATCCATTTTCCATTAATGTTCTTTATTGGACATGATTTATAGTTCTTAATTTGTCTAGTTATGTTTTTGTGCTAAGGAAAATAACTCGCACCTTAGAGACCACATACCATGCAAAACTAGAAGATAAATGCAATGTAGACCTTGGTCTCCTTTCGTAGATCCTTCCTTATTATATTTGTTGTGAACTAACCACCATTACCACTCATCTTCGGGTCAAGTAAGGGGAGGAGTTCGGTCATCTCACGTGCAATTTTTTTTTCAGCATGCCTTCTAGTAAAATCTTCCTTCATCCTAATGAAATTTGTAGTCATTATTTTTTAAGAGAAATAGTGAAAAAGGTAGGGAGAGTTTATACATCAATACCTCACATTCTCCGTAATAGATCCGCATGACACATTGATAGCTTCATATGACTATTTCATTGGCAATTGGCTTGGACTATATGGTCCTTCTCGACATGGATGATCTTTCACCCTCTGTCTCATTTTATCTATCCCCTTAGATGCGAGTAATTGAAGAAATCAATAATAAGAGGAACCTCCTCAATGATGTGATCAAAACATGGTTAAAAAAAATATGATTAGTGATCTATTTTCCTATATGTTCAACCAATGTCCCCTATGGATCACTCAAGGTTTGGGATTGACCTCGAAGTCTAAGGATTTCTTGGATTATACATAACGATTCGGGTGGCTATTGCAGACCCAAAATGTTTAAGCTCAAGTTGTCAAGTAGTAATCTCCATCACTTATAACTCCTCTCACACTTTGAGGGTTTTTAATGTGGAACTATTTTTGGGTTTGTTACATTATGGTTAATGATCGTCTTCTGTTTAGCTAGTGTTCTTGGATCCTTGAGTTCTAATGTAGGCGACATATAAAAAAGAAATTTCACTACTCATCCCTCATAGCATACATGTAAGCGAATCAATACATGTGTGCATGCATAGTATGTGAACATTGTCTCTATAGATGTGTTTGTGAATGGATATTTAACAAGATGAGTTTATTGGCATGCACCTATCATATTTTTAAAGAAATCAACAATGGTTAGTGATTACATGTATGAATGATCTAGTAAATGATGAGTAACCATAAGCTGATGTTTGACAACTTAGACATCAATATTTTAGGTGGTATTTATTAGGATCAATTAGGCAATTAGTTGTTGCTTGTGGTGGCAATCGACGTTGCAAGAAGTCTAGTTACCAATAGTGATATAAACAAGCAACCACGAAGAACACACACGATTTTCAATAGTCTAATTTAAATATTTCAGAAGTATCAAAGTTGATCCAAACATGCATTCAACTACAACCAACCAACCACGAAGAACACACACAATTTTACATGAAAAATCCCCTCCAGTGTAGCCGGGGACCACGGTGATGAATATCAGATTCATTTACATTATTCATCATTATTATCTCTCTATCTTATATTTTATGTGTTTATTAATTATTAAAAAACCAATAAAAATTTGATTATTCTTATTGTACCTAATTAATTTAACATAATTTATAAACTAAAAATCCAAAAAATAATAAAAGATATAAAAACAAATAATTCTATTACTTGAAAGTAATTGCAAAAAATATTTCTATGTATAGTTGACTTTATCTCTCTTTTGGTTCTACATGAAAGTTGTAGATTTCATCAAGATCTACAACTTTTATGTTGAACAGTTTTTCTAGTTTAACTTATAAATATTTTGTTGTGATTTTAGATGTATTTATTCTTTTTCTCTGGAATCTGATTGGGCAATGTGGCACCATCTCAACACATCATGTGGCCAGCTCTTCATCCGTCAGCGCCTTTATCTTTCCGTCATTCGATCATTCCCGCCTTTCCATCCTGGTCTTTCATCCATTTGATCATGCGCATCCTGATCCTCCACCAGCACCCACAACTGTGCTATTGGATTCCAATCCAACGGTCCATGTGTCGTCTCCTACCTTGCACCTCTTCATGCCTTATCTCTTCTATCCGCTCAACAACCAAACTTCTACCCATTTTCCCAACTCCTTCACTCGACAACTACCTTCATTTCTTGGCCCAACCTCTAAATGTAACTTCCACCATTCACACCAACCTCCTAATAAACCAAAACCCTAACTTCCCTAATCAGTGGTGGTGGTGGTTGAAACCACCACTTGGAGCGCAACCACCACCACCACCACCATCTCAAAACTCCAGCTCTGCCTCTGTAACCTCCTATCCACCAATTCGCACATCATCTCCGAGCATCCCAACCATCCTCTGTGACAGAGAGAGATATGAATATAGTGCAAAGAAGGAGATAGTTGCCACTGAAATTCATGCCATATCAGATGTGCTGCAATACCTCTGCACTTGCTTGAGCTTCCTCATTTATCCACTGAGGTCAAGCGATGATTTCGAGAATCTGAAGCTCCAGATTTGGTTGAGATTCATTCATTTTCATCTCTTCACTTCAACACGATTCTAGGTAAGAACTTATACTTTGGTTCCTTGTTGTTTTCGTAATTTTTATTATGTGTTTTTATCTCATTAAAATATCATCTGATCTGCTACATACCTTTACCGATCATTCATTTTCCAAACGTAATCTCTAGTTGAATCTTCTCACTGCTACATATGTGTTTCCATCCTAACTCCATGTTCTTCTTCTACATTGAGAAGATCCACTAGGGCTCGATCCTTCATCTTCAGAAAGCCCTTCCAGTTCACCCCTATTTCCATCTCGATGGTTAGAATGGTATTCGTTGTTTTGGTCTAACGTTAGTCGGTCTTGATTGGCCGGAATTTTCATGCAACACCGTTCACTTCTCAGCCTTTAACAACCTACCATCGCCTCAACAAATCACTCCTTCCTTGAGCTTCGTTGGGGCATCAAAATCTTCGCTAGGTTGTTCCAAAGGTCACCAAATATGTGGATCACTAGGAATAATAAAGAGTAGGGTGGAGGGTCTCGTCGGAGCCCAGTTTTGTTTTCGTCGCACGCAGCGGAGCATGCCGGAGAAGAAGAAGAGGTGTTCGTTGGATTAAGCCCTTTGGGCGAAATCCTACAGACAAGATCTTGCCACGTATATCTATTTGAATTAGAGGTCCATGCCTAAGCCTCGATGCGTCTGAGGCTGGTCAGACCACTAGATCACTCACTAGCCCGAACCTATTTCAAATCATGAGCCAAGGTGTCACGTGTTGTGCACATTTGAGGGTGGAAATTCTATAGGCCCCTTCCAAGTTTTAAATAATGTAGATAAGTCTCTCTTTATGTGAAAATTATAAGTATGTACATCTGTTTTCTTATATTTGTTATTTAGTCCATTTGGACCCGTTTGTAATAGAACTTTATAGTTTTTATTACATACATGTCCCTGAATTGTTCATTTAGTATCTTGTGAAGCTTATTTCATTATTAATGAAAGTAGTGTCATTTGAAAGCTCTTTTTATGCTCCTTAATTTAATATCGCTTCTTCATTATTTTGGTTCATTATTCATATTTAATTATTTAGAGATCATATTTAGTTAATTCTACCTCATATTCATCTAGAACTTGATTAAAAATTGTGGTTGAAGTGCACCATTTACCAATCTGATTATTCATCAATTAATTAATTATTTTCAGAAGTTATTAAATTGATTAAACAAGAGCATTGTTTGTGATTGTGCATGTATTTTTTACAGTGCGTCATTATTTTTCTTATAATATAAGCTGCATAAAATAATTTAAAAATTGTATGCATATTGTATTGTGTATTTTTGACCTAGATAGCCTATAATTCATCTAAATAAATATTTGACTCACAATTAAATTAAATAATTTCTTGTGTCCTTATGTTCGACCCTGGACTTACCCATGTTGAAAATTAAGACGAGTCCTCCTTGCGAAGATCTTTGACTTGGTTCTGATCGATCACTATTTGGTCGTATTACAATGAGTGATAATTATAATTGTTAATTAGCTATTCATCAGATGGTACCGTTACTAGGGATGTGGCACATTGTTTAATTTAATTTTGAGTCAATTAATTATTTTAGTGAATTTTTAAGCTTTTAGGCTAGGCCTTGTATGTCGATTATCTTGTTGTAATTGTTTATTTGCTTAAGAATTGATTAGCTCTATGTCAAGCTAATTGTTTCTGGAAATTTCTAGCCACTCTCTTATTTTGTGGTAGGGCCCATCAAGCTGACAAAGTCTGAAGGATCATGGAGGCGAAGAGCTTGGAGCTCGAGCTGTTGACACTACTTTACAAGTTAACCCTGAAGGTAGATTTAGCTTAATTAAATAGACTAATCATTTGTGTACATGTTGTAAAAAATTGTTGTAATAATTGCCCTATTTACAACAATTCTCAATTGAGTTCTCATGTGTTAAAATAAAAGACCTTTTATTTATTATATTATTGTGTGGTTGTGTCGATAGTTATTCTTGACTTAGGTGTTGATTTAGATCAAGGCACCACAATTCAAATAGACATATCTTAGGTCATTTTCCCCTTATTTATAATCGTAACTTAGGATACACAAGTATATCTCATAAGATTCACTTACTAAATCTTAGGAGATTCATTGAGACACACGCAATCTACGTTCTATCTAGTCAAAATTAATTGAAATTATTCATCGCTGATAGAACTCCTACTAGGTGCGGCTTTTCATCGACTTACATCATATAGAGTAGATTTTATAAATTCAGTCTTGCATCCTCATGAAGACCACTGGGAATTACTGTAAGTATTCCTGAATGACTACATGCATCTTATAACTCGCTAAATGTATAAGATGATATGTATTCGTTGTAGCATGAGCACTTAGCGAAATACACAAAACTAGGTCATATGTCTCTACAAAGAGGACCTAGCTTTAATTTATAAATCTAGGAAGTCCAAGGTCGAACTCAAGGACACGAGCCATAATGTGATTATTCAGGTGTTTAATATCTATTCTAAGCGAATAAAAATTTATCAATGCAGACAAACAATGCACATCATGAATGAAATCGAATGTTGTTAAAAACATTTTAATGCATGTTAGTAATAATGCCATGATGAACAGATTGTTATTACAACAACACATGCAAAGATTCACATTAATATACCCTAGAATAATGTATCACACCTAAGAAATTTTATCAACTCAATCTGAGCCCAATAAAGCGATTCAAACTAGAGTAAAGTTTCATCTAATGAGCACAGAAGTATCTATAGAGACCCAAACAATATAATCCAAACAATATAATCCTTGTTTAACTGTCTAATCATAAAATAACTCATATCATATAAAAAACAACTAAATGAGGATAAAATGCCACTGAAATGACCTCATTTGGATAACGATGCTTAAGTTACTCAATAAAAAAACCAGGAACATAAATATAAAAAAAATAAAATTCCTTTCAGATAGGTCCCTAGAGGGACTAAAGTGCAAATAATGAAAATCGATTTTTGAAATTATTAAAAACCCCCTAACGGGGGAATTATTGTAATTAAGAAAAATCAAATGGGTTTATTGTAAGTAACCCATATCTGCACGTGAAGAACACATGCAACAAAGGTCGGGCAGAGGCTTGGCTGGTTACATGCGAGACTTTCCAAAAACCCTGACGAAGATGTTGGTCTCCACAGGAAGCACCGAGGACTTATTAGACGACGATTCGATGACTGTTCGTAGGAGGTCCTCCTCTAGAATGGAGTCACTTTGAAGAATCCAGCGATTGAATATGAGTGGAACTACAATCGTTAGCAAAGGCATAGCCGAAGAAGTCTATGTGTGTTGGAGTGCAAAGAAGAATGGAATGGGTGGTTGAGAAATACGAAGAAGGTGACAACCATGGTGTGTTCTTCTCCATGGAGAATAAGGTCATGATCTGAGAGAAATCAGAGTGAAAAATTGAACCCTCAGTGAAGATCCAGGTTCCTCGGTGAAGGCAAAGACCCATTTGGATTATTGTGTTCGAATTTGTACAAGGATAGAAAATTCAGAGAAAACAAAAAAATCAAAACCTAGCAAACCTGTAGGATTGAAGAAGCACACATGATGATTGATTGGCTTGGGCTTGAGGAGCATTCGGCCTTGGGGTCTTCGCTACACTCGCTCAGCCATGGCGAGAAGCTCGAACGGCAGCCGGAGCGCCGTAGCATGGCCATCTCGACCATGGGTCTCACCAGGCCAGAGGTCCTCATGGCCTTCATCAATCCTATGTAACCTATGACAGAGTCTAGGAGAGAATGGAGATTGGCTTATACATGGGTGGACAACCACCGACATTGAGCGATGGAGTAGTATTTAAAGGAGATGAAAGGAGAGGTTTGGGTGGTTTTTGTGGTGGTTTCAACCACTACCACCGACAAAGAAGTTAGGATTGAAGGCGGTTATGGAGTTAGCATGGAAGATAATAGATTGGTGAAGAGGATGACGATGGGAATTGGTCGAAATGACAGTCGAGGTGGTTGGAGAAGTTAAGTGAAGATGGGGTGGTTAGGCGGTTTGCACAATGGGAGAAATATGTGCAGGAGGTTGAAGGTGACTTCACAGCCGTCTGATCATTTGATCATACGGTCCTAATAAGGCCATAGCTGGCGGTTAGGATGGAGTAGATCCGAGGGTGAGGAACATAGCGGGTGTGGGTGTCTAGGATATCTTTTGATCAGATCGATCAAAGGGTCCTGAAGTGAGCAGGTAAGGATGATTTTAGGTTGTCTGATCAATTGATCAGAGGGCCCATAGGGGGGGTAGGTGGCAAGCTGAGGTTGGGACACATGTCAAGCATCTTTGAAGCCATGTGGCCCAATCAAAATTAAGATAAATAGGGAAAAAAGATAATTAGAAATAAAATAGTTAGAAGTCGAATTAGAAAAAGTGATAAACATGAAAGTTGTAGTTTTCGATGAGATCTACAACTTTCATGTAGAAATCAATAAGAGAAGAGGTCATATATACATAGGTAAAAATTAAACACACAAAAAAAGATTATAAAACTATTTTATTTTCTCATTTTTTGATTTTTGAATTAGAATTTATGTTATATTAATTATGTAAAATTTTATCTTATTTTTATTTAATTTTTAATAGAGAAGAAACATATAACATAGTGGCACAATAATATAATATAATTAGGATTAGTTATTTAAAACACAATTTAGTGTTTAATGTTAATTATTACTGAATCTTGACAATTAACTTAAGACAGAGTGATAATATTAATAAATTATGACGATAAATATGGTATTTATCACCCAACTATACTTAACTTAAGCTTGTCCTTTAGCTAATAAACAAAGAATCAATTTTGAGAGTTTGATTAATTATTGAGATCCTTGACATGTGCATGTGAGTATACAAGGCTCAAATTGACCTAGAACACTAGCTTCATAATTCCTAAGACTCTAAGTTGATACACATGTTAATCAAAAGGAATTCAACTCCTCTAATTGTCAGACTCTCAATGTACATATAAATAAGAAGTATGACTTAGTGTTGACTGCACTCATAAGAGTAGATTTTCAATATAACCAAAAATTCCATTCTTAGAAGCTCTCCTTAGGACCCATCCTCAACACTATGGAATATATATAGTCTTTCTTCAATCCACCGTCTCTTTAGTTTTTCAGACTTAAAAGGTGTAGAAGGTTGGTCAGATAATAAAGGAAAATTGGATTATGTCATTCTTTTTCTCTTCCTTTTGTTGGAACAAGGTTACTGTCAAGTGCCATTACTCAACACAATTATATATTTTATTTTCCAATCAATGTGTCCGTCGAAAGAGATTGAGCCCTATGTACTTGTTTTCCTAAGAATATATCGGGGTGCGTCTTTTTAAAGTGTCTAATATACTTGCACCCAAACTTGTAGCAACGAAGTATAGCCCTTTTTGATGTATTAGCCCAACTCATAAAAGCCTAATGATTTGGTCCAAGTATACACTTAAAGGTTGGGTGCGCGGACCTTAAATGTAAGCTCATATGATGCAGCTTTGTAATGCAATGAGATTTTCATCATTTTCATTTTTTTATGAGGGAACTTCCTTTCTTTTTGGCTAGCTCCACTGCTTTTACCAAGGATTGGTGCATACTGATGAACTTATTAATTTCATACCATCACACCTGGAACTTTAGGTCAAAGCCAAGAGATAGTATGAGAATCATTTCCCATACTATCTATGTTGCTGACACTTAGGATTTAAGGAATCCCTCATTAATTTTATCCCATCTCCAAGCATCATATAGATCAAGTCTAAATTCAAGCCTCAAATCCTAGTTTCCTCAGTGATACCTTGACTCGTCTCTATCATGAATGCAGTTGTGCATGTGAGTGATAGTCAAATTCTTTAATGGAAATTAAGCATGTAATATAACACACATATCTACTAAATAGGGAAGTGTGAGTAATTTAGTCCAAGATCCTAATCATTAAGACATGTTAACTCTAAATCTCTGGACTTCTTAAATCAATGTTAAACATCATCTCAAGCCTTGAGTTAATAGTGAAAGTGTCAAAGAAACATCAATTAATAAGTCAATCTTTTTGTGATTATTTTTCCATTTTTTGAATTAAGTTAGAGAGTTATGCAATTTAGTTATACTCAATTATACCCTTAGCTTTGAAAAGTTTTTTGGAAACTTTTTACAAACATTGTTACATATGTATAGAAATTTTCTAAACATTTTACAAAGATTTTTCAAAACAAGTAAAACCCCATTTTTCAAACCTCCGTAAAATATTTTTCAAAATAATGTCACATAAATATAAGTTTTCTAAATATTTTATAAATAAATTTTCAAAACATGTCAATCTATATTTTTAAAATCACGTAAAACATTTTAAAACTATGTCAAAAATGTATAAAGTTTTCAAACATCATTTTCAAAATATTTTTACAAAAATATGTTTCTAACAAATGTAATACGATACCTGTAGACCAAAGAGTTTAAATTTTTTAAAAATATGAGCTTTGGCTAAAGTATATATGTCCTATGTACGGTACTCCTCCCATACTTAGCTTTTGTTATGTCGTCACAACACAAAGTGATATGAAGCCATAGCTTGTGCTAATTATAAAGATTTGTACAGAACTGAACAAAGACCACAATAAGGGCGATTGAGTGAAAATAATAGTTAGAAGAATATAGGGACTCGGGTCCCATGTAATTAAATTGAAAAATAGCTTAAGTCAAGGAATGAAAGAAAATAGGTGACCCGAGGGGAACAATCAGAATGAAGTCAGATCCCTCCATACTTAGGCTAAAAATAAGTCTAAGTAAAAAGAATAGGAAGCTAAGGGAGAGAGGAATTGTGGGTATCTGAATCTCAAGATAAATGAATCTGAGGAGATAAAATAGAGCTAGGGTTTTGTGAGGTTTTAGCAGAGTTCAACAAGATCAAGCAAACCCAATTATTTCACCAACACACACACTGAAGACCAAAAATACAGTCTAATTATCTTGTCCCTTTTATTGGTGATAATCTAAAATTCAAATCCATGACAAGTAGATTTAAGTAGGATTTGAGCACTATCATATGTATGCGTCCTAATCTCAACATGTAAAATAATCCTACAAATAATGAGGGATTTGCTCTACCAATACAAGGTTGATTTTAGCTCCATTTTTATTAGGTCAACTTGCATTAACAATCCTATTTTTTAGTTATTAGGTCATCACTCAATTTAATCAATCTGAGAACATAAAGCATCGTCTACCGTCCAGTCTCATTTTCTTTTAGATACTAAGTGATAAAACATGGGGTAAGGATACGGGAAAAGTCATGCAAACATATATCTCATGATGTGTGTTCAAAAGAAAAACTTATAGTGACGCCAGCTCTCTCCATGCACATGCAGGACAAAATATATAAAAATACGTCAAAATGCATGCAAGTTGGTGAAAAATCTGCACCTAATCATGTGTTCTATTAGCGGGAAAAGAATCAAATTAATCTGAGCTAGGTTGAACGTAGATTAAGTGTATATCATGAATCTTAAAGATAAGTGAGTCTCTTAAGATGAAGTTAGTATGTCCTAACTTACGATCTAAGCATTATGAGTAATACATCGAGAGTAATGAGTCGTGTGCCTAAATCATAAGTCAAGCACTCAAGTTGAGTCCCACCCAACATGTATGAAACAGACTCAACATACAAATAATGTCATAGTCCAAAATAATTACATAAATATATACAAAAAAAAACATTATAATCTTTGAAATGCTTGAAGACATCTTTTGCGACTTCTCTCAACAGAAACTCTCCTTAGAGCTTCCAGCCTCCATTCTCTACGAGCATCCTTGATGAATGTGCCCTACCACAAAAGAGAATATATAAGATATCAAGGATTATCAAACGAATAAATAATGCATAAAACATAACATAAAGACCACAATAAAATATTACTATACTTAATAAGAATATAAAAACCTAAATAATCATATTATTGAACCCGTGTCCCTAGCAACAGCACCATATGATAACTCACTAAATGCATAAGATAATATGTATCCGTTGTAGCACATGCACTTAGCGATCTACACAGAACCATGTCAAATATCTCTACGAAGAGGACCTAGTTTTAATTTATAAATCTGGAAAGTATAGGGTCAAACTCTAGGACACGAGCTATAATATGATTATTCGGGTCTTTAGTATTTATGCTAAGAGATTAATAATTTATCTAGGTCAAAAACTTAGAGAGACAAACAATGCAGACAAGCAATGCACATCATGAATGAAACATAATGTAGTTTAAAATATTTTAATGCATGTTAGGAATAATGCAATGATGAATGGATATTACAATAGCACATGCAAAGATTCAAATTAATATGCCCTTGAATAATTATCAAACCTAAGTAATTTTATCAATTTAATCCAAGCCCAATAAAGTGATTCAAACTAGAGTAAATTTTCATCTATTGAGCATGGAAGCTTCTATAGAGACTCTAAGAATATAACCCTTATTTAACTGTCTAATAAGAAAATAACGTATATCATATCAAAGAAAATTAAATGAGGATCAAAATACCACTAAAATCATCTAATTTGGATAAGCGACGATCAAGTTATGCAATATTAAAACTAAGGGTATAAATATAAATACCATATATAAAAATCCCTACAGATAGGTCCCTAAAGGGAATAAAATGCAAATAATAAAAACCAACTTTTGAAATTATTGGAAACCCCGTACGTAGGGGCATTATTGTATGTTGAAAAAATCGGATGGGGTTTATTGTAATAAACCCATATCTGCACATGAAGAAAACGTGTGGCAAGGGTTGAGCAGAGGCTTGGCCGGGTGCATGTTAGGATGACGCATGGCGCGCCACCTTGCTTCGTTGGTGCTTCGATTCCAGTGAGGCTGAGGCTTGGAAAGGCGCAGATGTGGCCACTTCTCAACCATCACATTATCCCCAAATTGGAATGATCTGATGACACTTGTACCTCCTCGGATGAGCGCGGATGCTTACGGTGGTGCTAGAACTGGACTCTGGTGAATGTGCTTCTCCTCCTCCGTCTTGGTTTCACTTTGTTGTAGGTTGCGGGACCTTCCGAGAACCATGGCAAAGATGTTGATCTCCACAGGAAGCTTTGGGGGCTTCTCAGATGACGAGTCAATAGTTACGCATAGGAGGTCCTCCTCTAGAATGAAGGCACCTTGAAGAATTTGGCCATTGAAGATGAGTGGACCTGCAATCGTTAGCAAAAGCACAATCAAAGAAGTTTGGGTGTGTTGGCGTATGAATATGACTATGACGCTTCCACTCCGAGGGAGTAATGAATTAACTCTGGATTTTAGTGACTCCTCTCAATAGAAAAATAATATGATCTTGGTCCAAATGTTGGACAGTGATCTGAATGTGATTCATATGGAATGAAAATATTAGATTACAGATTTGATTTAATCAAATATCTATGGGAGGTTTACAGGATCTGGATTTGAGATGTGATCTCAATACACAAGTCGCTATATGTGGAACAATACAATCGCCATGTCCTTATCTCTAAGTATCTGCGGTGAAAGCGCATTGTTCTTGAAAGAGTTCAAGAAAAATTCCATTGTTGAATTATATCAAAGCATCGAGGGATGGATAATTAAATGTGATTTAATTATCATGAATAATGTGAATTTGATTCATATTATTTGTATGCATGAGAATGATAATCCAATGTAATTAAATGTGATTTAATTATTATGGATATGAATAATGTGGATAGCACAATCCAATTATTCATATTTATAATAAATGAGATTTATAATATATAAGAGAGAGACTATTATGATTTATATTTGTTAATTAACTATTGGTGTGAATAGGATTCACATTGGATGATTCATTGAAAATATAGTTTACATTTTGTTTTGGGATGTGAATGTGATTCACATTTTCCAATGGCATGATTGCAATATTCACAAGATAATTATGAATTGTTTTCTGAAATAATTTACAATAAATGTTGTTGTAAATTTTGGAGATATCATGAGATAATGAGATCTCATGAGATAATGAGATCTCATGAGATATTGAGGAGATAGACCCATCCACCTCAAGAGGGTGGACGACCACCAATCTCCATCAGGAGTAGGGTGGTCGTCCCCACCTTTTTAGGGGGTATGGTCAATCTTCTCATTATCCCCAAGATTGATTACTTAATTTGATTTGAAATTAATTATATTTATTTATCGATATATTAAATTAAATCAAATTAATTATTGTTGTGTTTTTATAACAACATCATCTCCATTGAAAGAAACACAAATCAATCTCATCCATTGATTTTATGGTGTCCATGGATTGAGATCCATGGACTCCTAAAATCCTATATAAGAAGAGGCACCCCTTGCTCTTCAGTAACGATTACGACAACTCTCTCTCTCATTATCATGCCAAGCCTTCTTCTTCTCCTTGAGTGGTCGTCCACTCTTCTCATAGAGAGAAGGTCACCTCCATTGTCGCATTGTCGTTGTGTTGCCACTTTGACGACTCTTGGGTCTCCGTATTCTTTGGTGTGTCTCGCTCATGAAGAAGATGTTCGATCTTGTGAGACGATATCAAGAGATCCATTGCTTGGACCAACAATTTGTATTGTGGGAAGCACGTGACTCATCTCTGCGCTCGCAAGTGTCACCTCTGACGGATCGGACTTAGGACAAGAGGTCTCTTCTCTTAGTGGCTCTATCGCAACCACGCTACAAGAGGTATTCATATATCTACTATGTGGTTAGGTGAAATGATCTAAGAAGTGTTCTTGGATCATGTTGTTTCATCAAATAAATTTTTTTAAATTCTGTTGCACCGAGTAACTAGTGCAACTAGTCGCTCTCGATCACATATGATGCGATCCTCACGCTTCTGTGATGTGCTTAAGGATTCCTTCATATCCTTCAGATCATCTATCTATTCTTTTGATGACTCAGAGATCCTTGCAGATCTGTCAGTTCCTACTTCTGTGGAATAGTTAAAGGATTTAGACGTCAAGTTAGACATAGCTTTGGCCAAATTACCACATTTCTTTGGCAATCCGACTTTATGTTCAACAAAGTTGGTGGCCAGCAGTACAAAGTTAGCACCGCCTTCATGCATCATAGAACCAGATTCAACGACAATTTAGCCTGATTTGATTGATGATACTTCTTTACCAGAGCTAAAGTCACAACCTCCGATACTTAGGTATTCCTTTCTTGCGATACTAAAGAGTAGATTCCTTGTCATCATTAGTTCTAAGCTGACTATGGAACATGAGTCTAGGTTGTTAGAAGTGTTAGAGAAGAATCACAAGGCTATAGGATGCACAATGTCAGATCTCGTGGGTATTAACCATGCTCTTTGCTCACACCATATTTATGTTGAGGATAATGCAAAACCTTCTCATGAATTTTGTAGGAGACTTAATACAAATCTTAGAGAAGTAGTTAAGAAAGAGATTGAGAAATAACATGGAGCTAGATTTATATACCCCATCTCTGACTCCAAGTAGTTGCCCCCCTTCATTTCATTTTGAAGAACTCATGCATTCATATGGTCATCAATGAGGTGGGAGTAAAGATTGCGACACGGATACCCACATCGTGGCGTAATGATGAATCACATTGTGGTGTCCATGGATTGAGATCCACGGACTCCTAAAACCCTATATAAGAAGAGGCACCCCTTGCTCTTCAGTAACTATTACGACAACTCTCTCTCTCATTATCATGCCAAGCCTTCTCCTTCTCCTTGAGTGGTCGTCCACTCTTCTCATAGGGAGAAGGTCGCCTTCATTGTCGCATTACCGTTGTGTTGCCGCTTTGACGACTCTAGGGTCTCCGTGTTCTTTGGTGTGTCTCACTCATGAAGAAGATGTTCGATCTCGTGAGACGAGATCAAGAGATCCATTGCCTGGACCAACAATTTGGATTGCGAGAAGCACGTGACTCATCTCTACACTCGCAAGTGTCACCTCCGACGGATCGGACTTGAGACAGGAGGCCACTTCTCTTAGAGGCTCGATCGCAACCACGCTACAAGGGGTATTCATATATATACTATGTGGTTAGGTGAAACAATCCAAGAAGTGTTCTTAGATCATGTTGTTTCATCAAATAAAATTTTTTAAATTCTGTTGCACCGAGTAACTAGTGCGACTAGTCGCTCTCGATCGTATATGATGTGATCCTCACGCTTATGTGATGTGCTTAAGGATTCCTCCATATCCTTCAGATCATCTATCTATTCCTTTGATGACTCAGAGATCCTTGCAGATATGTCAGTTCCTACTTCTATGGAATAGTTAAAGGATTTAGACGTCAAGTTAGACATGGCTTTGGCCAAATTACCACATTTCTTTGGCAATTCGACTTAATGTTCAACACAGTTGGTGGCCATCAGTACAAAGTTAGCACCGCCTTCATACAGCACAGAACCGGATTCAACGATAATTTAGCCTGATTTGATTGATGATACTTCTTTGCCAGAGCTAATGTCACAACCTCCTACACTTAAGTATTCCTTTCTTGCGATACTAAAGAATAGATTCCTTGCCATCATTAGTTTTAAGCTGATTGTGGAACATGAGTCTAGGTTGTTAGAAGTGTTAGAGAAGAATCACAAGGCTATAGGATCCACAGTGTCAGATCTCGTGGGTATTAACCATGCTCTTTGCTCACACCATATTTATGTTGAGGATAATGCTAGACCTTCTCATGAATTTTGTAGGAGACTTAATCCAAATCTTCGAGAAGTAGTTAAGAAAGAGATTGAGAAATAGCATGGAACTAGATTTATATACCCCATCTCTGACTCCAAGTAGTTGCCCCCCCTTTCATGTCATTTTGAAGAACTCATGCATTCAGATAGTTACCAATGAGGAGGGAGTAAAGATTGTGACACGAGTACCCACTTCGTGGCGTAATGATGAATCCTCACTTCATCACCTTTATTCTTTCATTTTATCCTTAAATCCCTAGCTAAATGCACGTATATAATATTAATTTATGAAAATAAACACTCAATAAATTGTATAAAATACTGTATAAATATTGTATTTAATTCTAAAATAAAAGAATAAAGGAAAGAAAAGAAAAAGAATGATGTGTCAAAGATACTGAGTGACCCTAGATCTTGAGACCCAGTCATCATGATGACTTTGTTGACAAGGAATAAAGTAGAGGGAGATAGGGTAGAGAAATTGTACATAAAATGCACACAAACCCTAGTTTTAAATTCATCTATAATTATTTTTTGGGACCCATTTTATTTTATTTTATTAGTTTTACACCTCAAATAATAAAACCCTTAGAATGAATATTATACATAAAATATAAAGAAAAATAAAAAAAATTAATTTAACTAAAAAATAAATCACAGTCTGCTCAGGACATGTAAAATAAAAGGCGTAATGAAAACTTAGCTGACTCAAAATTTACCAAATCACTAAAATTGTAAATATTATTTAAAACACATGTACATAATTAAAATAAATAAAACCATCAAAAATTAATTAAAATAAATCAATTACTTTAATACATAGATGAAATATACCCATATATACCTATGAAATATATGTACATAATTATTTAAGTACATAAATAAATTATAAAAATACAACAAAATACTTAAATATGTAACTAAATAAATTACAATTATAAATTACAATTATAATAAATACTATATAAAATTAGAATCATTATTTATGTTTTAATAAAAAAATCAACTAATTCATTTATTAATGTTTACGAATTTTACAAAGTATTTTGGATTCCTTTTTCCTAGTTGGTCCAAGTGGACGAACTAGGTCAATAGTACTGCTTCCCTTCTGAAACTGTCAGAATCCTTGAACCGATGACCTTCTCCCCTTTTCTATTCCACCTCCACTACATCTCCATCGATCAGACCACATTCGTGCAGCCTGATCCTTCCTCACCTTCACCCATATCTTAATCGCCACCTACCCCATCTCCCTCGCACGCCATATCGCCTCGAAAGTCAACGTTCATCGTCCTATAAACCTCCACCCTTCATCGTCATATTGACCCTGAACCCTCCTTGGCCATTCTTTGCCCCTCCGACCCTTCGCATGTCTTCTCCTTTGTGGCAACAAGCAGTTGACTGAGCATGGAGTGAGGAGGAGCGGCTATGGGAGGCGATCCAAGCCATCGCTGGAGGTCTCCGCTTGTAGGTTCTGCCTCTTCGACTCTGGTTGAATCACTGCCTCTTTCTTCCCTTTTCAGGTAACCTTTAGCATATCATGTCATTTCCATTCTTTACTTTCTACATTTAGTCAAAAAATTAGGTTAATTTGTGGATTCACTAGTGTCTTGGAGCTAGAGCTCCTAGCCAAAATCACTCTATTCCCAACCTGAATTGCATCAACACTCATCCCACTTCAGACTCCTACGTGTTCTATACATTTTCCATCATCTATCCAACATAGATCAATCGTGGATCTAGGAATCGAGCTCCTCCTTCCAAAACCTCACAGGAGCCTTCACCTTTCCATCGCAAAGGTTATGGGAAAAAAACTTTAAGCACATCACATAAGTGTGAATATCTCATCATATGCGATCAAGAGTGACTAGTCGTACTAGATGCTCGGGAAAGCAGAATTTTAAAAAAAATGATGAAACCACATGATTCAAGAACACTTCTTGAATCGTTTAATCAAGATCACAAACGAGAATTAGGGTTATCTCTTGAAGCGTGCTTGTGATTGTATCTCCAAATGAAGAGACCTCCTGTCTCAAGTCTGATAAGACGAAGATCACACTTATGGGCACGGGGATGAATCTCATGCTTCTTGCAATCCATGTTGATGATCCGAACAACAAATCTCCTGATTTGATTTCATGAAATCCGACATCTTCTCCACGAGGGAGAGACATCGAAGAAGGCAATGATCCATGAGTGATCGAGTTGGTGGCACAACGACGTAGCGACGATAGTGACTTTTTCTCCAATACATTGCCGACGGCCACAAGTGAGAGAGAAAGAGAGAGGACTATTGGAGAGAGAGTTCCTCAAGGTAATGTGTGTTAGCACAAAATGCTAGAGCTACCCCTCCTTTTATATTAATTAGATGTCCATGGATCTTAATCTATGTGCTCATACAAATACAATGGTATCGATTTGTGTTTTCAATCAATGGTCATGATTTTATTGTATTAATTTACAACAACAATTTTTTTCGCAATAAAATAAATTAAATATATTGAAGAATAATCAACATATTTCAATTTAAATCAAATCAACAATGATGGAATGGATTGGAAGGTGAGCAACTCACCTTCCATACTTAGAGTGGATGATCACAAGTTGAGATCTCTCAACTTGGCCATCCTTCCCATGTATGGAAAGGGGAGCCTCATCTTTCATATTTGTTGAGATCTTAAATCTCAACAAATCATTCATATATACAATAACTTTTATTGTATAATTGTTCACCAAAATAATTCCAAATTACTTTATGATAATTTCAATCATGCCATTGATGAATTGTGAATCATATTCACACATCCAAAACAAAATGTAACTTCATTTTCAGTTAATTATTCAATGTGAATCCAATTCACATCAACTATTAATTCGTAAACATAAATTACAATTATCTCTCTCTAATATATTATAAATAGTATTTATAATATCCTTGAATAATATGGATAGTGTTATTCATATTATTCATATCCTTGATAATTTTATCACATTCAATCATCTTGGATGTCTATTCTCATGTGTCCAAACAATAATAATCAAATTCATATTATTCATAATTATTAAATCACATTTACTTATTCATTTTGCTAAATGCTCAGAGGCACTATCAATAACATAATTATTCTTGAACTCAAGAATAATGTGCTTTCTCTCCGGATACTTAGAGATAAGGACATGGCGCTTGTAAGTTCCACGTATATTGACTTGGATATTGAGGTCATATTTCAAATCAAGATCTTGGAGACCTCTCGAAGATGTTTGATTAAATCAAAGTCATAAATCTAATCTTCTTGTTGCATATGAATCATATTCAGATCAATGTCCAATATTCGGACCAAGATCATATTACTTCTCTATTGCGAGGAGTAACTACAATCCAATCCTGTTTCATCACTCCCTCAGAATGGAAGTGTCATGGTTATACAATTGTTTATAATCACATCACCCTAGAGTATTCCTAATACTTGTACATCCTTCATACTGAAAGACCTAGAATAAACCTAAAGTTTTAGGTCAATTACAATTGTCTTCTTTAGGGTTTTATCATTAAGTTTCTCATTCGATCATTGGGAGTTGCTATAGATCATATAATTTCCAAAAGTATATATCATACGTAAGTATTGATAATATACTTTCCAAAAGCATATATCATACCTACAAATTCACTCAAGCTTCCAAAGTGAGACGACCGTGCTTGAAATTTGATCCCAATATCTAATGAGTGAGCTTATGTCTTCCGATTCAGTAATGAACCTGTATGATCCTTTTGAGATATCGTATTACTCATATTTCCTTGTCTGCACACCATCTCATTGGTGTATAGACCTTGATTAGATCATCAACCTATCGGTATGCCAAATGTACGTACTCAAACATATAGTAACACATCTGGCTTAGGTTAGACGATGTGTGCCTATATTGTGACAGTATACGACATAAGTCTTGGTTATCTGATCTCATTAAGTCAACTTTTTATCCTAACTTATATAACAACTCTATTCCTCTGCAGAGGACCTGCATCAAGAGGTCGGTTAGATATCGTCCTGTAGAGAATAATTGCCATCTTCCTCTCTAGCTGGAGATCCTCTCTTAACAATCACTTGGCGGTGCTTGATGAGTCCTTAATCTAATTCTTTGGATTTTATCCAAGCACCAGCATTTATGATTCAACATTTGAATAATTAGTTGTATTGTCAACACTTGTATATGAAGTACTTTAGACTTTATTGCTAACATCCTTCTCTCCATGTCATGATCCTTAGAAGCTTCATCATATGAAGTCAGATCGTTGTCAGATTTGTATGACACATGGAATCCATACCCTTTAGGTGGTCTCATTACCCTCAAACTAATTTGAAGAGGTATGGGTGTTTCATCTTTAATTGTCCTTTTAATTTCCAAGTTCAGGAGCTGCATAATCTTCTCAAGATTCAATTAGTTCCTTTAGTTTATTTTCATCTTTATTCTCAAGAAAGTCATCCTCTAAGAATCATATCCTTAGAGATGGAATATTTTAAGAATATCAAGGTCATAAATTAGGTATCCAATACCATCCTTTATATTCCTAATGAAGTAGCATTCTCTAGTGTTAGATTCCAGCATTCTTGTATCCATGACATTGTTATGGAGCAAGCAACCCTGAATCCTCAAGTGTCCAACACTAGGCTAGGTTCCAAACCATAGCTTATGAGGGTTTTCAGGTTTAGATTTGCATGGAATTTTATTAAGGATACATATTGTAGAATCTACAATATATATACCTGAAAACTAAAAGCTAGTTATGCTAAGAGTCATCATTGATCAAATCATGTCACACATGATCTAATTGCATCTCCTTACGATTCTGTTAAGTTTATGTATATTAGGAGTGAGATAGGAATGATATTCCTTTCTTCATAAGGTATTCCTTGAATTCATCTAATAGGTACTTGCCCCCCTTGTTAGATCAAATTTATTTCATCTTCCTTCAAACTTTGGTTCTAAACCAAAAATGTGAAATCTTTGAACATTTCAAAGGTTTTTAAGATTAAGGGAAAAAATCTCATATAAAAAATAATCATCAATAGATATCACATATCATTAGTGTTTATTATGATACAGATGTTCCACATACATCAATATGTATGAGATCTTGAATACATTGGCATCTAACACCATTCATTGAGAAGGTGCATAGGACATTTTTACTTTGAATACAATATTCACAAGCATGTAAGATTTGAAATTTCAGACAATCTATAGTTTCTTCTCTTACTAGTCTATTGATCTCATCAATAGACATATGTCCGAGGCTTGATGCCAGATCATTGTCTAATGATCTCCATCCTCCTATTGATCTTTTTAAACTTTAAATTTCCAGTATTTAGAAAGTTGATGAACCATTCATTAATTTTCTAATTTAGCAGAGTCCTCTAGATGTTAGATTACTATCTCAATAAAACTATCATAACTCTTTATGATAGGTCTATTCCAGAACGCATGTTTATTTCCAATATTTAGAAATAAATAATGAATGTGTTCTAATATCTAGGTCATAGAGGCATTATCTAAGACTAAGGGCTCTCTTACTGAAAATATGTAGTCTAGCTATCCAATGGAAATTGTTGCAACAATTTCATCAACATTCATGTGGATGACTATTAAACCTTAAGATCAAAATTTTCAACCTTCTAAAATGTATGCAACCAATTGCAAGTAATATTTGAAGAATGAGATACAATTATTAGAATTTTATCTTATCTAATAAGAAAGTCAATTGCAATTATTATATGTAGATGTACAATATGTTGATGCACTATCTAAGTCCTTCTCCAAGGATCCTAGATAGTCTAGATAGTCATACTATCAGTACATCGGCTTATTGTAGTATTGGCATTCATCCAACTCTTTAGATGTCATATGGAAGTCACAAAAGTACAGTCAACTATTTGACCTTCCTTCTTACTTGGGTCTGACCCATGCTTCCACTGCGCTTCCTTCGTCTACAAACAACCATTGCTTAAGACAAAGAATCTCCTATGTTGAAGCCAAAATATTTCAATATAAGAGTATTTCAACATTTATACATGCTTCATTTAATTCATACAATATGAATATTATGAGGCTTCATGAATGACTTGAGTATAGACAATAGAATGATGACACTCATCATATCTACATCCATCTTAACTCTTAAAGACATAGGTTGAGGTATGTACTCAAACATTTTGAATACATCATCTCTTATAGATCCACCATTCTGCATGATGCAATGAACTATGTCATTCGTGACTAAATGTCAAGGGCACATATGTATGTCAGGACATCTTCTTAGATTCTTATAAGGATTATTTGACAATTGCTATCATCATCGACATGTCACTTCCAAAGTACATTCGATGAGAGATCAAGACTATAGAGACATAAAAAACCCTAGGTTGTTGTCCTATCGTCCATTTAATTGTCATTCCTCATATTGTGAGGAAACTTGCACATTGCAACAACATACAATATGTATCCAACTGCAAGTACAATATCTTGATCATGGATCCAATCCACGATATTTTACTGGTTATTATTGAGTATAATTTTGAGTGGGTTTAATGTTGGTTATCTGAAATAAGAAATATTCATATAAATACATATTTTACTTTGACTTTGAATTTTATATCAAAGTTTTCTTGTCTTGTCAACTCTGAAAGTGCATTCTCTTATTCACTTTCAAAGTAAGAGACATACTTACCATTATATCTCAAGCAAGATCTATGATCTCCTTTCCTACATTTGTTACACACCAATAATATGAGAAAATGCAACTCGGATAAAAAGAAGTGGGAACTCGTTTCGCCTTGCGAGTCCAACTAGCATTTCCCTATTCGGTCTTTAACCTGGGCCCACCACCGCTAAGGTGATGTTAACCCATGTAAATGAACCAATCATTAATAGGATTAGAACTCACTATACACAATCAATATCTCCCTAATAACATGAGGAACCGATATGGGGTCACTACGCATACGGCCTTACTCTTTCGAGAAGCAAGGAGCTCGACTCATGTGTGCTTGCATGTAGAAGCTGTCACTTCAGACATGCGTCTCAAACATATAATCCATGGAAAAGGAACCCTTCTCCTTGACAGGAGACCATGGATGTCATTTATATAATCCTTCATATCATGTTCAAATTTTAATTAACTATTATGAATAATATTCATATAACCAACTCTTCCAAAGAAATTACAACTCTATTCATAATAGAGTGTTTATTCTAATTGGATCTAATTCATTTTTTCATAATAAATCAATTATCAATCAATCAATTAACCAAAACATAATTAGGTTTTTCTTGATATTACTATATAAGCATACACCCTCACAAGTACATATTATTTTGTATTTTAATAATTAGAGTACAACTTGATTTACTTATATTATTCTTTCCTCAAAAACAGATCCGATCAGTACACTCGAGTTATGTTGTGAGGGAGCATTTCCTTAACATGTAAGGCGCTAATTAGTAAAATAAGACATCATATCCGGACTAGACACCTACACCATTCCAATTGAGAACAATATAAAATAATGCCAATGTACTTACGGTTCTATCTATCAACTTTGATGACCGACATTATACTATATATAGTAATCACTCAGAGATTTAGGCATCTTTAAAAAAATTTTAAGGATCCTAGATTTCTAGTCGTATCAAGCAAACATGTTCTTAGTTTTGCATTTAAAGGTTGTCCTACAACTATTGTCGGATAAACTAGGGTCTTTATGAAACATACATGCAATGGCCAATGATGATTAATCAATTATTTTCATAATTTCCATTACTTCCATTGAATAATAAACACATTAAACAAAGAGATTTGAGGATCCAATCATCATCCGACCCATCTTCACTCAATATGGAATATCTAGGCAAATAGAGTCAGAATCACGTGAAATAAATTTGAGCGGTTTGCTTGCTTGATTCTCTACTTATTCCACGTGTTTATTTCATATTTTATGATGGAGAAACAATAAGCAAAATTCATTTTCTTATTGATCCGTGAATACATGCAAAAAACAATATCGGGGAGGGAAATTTTCGAATTATATTTATGCACTTTTGGTACCAATAAGAGGCTATTGTTTTGGGGACATATTTAGACTTTCTAAATACATTTTAATAACAAAAAAACATGGCCAAACAGTGAGTGAACAACAAATTTTTATTTTAGTGAAAACCAATTCGAAACTTGCATTTAATGTAAAACAATGAATCCCTGCGCATCTGATTCACAAAACCTTGTTCACCTAGAATTTTATATCATATCCAAGACCTCGACCAATGCTATGATACCACTTGAAGGTTATGGGGAAAAACTTTAAGCGCATCACATAAGCGTGAAGATCGCATCATATGCAATCAATAGTCACTTGTCATACTAGTTGATCGGGGCAGCGGATTTAAAAAATGTGATGAAACCACATGATAGAAGATATTGTATCTCTAACAAAGAGACTTCCTATATCAAGCCCGATCCGATGTAGATCGCAATTGTGAGAGTAAGGATGAATCACATGCACCCCGTAATCCACATTGATGATCCGAGAAACGAATCTCCTGATTTTGTCTCACAAAATCCAACATCTTCTTCAGTGGCAAGAGGCACCAAAGAAGGTGGCGATCAATGAATGGTCGAGGCAGCGATACAATGGTGTAGCAACGACGGTGATTTTTTCTCCAATTCAATGTGGATTGGCCCCAAGTGAGAGAGAAAGAGAGAGGGGACTATTAGAGAGAGAGAGATCCTCAGGGGAATGTGTATTAGGGCTACTCCTTTTATATTAATTTGATGTTCGTGGATCTCAATCCATGTGCTCATACAAATCCAATGATTGACATTGATTTGTGTTTTCAATCAATGACCATGATTTTGTTGTATTAATTTAGAATAACAAATTTATTGGCATTATAACATATTTCAATTTATATCAAACCAACAAAGATTGAATGGATTGGAATGCGAGCAACTCACATTCCATACACTAAGTGGATGGCCACAAGTTGCGAGCTCACAACTTGGCCATCCTCCCCAGTATGGAAAGGGCAGTCGCATCTTCCATATTTCTTGAGATCTCAAATCTCAACAAATCATTCGTATATACAATACATTTTATCGTATAATTATTCACCAAAATAATTCCAAATTATTATGTGATAATTTCAATCATACCATTGATGAATTGTGAATCATATTCACATATCCAAAATAAAATGTAGTTTCATTTTCAATTAATTATTCAATGTGAATCCAATTCACATCAACTATTAATTTGTAACCATAAATTACAATTATCTCTCTCTTATATACTATAAATCACATTTATAATATCCATGAATCATATGGATAGTGCTATCCACATTATTCATATCCTCGATAATTAAATCATATTTAATCGTCTCGGATGTCCATTCCAAGGTGCCCAAATAAAATGAATCAAAATCATATTATTTATTATAATTAAATCACATTTAATTATTCATTATTCTCAATGCTTAGACGTATTATCAACAACATAATTATTCTTGAACTCAAGAATAATGCGCTTTCTATACGGATACTTGAAGATAAGGACTGGGCGATGTACTTTCCATATATAGTTATTTGGATATTGAGATCATATTTCAAATACATATCCTAGGGACCTCTCAAAGATGTTTGATTAAATCAAAGCCGTACACTACAAAAAATGGTGGGATTGGCGTACACAGTCTACCGTGCACTAGGCGAGCACATGTGCTCGCTCAATGCCTAGCGAGCACTTAGGCTGCAAAGGTGCTCGCCGGCATGATCACCCATTTGAATTTGGAGGCATGGTTAAGTTTTAGTAAATGGGCGAGCACATTAATAGCACATGTGCTCGCCCGGTTGTTCTCGCCAAGTTGAAATTAACGGCGCGGAGAAAAGGGCGCGTGGCATTTTAAGGGAGAGCACATTAAGAGCACGGGGCGAGCACGTAAGTGTGCTCCCCCGCACCCGTAAACAGAACGCAGTGCGTCCGCATCCCCTCATTCTTGCGCGACTCACTTCCTGTGTCATCCCCTCCGGCGATAAGAACTCCACCGGTAGTGCGTCGAGGCCTTCCCTTTTGACCATTTATCACACATACACCCCTCTTTAGGTATATCTTATCATCCTTTGTCTTTATTTTGCGTATTTCATTCCTTTTCATAGTTGTTGTAGTAGATTTAGGGTTTTGATATTTTTATTTTTTGTTCTTAAATTCATTCTCGTTAATTGTTAATCTTGTTGCTTATGCTTATTATAGTTGTTCAATATGTAGTTTTACTTAGATTTGAGTAAATGTTTCTCTAATATAGATGAAATATTTTACACATGTTAAGTGCTTGATTAAATGACACAACAAGTAAAGTGTTTAAATAGTGATGTAGGTAAATGTTGGTATAAGTGGGATGAGAGATACATTAGTTTAACATTAGGCTCATATATTAGGTTCATTGAAAAGTGTCATAAGACTAGTTTAATAACATTAGGAATGTTGATATATAGAAGTGCCAAAACACTTTTTTCATAACATCAGGTTCACTGAAAGAGGTGATGTGAGATACAAATCCTTTGAGAATAAGAATTATTTAGTTAATGCAAAATTAGACATTTATTTAAGTCAAAATCATTGGTACGTGATAATTATAACTATAAACAAAAATTTTGCTTCTGTGGTAATTTATTATCACATTAAATTTTAGTTAATGCGATTAAGTATATCACATTAACTTATAGTAAGGTTTATGATAAGTCTAAAATATTATCCATTAATTTTTAGAAAATCGCACAAAATCATTCACACACAGTGCGTCCCTCCACACCGGGTGGTGTGTGGCCCTGCACAACGGGAGGCGTGTGCAACACATTGAAGGATTTGATCACCTCTAACTGTGTTATATTTTTTTTATTTTTTCACAACACTATTGGACTCACTTTCAGATGTTTATCCCAGACCATTGGTCGTGGATTTTGATGTTTGCATGTTTAAAATTCATTTTTTGCAGGTGCCCATCAACTATTAGTGACCCAAGCACTGTATTAGGCACTAAATTAGGATCACACTTATACCTATCCCATCGTTAACCAACCAAATTTATGTAATTGCCCGGCTAATATAAATGAATAAATATTTTAAGATTATTTTATATTCCCATTTGTAGCACGTACAAATGTATGACGTAAAGTGATCTTAAAGTATTACATTTATGTTAGCTTTCCTTAGTTCGGAGATCCCAGACTAAGGGGATCCGTTAGGATTCAAACTTACTAAAAGGTGATCGTTGTCACAAGCTCTTTATTTCTTACGGAAACTCGGTTCATAACTCCTTCCTCTTCGGTATACCAAAATAATCATAATTTACTATCGAAATAATCACTAATATGATTATTTTGAAAGTTGATTGCGATTGATATATGAGGTAAACGAGAGAGGTACAGGGTTATGCTGTCGAATATTCCTTAGAAATAAAGAAGCTTGTGACAACGATCATCTTTTATTAAGTTTGAATCCTTATGGACGGGCTCAAGTGATAACATAATTAAAACACTTCTCTTCTCATCTTTTATCTCAATAATAGGATACGTTTAGGTATTCCTGACATATTTTCCTGGATTTGACATTATAAATTATTTAATTCAGGTTTATCATTATGACAAAAGAGAGTGGATGTACAACCGTGTAATAGATGGACGTATAGCAGATACCTTTCAAAGAGGTGTTCAGGAATTTATACAATTTTCTTACGCGCAAGGTTCCCGTGTCATAGATTCAGATGGAAATATTTTGTGTCCGTGTAGAATATGTCGTCTAATGAGGAAGAGATCAAAGGATGAAACTCAGTTACATCCTTATAAAATGAGTTTCATGGAAGGATATCAGATTTGATGGTGGCATGGTGAGGATTACGAAGACAAGATGAATGATGCGTAAGAAACTCACAATAGTAATCCTTTTGCAGATATGGTTATGGACGTTCCGGGTCCATATTTTAATGCTACTTTATTAGAAGATGACGAACCCTACAGAGAGTCTGTAGAATTTTACGAGCTATTGAAAAAAGAGGAAGAGCCATTGTGGTCAGGTTGCAAGAAAATTCAAAACTTTCTACGGTTTCGGATCTTCTATCGATGAAGATGGAGTACAATATGACCGATCATAATTTTGATGCAATGCTTAGGATTATCAAGAAAATATTACTGGAAGATGGAGAATTACCTGATAATTATTACAAAACGAAAAAGATGATGCGGAAGATGGGTTTAGCGGAAGTTAAAATACACTCTTGCATAAATCACCATATTTTATATTACGGTGAACATTAGCATTTACAACGGTGTCCTGAATGTAACGAGCTCAGATATCAAGAAACTAGTAAGAGTGGGACAAAAACCTCGAGAAAGATTTTACGTTATTTCCCGTTAACTCCGAGATTGAAAGGACTATATTATTGCAAAGAATCGGCAAAGTACATAACATGGCACACGGAACATAAAGTCGATGAGCACATGGAGCATCCCTCCGAGTCTGATTGTTTGAAAGTATTGATGTCAGCTTTTCCTACATTTAACGAAGAAAATAGGAATTGCGTTATAGGTTTATGCATAGAAGGGTTTAATCCTCATGGAAGAAGTAAAGATTACTCTTGCTGGCCAGTAATGACAACACCATACAATCTACCTCCATGGTTATGTAATAAGCGACAGTTTATGTTTCTTTCGTTGTTGGTACCTGGACCTACTGAAAAACGAGAATACGAGAGCTGCTAAATAATGGTCTGACAGGTCAGACTCACTGTCACTGAGGCGACTACTCACGTCTTCACGTTCGTCAACAATTAACCCACACAATCAATCAAGCAATCAAGAGCAAGGATTAAAATTTAGTATACCCTACTAAGAATGTATAATGGCAAGTAATAGGGGTCGAACACAGGAAGCACGTGGTAAAGTAAGCAGACTAAAGGTCAAGTACTGTGTTTAGTGAACTACTTAGCCAATTTGGACATTTTTGTGGGTTTTTTAATTTTTAATTTTTAATTTATTTTTATTTTTAAATTTTTATATTTTGATTTTTAATTTTCTAATTTTATATTTTTTATATTTTATTTTTTTATATTTTTTTATAAATAGAATATACATATAAAGAAAGGAAGAGAAGGACAAAGTATTTATAAAAATAGATAAAAATAAGGAAAATTCAGAAATAAAATATCTTTAGGCTTTTTATATTTTTCTAATATTTTTTGTGATTTTTCTAGATTTTTCCTAATTTTTTGGTATTTTTAAAGCCAAAAATGCTAAAAATAGTGAATAAAATAAAAGGCTGAAACTAAAATGGAGAAATAAAATAACAAATAGTAACAAAAATTCTCCAAACTAATTTTAAAATAAAGATAATAGAACAGAAAAAATGTAGAGATAAAAATGGTATTTTTGGGATTTTTGTAGAATTTTTAATATTTTTATGAATATTTTTGGGCTTTTCTAATTTTTAGGAATTTTCTTTTATATTTTTTTACTGATTTTTAGACTGAAGTTAAAACACAATAAAATAGGCAAAATATATGTTTTTGGGAATTTTTTGAGGTGTTTTTATATTTTTTATGGATTTTATGACGCATACAGGTGCTTAAAATGCTTGTTTTTTATTTTTTATAAATATTAAAATGCAATAAAAATGAAAAACAAAAATATGGGGTGAAAATTCAATATATCAAACACACAATGAATTTTTTTGGTAATTTTTAGGGACTTATAGATGCATGAAATAATTAGATACAATAAATAAAAACTACACACAAGCAAGGGGTATAAATGTAATTAGTAAGAAACTCAGGTGCTTGCGTGTAATTTTCACTCAAAATAAATAACTATTTAACAAAATTTCAGGTTCAATCCTAAATAACCAAATACGTAAGGGGCCCTATGCAAAAATGCCAAGATCATGCGCCCTGTGCATGTGACCTGGCGGGGACCCACTTGCAATTATCAAAAAATTAGGGGGCTTAAATGCAAAAATACCTGAAATAATCATTGTAATTAAAAGTTTGTGGACCAGAACGCAATACCCAAACAACCTAGGGCTTCCCTACAAAAATGCCAAGTCACGTGCGCAAATCACGGGACCTGGCAGGGGTCAAAAAGGAATATCACAAATCCCCAGGGGTCTCTACGCAAATGTTACAAAATATCTCAATGGTAGAGGAAATTTTAAGGTTTAATTTTAAAATACAGAAAATGCGAGGGTAAAATTTGCAAAATACCCTCGGGCGCAGATCAGTCGGTGCAGCGCGCCACACTAGTCCACGTGTCAGCACAGGAGCGTGCGATACCAGTTCAGCACAAACGGCCTTGATTAGATCAGGCAAGATAGATCAACTGTGTAGAGGCTGCCGTGATCCGACGGCAGCTACGCTTTGGGAAGATCCGACCAGATCCGACGGCGGGAAGAAGATGATGATGAACAGGGAGGAACTCGCTAGGAGGCGAGCTTCCCCGGCCCCGTCCTTCCTCCTCCGATGCTATTCTGGCTTCCAAAATGGCTGGGCTCGTTCCTGCAGGCGTTCTATGAATACTGAAGGCCTCAAAAGACTCCGGTGAAGATCGGAGAGCTCCCAGGTGGGCGGCGGAGCACACGGGTCTGAGCTCCCTCCGGCGAGTTTCCAAAATCGTCCCCAAGCTCGTATGAAGCTCCTGACCTGCAGAAAGAGCACGGGGGTAAAATGCCCCGACTCCGCGGAGGGTGAACGACGAGAAATGCACGAGATGGTTAGTTGCGGAAGGTGGCCGGAGATGCGCTCCGGCGAAGGATGTGACTGAAAGATTTGATGATTGGAATGCTATCCTAAAGATGGGATTTTGATCCTACAACTGCGGGGGACTTGAAGATGCAAAATACATGAAAGAAAGTGAAACGAAAATGCTCATCGGAGGTGCACCATGACGAAGTCGATGGGTTGGCTCCGGCAAGGTGGATCGAGCTCGATTCGACACCGTGAGGGCTCCTGGAAGGTGGGTTCGACTCCTGCTGTCACCAGGAGGAAGCTGAGACCCTAGGGTTAGGCCTTTTTGGTGGAAGAGCGATCAAAAGAGAAGGGAAGTCGGAGGCGTCCTTTTGTAGGGTTGACGAAGTGGCGTCAAAGAACGAGGCGCACGAGGCGGAGTAGTGATCCAAAGCCCAATATTTCATCTGGGCGTGTATCATATAAGATTGGGCTTGAAAAGTCATGAAGGGTCGAACACGATATGGTGCAAGGCGTGCCCTCGAAGAAAACGAGAAGACGGGTCAAAAATGCATTCTGACACATCCCATACGTTGGGCAGAGAGTTGACCATAGGTCAACTCTTGCTGCCCCCTGGTTGGTCCATGTGGACCAACCAGGAAAAAAACTTGGGAAAAACTTGTAAATTCGATTAAAAATATAAGATGATTTTATTAATTATTAGTTATTAAATAAAAAATGTTTGTTATTTTGTAAATTATTTTATGGTGATTTTTAATTATTTTTTTTGAGATAAGAAATACAAGTTACCTTTTATATCCTTCATAGGTATCTTGATCTATATATTTTAATATTTTATTTTTATTTTATATATTTAATTTATTTATTTTTGTTCATTATTTTATAAATTTATAAAATACTTTTATACACTTAATTATATTTTTATTTTATTTTTCTGAAATGTTTTATACTCTTAATAAAATAAAAGTAGTAATTATGTAGGTATATATATACAGGTGTTATACCTATGTATATCATATACAAGTATTTTTATTTTGTGTTTCCTTTGTGCTTTTTTTATTCTGATTTTAATATACAAATATATTATAAGTAATATTTATAAAATTATAAAAATATAAAATGGTAAAAATAGTGAATAAATAATAAAATGAATATTTTAATCTATACAAGTATACAATAGGGGTCCAAAACTCAACTTTCAAACCGTAGCTATGCCAAATGCGAAACCACCACCATTTAATAGATTATTTTAAATTATATACAATTAAAGGTGAGTTTGATGCATTTGGAGTTTTTATTTACGAGATACAGGTCTGGGACATTGGGATTCTGGAATTTTACTCAGACCATAACTTTTTATCTGCACATTATTTTTGAGTGAAATCAGTTTTGTATTTTTATTTATTTAATTATCTACAACTTTCATGTAAAAAGTTTCTTTATTTGAGGTATAAAAAGTGGAACGAAAAATAGGTCCCAAAATGAATAAAGAATGAATGAAACGAAAGGGATTTTTATTGTATTTTCGCCCTTATCTCCCCCTACTTCGTTCCTTGTCGACTTAGTCATCGAGATGCCTAGGTCTCGGGGTTTCAGATCATAAAATATTACAATATTTTATTCTTTTTCTTTTCTTTTCTTTATTCTATGATTTTGGCTTTAAAAACCGTATTTTATACACAATTTAGACATTGATGCATGAATGCTAAAATGCCTAAATTATGCATATTTACACGCATTTACTAGGGTTTTTAAAGGCCAAAATGATAGAATAAAGATGATGAAACGTAGATTCATCATCCCCCTATACTTGCCTTTGCTAGTCCCTAGCAAACACTTATGCAATAAGTGCAGAAAAAGAAAAACAAAGAAAAGAAAAAGTAGAAATGTGGATTAAATTTAATTACCAAATTTGTCTTTACAAAATCAAAGTTTGGAGCTTAAGTCTGACCTTTGGAGTTTTAGTGCAGGCGGAACCTTAACGAGAACCGAATTTGAAATCCAACAGTCCTTGAGAATCCCAAAACTCTTCTCAAGTCTCCTCAATAGCCTTGTCAGAAATATCTCAACTCTTACGCAAACCCTTACGACTATGAATCTGACTCGTACAGTGTAAGTGATAGTGGCTCTCCCCAACTAGAATGACAACGAGACTGACTTCTCCAGCATGACAACCCAATGATTCCCCAATCCAATAACTCCTTCCTTGAGGAGCGGGGTATTCCCTTCTAAGTTCAAGTGGCAACCAGCTCAAGAGGAGGGGGTGAAGAGAAGAATGTACGGTAACCAGTGTAGCTACCTATCCTAGGATGCAGGATCAGTGTAGTCGAGTCATCCAGCTGCAGGCTCACATGATTTGACTTTGGAACTCAAGCTTGCTTATTGACTTTACAACATATGTACATACTTTACATGCATTTATTTTTGTACAGGCCTGTCTATTTTTTTAAATACTATTCACAGCAGCATTTACATAAGGAGTTTTTCCTCTTGAGCTAGTAGACTATCCCTCTTTTGAAGCTTTATCTCAACCCACACTCTTCTATCTTTAGAATTCCTTATCACTGGACGGGTTGGGGTGCACTTCCCTCCCTAGAGGAGGACAAGTGTTTCCACTTGTGTGCGTCTCATACCGGCAAATCCAATCCCCTCACCACTCCAACTGAGTTGAGCCAAGTGAAAGGTGCGGGTGTCCAAGTTAGGTCATTATCAACAAGAGTCGTGCGTGTGCTCCGAAATACTCTACTTAGGCAGTCAAGAATCCATTGAACCAAGTCTCGTGATCCTCAAAGAATTAAGTCAACTAGACCTGAAGTACCGCAAACCCAGTTCCTATAAGGTTCCTGTTATTAGGTAGATTTTAAGGTCCAATCAAGCTCCAACCTCCGGATTTTATTTAGACTTGTTCAACTATCAAACTCAATCCGAAAAATGCTAATTCTATGCAAATGATATGCATAATGCAGAAAATATTTTTGTGATGTAATTTTCAAGATTTTGAACTTTTTATGGATTTTTGAAAAGAAATGATTTCTTGACTGAAAACTAGGTTAAAATATTTACACGGGAGTGCTTCTTATATCTACAAGAAGTGGATTTTAAGAATTTACAAGGGTAAGTGATCAATTTTATAGTGGATTTTAGGTGTGATATATATATATTCCTCAAATTTATTTCATACAGGTTTTTCAAATATTTTTGAAAATTATAGTCCAAAATAATTTTCACAAATATTTCTGCAAACATGTATACACATTTGAAAATCATTTTGCAAAGTTTTTCAAACAGTATGTATAGATTTATCAAAATATTTTTGCAACCATTTTTCAAACCAATTGCAAATCATTTTTCAAATATTTTCTTTCACACAAAGAAAATAACTTTACAAACCAAAATGTTTTTACAAAGGTTGAAAACATGTAACAAAACATTTTCAAAATAGTTTTCAAAAGATTTTTCACAAAGATTTTCAAACTATTTTTCAAACATTTCACAAAAAACATTTTCACCTGATTTATTAATCAGTAAATACAAAAAGAATTTGAGGAATAATAAACATCTTTTTATTAAGATTTTTAATGAATTTTAAAGAATTATTAGCCATATTATTAAGAAAATACGAAAGTATGAGTTATGGCTAAAGTATATACGTAGTATATATGACCCCCCCTATACTTAGCTTGAGCTTTGTCCTCATAGATAAGAGAGAAAAGAGAAGACATAACTCGTACTGAGTATAGACAAGTCTAAAAAATAAAAGAATAAAGTGATGAACGAATGAGAAGTTGATCGTCCCCCCTATACTTAGGATCAAATAATCATAAGTATAACAGACTGTACACAAAGCAGGGAGGGTCACGGGTGGGAATGAACAGATCGTACTCAGGTTGTCTCCCCCTATACTTAGGGTAAGATAGCCCTAAGTATAGACAAGAAGAGGAGACAATGGAGAGGATTAGAGAATCAAGAAACTCGGGGTGCACACCCCCCTATACTTGGGACAAAGTATGTCCTAAGTATAGAAGACTGTCTACAAGGGTTGACACCTTTTGATAGATAAAGAGAATAGACAAGGAAAAGAAGAAAAGAGATGAAAGTGGATATGAACAACTCAGGATGCGCATCCCCCCTATACTTAGGATAAAGTACATCCTAAGTGTAGCAGTGACGAAAGGGATGCCATCATGTCGGTAGAATAAGATAAAAGAGACGGAAAAGAAGAAAAGAAGAAAAGCCATTCAAAAATGTTTTGCTCTGCTTGACCTTCCTATGCCTCTTTGGAGATATCCGTCTCATCCCTGTAGATTACTTGAATCGAGTCAACGACATCCATGAATGTATCATGTTCAAGGTATGGCTTTAGAAGCTGTCCATTGACTACAAATGGTTTTGCGTCAGCTAACAGAATGGATATCAATATACTTCCGTTGTCACGCACCTGCCTAACCATAAACGACCCAGTCCATTTACTCTTCAATTTTCCTGGAAAGATATTTAATTTCGCATCAGGATGTTGTCATATGCATAATCTCTGATTGTCATATGCTTGTCACTTGCGGCGGATATGCTTGTCATGCCACGTTTTGACCTTCTCCTTGTACATCAGGCTGTTGTCATATGCATAATCTCTGAATTCCAATAATTTGTTCAGATCCAATTTTCTATTCTTCCCTGCTTGCTCAGGGTCCAAATTATAGATGTTGATGGCCCATAAAGATTTGTGAATTAATTCGACGGGCAGATGACATGGCTTGCCATATACCAAGTGGTTGGGAGACATTCCCAAGGGTGACTTGTACACTATTCTGTAAGCCCAAAGAACAGAATCAAGCAGCTGAGACCAGTTCTTGCGATCCGGACGCACAAGCTTTTGTAGAATTATCTTGATCTCCCTGTTTGAACATTCAGCTAAGCCATTGCACTGCGGATGGTAAGGTGAAGCAACACGATGTTCAATACAGAATTCCTGAGTCAGCTTCTTCACCTCTCTGTTTATGAAATGACTACCCCCATCAGATATGAGAATCTTGGGAATCCCCAACCGTGCTATGATGTGATATCTTAAGAATCGACAGCCAGTCCTACTGTCGGCAGTTCGGGCAGGGATAGCCTCCACCCAGTGACTTACATAGTCGACAGCAAGCAGAATATATTCATAGCCCTGGCTGTTGGGAAATGGGCCCATAAAGTCGATGCCCCATACGTCGAAGATGTCTGATATCTGAATGAATTTCAGAGGCATCGTGTCTCTCATTCCTATGGTCCCTCCCATCTTCTGACAGTCAGTGCAACATTTGACATAGTCATCTGCATCTTTGAATAGTGAATGCCACAAGAGGCCACTCTGAAGAACTTTTGCTGCCGTTCGTCTGCCTGAATGATGTTCGCCAGAATCTTGATCGTGACATAAGGCGAGGATACTTGGAACTTCCTCCTGAGGAATGCACCTTCTCCAGATACAATATGCCCCCTCACAAAATAGATACGGATCCTCCCACTGGTAGAAATGGATTTTAGACAAGAATCTGTCTATTTTCAACTTCGGCCAATCCTGTGGGATTTTCTTGGTCACCTGATAATTCACGATGTCTGCATACCAAGGAAGCGAGGTGACTGAAAGAATTGCCTCATCTGGAAAGGTCTCTGTGATAGGCTGCAGGCTCAGCTCAGGAGATTCCGGTTCAGGAAGCCTTGATAGGTGATTAGCCACCACATTCTTTAACCCAGGTTTATCTTTAATTTCCAAGTCAAATTCCTGAAGGAGAAGGATCCACTGAATGAGACATGATTTGGCATCCTTCTTCTGCTGTAAGTACTGAATGGTCGAATGATCAGTGTAAACGATCACTTTGGATCCAAGGAGGTAGGATCTGAACTTTTCTAGGGCAAAGACTACCGCTAGCAGCTCCTTTTCAGTGATAGTGCAGTTTCGCTGGGCTTCATCGAGCGTCCAACTAGCATAGTGAATCACAAATGGTACATTATTCTTCCTATGTCCAAGTACAGCACCAATGGCATAATCTGATGCATCGGTCATTATCTCAAAAGGCTGAGTCCAAATGGGTGGCTGCAGATAGGGGCCTGTGTGATGAGTTCTTTCAGCTGATTAAAGGCAA
The DNA here is from genome assembly GCA_037367405.1 of Ottelia alismoides. Lineage (NCBI taxonomy): Eukaryota > Viridiplantae > Streptophyta > Magnoliopsida > Alismatales > Hydrocharitaceae > Ottelia > Ottelia alismoides. The sequence continues at coordinate 333,175 of JAZKJV010011847.1, read as the reverse complement.
GGAGCACACGATCATCTACAATGAATTCATTCTCCTTGCCGAGCAATTCAGTCAACGGTTTGGCCAGTTTGCTGAAATCTTTGATGAATCATCGGTAAAAACTGACATGGCCCAAGAATGACCTGACTTGTATAATTGTTGTAGGTGGCTCAAGTTTGGAAATTACCTCCACCTTGGCTGGGTCAACCTCCATGCCACGTTTAGAAACAACGTGACCCAGCACGATTCCTTCGATCACCATGAAGTTGCTCTTTTCCCACGAGAGCACAAGATTTCAGCACCTCCGCAAAACTCGGTCTAAATAATCCTTCGATCACCAAAAAATAGTCCATAAAGACCTCAAGAAAGTTGCCCACCATATCGGCAAAAACTGCAAGCATACACCTCTGAAATGTGGCTGGGGCGTTGCAAAGCCCGAACAACATCTTTCTGATGGCATATGTACCAAAAAGACAGGTTGAACGTAGTCTTCTCTTGGTCTTCAGGAGCTATAGCAACTTGATTGTATCCAGAGTATCCATCCAAGAAGCAGAAGTATTCCTCTGCGGCCAATCTCTCCAAGATTTGGTCAATGAAGGGTAAAGGAAAGTGGTCCTTCTTGGTGGCGAGGTTAAGTCTTCTGTAGTCCACACACACTCGCCAAGAGGTGGGTACTATGGTTGCGATCTTCTCTCCTTTATCATTCTTCACAATGGTGATCCTGATTTCTTTGGCACAACATGCAGATGGCTCACCCATTTGCTGTCGGAGATGGGATAAATGAATCCCGCATCACACCATTTCTGAATCTCTTTCATAACAACCTCCCGCAGATTAGGATTTAGTTTTCTCTGAAGTTCTCAAGAAGACTTGCAGTCTTCTTCCAGAAAAATGCGATGCGAGCATAGTGACAGATTGATCCCATGGAGATCCGAAGTTCACCAACCTATCGCCTTACGGTTGCGTTCAAGAACCTCCATCAGACGAGATTCTTGGTCTTCGGTCAGGTGTGCATTGATAATGACCGGGTACATGTTCGGTTCTCTTGCAAGGAAGGCATATTTCATGTTGGAGATCAAGGGTTTCAACTCTGGTGGGGTCTAAGCTGCTTCAGAGGTGACCTCAGCTATTAATGCTGGTGGCGATTCTTTCATCTGTTCGGTGTCCACCATACTCTGTTCTGCCTCTTCACTCAGATTTTGATAGAATGCTTCAACAATTTCCTCTTCATCCCAAGGTTCTTCAATAACTTGCTCTTGGTTATGAAGGTACATCACCTCCACGACAGTCTCATCCAGCACATCAATGAGTTCCTCATCCTGATCGATAATGGGAAATTCGACTGCGGTCTCTACTCCCTCCTCGGGGCAGAGGAGTTCATGGATCTCATTGTCATCCAAGAATAAGTTGGTGTCTTGAATTTCTGCTAGAAAGTCGCAGTCATCAATATACTCAATCACCCTTGCACACGATGCAAATATTCGTTCAGCTGGTGCTCCCTCAGGCAGGGTCTCCACTCTGATTGTTTCATTTCCAGCGCCAAAACTAATTTCTCCAGTCCCATATATCACTACTTCATTCGACGTCCGGAGGAATGATCTTCCAAGTATGATTGGGGTAAGGAGTAATGGAGCGGGAAGGTCCATATATAGTACCACAAAATCGGCCGGGAACTGCTTTCCATGAATCGTAACTATCACGTCCTCCAACAAGCCCCTAGGTCACTTGATTGATTTGTCTGCAAACTGCAGAATCATCTTTGTAGGCTTGAGCAGTCCTAGCCTGAATTCTGTAAGCAGTGAGGCTGGCATCAAATTGACAGAACACCCGTTGTCGAGAAGTGTTCATTCAAATTCCTGATTGAACATTTGACATCGCACAAGAGGTGCTCCCATATCCGGCTTTTTATCCAGAAGGTTGCTAATTGCATTAACTGCGGCCATTGTAAGGATATGCTTTTCGGGCTTGCCACCTTTGTTCCTGGAGTTGTGAGGGTGAGGCCTGCACTTGGTTGTACATGCATCTTTAAATCCTTTCTTTACAGCTGGCATGTACTCAAGAGCTTTCATCAATGACATGTTCAATACCAAATTCTGGATGATTTCTAAGATAGCAGGATCAGATAAAGCATTTTTCATTTTTTTTCATTTTTTTGTGTTTTTTCATTGCTTCTAGAAAAGGAATATTTACAAACTCTTTACCAATGTCATTCAAAGTATTGTCCATATTGTTGTTTACAAGTAGATGGCAAAAAGGAATAGAATCATCTAAAAGATGTGGACCAAAAACGACAGGCTTGGCTTCAGGTGCTGGCGTTGGACTCGCTGCAGATGCAAAATTCCTTCTGTCTGTGGCTGGCTCTGTAGCAGGTGCAGACATCTCCAATGCTGGCCTATCTCCACCGGGGATGCTGCTATCTTTTTGTGTTTTGTTGTTTTCTTCATTTTTTGTGATTTTCTGGGTGATGGTGCTGCTCCCAAAATGCTTCGTGGCCCTGGTGTTGGCTTGGCTGACGATTCCCCGTCAGATGCAAGATGCTCCCCCTTCGTGGTTGCTGATGGCCTGAGTGTCCTACCGCTCCTGAGAGTAACAACATTAGATAAAAAGCAATTTAATTCACCTGATTTTGGTTGGACACTACCGGCTACCTGCTCCTTGCATCGAAAATTGTTCGGGTTTGCCTCGACTTGAGTAGGGATGGCCGTTTTCGCAACTGTTAATTCATCGATCTTCTGGTTCATCTCAGCCATATTCTTCATCAACTGTTCAAGGCATGCCAGGGCTGGACTAACCGGTACAATCTCAGAGGAATCCCCCTACTGGGGCCTAGAGTGCTAGTATGACGGCTGAGACTGCGATTGTAACCCTGAGAGAATTGGTGAGGAGGAGGGTTGGAGGAATAGTGTGAGTTCTGGTGATATGTAGCAGTCGGTTGCTGATAATACCCTTGTCTGCAGTATCCGACTGTTGAGGACCATGCTGGTAGTTCTGCCTCCATGTGTTGCCGTGAGACAGAGGCTAGTACTGATATGAGGGCTGGAAGGGTCTCCCACCCTGCTGCTGCTGGTGATAGGGCATGTTGCCCATGTTCTGACCCTGAGAGTGTCCCTGAGGACGGGTCAGCTGTGCTTCATTGTTCATGAAGGATATGGAGAGATCCTCAAGCGCATCACGGAAGTGTGAGCGTCGTATCGGATACGACGAAGAACGACTAGTCGTACTAGTTGTTCGGTGCAGCAGAATTTAAAAATTTTATTCGATGAAACCACATGATACAAGAACCATTCTCGGATCGTTTCACCTATAACCACAACAAGTATAATGCAATACCTCTTGAAGCGTGGTTGATCGAGTCTCTAAGAGAAGAGGCGTCCTGTCTCAAGTCCGATCGTCGGAGAGATCGCTTGCGAGCGCGGGGATGAACCGCGGTGTCCTCGCAATCCAAGAAGTTGATCCAAGCGCGGTTGCTCCTGATCTCGTCGCACGAGATCGAATGTCTCCTTCGCGGGCGAAGCACTTGAAGTAGACGGAGAACCGCAGAGCGTCGAAGCGGTAGCACGAGGGCGAGGGCGACGACGTTTCTCTCCACCAAGGTGGATGGCCACCAAGAGGAAGGAGGAGAGAGGGTTGTCGAGTATGAGAGAAAGAGAGAGAGAGAGAGTTTTGCTACAATAGCATGTGTAAAGAGAGAGCCAAGAATGCCTCTCTATTTATAGGGTTTTGGGATCCATGGATCTCAATCCATGTGTCATATAAAATCAATGGTTGAGATTGATTTATACAATCCAATGGTCAAGATTGTTGTTGGTAAAAGCCAACCACTTGTGATTTAATTTGATAAAATATATTTGATAAATCAAATAAATATTAATACCAAATCTAAATCAATCAAATAAGGAGAGAGAAGGCAAAGGAGATGCTCTCCTTATTTGGAAGAGGGGACGGCCACCAATTCCCCAAGGGAATTGAGTGCCGCCCCCCTCATTCCTAATGAGGAGTGCAATCTCATGGTTCCATGAGATTGCACCTCTCCTTAATTTTCTCTCTACTTATTTTCCAACAAAAATTTGTTGGTATTTTAATTCACCAAAATAATTCTCAATTAATTTTTGGGAATATTGCAATCTTGACATTGGAATATTGTGAATCAAATTCACAACCCAAAACAAAATGTAATTTACATTTTCAATTAATTAAACAATGTGTATCCAATACACATTAATAATTACTCTACTAATATAAATTATATTTAGCTCTCTCTAATACATTATAAATCACATTTATAATATGTTAGGAATAATTGGATATTACTATCCACATTATTCTTATCCATAATAATTAAATCACATTTAATTATATTGGATAATTTCTCATACATCATGATAATTAAATCACATTTAATTATCAACTTCTCTTTGCTTAGATCTCATGGAATTGTTCTTAAACCATTTAAGAACAATGCTATTTCTCCTCAGATACTTGGAGATAAGGACAGGGCGATCGTATTGTTCCACGTATAGTGACTTGGATATTGAGATAACATCTCAAATCCAGATCCCATGGACCTCTCACAGATGCTTGATTAAATCAAGACCGTATACCTAATCTTCTCATTGCATCTGAATCTCATTCAGATCAATGTCCAGTAAATGGACTAAGATTAGGTTACTTCTCTAATGAGAGGAGTCACTAAAATCCAGACCTGTTTCATCACTCCCTCGGAATGGAAGTGTCATGATTATACAATCGTTTATGATCAAATCTCCCTTCAGGTATTCCCAATACCTGCACATCCTGCATACTGGAAGACTCATGATCATCATGAAGATAAAGATCACTTTTCCACTGTCATCTTCATATTTCGATCATTAAGTTTCTCAATGTTGGTTCTTGGGATATGGTACAGATCATATGCTTTCACAAAGTATATATCTTACCTTCAAATTCATATCATGCTTCTAAAGCATGATGACCATGCATGGAATTTGGTCAATCCCAATACCTCATGAGTGAGCTCATGTCTCCCGGTTCACAAGTGAACCTGTATGATCCCTTTGAGAGATCATATTACTCATATGCCCTTACATGCACACCAGCTCGCCGGTGTATAGACCTTGATTAGGTCATCAACCTATTGGTCTGCCAAATGTACATGCTCAGACATATAGTACTATATCTGTCTCTGGTCAGAGGATGTTTGCCTGTGATGTGACAGTATTCATCATAGGTCTTTGGTTATCTCGATCTCGTTAAGTCAACTCATTGACTCAACTAATCTGATACCTCCGAATCAATATTCCTATGCAGAGGACCTGCATCAAGAGGTCGATCAGATATCAGTCTAATGAGATGGGATTGCCATCTCCCACTCAGACTGGAGATCACTACTTGTTAATCATTGATTATGCTTGATGAGTCCTCTATCTAACTCCTTAGATATTCATCCAAGCATCAGCCTCTATGATTCAATCATTGAATCAACAGCTGTATGATTATCAAGTTGGCCATGGTACATAACCCTTATTGTACAGAGGGACCTTATAGTGCATTCATTCATTCAATATCAGAAAGGGAGTGAAACAAAATCAATAACTTTTATTGATAAATCATTTATTACAATAACATTTATTGTAGGAATGGTTCGCCTCGGGCTCACATTGCTAACAATCTCCCACTAGCCCTCAGAACCATTCAGGAACAAGCCTTAAACCCATACTCATTACATGCTGGTCAAAAACCTTCTGTGTCAGAGGTTTGGTAAGAGGATCAGCAACGCTGTCGGCGGAGGCCACCTTGGTGATGATGATGTCACCACGCTTTTGAATCTCCCGAATGATGTGGTATTTCCTTTCTACGTGCTTGCTCTTTTGATGCCATCTGGGTTCCTTCGCCTGGGCAATGGCTCCCGTGTTATCACAGAGTAGCGGGATGGGAGTATCAGAGGAAACTACGCCAAGCTCCTAGACGAACTTGCGCAACCACACCGCCTCCTTTGCAGCATCCGATGCGGCAATGTATTCGGCTTCTGTTGTTGAATCTGCCGTAGTGTCCTGCTTCTTGCTTCTCCAGCTCACAGCACCACCGTTCAACAGGAACACAAACCCTGATGTCAACTTTCGATCATCAATATCTGATTGGAAGTCAGAATCTGTATATTCCAAGACTTGGAGATCACCATCTCCATAGACCAAGATGTAATCTTGCGTCCGTCTTAGATATTTGAATATGTTCTTTACTGTATTCCAGTGTTGTTCTCCATAGCAGGATTGGTAACGACTTACCACTCCCACTGCATGGCAGATATCTAGCCTAGTACACATCATGGCATACATTAAGCTTCCTACGGCTGATGCATAAGGACATCCAGCCATGGCCTTCTTTTCCTCAACAGTTTGAGGAGCCATTCCTTTAGACAGGTGGATACCATGTCTTAAGGGTAGGAATCCTTTCTTGGAACTATCCATACGGAATCGTTCAAGAATCTTCTTAATGTATCCTTGTTGTGACAATCCCAATATCCTCTTTTCTCGGTTTCTGAACAGCTTCAGACCCAAGATGTAAGAGGCTTCTCCAAGATCTTTCATCTCAAAGGTATGGGACAGCCAAATCTTCACACTGGTCATCATCCCTGTATCATTCCCAATGATAAGGATGTCATCTACATAAAGCACAATGAACACAATGGCGCTCCCACTAAGCTTCTTGTACACACAAGGTTCATCAGGATTCCGCACAAAATCATAACTCTTTATGGTTTTGTCAAATCTGATGTTCCAACTACGAGAAGCTTGCTTGAGCCCATAGATGGATTTCTTCAGCTTGCATACTTTGCCATCCTCGGTCATGAAGCCCTGGGGCTGCTCCATGTAGATATCGTCCTCGAGGTATCCATTGAGGAAAGCTGTCTTGACGTCCATCTGCCAGATGTCGTAGTCAAGATATGCAGCTATAGCTAGCAATGCCCTGATGGATTTAAGCATAGACACAGGAGAGAATGTCTCATCGTAGTCGATGCCTTCTCTCTGTGTGTAACCCTTGGCTACGAGCCGTACCTTGAAAGTCTCTACTTTCCCATCAGGTCCCCTCTTTCTCTTGAAGATCCATTTGCACCCAATGGGTTTTACCCCTTTAGGTGGATCCTCTAGGGTCCATACACCATTCTTATGCATGGAGTCAATTTCTGACTTCATTGCTAGCATCCATCTATCCATGTCATGATCCGCGAGTGCTTCATCAAATGAAGTAGGATCACTGTCAGTTTCACCTGACACATGGAATCCATACCTTTCTGGTGGTGCAACCACCCTCGAACTCCTTCGAAGAGGTATGGGTGTATCATCTTTATTTACTTCTTCAGTTTCTGGTTCAGGAAGCTCAGAATCCTCAGGAGATTCAATGAGTTCCTTTACTTCATATTTATCTTGACCCTTAAGGAAATCATTCTCCAGAAATTTCACATCTCTAGAAACAAAAACCTTCTGAGTCTCAGGGTCATAGAGTTGGTATCCAATACCATCTCTAACATACCCTATGAAGTAACACTCACGAGAGCGAGATTCTAGCTTGCTTGCATCCACATTCTTTGCATGGACCAAGCAACCCCAAACCCTCAAGTGATTAACACTAGGTTTGGTTCCATACCAGAGCTCATGAGGAGTCTTAGGTACAGATTTGCTAGGAATCTTATTCAGGATATATATTACAGTCTCTACTGCATATCCCCAGAAACTAAGTGGTAAATGTGCTTTGCTCATCATTGAACGAACCATATCCATGATGGTTCTGTTGCGTCTTTCAGCAACACCATTAAGTTGGGGAGTTCCAGGAGGAGTGAGATTGGAAATAATTCCATTCTCTTTAAGGTATTCCTTAAATTCATCTGATAGGTATTCGCCGCCTCGATCAGATCGAATTCGTTTAATCTTCCTATCGGTTTGGTTCTCAACCAAAGCCTTGAATTCTTTGAACTTTTCAAAGGTTTCAGATTTATGACGTAATAGGAAGATAAACCCGTATCGCGAATGGTCATCAATAAACGTCAAATAATATCGATATCCATTTCGGGTCGCGGTACTGAAGGGACCGCATACATCAGTATGTATTAGGTCAATAATACCTTCACATCTTGTAACCTTGTTACGAAAAGGCATCCTGGTCATTTTTCCTTGAATGCAATTTCTTGCAAGCAGGCAAAGGTTGAACCTGTAGAAAATCTATAGGTCCATCCTTAATTAATCTATTGATCTTATCAACAGACAAATGACCAAGCCTTTGATGTCAAATCTCATTTGAGAGATTTTCATTCTCCCTGGATCTTTTAGGGTTTTTATTAGTGCTTGTAACATTCATAACACATTTATCAATGCACAATTCATAGAGTCCTCTAGAAGTCAAAATACCATCTGCAATATATTTATCATAACGGTTTATGACTAATTTATTACAGAACAGGAATGAATACCCACTTCTAACTAACTTAGATACAGATATTAGATTCCTTCTGACTTCAGGTACATAAAGACACTCTTTAAGTACTAGGACTCTACCACTAGATAATGATAGTCGACAAGTCCCGACGGCGACTGCTGCAACACTTGCGTCAGATCCCATCTGGATGACTATCTCCCCTTCTTCAAGCTTTCTAGTTTCCTGAAACAAATGCAACAAATTGCATACATGAACAGAAGCACCAGAATCAACAACCCAACTTCCTTCTCGTCCGACTAGAAAGCTGGTTTCAATGATAAATGTAGATTTCATACCTGTTGGGGCTTTACCTTTGTCGATCGACTTCAGGAAATCCAAGCAATTACGCCTCCAGTGCCCCGGCTTCTTGCAGTGGTGACAGACGTCGGTTTTCTTTGACGCCATTAAAGTGGATGCATTGGAAGATGAGGCAACACTTTGTCCCTTCTTCTTTCTCTTCTGGGCCGGGCCCTTCCGAGAACCTTGCTTCTGACCGCGCTTCCCTTTGACCTGTGCAACCATTGCAGTGCCAGTGGGACCATCTTTCTTCATTACGTCTTCTGCAGACTTTAATGCAGCAAGAAGCCCAGCATTTGTCAGTTCCAGCTTATTCATGTGGAATGACACCACAAAGTTATTGAAAGATTTGGGCAATGACAATAGAATGAAATCAGATTGCATGTCTGCATCCATCGTCGCCCCCAGAGTCTCAAGCTCCGACAAGTACCCAAACATTTTGAGTACATGCTCGCGGACCGAGGTCCCTTCCTGCATCTTGCAGCGAACGAGTTCTTTCATAACATTGTACCGCTGGGTGCGGTTAATGTCACCAAACATATCCTTTAGTTCTTGCATGATATCCTGGCAAGTACTCATCTCCACATGTTGCTTCTGAAGAACATTGGAGAGAGAACCCAAGATATAGCACCTAGCCAAGACATGATCTTCATCATACTTGTCATTATATGCTTTGTCTTCCTTAGATTTAGGGTTTTCAAGTTTGTTTTCAGAGAGCACATAACTGATGCGCTCTGCCGAAAGCACAAGCTCCAAATTACAGATCCAATCCGAGTAATTTGGTCCGGTCAATTGGTTGACCTCCAGAAGCCTGCTCAGTGGGTTCATGGCCTTCATTTTTTGAAATTGAGAATGCACTATATTAGAACATATAATCATATATTCAATTTAATTTTATTTGATTAAGGCATTTTTAAATCAAATTAGTCTTGCTATGTCAACTATGAAAGTTTATTCCCTTATTCACTTTCAAAGTAGGAGATATACTTACCGATATATCTCAAGCAAGAACTGGGATCTCCTCTTTTTCTTTGTTACATCCCAATAATATGAGAAACTGTAACTCCAATAAAGAGAAGCGGGAACACATTCCGCCTTGCAAGTCCAACTTGCATTCCCAATTCGGTCTTTAATACCCAGGCCCACCACTCCTAAGGTGATGTTGACCTTTCATTAATTGAACCAACCGTCAACAGGATTAGAACTCGCTATACGCAATCCAATATCGCCCCAATAATATGAGGATCCGATATTGGGGTCACTACGCATATGGCCTTACTCTTTCGAGAAGCAAAGAGTCCGATCCAGATGCGCTTGTATATAGGAGCTGTCACTACGTACAGGCGTCTCCTATATACAATGCCTGGCGACGGAAACCCTTCGCCTTGACGGGAGCATGGATGTCACTTATGTGATCCTCCACCTCTTATTAAAATTAAATAATTACTATGAATCACATTCATATAATTAATTCTTCCAAGGGAATTATTAACTCTAATCATATTAGAGTATTCTCAATTGGATATAATTAACTTAATCATATTAAATTAATTATCAATCCAATTTAATCAATCAAACTTAATTTTATGCTTGAATATATATATGATATTAATCTCAAAGTACGTATTAATTCGTATTTTAATAATTAGAAAAAATACATCATAATCCCTCGGACATTATCCCGGCCCTACCCGCTGTCATGGCCAGTACCGACGGGAGTGGGGCGGACCACATACGTTGCAACCCGCTGACCAGCGATCCCCGACTAGACACCATATCCTCCTCGGGAAAGGATAATGCCAAATTGATTATTTTGTACTTGAGATGATCATCGGTTATTCAACCGAAATTATACCATATAGTAATCAAAACAATTTTGATTTTAAGGAAATTTGCTAGGCAAATTCCCAAGTCCTATTCAAGCAAGAAGTTTGATGATTGTAATTCCAATTAAGGTTTAGATCAAATCTAATCAACTAATTGGTTGAGGCCAAGTCAATTAGGCAAATAATCATGTTTCAATATTTCACAAATATTTTTCAAGATTATTTCACGAAATTAACAATTAATTTCACTAATTGACAATCACTTGGTTCTAGATTAGGAAAGCAATTTCAGCAGTGACCCCTACTTACTAAAATTGGCATATCTCAATCATATTAAATCTAAATTAAGCAAAGTCAATTTCTAAAGTTTTCTAATTTGATTTAGGACAGAACCTAAGTGATGTTTCACGCATTTCGAGGCAAGTCTAAACAGTAATTAACATTTTAATCACGTTCAGATTCACAGTTCCCGCAACAGTGCATACATGTTCATTAAAACGACCATATCTCGAGCATACGAAATCCGATTTACGCAAACTCAGATCCTTTGGTTTCCTTATTTAATGGGGAACATAATACAAGTATAAAATTCGTGTTTAAACAATTTAAACAGTGCCGAATTTATTTACTAAACAGATCTGCGAAATCAAATGCGATGAAAACTTTCGCGACCTTAGCGAACCCAAGTCGTCCTTGGTTAACGAATCACTATTCGAAACCGTCGACCTAAGGCTCTGATACCACTTGAAGGATATGGAGAGATCCTCAAGTGCATCACGGAAGCGTGAGCATCGTATCGGATACGACGAAGAATGACTAGTCGTACTAGTTGTTCGGTGCAGCGGAATTTAAAAATTTTATTCGATGAAACCACATGATCCAAGAACCATTCTCGGATCGTTTCATCTATAACCACAACAAGTATAATGCAATACCTCTTGAAGCGTGGTTGATCGAGTCTCTAAGAGAAGATACCTCCTGTCTCAAGTCCGATCGTCGGAGAGATCGCTTGCGAGCGCGGGGATGAACCGCGGTGTCCTCGCAATCCAAGAAGTTGATCCAAACGCAGTTGCTCCTGATCTCGTCACACGAGATCGAACGTCTCCTTCGCAGGCGAAGCACTCGAAGTAGACGGAGAACCGCAGAGCGTCGAAGCGGTAGCACGAGGGCGAGGGCGACGACGTTTCTCTCCACCAAGGTGGACGGCCACTAAGAGGAAGGGGGAGAGAGGGCTGTCGAGTATGAGAGAAAGAGAGAGAGAGTTTTGCTACAATAGCATGTGTAAAGAGAGAGCAAAGAATGCCTCTCTATTTATAGGGTTTTGGGATCCATGGATCTCAATCAATGTGTCATATAAAATCAATGGTTGAGATTGATTTATGACAATCCAATGGTCAAGATTGTTGTTGGTAAAAGCCAACAACTTGTGATTTAATTTGATAAAATATATTTGATAAATCAAATAAATATTAATACCAAATCTAAATCAATCAAATAAGGAGAGAGAAGGCAAAGGAGATACTCTCCTTATTCGGAAGAGGGGACGGCCACCAATTCCCCAAGGGAATTGAGTGCCTCCCCCCTCATTCCTAATGAGGAGTGCAATCTCATGGTTCCATGAGATTGCACCTCTCCTTAATTTTCTCTCTACTTATTTTCCAACAACAATTTGTTGGTATTTTAATTCACCAAAATAATTCTCAATTAATTTTTGGGAATATTGCAATCTTGACATTGGAATATTGTGAATCAAATTCACAACCCAAAACAAAATGTAATTTACATTTTCAATTAATTAAACAATGTGTATCCAATACACATTAATAATTACTCTACTAATATAAATTATATTTAGCTCTCTCTAATACATTATAAATCACATTTATAATATATTAGGAATAATTGGATATTACTATCCACATTATTCTTATCCATAATAATTAAATCACATTTAATTATATTGGATAATTTCTCATACATCATGATAATTAAATCACATTTAATTATCAACTTCTCTTTGCTTAGATCTCATGGAATTGTTCTTAAATCATTTAAGAACAATGCTATTTCTCGTCAGATACTTGGAGATAAGGACAGGGCGATTGTATTGTTCCACGTATAGTGACTTGGATATTGAGATCACATCTCAAATCCAGATCCCATGGACCTCTCACAGATGCTTGATTAAATCAAGATCGTATACCTAATCTTCTCATTGCATCTGAATCTCATTCAGATCAATGTCCAGTAAATGGACTAAGATTAGGTTACTTCTCTAATGAGAGGAGTCACTAAAATCCAGACCTGTTTCATTACTCCCTCGGAATGGAAGCGTCATGGTTATACAATCGTTTATGATCAAATCACCCTTCAGGTATTACCAATACTTGCACATCTTGCATACTGGAAGACTCATGATCATCATGAAGATAAAGATCACTTTTACACTGTCATCTTCATATTCCGATCATTAAGTTTCTCAATGTTGGTCCTTGGGATATGGTACAGATCATATGCTTTCACAAAGCATATATCTTACCTTCAAATTCATATCATGCTTCTAAAGCATGATGACCATGCATGGAATTTGGTCAATCCCAATACCTCATGGGTGAGCTCATGTCTCCCGGTTCACAAGTGAACCTGTATGATCCCTTTGAGAGATCATATTACTCATATGCCCTTACATGCACACCAGCTCACCGGTGTATAGACCTTGATTAGGTCATCAACCTATTGGTCTGCCAAATGTACATGCTCAGACATATAGTAATATATCTGTCTCTGGTCAGAGGATGTTTGCCTGTGATGTGACAGTATTCATCATAGGTCTTTGGTTATCTCGATCTCCTTAAGTCAACTCATTGACTCAACTAATCTGATACCTCCGAATCAATATTCCTATGCAGAGGACCTGCATCAAGAGGTCGATCAGATATCAGTCTAATGAGATGGGATTGCCATCTCCCACTCAGACTGGAGATCACTACTTGTTAATCATTGATGATGCTTGATGAGTCCTCTATCTAACTCCTTAGATATTCATCCAAGCATCAGCCTCTATGATTCAATCATTGAATCAACAGCTGTATGATTATCAAGTTGGCCATGGTACATAACCCTTATTGTACAGAGGGACCTTATAGTGCATTCATTCATTCAATATCAGAAAGGGAGTGAAACAAAATCAATAACTTTTATTGATAAATCATTTATTACAATAACATTTATTGTAGGAATGGTTCGCCTCGGGCTCACATTGCTAACAGTTCAATACACCATTGATTTCCTGGATCAGTGGCGGGGGTGGAGAGAGCTTCTCAGAGTAAGTAGGTTGGGACTCTGGTTGATATACAACCATATGTGTCTAAGGCTGTGGGGGCTGCTCCGTAACATGCACGTAATACACATGCTGAACAGGCTGGGGCTGCGGTGGAGTCGGCTGAGGGTTTTGATGCAATGCAGGCTCATTCTTCTCAGCGTTTGGCTCGGCAGTGGTAGACACACCGTTGCACATGTTGGTGTTCAAGACACGAACAAGCTGCTCAAGCTGCTGGGAAATCAAATCGAGCTTTTCCAAGCCTTGGGTCCTCTTCTCAATGACTGATAATTTCTCGAGGTCCTGCGACCTCTTCTCAGTGATGTCCACCTTGGACAGATGGCTCCCAATGATGCTCATGTTGGAGCTCTCATCCCTGTCTTCGGTGTGAGAAGCCCATGTTTACTGGCTTGCTGATGGCAATTGGCACCTTCATATATGCTCGGGATGAGGATTGAGCGACTTCTCCTTCAGCCATTTCCTCGAAGATGTTCCACACCACGTCCTCGTCCTTGTTGAAATGCGAACTACCGCAAGCGGCAAATACAAGCTTTTGGCTCTCAAGTGTAAGCCCACCAAAGAAGTGCTGCACAAGGCTGGTCTTTGGAATTTCATGGTGGGGACACTTCTCCTGGAGATCCTTGAATCTCTCCCACGCTTCATGGACAGTCTCATGGGGTTGCTTGTAAAAATTGGAAATACGAGCACGCATCTGATTCAATCGCCCGAGAGGATAGAACTTATGTAGAAATGCGGACTTCAGCTCCTCCCAGGTCGTGACTACCTTCCCCAGGTGGTCGACCCAATATAGGGCCTTATCTTGCAGGCTGAAGGGAAAGGCGATCATCTTGACTACCCCCAAAGGAATTCCAGGGTAGTGAGCGGTAGCACAAATGCGACCAAACTTCTTGAGATGGATATAGGGCTCCTCAGGGGTATTCCCGTGGAATGTGGGGAGTAGAGACAGAAACTGCGGCTTTAGCTCAAAGTGGGCATGAATACGTGGAATCTGGATCCACTCAGTGATGTGACCCGCTGCTGGATTGTATGTCTCCTTCAACGTAGGCTTCAGCTACGGTGGGTCTGCTCCCGCTCCATCGACTTCTGGTCCTTCCACTGATAACTCATCTCGAACCTCTTCAAAATTGAACTCTTGATTTAGATCATCCTCCCGTCAGCTATCTCTTGCATCGGCCCTCTTCCTCAGATCATTCAGCATTTCCTGGAAGGCGGTCCGGGCCAGGGCTTAATTACTCAACTACTGCTGGATGGCTTGAATGGAAGATTGACTGTTGACATCATTCTGCGTGGTGTATTGCCCTTCCCCCAGATTGGCTTCAGCTTCAGGTTGGGAATGTGGTCCCTTTCCTCTTCCACCGACCATCTCAGATTCTGCTTGGTTTGCTGGCTCGGAATCGAGCTCTAAGTCTGCACATGGAAGAATGCCTCGATCATTCTGCAATTATCTTTGTCAGTTTTAGATTTGATTTTCAGGCTGATCCAATCGACCATCATCCTCAGACACACCTTCATCCAATAGGCAGCCCACCCCGGATGATGTTTTACATTCACAGTCCGACGAGGTCCGGCGGGTCATAGCCTACTATGAGTCTCTTGGTTATCCTCCGCCTCCCTTTTATGTAGGCGGCTATGGAGAACCATCTACATCAGCAGCTCCTACTGGATTTCCGGTCCCTATATCTACACAGACATCGATGAGTTCTGATTCTCCTTCTTCTGGATGTCCAAGCACATCGATGCATCCCACCCTTTGTTGGAGGTTACGGCAGATGGGAGGTAAGATTTTAATAAATGTTGTCATTTAAATTTTTCCAAATATTTATAAATTGTATCATATTTACAAATTTTACCAAATACAATGACTTTTTGAATAGAAACATGGTGGCAAAGGAGATAACCAATGTAATAAAGACACACTTGACTTGTATGCAATTAAGATGGTGTCGCATCCCTGCTTCAGAATAGGAGAGACTGTTTAAAATGTTTCTAGTAAGAAAAATTTCTAATAAGTGATATATAATTTTTGGTCAAGTTTTTTGGATCTGATGATTTGTTGAAATTTTCAGAGTAGGTTTTGCCTTGGTTCTGGTATGGGAAAGGAGGCTTATTGTCGAGCCTTTATTCGTTTGGCGGAAAAGAGAATGAGCGATACATTTTTCAAGGCAATGAGAGACTCGCATGCGAAGACAGGATGCGGGGAGATAGATTTTGAGGAGATGAAGAGGTTCCCGCCAACATGGTGTACAGAGGATAGGTATTGTATTTCTTAAAGAATTTATAATAAATCTTTTTAAAGTAATCACTAATCATAACATATTCCTTGTAGATGGGCGGGTTTCTGTGATGCATTCGTTGCGGATGCGGAGTTTGTAAGAAGATCCATGACGGGAAGGACAAACCGCCAAAAACAAAGGATTAAATCGACAAGTGGCTCTAAAAGCCACAATCAGATCAGAGCGGAGATGGTATTACAAAATAAAATTTATTTTTTGAAATCTATTTTAATATATTGCAATGTTCTTATCACATCTTAAAATCATTTTTCAGGCAGTGAGGTTGGAAAGAGAACCCTCTTTTCAGGAGTGGTGATCGAGGTCCCACATGAGTGGGAAAGAAGGAGAGTCACAATGGTGCACTCCTGAAGCAGGAGAAATGTTGGTAAGTTTATCAATTTATTTGCAACTAAATGATAGATTATAACTCATTTTTATATATTTCACTTTGTATTTCAGGATCGTTATTTGGCATTAGCTACAGAAAAATGGGGTGGTGATCCAACTAGAGAGCAACCACCATTTGATAAAACAATCTGGAAGCAGGTATAGATAAATATAACCTTACTATACTCATCTGTAAAATATAATTTCATATTAAATAATGAAAATCTTATGAGGTGTTGGAGGAGAGGGACGTTGTGGCGAACAAGAAGCAGACGCTTGGTGGTCTTCCTCCATACTATGTAGAGGAACATCGTCATTCTTATTCTGCATACTCCCAGCCGTTGTATACACAACCACATCCTTCCCAATCATCAATTCCACTGGAGTCGCATATGGCGATGAAGGTGGACCAAGTGACGAAGCTCCGAGAAGATTTCACGGCGTACATGTAAGTATTCTACTTAGAATGAGTAATAATTTTATATTTATACATCTACAAAATGCAAGTAATAGATATATATCTTCCATATATAATATAGGTCACAAGGGTGTGCATCTCAACCTGAGGAGATTGAATCCGATAACGAAGAGGAGGAGGAGAACGGCCCTGAAGAAGAGGCACGCATGTATGCTAGGTTCAAAGAAAAGGAGAAGGAAAAAAATAAATCAAAGCAGGGTTTAATGTCTAAATTTTTTAGATCAAAGAAGAAGTAAATTGTTGTTGGTATTGACTTCTAGTATTGTTAAACTTTTAGCACGTCTTCCATTTTATACGAACTTTGAGAGTATAATTTGTTGTAATTTTACTTGTCGTTGCGTAGAACATATATTTGTAGTATTTAGATGTCTAAATTTGATTGTTTATTTCTAAGTTCATGTATATTTGTAGTATTTGTAGTATTTAGATGTTAAATTTGAATGTTGAAATTTGAATGTTTTTTTCTAAGTTCATGTATAAGCACACCTGCAGTGGTTTATTGGCAGGCTATACAGGTTCGACGGGGCGTCAAAACCCCGTCGAACCTGTAAAAATTATTTCCTGGAATTCTGTTTGGGCGAGCACATGTGCTCGCCAGGTGCTCCATGTGTGATCGCCCTGCTTAATAGGGTCGAGCATTGTGGCATGCACAAATGTGCACGCGAGGAAGCGGGCGAGCACATGGCGTCCCAGTGTGCTCGCCCACCAACCGGAGCGACTCTCGTATAAGCGAGCACGAGCTGAACGAGCACATGTGCTCGCCCATCGCCCGGGCATGCACATGGCATGCACATTACGAGCCATCATGTGCACGCCAATCCCGCCATTTTTTGTTGGTAAATCTAATTCTCTCATTGAATCTGAATCATATCCAGATCAATGTCCAACATTTGGACTAAGATTAGATTACTTCTCTATTGAGAAAAGTCACTAAAATCTAAACCTATTTCATCATTTCCTTGGAATGGAATTGTCACAGTTATATGATCGTTTATGATCACATCACCCTCGAATATTCCTAATAGCCATGCATCCTGCATACTGGAAGACCTAGAATAAAGACAAAGTTTTAGATCAATTTTAGACTATCTTCTTTCAGGTTTTATCATTAAGTTTCTCATTTGGTATCAATCATATTCCCAAAAGTATATACCATACCTAGGTATTGATCATATACTTTTCAAAAGCATATACCATACCTACAAATTCATTCAAGCTTCCAAAGTGAGATGACCATGCATGGAATCTAATCCCAATATTTAATGAGTGAGCTCATGTCTCCCAGTTCAGTAATGAACCTATATGATTCCTTTGAGAGAACATATTAATATGCCCTTGTATGCACACCAGCTCGTCGGTATATAGACCTTGATTAGATCACCAACCTATCCGCCTGCCAAATGTACATAGTCAAACATATAGTAACACATCTGCCTCTGGTCAGAGGATGAGTGCCTATATCGTGACAGTATACGACATAGGTCTTGGTTATCTCGATCTCATTAAGTCAACTCTTTGTCCTAACTTGTCTAACATCTCCGAATCTCTATTCCTATGCAGAGGACATGCATCACAAGGCCTGTTAGATATCAACCTATAGAAAAGAAATGTCATCTTCCTCTCAGGATGTAGATCCTCTCTTAACAATCACTTGACGATGTTTGATGAGTGCTCAATCTAAGTCTTTAGATATCATCTAAGCATCAGTCTCTATGATTCAACATTTGAATCAACGGTTATATGTAAATTAATTATTCTTCATTTCAGATAAGGGAATGAATTGCAATAACATTTATTTCATAAAGGCTCACCTTAGGCTCGCATGTCCAATACGTTCCCATTTCTTCCAGCGTCAATCAACTAGTCATGGTGACTCGCCATGAGCCGTACAATTTTTGGTGCAGGTCAGAAGCCTTGGTAACACCTGAAGCCTTGAATTAGAGCCAACTATCAGCTCCAGGCAGCCTGAATGTCATCCCCCAGATCCTCTGTTTAACAATTATGGCTTCATCGGAGAAGACCAGCACGTGCGGAGGCCCCCTAGGAGTACGTAGCCGCCATCAGATCAAGAAACCACCGTCAAAGCACGAAGAATAGGGCAATCGAAGCTTGCCTCATCGAAGTTCTTCTGTCGTTCACCCTGACCACCTGCTATCCGTTAGATCAAGAACACTGCCAAGATCTAGTCTGGGACGTTCATTCTTTTTGAAGCGGTATGAGATCTTGAGCGTTGAATCTTCCATATGGCGCACAAGGAGCGGCTGGATCAACAGGTGTTAAGTGGGTAAATTACAAAACCTACCTCTGCCTTTTTGTATTTATTAAAAAGTATTATATATATAAATTCGGTGTTAAAGTTTATGGAGAAATTGTGATGCATCCCCTGTAGATTTTCTTAATTACAAGTAGGTCTTCTTCCAGCACATCTCACGTAGCCTTACATGTAAGTTGGGTAAATATTACTTGTACCCAACCCCTACAATTTTGTAATTGCAATTTAATATATAAAAGTAGGGTAAATAATACTTGTATCTCACCCACCGGATTTTATAACTGCAATTTAATATAGAAATATCGACTTTTAGTTTAAATTTTCAGGTTTTTTTCATGTACCCCTTATATTTATTTAATATTGCATAAATATCCTACTAGTTGTATAAATTTATTTTTTACATTTTTATTTCTTTAAATAGGTGTTGTGCTTTAAAAATTGTGCAAAAAATAGGGATAAATGTTTGATTAAATGCTCATTCATGTCATATATATAACTTAGCATTTTTCAAGCATTTTCTTTTTATTAAAAATAAAAAGAGCATGTTTATTAATTGTTTGACTTAAAAAATGCAAAACATTGTAAATCGTCATTAAAATCCCAAATAATTACTATTATTTATTATTATACATTATCACTACAGACCAAAAATCAAAAAAAAAAATATAAAAGAAAACCAAAAAATCACAAACCCTTCCAAACCCTAAAAATATATAAAATATTTTCAAAAATCTTCAAAAATACTTTTTTATCCTATATATATAATATTTACTACATATAAAAATTACTTTTGAAAAATTGGCCTTTTTTTAATATGTATAGTTCTGAAAACAATTCAGCCTATTTTAAGTATTCCTTGATTTGGTTTATTTATTTTTAAAACAATATACAAAAATTATTAAGAATCATTATGGAAAATACCAAAAATATTAGAAAATATAAAAAATGTTTTATTTTGTAAATTTTGACTACATATAATTATATTTATAAATAGAATAAACAATATTATACTTATATACATTTATATAATAATATATAGATAATAATATTATTAAATATTATAAATACCTAAAAATATTTTAAAACCCTTTAAAAAATAAAAAGGACTATTTTTATTTTTATTTTCTGATTTTACATATTTATTATTTATTATATATATTCCTTATATTCCATATATTATTACATATATTGTGATAACAAGAAAATAAAATATATAAATATAGAATTAGAAATGAGACAAAAATAAATGAATAAAAAATCAATAAAAATAAATAATAAAAAACCCACAAAAAATTAAGTAAATATTGTGCAGTTATATATACATATATACATTATTATTTAGAGATAAATAATAAATATTACTACACCTGTGCATTCCTTGTGTTGGACACCCAACGCATACTTGCACACTATACACATTTATTGGTAGGATTTATAATAATTTTTTATCCACTCTCTTGTATTGCATTGCTATATTATTTGTTGTGGGTTGATTATTGATTTTCTCGTCGTCCAGCACGGCCACCTTAGCGACACTATTGGTCATGTCCTATGTGGACCGCTTTCACGACCACATGATCATTATTTCTTCATTCACTTTCTTGCACGGGGCCTGATGAATCTCCATTTCATCACCTTTATTCTATCATTTTGGTCTTAAAAACCCTAGTAAATGCTTGTAAATACCCTTAATTTAGGCATTTTATCATTCATGCATTGTTGTGTAAATAGTGTATAAAATACTATTTTAATGCCAAAATATAGAATAAAAAAAGAAAAGAACATAATAAAATATTGAACATATTTTATGAACCTAAACCCCGAGACATAGGCATCGTGATGAATATGTCAACAAAGAATAAAGTAGGGGGAGATAAGGGTGCAAAATACAATAAAAATCCCTTTTTATTTAATCATTCTTTATTTATTTTGGAGCCTATTTTATTTTCCATTTTTACACCTCAAATAAAGAAACTTTGAACATGAAAGTTGTATCTTTTAAAATCTAAAAAAATACAAAATTTATTTCATACAAAAATAATAGACAGAATAAAAGTTATGGTCTGAATAAAATTACAAAACCCCAACATCCCAGACCCATATCTCTCAAATAAAAACTCAAAATATATCAAAATCACTTTAATTGTATCTAATTTTTAATAAGCTATTTAATGAAACTAGTTTTATATTTTTTGGAGTTAAGGTGTGTAAGTTAGATTTTGGACCCCTATCGGGTAGTTTACTTGATTAAAATAATCAATTTATGTATTATTCATTGTTTTTGTAACTTTATATTTTATAATTTTGCAAATATTATTTATAATATATGTACATATTAAAAACAAAATAAAATATAAAAGAAACCCTTAAAATAAGATATGTATATAAAATACATGGGTAAAATACCTATACATATAACTATATGAATAATACACATATTTATTTACGTGTAAATATTATATCAGAAAAATATAATAAAATATATATGTATAAAAATAAGTTATAAATTTATAAATTAATAAAGCAAAATAATAAAATCAAAAACTCAATATAAAAATAAAATATATAAAAACATAGATAAATATACCTATAATGTAACCCTAAAAAAGTAACTTGTAACTATAAACCACTAAAAAATAAATAAAAATCAAAATAAAAAATCTCAAGAAAGTAATAATCATTTTTTAATTTATAACCTAAAATCAATAAAATCAATTATTATTTATATTAAATTTCCAAATCTTTTCAGGTCTGATTGTCTGGTTAGTCCTTGTGAACCAACCAGTGTTCACCCCCAATTGACCTCGGTCAACTCTCTGACCGAGGTCACAGGGGTGTCAGACGTGCATTTTGATCCTCCATCTCACCTTTTTCCGAGTTGATCCGAGCCTTTTTTGGGATCGATTTCTTCTGCATATTTGCACCTTGTTCTGTGGTGAATCACACAGGGGTGATTCCTCGACGATTGAATCACTGTCGCACCTGCATTTCGTCATCCTTGGACCCCTCGCCACCATCTTCATATAACACGATCTCATTTCAACTTTCACTCCTTGATCCCTCCTCCGCCATTAAACCTTACACCTAGGCTCCAAACCTTCTTCATGGTGACAACAGGAGTCGTTCTAGCCCTCTAGTGGTCCGATCGTGTGCTAAATTGAGGTGGTAAAATTCGTCGGAGTCTCTTCACTAGAGCTTGCTTCTAGCGTGTCCCCATTGGGATTCTTTCCCCTTCTTTTTGTAGTTTGAATTCCCTAGAGTGCTGCAGCTTAGAGCAGTCCATCTTTTCATTTTTATTCTGTCGCTTGTCATGTAAAAATCTCGACTTTTCGATCATCGGAGCCTTGGCTCTGCCGCCCCATTCCGACCGCCTTAGCCACACTCCGCCACCACTAACCTGCTCATTCTATCTCGTTGCTTTCTGATTGCCTGACGCACCTCTACTCACCTTGCTCTCGCAAAGAGCAAGGTCATCGCCTCTTCTTCTCTGCCACTCATAGGAGAGGCTCCGTCCACTCCCCTCTTCACCCCCATTGCAGGCTGGAGGGTTGAGGCAGTTTGCCATCGACCCTCTTAACCCTTCTTGCAGGTACCTGGAAAGGAACATGCGCTTGGAGGAAGATTTTGACTTTGCAGGAGGTACGTGGGAACCCTCCTCTTCCTCGGAGTCGTAGAGGATCTCCAAAGCATCTCGCATCCAGTATATCAAGGACCCTTGCAGGGAGCTTCTAGGCCATTTTGGAGTTCAAAGGACTGCCGGAGGAGGGCGATTTGGCTGGGGGAAGCTCGCATCCCCGCGAGTTCTTCCATGTTCTTCTTCGCCATCTCTCCGCTGTCAGATCAGGAGCCTCCGCCCAAGCTTGCAGCTGTTATTCGATCAAGTTGCCCTCAGTCATTGATCACCTCTGGGTTAATATCCAAACTTACAACTGTCTTGCAATAATTTTTGGAATATTTATTATTAGCCCTCTAAACTTCTGATATTTGCTTTTTTGTCCAAGCCACGTCACCTCACGTGACGCGTCACTTGAGGGGGCATTTTGTGGTTGACCCCCTGGGATTCCTTGTACTATTAATTAATCTTGGGACTTTTTATTTACATTTATTATTTTTGGAAAAATTGCAAACCGGGCCCTACCTTTTGGATAAGTGCTTTCTGGTCCCTACCAGCGTATCTTACATGTTTATATACGTGAGCTTGGACATTTTGCAGCAAACCTCTCGTGGGTCTTGGATTTTGTGATTGGTCCAGAAACTTTTACTTTTAGTTATATATTTTTGGTAAAATTGCTACTAGCCCCCTTAACTTTCTGATATTTACTCTAATGCCCCTGTCAGCATTGTATTTTCTCTTTGTTTATTATATTTCTTTAATATAGCTTCTTGCTCTAAAAAAGACAAAAAACAGACTTAGGATCCTGTTGCATTGTAGTTTCATGCCCAATTTTTATTTTAGAATTTGAAGCCTTCTAATACTTATTAAAAATAAAAAAACATCCCTTTTTCTCCATATTTGCAATGGAAAACCCATAAAAATATACAAACGTTTTCCAAAATAACCAAAAATATATTTTTTATTTGTGTATTTAACCTTCAGACCAAAAATCTTTAAAAAATACAAAAGAAAACTCTAAAAATTTGAAAAAAAACCCAAAAAACACTTATAACAATTTATAAAATTCTCAAAAAAATCCCAAAAATATATTTTTTCCCTAAATTTTACATAGATTATTATTTTTATTGTAAAATTAATTTGGAGAATCTTCAATTTTGTTTGGTATTTTATATCTCCATCTTGATTTAGGATAATTAGTTAAATCCTATTTTAGGTTATTGTTGACTTTAAAAATATATAAAAATATTCAAATATTCATAAAAAATAACAAAACCAGTAAAGAATTATTTAAAATCCAAAAATAGTTTCTTTTCTTTTTTTATTAATTTTATTAGTTTATATATGTATTAATCTATATTGAACATACATCCTATATATGTAGCTTTATATTTATATTAAAAGAAAAAGAATTAGAAACTATAAAAAATATAAAAAGAAAATATAAAAATAAAAAATTATCAAAACACAAAAATAAAAATAAAAAAATTAAAAATTAAAAACCCACAAAAATTGCAACTTGGCTAAGTAGTTGAGTGATAATTCGTGCTTTGATTTCTATCTTGCCTGCTCTACCCCTTTACTTCATGTGTTTGACCCCTACTTGCTTGCCATTATACATTTTTAGTATGGTATAATAAATTTTAACTCTTGCTCTTAATTATCTAATTTTTGTGTGTGTTAATGATTGAAACAATGAGAGGATTGGAGTAGTCGCCTCAGCAACAGTGAGCATGTTTTGTCCGGCCATTATTTAGCGACTCTCGTCTTCTCATTTTTTAAATGGCGTTGTTGTCGAGGAGCATCGACTTGTAGATTAGATTTTATCTCTTTTACTTGCTTAGCCATTTTTTTATTATCTCTCTTTATTTGATTATTAATTTTGAACTGTCTGACATCTTTTCTCTTGTCTTCTTACGAGGGACCACGGACTGAGGAGGATTGCCTAGGTGATTTTATGAAACCTTGGGAAGCGGAGTCAGCTATTCTTCCCTAGCTGGCAGGAGATAGCAGGAGGAGCTTGTGAGAGAGAGGATAGTTTAAGATTTTTACTTTTTGGAGAGAGAGAGATTCATTATGACTATTAAGTTGTAATAATACAGGTACCCGGGACTTTGGACGCTCAGGTCCAATTTCCAAGTGTTTGTTCACTTCGGGGCTCACCGCGTTGTTTGAGTTTTCTATCGCTTTCTTTTTATCTCTTTCTTGCAGATTTGTTCTTTTCAACCTTTTTTCTATTTGTTTTGTGGAATGAGCCCTCAGTCTTTAGGCTTGCTTGATCGTGTAATCTAAGGCCAAACACATTAATAATCATTGCATGCACCTATAGTCTTTGTGTTTGGACTTAGAATTAATTATTTGCTAAAGTACTCAGTCTTGAAATAGTGTGTTGAGAGAGGTCGTATACAACGCTTACAGGACCCGTTGTGGTGGGCACCGATCGGCATCGAAGATCGGACTTAGGTTTCATTATGAGTACTGAGCATTTGGTTCTTCATGTGTAGTAATTGCCTTCTTAGGACGATTTCCATGTGCATATCAACATTTAGTGTAGGTTTATAAATTCATGTTTTGCATCCCGCATGGAGAGAGCTGGGAAGCGTTTTGTAAGTCTTTTAATTGAGCTTTCATCATTTAGGCACTAAGGTGAGATTTCCATCTTAGTGTCGCCTTGCATTGCTTTTCCAACCTTCTCCCTCTGTTTTTGGATCAAATAGGAATCAAAGAAAACTCAAAAATGTTAGGCGCTTGTGTTGAATTTACTCAAAGCAAGTGATAACACAAAAAAGTTTAAAAAGGGATTGCTAAAAATACTTGACCTAAATAAAATTGATTAATTGGACTCATTGCATTGGGTGAGCAAAGACATCATTTGTTTTCAGGTTGCATAGGAAGGTTTCCTTCCCAGTGAGAGAGCGACTTCGTAAGGATTAGAGCCAAAAACCCAGTCTATGGCTGCCTTATGTATCGCCTGGATTTCCGAAGTATTGGTGCTTCTATATACGTAGATGAGTATGGCTTAGTAAACAATGATGTTCTCTATTGTGTAGAGTATCAACCCTATCTGAAGTATTGAGCATAGGCAACACCTTCACGGGCTTGTCTGTCTCATCGTCTTGCATCAGAGTAGGTTCTCGCACGCTCACAGGTGATTCCGTTGTGAGCGAGTTCCGAAGTATTGGTTTCGCCTATTGGCTTCCTCCTTCTACTTCTTTGGCTGAGTGGAGATCCAGGAAGGGTTACAAGGACCTTAAAATGCGCAGACTACAGGTTACAAAGGAGGAGGACAAGTACATGATACTTTTTCCACAGTATTATCTCTCCTATAGGTGTAGCGCTGGACTCGTGCAAAGATTAATTGGGTTAAATTCAAATCTAAAAATTACAAAGATAATTGTTGAACCTTCACGGCTCCACGGGTCAAGTTGGTGAACCCATTACTTTGTGTTTATTTGATTAGTCTTATCTAGGTCTAGATCAAAAAAATCGTGCACTTGCACAAATTTTGCTCTCTTCCCTAATTGACTCTTGCTCATTGTAAGCCTTCTACTATTTTGCACTCCCTTTATTCCTTGTTTATCTTCGTACTCTTCATCTATCATCTATATCCTTTGACCCTCGCAAGATGACGTTGCACGGATGGTATAGTCGGGATCCTGTCGACGCCCACATTGATTCGTGTCGCCAATATCTTCAATAAGATGGAGCATCTCCAATAAGTTAGTTCGGATATTGTAAACCTCTCCTTGGACTCCCCGATTCTCTCTTCCTTTAATACCTGCCTTTACCTAATAAATCCACTGTTCGGGATGGACTCGCAACCCGAGCTTGCTCTTCCTCTCCAAATAAAACGGGATTACTCTTGTCCCAAATCAACCCCTTATGTATGGAGATCGATTTTAGTCAATATCATATTCGCAACAATCTAGGATTGACCTTAATTCCAGATTCATCTCAACAGTTGGTGTTCAGAAAGAGACTGATCGGGGTTTACTCCGTCGGCAGATTCTCACCTCGATCATGAGCCCAAAGTTCAAGTCAATTCTGAGATGGCTCCAACCGGAAGAGGAAAGGGTTCGTAGCCCCAACCAGCTGAGCCGACAGATCAGGGGGATGAGCAATATACTACACAGAATGAGGTCAACAGTCAGCTGCTCACTTCCATCCAGACCATCCAACAACAGCTGACCAACCAGGCCTTGGCCCAGGCTGCATTTTAAGACATGCTGAATGACTTAAGGAGGAGGGTCGATGAAAGGGATGACAGAAGGGAGGATGAACCAAAACCAG
This sequence comes from Ottelia alismoides, assembly GCA_037367405.1. Classification (NCBI taxonomy): domain Eukaryota; kingdom Viridiplantae; phylum Streptophyta; class Magnoliopsida; order Alismatales; family Hydrocharitaceae; genus Ottelia; species Ottelia alismoides. The sequence goes on along the minus strand of JAZKJV010011847.1, from coordinate 305,954 downwards.
TAGATGAACCAAAATAGGGAGGTGCTGGAGATGAATTTTCTATGGGTGGACCTCGTTTCGAAAGATTTGAGCCAGGGCCAACACTGCCAAAGCCAATCTTGAAGGAAACATACAATCCTAGGGCGGAATGCGGAACTGAGTGGATCCAGATCCCACCAATCCATGCCCATTTTGAGTTGAAACTGCAATTCTTGCCCTTGCTTCCCATCATTCATTGGAATACGACTGAGGACTCAAGAAATTTGGCTGCATTTGTGCTACTGCGCATTACCCCAATATTCCATTGGGGGTGATCAAGATGACTGCTTTTCCATTCAGCCTTCAAGACAAGGCCCTATACTGAGTCAATCACTTGGGAAAAGTAGTGATGACCTGGGAGGAGTTAAAGTCAGCCTTCCTGCATAAATTTTACCCTCTCGGGTAACTGAAATAGATGTGTGCCGTATCTCTAGATTTTACGAGCAACCCCACGAAATAATACACCAAGCGTGGGAGAGATTCAAGGAGTTGCAAGAAAAGTGTCCCCACCACAAGATTCCCAAGACTAGTCTTGTGCATCATTTCTTCGGTGGGCTGACACTGGAAAGCTAGAGACTCATCGATGCCGCTTGTGGAGGCTCACATTTCAACAAGGATGAGGACATTGTGTGGAACATTTTTGAGGAGATGGTCGAAGGAGAGCTCCAACCTCAGCATCATCATGAAGATGCCCGCCACCATCAACAAGCCCATCAACAGGGCTACCCATGCTGAAGACAAGGATGAGTGATACAATCTAAACATTATCGGGAGCCACTTGTCTAAGGTAGACATAATTGAGAAGAGGTCGCAAGACCTCGAAAAATTATCAGTAATTGAGAAGAGAACCCAGGGCTTGGAGAAGCTCGATTTGATCTCTCAACAACTAGAGTAGCTAGTCCGTGCTATGAATGCTAACACTTGCAACTATGTGTCTACCACTGTAGAGAACCCTGCTGAGTAGAAGGAACCACCACAGATACAACCTCCTCAGCCGAGTCTCCCGCATCCTCCACCAGTACAGTACGTATACTACGTGCAGGTCCAGAGCAGCCCCTATAGTCTCAGAATCAAATGGATGTCTATCAACCTGAGTTGTAGCCATCTATCCAAAGCAGTTTCCTCCACCCCCAACACAAATTCAAGAGATCAATGGTGTATGGGAACATGAACAATAGCTGACCCGTCCTCAGGGATATCCCCAAGTTCAGAACTTGGCCAACTGACCACCTCACCCGCAGTAGGGAGGGAGAAACTTCCAGCCCTACCCACCCCAAAACTAGCAACCTCCACAATACAGGAACACATGGAGGCAGGGGTATCAACAGCAGCAGTCCGGCCTCCATCATCAAGGCTTTCCTCCGCAGCAGCCGGCTGCATCATATCAAAATTCTTATCCCTCCCAAAAATATTCATAGTATTCCTCTCATCCTCCTCCTCACCACTTTTCATAGGGGTATTAACAGCAACCTCTTCCAATCTATCACCCAAGGCCCCAAGTGGGTGATTCTTCTGAGGTTGCACCAGCAAACCCGGCCCTCACTTGTCTGGAGCATCTCGTCAAGAATATGGCTAAGATGATCCAGAAGATAGACGACCTGACAGCTGCCAAAATCATCATACCAGCCCAGGTCGAGGCTAATCCTAATAGTTTCCAATGCAACGAGCAAGTAGCTTGCAGTGATCTACCCGATTCAGGTAGAAATGATTTGTTTATATCTAACATTGTTACTCTCAGGAGTAGTAGAGCACTGCGGCCATCGGTTGCCACGAAGGGAAAGCGCATTGCATCTGATGGGGAGTCGTAAGTCCAGCCAGCACGAGGGGCAAGCAGCATTTTTGGAGAGACACCATCTATAGAAAATTCACAAAAAATGAAGTAAAAATAAAAAAGACAACAACAACCTTGGCAAGACCAGCCAACTTTGGAGACGCCTGCATGTGCCACAGAACCAGCTACTGCCTTGAAGAATCTTGCACCTGTAGCGAGTCCAAAGCCTGCACCAAAAGACGAGCCTGTAGGTTTTGGTCCACATATTGTAGATGATTCTATACCTTTTTGCCATCTACCTGTAAGCAATGATATGGATACAATTTTGATAAATGCTTTGTCTAATTCTGCCATTGAGGAAATTATCCAAAATTTGGTCTTGAACATGCCTTTGATGAAATCTCTTGAGTACATGCCAGCTGTTAAGAAAGGACTGAAAGATGCATATACAAATAGGTAGATGCCTCACCCTCACAAATCCAGAGGAAAAGGTGGCAAGCCTGAGAAGCATATTCTGAAAATGGCCACAGTCAATGCCATCAACAATCTCCCGGACAAGAAGCCAGACAAGGGAGCATCGCTCGTTCGGTATCAAATGTTCAATCAAGAGTCCGAACGCACTTTGCTCGACATTGGATCTTCTATCAATCTAATGACTACTTCACTGCTCACAGAATTTGGCTTATGCCATCTCAAACCTACAACGATGATTTTACAATTCACGGACAAATCCTTCAAGCGGCCTAGAGGAATATTGGAGGACGTGATCATCACAGCTCAGGGAATGCAATTCCCTGCTGATTTTGTCGTATTGGATATGGACATCTCCACACCTTTACTCCTCACCCCAATCATACTTGAACGACCATTCCTACGAATGGCCAATGCAGTAGTGAATTATGGCACTGGAGAGATCACCTTTGGCTTCAGTGACAACAAAATGAAGATAGAAACCATGTCTGATGCAAGACCTACAGAAAGAACTTTTGCAGCATGTGCGAGGGTAATCAATCATGCTGAAGACTGCGATTTTTTAGCAGAAATTCAAGATACCTACCTCTTTATGGATGATAATGAGATCCATGAATTCCTCTGCCTGAGGAGAAATGGGCAACGTAGTCGAATTTCCCCTTGATGACCATGATGAGATCCTTGCTGATTTGCTTGATGAGGTTCAGATGGAAATGATGTGCCTTCAAGACTAGGAGCAGATCATTGAAGATTTCTGCAATAAAGAAGACATTAACAAAAGTTTCTATGAATTTTGAATGAAGAGTTAGAACAAAGAATGGTGGACACCGAACAAATGAAAGGACCATCGCCCGCTATGAGAGTCTAAGTCACCAGTAAAGAAGCTCCCACTCCTCCCAAGCTGAAACAACTGCCCTCTAATATGAAGCATGCCTTCCTTGCAGGTGAACCTAGCATGTACCTAGTCATTATCAATGCTCATCTGACCGAAGACCAAGAATCTTGTCTGATGGAGGTTCTTGAACGTCACCGCAAGGCAATAGGCTATAAAACTTCGGATCTCCATGGGATCAATCCATCCTTGTGCTTGCATCGCATTTTCCTTGAAGATAACAGCAAAACCTCTCAAGAATTTCAGAAAAGGCTCAATCCGAACCTGTGGGAGGTTGTCATGAAAGAAATTCAGAAATAGTGTGATGTGGGATTCATATATCTCAATTCTGGCAACAAATGGATAAGCCCTCTGCATGTAGTGCCAAAGAAATCGAGGATCACAATTCTGAAGAACAATAAAGGAGAGGAGATCGTGACCAGAGTACCCACTTCTTGGCGAGTGTGCGTGGATTATAGAAGATTCAATCTCGCCACCAAGAAGGCCCACTTTCTGCTACCCTTCATCGACTAGATTCTTGAGAGACTGGCTACAAAGGAATACTTCTGCTTCTTGGATGGCTACTCTGGGTATAATCAAGTTGCTATATCTCCTGAAGACCAAGACAAGACCACGTTCACATGTACCTTTACAATTCTCCCGCCACATTTCAGAGGTGTATGCTGGCAGTTTTTGCTGACATGGTGTGCAATTTTTTTGAGGTCTTTATGGTCGATTTCTCGGTCTACGAGGACTCATTTGATTAATATATTGACTATTTAGACCAAGCCTTACGGAGGTGTTGTGAACTACATCTGGTGCTCTCGAGGGAGAAGAGCAACTTTATGGTGACAGAGGGAATTGTGCTGAGTCACGTTGTATCCAAACATGGCGTGGAAGTCGAACCAGCCAAGGTGGAGGTAATTTCCCAGCTATAGCCACCTACAACCATCAAGCATGTCAGGTCATTCTTGAGCTATGTCAGTTTTTACCAACGATTTATCAAAGATTTCAACAAGTTGGCTTGACCGTTGACCGAATTGCTAGGCAAGGAGAATGATTTTATTGTTGACAATCGTGTGCTCCTGGCCTTTAATCATTTGAAAGAACTTATCACTCATTCCCCTATCTTGCAACCGTCGATTTGGACACAACCTTTTGAGATAATGACTTATGTGTCAGACTATGTCATCGGGGTTGTGCTTGGAAAGAGGAATGATAACGTACCATTTGTTATTTACTATGCTAGACGAACACTTGATCAAGCTCAAAGAAATTACACGGTTACTGAAAAGGAGCTCCTAGCGGTAGTCTTTGTCTTGGAAAAGTTCAGATCCCGCCTCCTCGGATCCAAGGACATCATTTACACAGATCATTCTGCCATTCAGTACTTACAGCAGAAGAAGGATGCCAAGCCATGCCTCGTTTGGTGGATCCTTCTCCTTCAGGAATTTGTCCTTGAAATTTGAGATAAACCCGAAGTTAAGAATGTCATGGCCGACCACTTATCTAGACTTCTTGAGCCTGAATCTCCTGAGCTAAACTTGCAACCAATCACAAAAACCTTTCCAGATGAGGCAATTTTATCAGTCACCTCACTCTCCTGATATGCTGATATTGTGAACCATTTTTGTCTAAGAGAACTCCACAAGATTGGTCGAAAATTCATTTTTACCAGTGGGAGGATCCATATCTATTTTGTGAGGGGGTGGATTGCATCTAGAGGAGGTGTATTCCTCAGGAGGAAGTTACGAGTGTCCTTACACTTTGCCATGATCAAGAATTCAGAGGACACCATTCAAGCACACTGATGACAAAAAAGGTTTTTCAGAGTGGCCTTTGGAGGCCTACATTATTCAAAGATGCAGAATATTACGTCAAGTGTTGCACTGACTTCCAGAAGATGGGTGGTACCATAGGAATGAGAAAGACGATGCCTCTGAAGATCATTTAGATATCAGACGTCTTTGACGCATGGGGCATCGATTTTATGGGCCCATTTCCGAAAAGCGAAGGCAATGAATATATTCTACTTGCTGTAGACTATGTGAGTCAATGGGTGGAGGCTATTCCCATCGGAACCGCCGACAGTTAGACTGTTTGTTGATTCCTTAGAGATCACATCATTGCATGGTTCGGGATTCCCAAATTCTAATATCCGATGGGGGTAGTCATTTCATAAACTGACATGTAAAGAAGCTAACTTAGGAATTCTATATAGAACATCATGTTGCTTCACCTTACCACTCACAATCCAATGGCTTAACTGATGTTCAAACCGGGAAATAAAGACAATTCTACAGAAGCTTGTGCGCCTGGATCGCAAGAACTAGTCTCAGCTGCTTGATTCAGTTCTTTAGGCTTACAGAACCATGTATAAGTAACCACTAGGAATGTCTCCCTACCATCTTGTGTATGGCAAGCTATGTCAATTTCCTGTTGAGTTGATTCACAAATCTTTATGGGCCATCAATATCTGCAACTTGGATTCTGAGAAAGCCAGGAAGAACCGAAAAGTGGACCTGAACAGATTGTTAGAATTCAGAGATTATGCATATGACAACAGCCTGATGTACAAGGAGAAGGTCAAGAAGTGGCACGACAAGCATATCCGTCGCAAATCCTTTGAGGTAGGTCAGAGGGTGTGGTTGTTCGATGCAAAATTAAAGATCTTTCCAGGCAAACTGAAGAGCAAAAGGACTGCGCCGTTGACAGTGAGGCATGTGTGTGACAATAGAAGAGTAATGATATCTAGTTTGTCAGCTGACGCACAACCATTCGTGGTTAATGGATAGCTTTTGAAGCCTTATCTTGAACATGACACATTCTTGTCTGTCGTTGACTCTATTCATGTGATTTATGAAGGTGATCTGAATACTTCCGAAGCTACAGTCGAAGACAAAGCAAATCAAAATATTTTTGAATGATTTTCTTCTTTTCTTTCTTTCTTTTCTTCTTTTTCCGAAAAGGCATCATTCCCATCATCATTGCTACACTGAGGATGTACTTTATCCTAAGTGTAGGGGGGATGTGCACCCCGAGTTGTTCATATTCCTTCTTCTATCGTCAGATCTCCTATCTTCTTTTCTTCTTTTCCTTTTCATTTTTCTTTTTCTACCAAAAAGGTGTCGCCTCTTTTTGTCAGTCTTCTATATTCAATACGCACTTTATCCTAAGTATAGGGGGTGCACCCCGATTTCTTTCATTCTTTGATCCTCTCCATCGTCTCCTCTTCTTGTCTATACTTAGGGATATCTTACCCTAAGTATAGGGGGAGAAAGTCTGAGTACAATATGTTCATTTCCACCCTTGACCCTCCATGCTTTGTGTACAGTCTGCAATACTTAAGATTATTTGATCCTAACTATAAGTGGGATGGTCGACTTCTTATTCGTTCATTTCTTAATTTATTCTTTAGACTGTCCTATACTCAAGACGGGTTATGTCTTCTCTTTTCTCTCTAATGTATGAGGACATAGCTCAAGCTAAGTATAGAGGGTCTTATATACTTTAGCCATAAATCATGCTTTCGTATTTTTAATAATAATAAATATGGATAAAAACACGGGCCAATTCATTAAAAAACTTAATAAAAAGATGCATATTATTCCTCAAATTCTTTTTGTTGTTACTGAATAATAAATCAGGTAAAATATTTTTAAAAAATCTGTTGAAAACTATTTAGAAAATATTTTGTTCAATATTTTCAGCCTTTGTAAAATATTTAGTTTGTAAAATTTCTTTTGTGTGAAATAAAAATGTTTGAAAAACTATTTGCAAATAGTTTGAAAATGGTTGCAAAAATATGTTGACAAATCTATATATACTATTTAAAAAGCCTTTGCAAAATGATTTTCAAATGTGTGTACATGTTTGTAAAAAATATTTTGGACTATAGTTTGCAAAATTGTTTGAAAAATTCTTTTCAAATAAAGTTTAAGGAATATATACATCACTCTGAAATTCTTTATTAAACTATATATACTTATAAAGTTGATCAATTACCCCTTGTAAATTCTTAAAACCCTAATTCTTGTAAATATAAAATGCGTCCCCATGTGAATATTTGTACCTAGTTTTTATCCAATATCTTTTATTTTCAAAAATCACAAAAACATTTGCAAAAACTAAAAATACCAAAACATTTGCAGAATATTTTTGAAAAATATAAAAAATGCAAATGCATCGTCTTTTACAAAAATCCATAAAAAGTTCAAAATCTTGAAAATTGCATGACAAAAATATTCTCTGCATTGTTTATAGCGTTTGCATAACATTCACATTTTTAAGATTGAGATTGATAATTGAACAAGTCTAAGTAAAATCCGAAGATTGGAGCTTGGTTGGACTTTAAATCTACCTAATAACAGGAACCTTATCGTAGTTGGAATTGAGGTACTTCAGGTCTAATTGACTTAATTCTTTGAGGATTGCGAAACTTGGTTCAATGGATTCTTGAATGCCTAAGTAGAGTATTTCAGAGCACACGCACGACTCTTGTTGATAATGACCTAACTTGGACACATGCACCTTTCACATGGCTCAACTCAATCGGAGTGGTGAGGGGATTGGATTTGTTGGTATGAGACACACACAAGTGGAAACATTTGTCCTCGTCTAGGGAGGGAAGTGCACCTCGTCCAGTGGCATTGATGTCTAAAGACAAGAGAGTGTGGGTTGCAATAATGCTTCAAAAGAGGGATAGTCTACTGACTCATGATGAAAAACTTCTTATGTAAATGCTATTATAGTATTAAAAAAACAAAATCTCCAAAAAAGTGGACATGCCTGATTGAAAATAAAATGCATGCCGGAGTGTATATATTTGTATAGTCAATAAGTAAGCTTGAGCTTCAAAGTCAAATCATGCGAGCCTACAGCTGCATGACTTGACTACACTTGTCTTGCATCCTAGGATTGGTAGCTACACTGGCTACCGTCCATTCTTCTCTTTACCCCCTCCTCTTGAGCCGGTTGTCACTTGAACTTAGAAGGGAATACCCCGCTTCTCGAGGAAGGAGTTTCTGGATTGGGGAATCACTAGGTTGTCATACTGGAGAAGTCAGTCTCTTGGTCATTTCAGTTGGGGAGAGCCACTATCACTTACACTGTACGAGTCAGATTCATAATCGTAAGGGTTTGCGTATGAGTTGAAGTATTCTGATATGTCTATTAAGGAGACTTGAGCAGAGTTTTGGGATTCTTGAAGGCAGTTGGATTTCAATCCCGATTCCCATTAAGATTCCACCCGCACTAAAATTCCAAAGGTCTGACTTAAGCTCCAAACTTTGATTTTGTGAAGGCAAGTTTGATAAGTAGATGTAATCCAATTTCATCCTTTTTCTTTTCTTTGTTTTCCTTTTTCTGCACTTATTGCATAAGTGTTTGCTAGGGACTAGCAAAGGCAAGTATAGGGGCTGATGAATCTCCATTTTATCACCTTTATTCTATCATTTTGCCCTTAAAAACCCTAGTAAATACGTGTAAATACCCTTAATTTAGGCATTTTAACATCCATGCATTGTTGTGTAAATAGTGTATAAAATATTGTTTTTAATGCCAAAATTGTAGAATAAAGAAAAGGAAAAAAGAATAAAATATTGAAGATATTTTATGACCCTAAACCCCGAGACCTAGGCATCTTAATGAATATGTCGACAAAGAATAAAGTAGGGGGAGATAAGGGTCCAAAATACAATAAAAATCCCTTTTTATTTATTCATTTTTTACCCATTTTGGGACCTAGTTTATTTTCCATTTTTTTACACCTCAAATAAAGAAACTTTGAACATGAAAGTTGTAGATATTAAAATATAGAAAAAAAAATTTCATACAAAAATAATAGGCAGAATAAAAGTATGGTATGAATAAAATTTCAAAACCCCAACTTCCAAGACCCATATCTCTCAAATAAAAACTCAACATATATAAAAATCATACTTTCATTGTATATAATTTTTAATAAGATATTTAATGAAGATGGTTTTATATTTTTTGGAGTTAAGGTGTGAAAGTTAGGTTTTGGACCCCTATCATATACTTTACCCGATAAGTAATTAATTTATGTATTATTCATTGTTTTTGTAACTTTATATTTTTATAAACTTTTAAATATTTTTTATAATATATGTACACATTAAAACCAAAATAAAACAATAAAAAACCCTTAAAATAGAATATGTTTACAAAATACATGGTAAAATACCTATATATATACCTATATGAATAATACACCTATTTATTTAAGTGTATATATTATATCAGAAAAATATAATAAAAATATATATTTATGTATATAAAATAAGTTATAAATTTATAAAATAATAAATCAAAATAATAAAATAGAAAAATCAAAATAAAAATAAAAGATATAAAAACATAAATAAATATACCTATAATATAACCCTAAAAATGTAACTTGTAATTAATAAACCTCTAAAAATAAATAAAAATCAAAATAAAATAATTTATTTTTTTTATTTTATAACCTAAAATATATAAAATCAATTATTATTTTATATTGAATTTTCAAATCTTATTCAGGTCTGATTTTCTGGTTGGTCCACGTGGACTAACCATCGTTCACCCCCAATTGACCTCGGTCAACTCTCTGACTGAGGTCATAGGGGTGTCAGACCTGCATTTTGACCCTCTGTTTCACCTTTTTCCATGTCGATCTGAGCCTCTTTTGAGATGGATTTCTTCTGCATAATTGCACCTCGTTCTGCGGTGAATCTCCTAGGGGTGATTCTTCGACGATTGAATCGTTGTCGCGTCAGCATTTCCTCGCCCTTGACCCCTCGCCACCGTCTACATATTACCCGATCTCAGTTCAACTTTCACTCCTTGATCCCTCTTCCACCGTTGAACCCAAGACTTGGTCTCTGGACCTTCTTCCCGGTGACAGTAGGAGTCATTTTGGTCCGATCGTGCTTTGAATTGAGGCGATCCAGTTCGCCAGAGCTCGCTTCTGGCATGCCCCCAATGAGCTTCTTTCCCGTTCTTTTTGTAGTTTGAATTCCCTAGAGTACTCGTAGCTTAGAGCATGCCTTCTTTTCGTTTGATTATATCGCTCGTCGTTAAAAATCCTAAATTCTCGATCATCAGAGCCTTGGCTCTGCTGCCCCATTCCGACCACCTCAGCCACACTCTGCCTCAACTAACCCGCTCATTCTCTATCTCTCTACTTTCTGATCGCCCTACGTGCCTCCACACACCTTGCTCTCGTAACGAGCAAGGTCGCCGCCTCTTCTTCTTTGCCACTCGCCGGAGAGGCTCTGTCCACTCCCCCGTTCTCACCCATTGAAGGCTGGAGGGTCGATGAAGTTTTCCCTCGACCCTCTTAACCCTTCTTGTAGGTACCTGGGAAAGAACACACGCCTGGAGGAGGATTTTGACTTCGCTGGAGGTACCTGGGAACCCTCCTCTTCCCAAGAGTCGTGGAGTATCTACAGAGCATCTCGCACCCTTCTGCCACCCCCAGTGGATCAAGGACCCTTGCAGGGAGCTTCTAGGTCATTGTGGAGTTCAAAGGACCGCCGGAAGAGGGCGATTTGGTTGGAGGGCATCACCACGAGTTCTTCCATGTTTTTCTTCGCCATCTCTCCGCCGTCAGATCAGGAGCCTCCATACAAGCTCGCATCTGTTGTTCGATGAAGTTGCCCTTGGTCGTTGATCGCCTCTGGGATCATCTAATGGCAGACGTTCGAATTCGAAGCGTCATCGCGCGACGAGAGCCTGCCACGTGGCTAAGTGATTGTTTATCCACCGTCCGCTTCTGCCTAAGCTGGTGTATTTTGCACTTCGACCCTGATGTGTTTTGTTATTTATTTATTTATTTATATCCAAGCTTTCATCTGCCATGTAATATTTTATGGAATATTTATTATTAACCCCTCAAACTTTTGATATTTGCTTTTTGGTCCAAGCCATGTCACCTCATGTGACGCATCACGTGAGGGGTCATTTTGCAGCTGACCCCCTAGGATTCCTTGTATTGCTAATTATTCCTGAAACTTTTTAGTTACATTTATTATTTTTGGAAAAATTGCAAACCAGCCCCCACTTTTTGGATAATTGCTTTCCAGTCCCTACCAACGTGGCTTACGTGTTTATACACGTGAGCTTGGCCATTTTGCAGCAAACCCCTCATGGGTCTTGGATTTTGTGATTGATCCAGAAACTTTTACATCTAGTTATATATTTTTGGTAAAATTGCCGCTAGTGTTAGCAATGTGAGCCCGAGGCGAACCATTCCTACAATAAATGTTATTGTAATAAATGATTTATCAATAAAAGTTATTGATGTTTTGTTTTACTCCCTTTCTGATATTGAATGAATGAATGCACTATAAGGTCCCTCTGTACAATAAGGGTTATGTACCATGGCCAACTTGATAATCATACAGCTGTTGATTCAATGATTGAATCATAGAGGCTGATGCTTGGATGAATATCTAAGGAGTTAGATAGAGGACTCATCAAGCATCATCAATGATTAACAAGTAGTGATCTCCAGTCTGAGTGGGAGATGGCAATCCCATCTCCGTAGACTGATATCTGATCGACCTCTTGATGCAGGTCCTCTGCATAGGAATATTGATTCAGAGGTATCAGATTAGTTGAGTCAATGAGTTGACTTAACGAGATCGAGATAACCAAAGACCTATGATGAATATTGTCACATCACAGGCAAACATCCTCTGACCAGAGAGATATATATTACTATATGTCTGAGCATGTACATTTGGCAGACCTATAGGTTGATGACCTAATCAAGGTCTATACACCGGCGAGCTGGTGTGCATGTAAGGGCATATGAGTAATATGATCTCTCAAAGGGATCATACAGGTTCACTTGTGAACCGGGAGACATGAGCTCACTCATGAGGTATTGGGATTGACCAAATTCAATGCATGGTCATCATGCTTTAGAAGCATGATATGAATTTGAAGGTAAGATATATGCTTTGTGAAAGCATATGATCTGTACCATATCCCAAGGACCAAGATTGAGAAACTTAATGATCAGAATATGAAGATGATAGTGTAAAAGTGATCTTTATCTTCATGATGATCATGAGTCTTCCAGTATGCAGGATGTGCAGGTATTGGGAATACCTGAAGGGTCATTTGATCATAAACGATTGTATAACCATTACGCTTCCATTCCGAGGGAGTGATGAAACAGGTCTAGATTTTAGTGACTCCTCTCATTAGAGAAGTAACCTAATCTTAGTCCATTTACTGGACATTGATCTGAATGAGATTCAGATGCAATGAGAAGATTAGGTATACGGTCTTGATTTAATCAAGCATCTATGAGAGGTCCATGGGATCTGGATTTGAGATGTGATCTCAATATCCAAGTCACTATACGTGGAACAATACAATCGCCCTGTCCTTATCTCCAAGTATCTGAGGAGAAATAGCATTGTTCTTAAATGGTTTAAGAACAATTCCATGAGATCTAAGCAAAGAGAAGTTGATAATTAAATGTGATTTAATTATCATGATGTATGAGAAATTATCCAATATAATTAAATGTGATTTAATTATTATGGATATGAATAATGTGGATAGTAATATCCCATTATTCTTAATATATTATAAATGTGATTTATAATGTATTAGAGAGAGCTAAATATAATTTATATTAGTAGATTAATTATTAATGTGTATTGGATACACATTGTTTAATTAATTGAAAATATAAATTACATTTTGTTTTGGGTTGTGAATTTGATTCACAATATTCCAATGTCAAGATTGCAATATTCCCAAAATTAATTGAGAATTATTTTGGTGAATTAAAATACCAACAAATTATTGTTGGAAAATAAGTAGAGAGAAAATTAAGGAGAGGTGCAATCTCATGGAACCATGAGATTGCACTCCTCATTAGGAATGAGGGGGGCGGCACTCAATTCCCTTGGGGAATTGGTGGCCGTCCCCTCTTCCAAATAAGGAGAGCATCTCCTTTGCCTTCTCTCTCCTTATTTGATTGATTTAGATTTGGTATTAATATTTATTTGATTTATCAAATATATTTTATCAAATTAAATCACAAGTTGTTGGCTTTTACCAACAACAATCTTGACCATTGGATTGTCATAAATCAATCTCAACCATTGATTTTATATGACACATGGATTGAGATCCATGGATCCCAAAACCCTATAAATAGAGAGGCATTCTTAGCTCTCTCTTTTAAACATGCTATTGTAGCAAAACTCTATCTCTCTTTCTCTCATACTCGACAGCCCTCCCTCCCTCTTCCTCTTGGTGGCCGTCCACCTTGGTGGAGAGAAACGTCGTCGCCCTCTCCCTCGTGCTACCGCTTCGACGCTCTGCGGTTCTCCGTCTACTTCGAGTGCTTCGCCCGCGAAGGAGACGTTCGATCTCGTGCGACGAGATCAGGAGCAACCGCGCTTGGATCAACTTCTTGGATTGCGAGGACACTGCGGTTCATCCCCGCGCTCGCAAGCGATCTCTCCGACGATCGGACTTGAGACAGGAGGTCTCTTCTCTTAAAGACTCGATCAACCACGCTTTAAGAGGTATTGCATTATACTTGTTGTAGTTATAGATGAAACGATCCGACAATGGTTCTTGGATCATGTGGTTTCATCAAATAAAATTTTTAAATTCCGTTGCACCGAACAACTAGTACGACTAGTCGTTCTTCGTCGTATCCGATACGACGCTCACGCTTCCGTGATGCGCTTGAGGATCTCTCCATATCCTTCAAGTGGTATCAGAGCCTTAGGTCGACGTTTTCGAATAGTGATTCGTTAACCAAGGACGACTTGGGTTCGCTAAGGTCGCGAAAGTTTTCATCGCATTTGATTTCGCAGATCTGTTTAGTAAATAAATTCGGCACTGTTTAAATTGTTTAAACACGAATTTTATACTTGGATTATGTTCCTCATTAAATAAGGAAACCATAGGATCTTAGTTTGCGTAAATCGGATTTCGTATGCTCGAGATATGGTCATTTTAATGAACATGTTTGCACTGTTGCGGGAATTGTGAATCTGAACGTGATTAAAATATTAATTACTGTTTAGACTTGCCTCGAAATGCGTGAAACATCACTTAGGTTCTGTCCTAAATCAAATTAGAAAACTTTAGAAATTGACTTTGCTTAATTTGGATTTAATATGATTGAGATATGCTAATTTTAGTAAGTAGGGGTCACTGCTGAAATTGCTTTCCTAATCTAGAACCAAGTGATTGTCAATTAGTGAAATTAATTGTTAATTTCGTGAAATAATCTTGAAAAATATTTGTGAAATATTGAAACATGATTATTTGCCTAATTGACTTGGCCCCAACCAATTAGTTGATTAGATTTGATCTATTGGAATTACAATCATCAAACTTCTTGCTTGAATAGGACTTGGGAATTTGCCTAGCAAATTTCCTTAAAATCAAAATTGTTTTGATTACTATATGGTATAATTTCGGTTGAAGAACCGATGATCATCTCAAGTACAAAATAATCTATTTGGCATTATCCTTTCCCGAGGCGGATATGGTGTCTAGTCGGGGATCGCTGGGTCAGCGGGTTGCAACGTATGTGGTCCGCCCCAGTCCCGCCGGTACTGGCCATGACAGCGGGTAGGGCCGGGATAATGTCCGAGGGATTATGATGTATTTTTTATAATTATTAAAATACGAATTAATATGTACTTTGAGAATAATATCATATATATATTCAAGCATAAAATTAAGTTTGATTGATTAAATTGGATTGATAATTAATTTAATATGATTAAGTTAATTATATCCAATTGAGAATACTCTAATATGATTAGAGTTAATAATTCCCTTGGAAGAATTAATTATATGAATGTGATTCATAGTAATTAATTAAATTTGAATAAGAGATGGAGGATCACATAAGTGACATCCATGGTCTCCCGTCAAGGCGAAGGGTTTCGTCGCCAAATATTATATGTGGAGACGCATGTCCGAAGTGACAGCTCCCACATATGACCCGTTTGGATCGGGCTCGTCGCTTCTCGAAAGAGTACGGACGTATGCATAGTGACCCCAATATCGGGTCCTCATATTATTGGGGCGATATTGGATTGCGCATAATGAGTTGTATTCCTGTTGACGGTTGGTTCAATTAATGACGAGTCAACATCACCTTAGGGGTGGTGGGCTCGGGTATTAAAGACCGAATTGGGAAATGCAAGTTGGACTTGCAAGGCGGAATGTGTTCCCGCTTCTCTTTATCGGAGTCATAGGTTCTCATATTATTGGGATATGACAATGATAAAGAGGAGATCTCAGTTCTTGCTTGAGATATATTGGTAAGTATATCTCCTACTTTGAAAGTGAATAAGGGAATAAACTTTCATAGTTGACATAGCAAGACTAATTTGATTTAAAATGCCTTAATCAAATAAAAAAATTAAATTGAATATATGATTATATGTTCTAATATAGTGCATTCTCAATTTCAGAAAATGAAGTCCATGAACCCACTGAGCAGGCTTCTGGAGGTCAACCAATTGACCGGACCGAATTACTCGGATTGGATCCGTAATTTGGAGCTTGAGCTTTCGGTAGAGCGCATCAGCTATGTGCTCTCTGAAAACAAACTTGAAAACCCTAAATCTAAGGAAGATAAAGCATATAATGACAAGTATGATGAAGATCATGTCTTGGCTAGATGCTATATCTTGGGTTCTCTCTCCAATGTTCTTCAGAAGCAACATGTGGAGATGAGTACTTGCCAGGATATCATGCAGAATTTAAAGGATATGTTTGGTGACATTAACCGCACCCAGCGGTACAATGTTATGAAATAACTCGTTCGCTGCAAGATACAGGAAGGGACCTCGGTCCGCGAGCATGTACTCAAAATGTTTGGGTACTTGTCGGAGCTTGAGACTCTGGGGGCGACGATGGATGCAGACATGCAATCCGATTTCATTCTGCTGTCATTGCCCAAATCTTTCAATAACTTTGTGGTGTCATTCCACATGAATAAGCTGGAACTGACAAATGCTGGGCTTCTTGCTGCATTAAAGTCTGCAGAAGACGTAATGAAGAAAGATGGTCCCTCTGGCACTGCAATGGTTGCACAGGTCAAAGGGAAGCGCGGTCGGAAGTAAGGTTCTCGGAAGGGCCCAGCCCAGAAGAGAAAGAAGAAGGACAAAGTGTTGCCTCATCTTCCAACGCATCCACTTTAATGGCGTCAAAGAAAACTGACGTCTGTCACCACTGCAATAAGCCGGGCACTGGAAGCGTAATTGCCTAGATTACCTGAAGTCGGTAGACAAAGGTAAAGCCCCAGCAGGTATGAAATCTACTCTTATCATTGAAACCAGCTTTCTCGTTGGACGAGAAGGAAGTTGGGTAGTTGATTCTGGTGCTTCTGTTCATGTATGCAATTTGTTGCATTTGTTTCAGGAAACTAGACAGCTTGAAGAAGGGGAGATAGTCATCCAGATGGGATCTGATGCAAGTGTTGCAGCAGTCGCCGTCGGGACCTGCAGACTATCATTATCTAGTGGAAGAGTCCTAGTACTTAAAGAGTGTCTTTATGTACCTGAAGTCAGAAGGAATTTGATATCTGTATCTAAGCTAGTTAGAAGTGGATATTCATTCCTATTTTGTAATAAATTAGTCATAAATCATTATGATAAATATATTGCAGAGGGTATTTTGACTTCTGGAGGACTCTATGAATTGTGCATTAATGAGCATGTCATGAATGTTACAACCACTAATAAAAACCCTAAAAGATCCAGGAGTAATATAAATCATTCAAACATGATTTGGCATCAAAGACTTGGTCATTTATCTGTTGATAGGATCAATAGATTGATAAAGGATGGACCTTTGGATTTTCTACAGGTTCAGCCTTTACCTACCTGTGAACATTGTATTCGAGGTAAAATGACTAGGATGCCTTTCCGTAACAAGGTTACAAGATGTGAAGGTATTATTGACTTAATACATACTGATGTATGCGATCCCTTCAGTACTGCGACTCGAAATGGATATCGATATTATTTGACGTTTATTGATGACCATTCGCGATACGGGCTTGTCTTCCTATTACGTCATAAGTCTGAAACCTTTGAAAAGTTCAAAGAGTTCAAGGTTTTGGTTGAGAACCAAACCAATAGGAAGATTAAACGAATTCGATCTGATCGAGGTGGCGAGTACCTATCAGATGAATTTAAGGAATACCTTAAAGAGAATGGAATTATTTCCAATCTCACTCCTCCTGGAACTCCCCAACTTAATGGTGTTGCTGAAAGACGCAACAGAACCATCATGGATATGGTTCGTTCAATGATGAGCATAAGCACATTTACCACTTAGTTTCTGGGGATATGCAGTAGAGACTGCAATATATATCCTAAATAAGATTCCTAGCAAATCTGTACCTAAGACTCCTCATGAGCTATGGTATGGAACCAAACCTAGTGTTAATCACTTGAGGGTTTGGGGTTGCTTGGTCCATGCAAAGAATGTGGATGCAAGTAAGCTAGAATCTCGCTCTCGTGAGTGCTACTTCATTGGGTATGTTAAAGATGGTATTGGATACCAACTTTATGACCCTGAGACCCAAAAGGTTTTTGTCTCTAGAGATGTGAAATTTCTGGAGGATGATTTCCTTAAAGGTCAAGACAAAAGTGAAGTAGAGGAACTCATTGAGTCCCCTGAGGACTCTGAGCTTCCTGAACCAGAAACTGAAGAGATAAATAAAGATGAAACACCTATACCTCTTCGAAAGAGTTCGAGGGTGGTTGCACCACCTGAAAGGTATGGATTCCATGTGTCAAGTAAAACTGACAATGATCCTACTTCATTTGATGAAGCACTCGCGGATCATGACATGGATAGATGGATGCTAGCAATGAAGTCAGAAATTGACTCCATGCATAAGAATGGTGTATGGACCCTAGAGGATCCACCTAAGGGGGTGAAACCCATTGGGTGCAAATGGATCTTCAAGAGAAAGAGGGGACCTGATGGGAAAGTAGAGACTTTCAAGGCACGGCTCGTAGCCAAGGGCTACACACAGAGAGAAGGCATCGACTACGAGGAGACGTTCTCTCCTGTGGCTATGCTTAAATCCATCAGGGCATTGCTAGCTATAGCTGCATATCTTGACTACGACATCTGGCAGATGGACGTCAAGACGGCTTTCCTCAATGGATACCTCGAGGAGGATATCTACATGGAGCCGCCCCAGGGCTTCATAACTGAGGATGGCAAAGTATGCAAGCTGAAGAAATCCATCTATGGGATCAAGCAAGCTTCTCGTAGCTGGAACATCGGATTTGACGAAAACATAAAGAGTTATGTTTTTGTGCAAAATCCTGATGAACCTTGTGTGTACAAGAAGCTTAGTGGGAGCGCCATTGTGGTCATCGTGCTTTATGTAGATGACATCCTTATCATTGGAAATGATACAGGGATGATGACCAGTGTGAAGATTTGGCTGTCCCATACCTTTGAGATGAAAGATCTTGGAGAAGCCTCTTACATCTTGGGTCTGAAGCTGTTCAGAAATCGAGAGAAGAGGATATTGGGATTGTCACAACAAGGATACATTAAGAAGATTCTTGAACGATTCCATATGGATAGTTCCAAGAAAGGATTCCTACCCTTAAGACATGGTATCCACCTGTCTAAAGGAATGGCTCCTCAAACTGTTGAGGAAAAGAAGGCCATGGCTGGATGCCCTTATGCATCAGCTGTAGGAAGCTTAATGTATGCCATGATGTGTACTAGGCCAGATATCTGCCATGCAGTGGGAGTGATAAGTCGTTACCAATCCTGCTATGGAGAACAACACTGGAATGCAGTAAAGAACATATTCAAATATCTAATACGGACGCAAGACTACATCTTGATCTATGGAGATGGTAATCTCCAAGTCTTGGGATATACAGATTCTGACTTCCAATCGGATATTGATGATCGAAAGTCGACATCAGGGTTTGTGTTCCTGTTGAACGGTGGTGCTGTGAGCTGGAGAAGCAAGAAGCAGGACACTACAGCAGATTCAACAACAGAAGCCGAATACATTGCCGCATCGGATGCTGCAAAGGAGGCGGTGTGGTTGCGCAAGTTTGTCCAGGAGCTTGGCGTAGTTTCCTCTAATACTCCCATCCCGCTACTCTGTGATAACACGGGAGCCATTGCCCAGGCGAAGGAACCCAGATGGCATCAAAAGAGAAAGCACGTAGAAAGGAAATACCACATCATTCGGGAGATTCAAAAGCGTGGTGACATCATCATCACCAAGGTGGCCTCCGCCGACAACGTTGCTGATCCTCTTACCAAACCTCTGACACAGAAGGTTTTTGACCAACATCTAATGAGTATGGGTTTAAGGGTTGTTCCTGAATGGTTCTGAGGGCTAGTGGGAGATTGTTAGCAATGTGAGCCCGAAGCGAAC
The DNA here is from genome assembly GCA_037367405.1 of Ottelia alismoides. Taxonomy (NCBI): domain Eukaryota; kingdom Viridiplantae; phylum Streptophyta; class Magnoliopsida; order Alismatales; family Hydrocharitaceae; genus Ottelia; species Ottelia alismoides. Next base: position 286,385 of record JAZKJV010011847.1, on the reverse strand, counting down.
CATTCCTACAATAAATGTTATTGTAATAAATGATTTATCAATAAAAGTTATTGATGTTTTGTTTCACTCCCTTTCTGATATTGAATGAATGAATGCACTATAAGGTCCCTCTGTACAATAAGGGTTATGTACCATGGCCAACTTGATAATCATACAGCTGTTGATTCAATGATTGAATCATAGAGGCTGATGCTTGGATGAATATCTAAGGAGTTAGATAGAGGAATCATCAAGCATCATCAATGATTAACAAGTAGTGATCTCCAGTCTGAGTGGGAGATGGCAATCCCATCTCAGTAGACTGATATCTGATCGACCTCTTGATGCAGGTCCTCTGCATAGGAATATTGATTCAGAGGTATCAGATTAGTTGAGTCAATGAGTTGACTTAACGAGATCGAGATAACCAAAGACCTATGATGAATACTGTCACATCACAGGCAAACATCGTCTGACCAGAGACAGATATATTACTATATGTCTGAGCATGTACATTTGGCAGACCAATAGGTTGATGACCTAATCAAGGTCTATACACCGGCGAGCTGGTGTGCATGTAAGGGCATATGAGTAATATGATCTCTCAAAGGGATCATACAGGTTCACTTGTGAACTGGGAGACATGAGCTCACTCATGAGGTATTGGAATTGACCAAATTCCATGCATGGTCATCATGCTTTAGAAGCATGATATGAATTTGAAGATAAGATATATGCTTTGTAAAAGCATATGATCTGTACCATATCCCAAGGACCAAGATTGAGAAACTTAATGATCAGAATATGAAGATGACAGTGCAAAAGTGATCTTTATCTTCATGATGATCATGAGTCTTCCAGTATGCAGGATGTGTAGGTATTGGGAATACCTGAAGGGTGATTTGATCATAAACGATTGTATAACCATGACGCTTCCATTTCGAGGGAGTGATGAAACAGGTCTGGATTTTAGTGACTCCTCTCATTAGAGAAGTAACCTAATCTTAGTCCATTTACTGGACATTGATCTGAATGAGATTCAGATGCAATGAGAAGATTAGGTATACGGTCTTGATTTAATCAAGCATCTATGAGAGGTCCATGGGATCTGGATTTGAGATGTGATCTCAATATCCAAGTCACTATACGTAGAACAATACAATCGCCCTGTCCTTATCTCCAAGTATCTGAGGAGAAATAGCATTGTTCTTAAATGGTTTAAGAACAATTCCATGAGATCTAAGCAAAGAGAAGTTGATAATTAAATGTGATTTAATTATCATGATGTATGAGAAATTATCCAATATAATTAAATGTGATTTAATTATTATGGATATGAATAATGTGGATAGTAATATCCAATTATTCCTAATATATTATAAATGTGATTTATAATGTATTAGAGAGAGCTAAATATAATTTATATTAGTAGATTAATTATTAATGTGTATTGGATACACATTGTTTAATTAATTGAAAATGTAAATTACATTTTGTTTTGGGTTGTGAATTTGATTCACAATATTCCAATGTCAAGATTGCAATATTCCCAAAATTAATTGAGAATTATTTTGGTGAATTAAAATACCAACAAATTGTTGTTGGAAAATAAGTAGAGAGAAAATTAAGGAGAGGTGCAATCTCATGGAACCATGAGATTGCACTCCTCATTAGGAATGAGGGGGGCGGCACTCAATTCCCTTGGGGAATTGGTGGCCGTCCCCTCTTCCAAATAAGGAGAGCATCTCCTTTGCCTTCTCTCTCCTTATTTGATTGATTTAGATTTGGTATTAATATTTATTTGATTTATCAAATATATTTTATCAAATTAAATCACAAGTTGTTGGCTTTTACTAACAACAATCTTGACCATTGGATTGTCATAAATCAATCTCAACCATTGATTTTATATGACACATGGATTGAGATCCATGGATCCCAAAACCCTATAAATAGAGAGGCATTCTTGGCTCTCTCTTTTACACATGCTATTGTAGCAAAACTCTCTCTCTCTTTCTCTCATACTCGACAGCCCTCTCTCCCTCTTCCTCTTGGTGGCCATCCACCTTGGTGGAGAGAAACGTCGTCGCCCTCGCCCTTGTGCTACCGCTTCGACGCTCTGCGGTTCTCCGTCTACTTCGAGTGCTTTGCCCGCGAAGGAGACGTTCGATCTCGTGCGACGAGATCATGAGCAACCGCGCTTGGATCAACTTCTTGGATTGCGAGGACACTGCGGTTCATCCCCGCGCTCGCAAGCGATCTCTCCGACGATCGGACTTGAGACAGGAGGTCTCTTCTCTTAGAGACTCGATCAACCACGCTTCAAGAGGTATTGCATTATACTTGTTGTGGTTATAGATGAAACGATCCGAGAATGGTTCTTGGATCATGTGGTTTCATCGAATAAAATTTTTAAATTCTGTTGCACCGAACAACTAGTACGACTAGTCGTTCTTCGTCGTATCCGATACGACGCTCACGCTTCCGTGATGCGCTTGAGGATCTCTCCATATCCTTCAGCTAGCCCCCTCAACTTTCTGATATTTACACTAATGCCCCTGCTAGCATTGTATTTTCTCTTTATTTCTTGTATTTCTTTCATATAGATGCATTGCTCTAAAAAATCAAAAAAAGTAGACTTAGGATTCTGTTGCAATGTAGTTTCACATCCAATTTTTATTTTGTAATTTCAAGCCTTTTAATACTTATTAAAAATAAAAAACATCCCTTTTTATCCCTGTTTGCAGTAGAAAACCCATATGAATAAAAAAACGTTTTCAAAAATTACCAAAAATATATATTTTGTTTATTTATGTGTATTTAACCTACAGACCAAAAATCTTTAAAAAATACAAAAGAAAACTCTAAAAATTTGAAAAACCCTAAAAACCCTTATAAAAATATATAAAATTCTCAAAAATCCCAAAAAATATTTTGTGTTCTTGGATTTTAGATTATTATCTTTATTGTAAAATTAATTTGGAGAATTTTTGTTTCTATTTGGTATTTTATATCTCCATGTTAATTTTAGCTAATTAATTAAACTTTGTTTTAGGGTGTTGTTGACTTTTAAAATATATAAAAATTTCAAAAATCCTAAAAAATAACAAAACTAGTAAATAATTATTTAAAACAAAAATATTTTATTTTCTTTTTTTGATTATTTTTATTAGTATATATATTTATATTAGTCTATATTGTATATACATTATATGTATATAGTTTTATATTTATATTAAAAGAAAATAATTAAAAAATATTAAAATATAAAAAGAAAGTAGAAAATTAAAATAAAAATAAAAATTAAAAATTAAAAATTAAAAAAATAAAAATTAAAAACCCAAAAAAAATTGCAACTTCGCTATGTAGTTGAGTGATAATCCGTGCTTTGATTTCTATCATGTCTGCTCTACTCCTTTGCTTCATGTGTTCGACCCCTACTTGCTTGTCATTATAGACTCTTAGTATGGTATAATAAATTTTAACTCTTTCTCTTAATTGTCTAACTATTTGTGTAGGTTAATTGTTGAAACAACGAGATGATTGGAGTAGTCACCTCAGCGACAGTGAGCCTAATTTGTCAGGCCATTATTTAGAAACTCCCGTCTTCTCATTTTTCAGGACCGCACGGTGATGATGACTTCTTAGGAGGTGGATGCACCTGAGCCACGAGGAGATTGGTGCTTCTTCCGGTGTACTAATTGGAAAGAGCAGGAGAGGGAGAGAGAGAGAGAAGCGACGAGCAGATAGTATAACATTTTCTTTTATTTTGTGAGAGAGTGATTTTGTTTTATTTTTGTAAATTAATTTATAGTAATTCTGAACGATTTTGGATACTTCTACTTCACGAGGTCCACTACCCAGGTATCTGTCCACCTAGGGGCCTCGTCGATTTTCTCGTTGTTTCTTGTCTTTCTTTTATGTTGTTTCATGGGTTTTGAGTTTTTCACCTTTCTTTTTATTTATTTTGTTTGATTGATTCCTATTTTAGAAGTGCTTGCTCGATAGTCTAAGGTCCACAACCCTAAATAATGCATGTACCTATAGATTCTCCCTTGGACTTAGATCAAATTAATTATTGACTACTTAGACTTGGAATCGAGTGTTGAGAGAGACTCTATACAGCACTAGCAGGAACCGTTGTGGTGGGCACCGAAGAGTCTCCAAGATCAAACTTTTAGGTTCCATTTTTTAGTATTTAGCATATGTTCTTCATGTTAATAACAATTCCTATCCTAGGGGGATTTCATCGGCTTGCATTTGCATATAGAATAGGTTTCAATTCTGCTTAGCATCTTAAACGAAGAAAGCTGGAAGCAAGGAGAGCATCTTCTGACTGAGCATCATATATCATTGATTTATGCTTGCATTACATTTCTGATCTTTTCCTCTGATTTTGATCACCTTAGGTACTAAAGGAATCGAATCCTCATTAGGCATCGTGCATTCAAAAATACCAAAAAAATGATAATCAATAAAATTGGGACTATTAATCACACTCGACCCTAAAATCAAACGTAAAGGATAAATCATTGTTTTGGGGAGAGTGAGCCCCTCATTGTTCATATGTACTTTTTGATCGAGAGAAGAGGCATGTACATGTAAGGAATAGAGCCCCCGTCCCTGAACTTGTGCCTTAAATGCTTGGGTCAGCTCTTGGACTCTGTTATTTCCAGAAGAACTTGCCTCTGACTATAGACAAAGTGGTGCCGATGTTTAAGTTGGTGTGCTACGCTAACTAGAACTCAACCACTCTAGGTAACTACACCAGTGAGATTGTAAATAGTTGTCTTCTTACCTCACTCTAAAACAACCATGATAAAAGACCAAAGGCAGCTACAAGCGAGACATTTCAATCTATGTGTCTCCCTGGGCAGTAAGGTAGTCTCTTTTTCTTCGATCTGATTCTGGGTTGTCAAAAGACACAGGACGACAAAGACACGCAGAATCCGAAAGGTTGTTATACATATTTGATCTACGGGAACTTCGGCAAAAAGCCTATTTAGCCTTTCTCATGTTGCAATTAGTGTGTTGTCTTCGTTATGTTGAGTAGGTAAATTGAGTGACTGTGTTTGTTTTCAATTGAATTGTGTGCATACTCTATCTACTCCGTGCATTTGTGCATTTTTCTTGCATATCTTGACTTGATTATCATGGTGTTTTGATTCCCATCTTTTATTCCAAAGATGACATATTAGAGTTGTTTTTATCCATACTTTGTGGATCCTTCTTCCTCTAGAGTCGGTCCGCCTCCATTTGATCAGGAGGAATTTGCTCATGATTTTTATTTTTGTACATATCCCCGTCATCCACAGTTCGAGGCATTGGACTTTAGTTACTACCCACCACAACCAACATCGCATTGCTCACCATCAATCCCACCCGAGACTGAGATATTGGAGTCACCTCTCATGGACACCACTCTTGAGTACATGATCCATGTAGTGGAGAAAATCAGGAATAGGATAGATGGCTTCACTAGTATAAATAAGAATCATAGCATCGCTTCACCTTCTGGACCCATTGATTCATGAGAGGACACCCATGAGAGCTTGCAATCGCCCAAAATACAAAAAATGAGAAAAATATAAAAAGACAAAAGGATAACAATGTGAGACACCTAGTTGGGTCAGTTTGTGAGGAGAGGGAACCCATGTCACATTCCTTTCCCCCACACTCATTCACCACAGTTCCCACCTCATTCACCCCTAAGGATGACATATAGACTGCTCTTAGTCAGCCTTGTGTAGATGATGATTCTGATTTCTTCCCTAGTATGGAAGAGATAGAAAATATTAGAAAATGTTGACAAACCCTGAAGTGGTGACGGTTATTCAGGATATTATTGAAGCCCCACTTTGTAAGGCCATGAACCAATTGTATGTGCCCACATCCGAGAAGAGAAAGAGATGAGGAAAAACCAAGCGACACCTTTTACCATGGACACTGCCCATGACATCACCCACTGTTTACCCGCTAAGGAAAGGGGATACTAGTACACCCCTCATGAGATGTGCCATTGCTGACCACCATTGTGATCATACTTTCCTTGACTGGTACATCAATTAATATAATACCTTTCTCGCTCGTACAGACTCTCAATCTGGGTCTCATGAATCAATAAAGAGGCCAAAAGGGTATTTTCAAAAACATCGTCATTCATATCCAAGGCATAAGTTTCACTGTTGATTTTGTTGTATTGCCCATGGAGACGACCATTTCTCTATGGAGTGTACTCCAATCATCCTAGGATGACCATTTCTCGCCATTGCAAGAACCATTATTGATTATGGATCTGGAGAGATATGCTTTCTATCTGATAATGAGAGTGTTTCGATTGACAAGATCGCTACACCCACTACTAGTTAGGATCCCACATCTGAGGAGAGCATACATGTGTTAGCCAATCCCAAGTACTATGACCTATCTATAGATATCAGAGAGATATGTTTTATCATGGATGATATTAAGATTTGAGACTTCCTCTTCAGGGAGGAAGAATAAAAAAACATAGACCTTGGAGTTCCCTCATCCTATGTATCACGATGTATTGATTAGATACGCATCATTTACACCATAGACACCTTAGTGCGGACGGAAAATTTAGGAAAGACTTCCCAAGACGAACCTGACAACACTACTTCCACTGATGAGTTCATGCCTTTTCATCTTGAGATCGTTGAAGATCTATACCATGCCGATTCTAATCTGGATGTATCAGCATATGACCAGATATCGACTTGCAACTTGTTTGATCCATTCCTCAATGGTCATGCAAGAAGGTACACCTTCTACCTTTTTTATCATTATACAACTACCTCTTTGTATATCCGCTTTTGTTTCTTTCCTTCCATCTATTGTTTCCCTCATCCACCTTGATTAGTGTGTCTACCTTGCTTAGGATGTACTTTATCCTAAGTATAGAGGGGTGGATGAGTCTTATTTGTTATGTTTCATCACTCTTGTTGTTGCTTATACTTAGGGATCTTTCAACCTAAGTATAGGGGAAGTGAAACGTACATATCCCCAACGTATTTTTTTTCGTTTTATCTGTTGTTGGTCTCGTCGCTTGTCTCCTCTCTTGTTTATATTCATGTTTATACAAAGGGATATCTTACCCAAAGTATAGGGGGAGATAGACCGAGCTGATGATTTATTCGTTTCCACACTCGACCCTCCCTACTTTGTATAGAGTCTGTTGTACTTAGGATTATTTAATTCTAAGTATAGGGGGGACGGTCAGCTTCCTATTCTTTATTCACTCGTTGTAGTATAGACTTTCCTATACTTAGCATGAGTTATGTCTTCCTTTTTTTCTCTGACCTATCAGGACATAGCTCAAGTCAAGTATAGGGGGTCATATATACGTTGTATATACTTTAGCCACAACTCACACTTTCGTATTTTTTAATAATATGGCTAAAGTACTATATGCTTATATAATTAATTGTAAAGAATAAACAGGTAAAAATATGTATAAAATTTTTCAAAATTATGTGTATATATAGATTAATAAATTAGGATAAAAATACTTTTAAAATATTTGAAAAATGGTTGGAAAATTCTTTGAATTATGTTTTGGAAAATCTTTTGAAAAATATTTTGTGAAATATTTTCAAACTTTGTACAAAAATTTTGTTTGTAAAAAAATATTTTATTAGTTTGAATAAAATGTTTTGAAAATTTTTTTGCAAACGGCTTGAAACATAGTTGTAAAAATATTTTGAAAAAATCTATACATATTGTTTGAAAAATCTTTACAAATTAATTTACAGATTTTGTAAATGTTTGCAAAAGTTATTTGTAAAAATTATTTACAAAACAAGTTTTCAAAATGTTTGTAATTTTTTTCAAACTATTATGAGAACTATGTCTATATTTATAATAAATAAGATTCTTTACAAACTCTATTTATAAAAGCCTATAAAAGTAGCAAACATTTAATTTATAAATTCCGTGTGTAAAGTCCATCTTAATTCGTGTAAAAGAAGATGCACTCCTTTGTGAATATCTACACGTAATTATTTCACTAACTTATTTGTTTTTTAAAAATCGCTAAAAATTTGCAAAACCAAAACCCCATAAAAATTAACCAGATTGTTTTCAAAATTACATAGAAAAATTCAAAACTGTTCGAAACTCCATAAAAAGTTCAAAATAGAAAATTGTTTCACAAAAATATTTTTCTACATTTTGCATAGCATTTTGCATTTTTCGGATTGATAATAACAATTGAACTAGTCTAAATAAAATCCGAAGATTTGAGCTTGGTTGGACCTTAATCTACCTAATCACATGAACAGTATAGGAATTGGAATTGAGACGCTTCAGGTCTACTAGACTTAATTCATTGAGACCACAAGATTAGATTATGTGTCATCTTGACTGCCTAAGTAGAATGTTTTGAAACACACACATGACTCCTATCAACAGTGACCTAACTTGCACACTTGCATCTTGAACTTTCTAAACTCGGTTGAAGTGGTAGAGGGCTGGATTTGCCAGCATGAGACACAAGTAAATGGAAACATACGAAGTCACATTTTATGGACATTGTGCCCCAACGCAATCCAGTAGCCATGAGGTCTGATGACAGGATTTTGTGGGTTGCAATAATGCTTCAAAAGAGGGATAGTCTACTGGCTCAAGAGAAAAAAAGTCCATATGTAAATTCTATTGAATTTAGTATTTAAAAAATGAAAAATCAAAAACTCTAAAAGAGGGGCAAAAATAAAAAAATAATTCCCCTCGGAGTATGTATATAGTCAATTAGCAAGCTTGAGCTTCAAAATCAAAGATACATGTGAGCCTACAGCCGGATGAATTGGCTACACTAGTCAAGCATCCAAGACAAGTAGCCGCACTGACTACCATCCATTCTCTTTGCCACCTCCCCTTCTTGAGCTGATTGCACTTGAACTTTGAAGGGAATATATTGCTTATCAAGGAAAGAGTCATTGGATTGGGGAATTAGGGTCACCATGTTGGAGAAGAATGACTTTTACCACTTCAGATGAGAGGATCGACTTATCACTGACATTGTACAAGATAGACTCATAGTGATGGGGACGGCGTATGACATCAAATTATTATGACCTGATTTTTGAAGAGACTTGGGCAGAGTTTTGTGGGTCGTAGAGGTTGTTGTGTTTCAAGTCCGCTTCCCAATAAGGTTCTGACCGAACTTAAAATCCAAAGGTCCGACTGAGCTCCAAACTTTGATTTTGTAAAGATAGGTTTAAAAGTTGAAATCAATCAAAGTTCTTTCTTCTTCTTCTCTTTGTTTTTCTTTTTCTGCACTTATAGGCATAAGTGTTTGCTAGGTACCAGCAAAGGCAAGTATAGGAGGAGGAGGATGAACCTCACTTCATGACCATTATTCTTTCATTTTGGCCTTAAATCCCTAGCTAAAAGTGTATATATCATTAATTTGTGAAAATAAACCATCAATAAATTATGCAAAAATACTGTACAAAATAATGTATAGACATTGTATTATTTCCAAAATTAAATAATAAAGGAATGAAAAGAAAAGCAATGAAGTTTCAATGACAATAAGTGATCCTATACCCCGAGACCCAGTCATCATGATGACTTGGTTGACAAGGAATAAAGTAGGAGGGATATGGCATAAACTTGTACATAAAATGCACACAACCCCTAGTTTTTAATTCATTTATAATTACATTTTCAGACCCATTTTATTTAATTATTTTTACAACTCAAATAATAAAATCCCCAACATGAATATTGTACATAAAAATACAAAAAAAGTAAAAAAATGATTTCACTAAAAAAAATAATGCATAGTGTGTCTAGGACACATAAAATAAAAAACCACAAATAAAAAATTACAGACCTGCATCTTCTCAATACATATTCAAAATTTACCAAACTCACCTTTATTGTTCATAAAGTTAGGTTTATGGGCCCTCATTGTGCACTATACCTGTATATAATATTCAATATATTTATTATTTATACCTCACTTTATTTTATAAAATTGTAAATATTATTCAAAACACAAGCACTTAATTAAATGAAAAATAAAACCACCCAATCAATTAAAATAAATAAATTACCTTAATACATAGATGAGATATACATATATACCTATGAGATATATGTACATAATTATTTAAGTGTATAAGTAAACTCATAAATATACAACAAAAATAACTAAATATGTAATTAAGTAAATTAAAAATATGTAAAATACAAGTATATAATAATAAAATATAAAATACAAATTTAAAATAAAATACATAGAACATAGGTATATTTACCTATATTTGTACATGTAAATGTTAACTTATAATAAAGAACTTCATAAAAATAAATAAAAATATGCATTAAATACTACATAAAATTCGAAACATTTTTTGTATTTTAATAAAAAAATTAATTAATACATTTACAAATTTTTATAAATTTTAAAAAGTATTTTTGGATTCCTTCTTCCCGGTTGGTCCATGTGGACCAACTAGGACATTCCAAAAGTTGACCTAAGTCAACTGTAGTACTTCCATTCTGACTCCTGTCAGAACCCGTGAACCGTCAACCTTCTCCCCCTTTCTACTTTAGCTCTACTACTCCATCTCCATGTTGAACATGCGAGCCCACATTGAGCTATTATGCAACAAATGTTATTGCGAACATCATTCCCTGATCTAAAATGAAGAATAAATAATTTGTATAATAGATCCCTTAGAGCAATTAGGATTTTGTACCATTGCCATCTTAATGATCATATAGTTGTTGGTTCAATTATTGAATCATAGAGGCTGGTGCTTGGATAAATATCTAAAGCATTAGATTGAGGACTCATCAAGCACCGTCAAATGATTATTAAGAGATGATCTCCAACCTGAGAAGGAGATGGCAATCCTTTCTCTAAAGGCTGATATCTAACTGACCTCTTGATGCTGGTCCTATGCATTGGAATAGAGATTCGGAGGTGTTAGATAAGTTGGGTCAAAGAGTTGACTTAACGAGATCGAGATAACCAAAGTCCTATGACGTATGTTGTCATGATATAGGCATGTATCCTCTGATTGGAGACATATGTGTTACTATATGTCTGAGTATGTACATTTGGCAGACCAATAGGTTGATGACCTAATCAAGGTCTATACAACGGTGCGCTGGTGTGCATATTAGGTCATATGAGTAATACGACCTCTCAAAGGGATCATACAGGTTCATTTACAGAACTGGAAGACATGATCTCACTCATATGTTATTGGGAAGAATCAAATTCTGTGCACGGTCGTCTTGCTTTGGAAGCTTGACTGAATTTGTAGGTTTGATATATACTTTTGGAAAATCTATGATCAACACCTGGGTATCATGCATGATTTTGGAAAGTATATGATCGATACCAACTCCCAGTAGTCAAATGAGAAACTTAATGATAAATCCCTGAAGTAGACAGTGAAAAATTGATCTTATACTTTGGGTTTAATCCAGGTCTTCTAGTATGCAGGATGTACAAGTATTAGGAATACCTGAGGGTGATGTGATCATAAACGATTGTATAACCATGACGCTTCCATTCCTAGGGAGTGATGAAACGAGTCTGGATTTTAGTGACTCCTCTCAGTGGAGAAGTAATCTCATCTTGATCCAAATGTTGGACATTGATTTGAATGTGATTTAGATGCAATGAGAAGATTAGATTTGCAGTCTTGATTTAATCAAGCATCTATGAGAGGTACGTAGGATTTGAGATGTGATCTCAATATCCAAGTCACTATACGTGGAACAATACGATCGCTCTGTCCTTCTCTCCAAGTATCCACGGAGAAAGCGCATTATTCTTGAAAGAGTTCAGGATAATTTCATTGTTGATATATGTATTCGAGCATTGAGAAAATGGATAATTAAATGTGATTTAATTGTCATGAATGATATGAATTTGATTCATATTGTAAGGAGAGCTAACTTAGATAATTAAATGTGATTTGATTATCATAGACGTGAATAATGTGAATGTGATTCATTTATTTGGGTACATGAGAATAGAGATCCAAGATGATGAAATCTGATTTAATTATCATGGATATGAATAACAGGGATAGCACTATCCATATTAATCATATATATTATAAATGTGATTTATGATATATAAGAGAGAGCTATTTGTAATTTACATTTTTTAATTAAATGTTAATGTAAATTGGATTCATATTGAACATTAAAGTGAAAATGTAATTCAAATTTATTTTGGGTTGTGAATGTGATTCATAAATTTCCAATGACATAATTGCAATGTTCACAAAATAAATTGGATTTATTTGTGAAATAATTTGCAACAAAAGTTGTTGCAAATATTGGAGAGAATCATGAGATAATGTAATCTCATGTAATAAGGAAGAGAGATCCACCTTCCATATAGGAAGAGCGGACGGCCACAATTCCTATAAGGAATGTGGTGGTCGTCCACCCTCCTTATGGAAGGAGGCTTGCCTCCTTCCTATTTCTCCAATGAAAATTGATTTAATATAAATCAAATTATATTCAATATATATTTGATTTAATTAAATTAACTATTGTTGTGTTTTTTAACAAAAAAATCATGGCCATTAAAAGAAACACAAATCAATGTGAGCCATTGGATTTGTGTTGTCCATGGATTGAGATCCACGGATCTCAAAATATTATAAAAGGAGAGGCACTCCCTTTGCTTTTCTTTACACAATAAAACATAAGTCACGAATCTCGATTCATCATTCTTTATTCTATCATTTTGGCCTTAAAAATCTTAGCAAATGCATGTGAATAACCTCAATTGGTGTAAATAAGCAATCATTATTTATTGAATTATTTGTACATATTATATGGTTTTTAATGCCAAAATTATAGAATAAAGAGAAGAAAAGAAAAAGGAATAAAATACTGCAAATATTTTATGACCCTAACCCCGAGACCAAGTCCTGAATGGAATTAGTCGACAAGGAATAAAGTAGGGGGAGATAAGGGCCAATAATGCAATAAATGCCTCATTTATTTATTCATTCATTTATGCATTTTGACTCCTATTTTGTATATACTTATTTATTCATTAAATAAAAATATTTTATACGTGAAAGTTGTAGATAATAATGTGAATAAAAATACAAAATTGAGTTTGTACAAAAATAACATACTGTGTACATTTTATACACAGAATAAAAAGCCAGAATCTCAACTTCACAAACCCATATCTCTCAAAGAAAAACTCAAAATCCACCAAAACCACCTTTAATTGTAAATAGCTTTTCAAGAACTATTTAATAAAGTTGGTTTCATAATTTTTGGAGTTCATCTGTGAAAGTTAGGTTTTTGGCCCCCATTGTATAGTCTACCCGATTAAAATATTCAATTTATTCATTATTCATTATTTCTATAAACTTATATTTTTAGAATTTTGTAAATAATATACATAATGTGTGTACATATTGAAACTAGGATAAAACCAAAAAGAACTTGTAAAATAAAAATAAGTCCATAGATATATAGACAAAAATACCTATGTCATATATGTATATAAATAAAAGGGGATTTCATTCTTTTATTCTTTATTCATCTATACTTTTATTAAATTGTAAATATTATCTATATTCCATTAAAAATGTAAATCCAAAATAAAACCCAATAAACCTCATTAAATAAATAAAATGGATATAAAATATAGGTAAAATACATATAAGTATACCTACATAGTATACATACCTATTTATTTAAATGGGCTAATAAAATCATAAAAATCAAATAAAAATATATTTATACGTATAAAAATAAGTTATAAACATACAAAATAAGAAAATAGAATAATAAAATAAAATATACAAAATATAAATCAATTATACAAAATGCATGTAAATATACCTCTAAATAAACCATTAAAAATAAACACATAATAAAATTCATAAAAAAAAATAAAAATCATAAATAAATACTACATTAATTAATAAACAAATTTTATTTTATAAGAAAAAAATTAATAAAATCGTTTATTATGTGTAATTAATAAGTCAACTTCGAGCTGACGTGGACCAATTGCAGCCCTGCGAACGTTGACCGCCTGGTCAACTGCTCCTCTAGGCGTCTGAAGTGACTCCGCCTGTCTTTTCGCCCGTCTTCTCCCTTAATTATTGCATGTCTCGTCCATCTTAGATGCTTCCTTCATACGAAATGTTCTCTGATCATTGTACATCCACGCCCATTCGTTTATTCCCTTGTACATAGCTTGTAGCTCCGCCAATGGCCCGGTCAATAAGGGTGCGCAACCTGTTTATAAATACAGAACCTCCGCCTTCTCTTCAATTTTGGTCAATCTTAAACTGTCTCCCTTCCTCGCACTCGGTCTAGGTGGAGTCCTTGAGACAGGAGGAGCCCCCTGGTACCTTGAATCGGTCAGAGATGGCGGAGGTTGCCCCCACAGTGGTGCTCCGGCGCCACCCCTGCTCCCTTCCCCCTAGGAGGTACGAGCTGCGCATTTTATTAACCTTAGATAGTTTTTAATTACAGCAGTCGATTTATGTAATTAGTTTAATCAGTAGGTGTTCAACTTAGCTCCGAGTAGGTGATTCGTAGTTCGCCGGAGCTTGCTCCGGCGAACATTTCACTGAGAATCCACCTCTTTCCGACCTCGCCTCACCTCCCATTTTCTTCCCCATACGCATCTCCATGACTCAGCACCCGTGGCCACCCTCTATTCCATCTAGATTGAGGAATCAGAGTCCACCTCCGTCACATCGCCGGACTTCACCACCCGCCACCCATCTCCCACCTAGTCCACGCCTAATCGGGTCGAGGTAGTTTGCCCTCGGCCTGTGAACTTTTTGGTGCAGGTCTCAGGTCCCATAGGAGCGCTTCTAGGCTTGAATCGACTCCAGGACCCACTCCCTAGGTGTCGGGAAAGTCATCTTCTTGCCAGGACTCCTCGCTGAGATCTGGCATCCATGAGAAGCACCCTCTGACGCGGAACGCCATTAGGAAGCCAGAGAGCACTTCAGATTCACCGGAGAGGCTTCGGAGCTCGAGAAATTGAGAGAACAAGGAAGAACACGCTCGTGTTCTTCCCTGTTCTTGGAGACCTGCCTGCAGCCGTTAGATGGAGGCGCATCCCCAAGTCTAATCGCCACCGTCCATCCTGGGATGCGCCTCAGCCGTTGATGAAGACCTCAGCTGCGATCTCGATCACCCATCCTTGAAGCAGCATCATTGCACCAGAAGGCGACGCGTGTTTAAGTGAGAAGACCTCGGCTGTCGGATGGAACGCCTTTTGGGGTAAATTGCAAACTTACTCCCCAACTTTTTTTGTATTTTATATTTAATTCTGTAAAATAAATATCGAGTGTAAATAAAATTGTAAATTTTGCTAAAGGGCCCCTGC
The DNA here is from genome assembly GCA_037367405.1 of Ottelia alismoides. Lineage (NCBI taxonomy): Eukaryota > Viridiplantae > Streptophyta > Magnoliopsida > Alismatales > Hydrocharitaceae > Ottelia > Ottelia alismoides. Next base: position 271,027 of record JAZKJV010011847.1, on the reverse strand, counting down.
CATTTATTGAAATTGTACTTTAGTCCTTCCGCGCCTCACGTGCTGTCCCACGTGAGGTGTGTGAAAATTGCATGTAACCCCTGGCGGCTTTTGTATATTGTTAAATAGTTCTTAAAAACTAAATAAATATTTATTCTGTTGGGATTTTTAAACAGAACACCCTGTCATTTATTTTAATTGCAAAAATACCCCTGCTAGGCTGTTTTATTTTTGTGCTTCATGTATTTATTAAGAATACCTAGCCTGCTCCTAAAAATCCACAAAAATTATTTTAGATGTTTCATGCTCATACTTACATCCCACATGTCCATTTTGCATTTTTTTCATTTAATCTAATTATTAAAAATGAAAAGGAAGCCATTTTTGCATTGTTTAAATTATAAAATACCAAAAAATAGAAATATTTTTGAAAAATTACAAAAAAAATTATATATGGTATATTTATATATCTATTGAGTCCAGAAAATGAAAAACCCTAAAAATAAGAAAAAGAAAAATATAAAAATCAGAAAGCCCTAAAATCCAACAAAAAATATAAAAACCCTTGAAAATACCAAAAAATTGTTTTCTTATTTTATAATTATCTTCATACCATTACTAACATATTAAAATTAATTTAGGTAATTTTGAGACTTATTTTATATTTTTAAAACCCAAATTATTTTCGATCTATTTAATTATTCCCATATTAGGGACATTTTTGGAAGTAAAAATACATAAAAATTAGTAAAATTCCAGAAAAATAATAAAAAAATTAGAAAAATATAAAAAGCCTAGAAATATTATATGTAATATATTTTGAGTATTTATATATATATATGTATCCATATAATACATCTCTCTCTTCTCTTATATATATCTCTTTATATATACACCTATATTATATAATTTAAAATATAAAAATAAAATGAACAAAAAATGAATATAAAATATAAAAATAAAATATAAAAATATAAAAACAAAACTAAAAATATAAAATATAAAATTAAAAAACCACAAAAACAGTAAAGAAGTGGACATGAACCAAGAATTGAATGAATGTGCATCCATTTTCACCACACAACCATTCGCCTCCCAGTATTCGACCTCTACTTGTGCTTACACCTATACACACTTGCATGTAGAGTTATAATAAATTTTAACTCCACATTTTTTAGATTTAGTTGCATATATTTTATTATGGGTTAATTGCTGATCAATGGGGATTTCGTGAGTGGTCGCCTCAGCGACACTGTGGTCCCACCTTGTTTGGACTACTTTAGACCCTCACCAAATCTCGATTATCAGATGGCGCCGTTGCCAGGGAGGCAATGGATTTTGTGTGGTTGTTAATTCATTTATTTAATTCTCTGTTTATGTCCAGTATTCATTTATTTATTTGATTATTAATTGATATTGTTGTGACTGTTCTGACCCTCTCTCTTTATTTGTCTTTGATGCGAGGGACCGCCAAGCGAAGGAGGAATTCCTAGGAAGTCCTGTGCATCTGAGTGAGGCGGAGTTGGCTCTTCTACACCAGCCAACAAGAGAGAGCATCGAAGATAGATGGAGGAGAATTTTGGATTGCAGTCTACTTTTTTCATTATTTATTTTAGTATGTATATTTATGTGAGAGATAGCCTTAGAAATTTGTAATAATTCAGGACTCTCACATGTACACTCCGATTTCCCGAGGTCCATTGCCTGAGGGATTGTTCCCTTAGGGGCCTCAACGGTTTTGATGCTTTTTATTTATTTTATTTTTATTATTTTGTGTGAATGAGCCCTAGCTTAGGCTTGCTTAATCGAGTAAATTAGGTTCAAACACCTTAATATCTTGCATGTACCTATAGTGCACTTTGGACTTAGTTTAAACTTTAAACAGTCGCCTCATCATCTTCGAGCCTCTGTGTCGCGAGCCCACCCTGCCAAGCGATGCTCCTGAACTCGATGTGTCGAGAGGAGGAGGGGTGAGCCTCGACCGGACTCCTGGATTGAAGATCGGTGACCGACTTGTGGTGCTTCACGATAATAGCAGTTACTATCCTAGGGTGATTTCTTCGGCGTGCATTTGCATATAGCATAGATTTCAAATTCTGTTCTGCGTCCTGCATGGAGAGAGCTGGAGGCACTGTAAGTCTTCCTACTTAGCATGCATCATCGATTTTTGACTTGCATGGCTTTTCTGACCTTCTCCCTCTGTTTTTGCCAACCTAGGATGCTTAATGGAAATTGGAACCTCGATAGGCACGTGCATTGAAAATACCCAAAAAAGTGATAACCTAAATAAAAATCGGGACTGCTAACTCTTTTGGACCTAAAAATAAAACATAATGGACTTCATTGTCTTGGGGAAAGCAACTCCCTCATTGTATGTGTTTTAATTGCTCACGTACACACTAAGGAGTAGAGCCCAAATCCCATCAAGCCTCCTAAGTGTTTGTACAATTTTTGTGATTTTCACCTCACTCTAAAACAGAAAAGATAAATGACCGTCACCTGACGGTCTTCACTGTGATGAGTAGGTGAATTGGGGTTTGCCTTGTGTATTGATTACGACTAGGAGTCCGTTGCATTTTCATTTAATATTAGAGTAGTCGGTCCCATCGTGTGAGTCATCTTTTTCATCTTTGAGTCTCTCTATCTCTCTTATACATATACCTCCTCATTCGCATCGAGTCATGATATTGGCGCTTGAGCTCAATCATTCTTCGCCAAGTCCTTCATTTCCCTCTTCTTCACCACCTTCCTCGTATCCACCGTACCATCCCCATCTTCTCAGGTTCGAGGAGAGCATGCTCTTCGGACCACCATTTTGGCGGTGTTCCCGCCTTGTGTGGAACACCCAATTTTGTCTATGTCCCGATCTTCTCACCCGCCCTCCTCGTCCCCTCTATGTCACTCTTCTACCACCCGTGATATTGGCGTTTTAGCTCAATCAGCTTCTCCGTTCCATTGTGTTACCCTTCTTATCCACCCTCCTCGTGTCCCCCGTGTCATCTCTTCTTTCACCCGGGATTGCTGTGCTTTTAGCGATAGCCCGCATAGAGGATTTGTGACTTATATTGATTGTTGGAGTAAATCGGGCATGATGTTGAGGATGCTGAGATTGATATACTACTCTTGGTGGATCTGACTTTGGATACGTGCATAAGAGCTTATTGAGGACTTTTGATGATGCATGACTGTTAGGTGTGATTTTGTATTGAGGATTTAGATCTCGCACACCGGATTGAGGATGTGATGTGCTTCAATGATGTGAGGATGATATCATAATGCTTCTACCTATCGATCTATTTTGAGGTTCCGTCCGTCTTTGATTTCTGGACTGGATAGACTATCTTGATTTATGCTGCACGGTGACGATGATTGGAACCACATGATATCTCATCTTCATGATTGCTCCATTCCCGATCTCTTGATTCTATGATCCACCTATGGCACTTTGAGGATTCCTGATTATCTTGCATGCCATCTCAGCCGGATTTGATTGACTTGAGGGACCGTATTGTGATTAACCTGATTATTTGCTCCCTCACATGATCTTATGCCTTCCGGATGATTGAATGATTGACTACCCTTGAGGACCTGAGATCTTATGCCAGCATTCCCATGACCTACATTGATTTAGCTCGCATTCGTCCCCAAGGACTATCTGCGGGAGAATGCGACAATTTCTAGGACTACGATTTCATACACTTTTTGGGTCGCCATTTTGGTGGGACCGGAACCGAGTCAGATGATATGCTTGATTGGCCTCCCCCTGTGATTGTGTACCCGACCTATCAGTACATGAGTCCAGTAGACTGATTTCTCTCCTTGACGGTCCTCGCAAGGACGAGAGGCACTCTGATTCTTCAATGTGTAGCTCACATTACTTCCCGAGGACTACCTGCGGAAGGATGGGACACTTTCTTTATGATCGGCTTCACTCACTTATGGTTCCTCCATCTGTTGGGGCACGAAGCAGATTCATCTGATATGGGCAGTCGGTCTCTCTTTCTGATTGTGCGCCTGATCTATTGGAGCACGTGACTGACTTGGCCAGGCTCCTTTGAGTCCGCTCTCCTTGATGGTCCTCGCAAGGATGAGATCTTTTTCTGTCTATTCCTTGACTAGCTCGTAGCTTCCCAAGGGTTATCTGCGGGAGACTATGACATATTTCCGATCTGATTGGTCTCCTATGTTAGTAGCCGATTTGTTGACTACTAAGACCACTATGTGGGTCCATCTGATGGATCCGGCTCCTTCGAGCCCTTCTCTCTCCTTGGCGACCCTCGCAAGGTAGAGACACGTCCTGATTAGTCCTTGCCTAGATTACCTTACTCCCCGAGGACTATCTGCGTGAGAATGCGACATTCTCTTTACGCTCGGTTCCCCCTGCTGACTGTGCCTCCGATCTGCGGAGCTCGGAACCGAGTCGTTTGATATATATATATATATATATATATATATATATATATATGATTTGGTCCCATCCTGAGTTGCCTATCCGATCTGCGGATCATGGGACCCTTTAGTCAGATCTTAGACTCCTTTGAGTCTGCTTGCCTTGACGGTCCTCGCTAGGTTGAGCTTTTGACATCTGAGTATTCCATTATTAGCTGGCAGTACGTTCTCTGAGGGTTGTCTGCGGGACGCTGCCATGTTTTTTTAGATTCTCCGGTCTCTTCTGCTGGGTAGCCGATCTGTCGCCTTATCGTGACCGTCTGCAAGGTTGAGCCATGACTTGCAGTATTTGGTGCGTCTCATGTGATCTTCCGACCTCATGACCATTGAATGCCACGATGTCTCTTGTTCCTTACCTTTCCATAGCTTATTGAGACCATGATTGACTAGGAGGAGTCTGTACTGCTCTTTCTTCCTCCAAGTCTTACGGTATCGGTTCCGCTCTCTCATTCACTTCTTATGAGCCGATCATCAGATTTATGCTACCGGTCCTCGCTTTATTGTCCGATCTTGTCCCCGATAGCTGACACCCACCTGACTGCATATTCGGGTGTACTTTCACCTTCTGACTACGTCCTCGTTCTCACAGGGAGACGACGACGAGAGCACAGTAGTCGCTTACCAGATACCGTCCTATACCTCACACTATGTGATAGTTGTATATATGTGTTTTGTTTATTCCTTCTTTCTCCCGCATGTTATGTGTGCCCTTGATCTATCGCCATATCTTTGTGCCTACACTTAGGACGTACCTTGTCCCAAGTATAGGGGGCACACACCGCGTTGTTCTTTCCTCGTTCAGTTTCGTCACTCCTATTGTTGCCTATACTTAGGGATATCTCACCCTAAGTATTGGGGGAGTGATGCGTATATTCTCCACGATCTTTTCATCGATCTGTATATATCTATCTTTTCTTCTTTTCTTTTTCATATTTCTTTATCTAAATAAAAGGTGTCGCCCCTTTGTGTCAATTTCCTATACTTAGGACGAACTTTGTCCTAAGTATAGGGGGTGCACCCCTGATTTGTTAATTCATTGATTTGTTTATTCCCACTCTACGACCCTCGCCAAACCCCGATTATCAGATGGCGTCGTTGTATATATGTGTTTTGTCTATTCCTTCTTTCTCCCGCTTGTTATGTGTGCCCTTGATCTATCGCCATATCTTTGTGTCTACACTTAGGACGTACCTTGTCCTAAGTATAGGGGGGCACACACCGCGTTGTTCTTTCCTCGTTCAGTTTCGTCACTCCTGTTGTTGCCTATACTTAGGGATATCTCACCCTAAGTATTGGAGGAGTGATGCGTATATTCTCCACGATCTTTTCATCGATCTGTATATATCTATCTTTTCTTCTGTTCTTCTTTTCTTTTTCATATTTCTTTATCTAAATAAAAGGTGTCGCCCCTTTGTGTCAGTTTCCTATACTTAGGACGTACTTTGTCCTAAGTATAGGGGGTGCACCCCTGATTTGTTAATTCATTGATTTGTTTATTCCCACCCTCGACCCTCCCTGCATGTGTACAGTCTGCTATACTTAGGACGATTTCATCCTAAGTATAGGGGGGACGGTCGACATCTCATTGATTCATTCTTTCATTCACTCGTTCAATTCCTTCATTCTTTATTCTTCATTCATTGTAGTATAGATTTTTCTATACTCAGTACGAGTTATGTCTTCTCTGTTCTTTTCGATCTATTTGGACATAGCTCAAGCTAAGTATAGGGGGGTCGTATATACTACGTGTATACTTTAGCCATAACTCATACTTTCGTATTCTCTTAATAATATGGCTAATAATTCTTTATAATTCATTAAAAACCCTAATAAAAAGATGTTATCATTCCTCAAATTCTTTTTTTATGTACTGATTAATAAATCAGGTGAAAATGTTTTTTGCAAAATGTTTGAAAATCTTTGTGAAAAGCTTTTGAAAACTATTTTGAAAACGTTTTGTTACATGTTTTCAACCTTTGTAAAAACATTTTGGTTTGTAAAGTTTATTTTCTTTGTGTGAAATAAAGTGTTTGAAAAATTATTTGCAAATGGTTGCAAAAATATGTTAAAAATCTATATATTATGTTTGGAAAACCTTTGCAAAATGATTTTCAATTGTGTGTACATGTTTGTAAAGTGCTTGAAAAACTTATTTTGGACTATAGTTTTTCAAATTGCTTGTAAAATGATTTTCAAATAAGTTTGAGGAATATATACATCAAATCAATAATAAATAAAATAATAAATAACACACAATTCTTCAATACTTGTACATATATACCTATAAATAAAAACTAAACTGTAAATCTTTAATTCTTTGTAAATAAAAAGAGGCTCTCCTGTGTAAATAGTTGTGTATATTTAGTTATTTGTGCCCAAATTCTTTTCAAAATTCTTTACTCCTTTCTAAACTCTTTTGAAAAAATCTTCTGATTTTCAAAACCTTTTTGAAAAATTCTTTGTGTATACTTGCATAATAAAAAATTTTTTTGTGAATAGCATTTGCATAGCATTCATTATTTTTCCACATTGAGTTTGAATAATTGAATTAGTCCGAGTAAACTCGAAGATTTGAGCTTGGTTGGACCTTACTGCACCTCACTTCACTGGAACCTTATGGGAACTAGGTTGAAGGTACTTCAGGTCCACATTGGACTTAATTCTTTGAGACTCAGGGTTGGGTTCAAGTCACCTCAGTGGACTAAATAGAACTTTTCGAGACATACGCATGGCTCTTGTCGACCGTGACCTAACTTGGACACCTTGCACCTTTCACTTGGCTCAACTCAGTCGGAGTGGTGAGCGGGTTGGATTTTCTACATGGGTGGAAACATTTGTCCTCGTCTAGGGAGGGAAGTGCACCCCAACCTGGTCCAGTAGCCATGAAGTCTAACGACAGGAGAGTGTGGGTTACGATAATGCTTCAAAAGAGGGATAGTCTTCTGGCTCAAGAGGAAAAAGTCCTTATGTAAATGCTGCTGTAAATAGTATGTTTGAAAAAAAAACTCCAAAAAAGTGGACAAGCTTGAAAATAAAAATAAAAGTGTCTGCCGGAGTATGTATATATGTTGTATAGAAAATAAGCAAGCTTGAGCATCAAAGTTATACCATGTGAGCCTGCAGCTGGATGACTTGACTACACTGGTCTTGCATCCCAGGATAGGTAGCTACACTGGCTACCGTCCATTCTTTTCTCCACCCCCTCCTTTTGAGTTGGATGCCACTTGAACTTAGAAGGGAATACCTCGCTCCTCGAGGAAAGAGCTGTTGGATTAGGGAATCATTGGGTTGTCATTCTGGAGAAGTCAGTCTCTTTGTCATTTCATCTGGGGAGAGCCACCATCACTTACATTGTACAAGTCAGCTTCATAGTCATAAGGGTTTGCGTATGATGTAGGCTAGTTCTGACATGGCTATTGAGGTGGGTTGAACCGAGTTCTGTGACTCTCGAGGGCTGTTGTGTTTTAAATCTAGTTCCTGACTAGGTTCCACACACTTCTCCCACCAAGGTCCGACTTGAGCTCCAAACTTTTATTTTGCAATGATAAGTTCAATAATTAAAACTCTATTCAAATCATTATTCTTTTGCTTTTTCTTTTCTTCTTTATTCTTTATTCTTTTTGCACGTACTGCATAAGTGTTCGCTAGGGACTAGCAAAGGCAAGTATAGGGGGATGATGAATCTCGATTCATCATTCTTTATTCTATCATTTTGGCCTTAAAAACGTTAGCAAATGCATGTGAATAACCTCAATTGGTGTAAATAAGCAACCATTATTTATTGAATTATTTGTACATATTATATGGTTTTTAATGCTAAAATTATAGAATAAAGAGAAGAAAAGAAAAAGGAATAAAATATTGCAAATATTTTATGACCCTAACCACGAGACCAAGTCCAGAATGGAATTGGTCAACAAGGAATAAAGTAGGGGGAGATAAGGTCCAATAATGCATTAATGCCTCATTTATTTATTCATTCATTTATGCATTTTGACTCCTATTTTGTATATATGTATTTATTCATTAAATAAAAATATTTTGTACATGAAAGTTGTAGATAATAATGTGAATAAAAATACAAAATTGAGTTTGTACAAAAATAATACTATGTACATTTTATACACAGAATAAAAAGCCAAAATCTCAACTTCACATACCCATATCTCTCAAATAAAAACTCAAAATCCACCAAAATCAGCTTTAATTGTATATAGCTTTTCAAGAGCTATTTAATAAAATTGGTTTCATAATTTTTGGAGTTCATCTGTGAAAGTTAGGTTTTTGCCCCCCATTGTACAGTCTACCCGATTAAAATATTCAATTTATTCATTATTCATTATTTCTACAAACTTATATTTTTAGAATTTTGTAAATAATATATAAAATGTATGTACATATTGAAACTAGAATAAAACCAAAAAGAACTTGTAAAATAAAAATAAGTCCATAGATATATAGACAAAAATACCTATGTCATATATGTATATAAATAAAAGGGGATCTCATTCTTTTATTCTTTATTCATCTATACTTTTATTAAATTGTAAATATTATCTATTTTCCATTAAAAATGTAAATCCAAAATAAAACCCAATAAACCTCATTAAATAAATAAAATGGATATAAAATATAGGTAAAATACCTATAAGTATACCTACATAGTATATATACCTATTTATTTAAATGGGCAAATAAACTCATAAAAATCAAATAAAAATATATTTATACGTATAAAAATAAGTTATAAACTCAAAAAATAAGAAAATAGAATAATAAAATAAAATATATAAAATAAAAATCAATTATACAAAATGCATGTAAATATACCTCTAAATAAATCATTAAAAATAAACTCATAATAAAATTCATCAAAAAAATAAATAAAAATCATAAATAAATACTACATTAATTAATAAACAATTTTTATTTTTATAAGCAAAAATTAATAAAATCATTTAATGTGTGTAATTAATAAGTCAACTTCGAGCTAATGTGGACCAATCGTAGCCCTGCGAACGTTGACCGCCTGGCCAACTGCTCCTCCAGGCGGCTGAAGTGACTCCGCTTGTCTTTTCGCCCGTCTTCTCCCTTAATTCTTGCATGTCTCATCCATCTTTCGAAGATGCTTCCTTCAGACGAAATGTTCTCTGATCATTGTACATCCACGCCCATTCGTTTATTCCCTTGTACATAGCTTGTAGCTCTGCCAATGGCCCGATCAATAAGGGTGCGCAACCTGTTTTTAAATAAAGAACCTCCGCCATCTCTTCAATTTTGGTCAATCTTCAACCGTCTCCCTCCCTCGCATTCGGTCTAGGTGGAGTCCTTGTGACAGGAGGAGCCCCCTGGAACCTTGAATCGGTTAGAGATGGTAGAGGTAGCACCCACGGTGGTGCTCCGGTGCCACCTCTGCTCCTTTCCTCCTGGGAGGTACGAGCTACGCATTTTATTAACCTTAGATAGTTTTTAATTCTAGCAGTCGATTTATGTAATTAGTTTAATCAGTAGGTGTTCGATTTAGCTCCAAGTAGGTGATTTGTAGTTCGCCCGAGCTTGGCTCCGGCGAACATTTCACTAAGAATCCACCTCTTTCCAACCTCACCTCACCTCCCATTTTCTTCCGCATATGCTTCTCCATGACTCAGCACCTGTGACCACCCTCTATTCCATCTGGATTGAGGAATCAGAGTCCACCTCCATCGCATCGCCGGACTTCGCCGCCCGCCACCCATCTCCCACCTAGTCCACGCCTAATCGGGTCGAGGTAGTTTGCCCTCGACCCGTGAACTTTTTGGTGCAGGTCTCAAGTCCCATAGGAGCGCTTCTGGCTTGAATTGACTCCAGGACCCACTCCCTAGGGGCCGGGAAAGTCATCGTCTCGCCAGGACTCCTCGCTGAGATCTAGCATCCATGAGAAGCACCCTCTGACGCGGAACGCCATCAGGAAGCCAGAGAGCACTTCAGATTCGTCGGAGAGGCTTCGGAGCTCGAGAAATCGAGAGAACAAGGAAGAATACGCTCGCGTTCTTCCCTGTTCTTGGAGACCTGCCTGCAGCCATTAGATGGAGGCGCGTCCCCAGGTCTAATCACTACCGTCCATCCTAGGATGCACCTCAGCCGTTGATGAAGACCCCAGCTGCGATCTCGATCACCCATCCTCGAAGCGGCATCGTTGCACCAGAAGGCGATGCGTGTTTAAGTGAGATGACCCCGGCCATCGGATGGAGCGCCTTTTAGGGTAAATTGCAAACTTACTCCTCGACTTTTTTTGTATTTTATATTTAATTCTGTAAAATAAATATCGAGTGTAAATAAAATTGTAAATTTTGCAAAAGGGCCCCTTCCATTTATTGAAATTGTACTTTAGTCCTTCCGTGCCTCACGTGCAGTCCCACGTGAGGCGCATGAAAATTGCATGTAACCCCTGGCGGCTTTTGTATATTGTTAAATAGTTCTTAAAAATTAAATAAATATGTATTCTTTTGGGATTTTTGCACTAAACACCCTGTCATTTATTTTAATTACAAAAATACCTCTGCCAGGTTGTTTTATTTTTATGTGCTTCATGTATTGATTAAGAATACCTAGCTTGCTCCTAAAAATCCACATAAATTAGATTAGATGTTTCATGCCTCATACTTACACGCCGCACTTCCATTTTGCATTTTTTTTCATTTAATCTAATTATTAAAAATGAAAAGGAGCCATTCTGCACTGTTTAAATTATAAAATACCAAAAAACTAGAATTTTTTTTGAAAAATTACAAAAAAATATATATATGGTATATTTATATATCTATTGAGTCAAAAAATGAAAAAACCTAAAAATAAGAAAAAGAAAAATATAAAAATCAGAAAGCCCCAAAATCCAACAAAAAAATATAAAAACCCTACAAAAATACCAAAGAAAATGTTTTCTTATTTTATAATGATCTTCATATTATTACTAACATATTAATTTTAATTTGGGTAATTTTGAGACTTATTTTATATTTTTAAAACTCAAATTATTTTCAGCCTATTTAATTAGTCCAATATTAGGGACATTTTTGGAATTAAAAATACATAAAAATTAGTAAAATTCCAGAAAAATAATAAAAAAAATTAGAAAAATATAAAAAGCCTAAAAATATTATATCTAATATATTTTGAGTATTTATATATATATATATATATATATCCATATATTACATCTCTCTCTCTTCTCTTATATATATCTCTTTTTATCTACACCTATATTATATAATTTAAAATATAAAAAGAAAATGAACAAAAATATATATATAAAATATAAAACAAAATAAAAAATATAAAAACAAAAATAAAAATAAAAAATAATATAATTAAAAACCCACAAAAACAATAAAGAAATGGACATGAACCAAGAATTAAATGAATGCGCATCCATTTTCACCACACAACCATTCGCCTCCCAGTGTTCGACCTCTACTTGTGCTTACACCTATACACACTTGCATGTAGAGTTATAATAAATTTTAACTCCACATTTTTGAGATTTAATTGCATAAATTTTATTGTGGGTTAATTGCTGATCAATGGGGATTTCGTGAGTGGTAGCCTCAGCGACACTGTGGTCCCGCCTTGTGTGGACTACTTTAGACCCTCGCTAAATCTCGATTATCAATAAGGCTCTCTCCCTCTATCTTTCTCTCTACACTCCCTCTCTCTCTCATATGGCCATCCACCATGGAAGCCCTAGAGAGAGTCTCCATCACCGCAGCATCGTCATTATACTTCCGGATCGTTTGCTCGTGGATCTCTATCTCCTTTGGTGCATCTCGCTCGTGAAGAAGATGTTGTATCTCGTGTGACGAGATTTAAAGATTCGACGCTTGTATCATCAACATGGATTGCGAGAAGCATGCGTCTCATCCACGTGCTCGCAAGCGTCTCCTCCTTCGGATCGGACTTGAGGCAGAGGTCTCTTCGTTTAGAGATTCAATCGCAACCATGCTTCAAGAGGTAACCCTAATACTTGTTTGTGGTTTAGATGAAATGATCTGAGAAGTGTTCTTGGATCATGTGGTCTCATTGCGTGAAATTTGTAATTTCCGCTGCCTCGAGCAACTAGTGCGACTAGTCGCTCCCGATCGCATACGATGTGATTCTCACGCTTCTATGATGTGCTTAAGGATCTAATCATATCCTTAAAGTGGTATCAGAGCCTTAGGTCGGAGGTTTTGGATAAGATCCATAAATCTAGGATGACTTGGGTTCATTAGGGTTTGCGAAATTTTTATTGCATTTCATTCTCGCAGCCCTATTTTGTGAAAATATTCGGCTCTTTTTAAATTGTTTAAACAGAAAATAATCACTTGTAATTTGTTTCCCATTAAATAAGGAAACAGTAGGATCTGAGTTGCGTGATTTTGAATCCGTTTGCTCAAGTTATGATCAAATTATTGAACATGTATCCATTTTTCGGGGACTGCGAATCTTGACGTATATAAGGAGTTAATTACGATTTTGAAATGCTTAGACATGCATGAAAATCATTTAGGTTCTGTTGTAAATCAAATTAGCAAACTTTAAAAACATAATTTGCTTAATTTGTATTTAAATTGATTGAGATATGCTAATTTTAATAAGTGAGGATAACGGTTGGAAATTACTTTCCTAATCAAGAACCTTGTGATTGTCATTTAATCAATTAGTGAAATTAAATGGTTTAACTTTCTGAAATAATTATGGATAAATATTTTTGAAATATTTGATGATAATTATTTCCTTAAATGATATTGCCTTAAATAATAATTGATTAGATATTATCTAGATCACAATTGGTTACACAATCTACTTTCCAACAAACAAAGTTGCTTGAATAGGATTGGGGATTTTTTTAGAAAACCTCCTTATAATGTTAATAAAAATGTTTTGATTATTATATATGGTATAACTTCTGTTCAAGAATCGATTATCATCTCAAGTACACAATGATCAATTTGGCATTATCCTTTCCTGAGGTAGATATGGTGTCTAGTCGAAGAGCATTCGGGTAGCAGGTTGCATCGTGTACGGTCTGTCCCACTCCCATCGGTGCTGGCCATGACAATAGGTAGGGACTCGATAATGCAGGAGAGATCATGGTGTATTTTTTAATTATTAAAATTCGAAATAATAAGTATGTGAGATAATACAATAATTCAAGTAACAATAAAGAATGTTTGTTGGATATTGATTAGATCATTAAGTTAGTTTGATTAGATTAATTGGAATCCAATTAAAATTAAAACACTCTATTATGAATAGAGTTGTTATTTCCCTTGGAAGAATTAATTATGTGAATATGATTCACAATAATCAATTAAAATTTGAATATGATATGGAGGATCACATAAGTGACATCCATGGTCTCCCGTCAAGGCGAAGGGTTCCGTCTCTAGGGATTGTATGTAGGAGACACCTGTCCAAAGTGACAGCTCCTCTATGCAAGCGCATCTGGATAAGGCTCTTCGCTTCTTCAAAGAGTAAGGACGTACGCGTAGTGACCCCAATATCGGGTCCTCATATTATTGGGGTGATATTGGATTGCGCATAACGAGTTGTATTCATGTTGACGGTTGGTTCAATTAATGACGGGTCAACATCACCTTAGGGGTGGTGGGCTCGAGTGTTAAAGACCGAATTGGGAATGCAAGTTGGACTTGCAAGGCGGAATATGTTCCCGCTTCTTTTTATCCGAGTTACAAGTTCTCATATTTTTGGGATGTGATAAAGATAAGGAAGGAGATCCCAGATCTTGCTGAGATATAATGGTAAGTATATCTCATACATTGAAAATGATTAAGAGAATAAACTTTCAGTGCTGACAAGGCAAGGCAACTTTGATATAAAAATTCCTAAATCAAAGTAAAGTATATGTTTATATAACTTTATGCAAATTTCTTATTTCAGATAATCCTTCATTAAACCCACTCAATGTTATACTCAATAATAACAAGTAAATTATCATGGATCGGATCCATGATCAAGATATTGTACTTGCAATTGGACAGATAATATATGTGGTTTCAATGTGCAAGTTTCCTCATTATAATGAGGAATGACAATTAAATAGACAATAGGACTACAACCCTATGGTTTGTATGTCTCTGTAGTCTTGATCTCATCGAATGTACTTTGGAAGTGACATGTTGATAGTGATCGTAATTGTCAAATAATCCTTATAAAATCTAAGAAGATGTTTTGGCATACAAATGTGCTCTCGACATTTAATCATGAATGACATGGTTATCTGCATCATGCAGAATGGTGACTCTATAAGAGATGATGTATTCAAATTATTTGAGTACCCGCCTGAACCAAAAGTCTTTAAGAGTTTCGATGGATGTAGATACAATGAGTGTCATCATTCTACTGTCTATACTCTGGTCATTCATGAAGCTTCATAATATTCATATTGTATGAATTGAATGAAGCATGTATAAATGTTGAAATGCTCTTATATTGAAATCTTTTAAATTTAGCATAAGAGATCCTTCGTCTTAAGCAATGGTTGTTTATTGATAAAGGGAGCGCAGTGGAAGCACGGGTTGGACCCAAGTAAGAAGGAAAGTCAAAGAGTTAATTGTACTTCTGTGTCTTCCTTATAACATCCAAAGAGTTGGATGAATGCTAATACTGCCATAAGCTGATGTATCTAGTCTATCTACAATCCTTAGAGAAGGACCTAGATAGTGCATCAGAATAATCTACATATACATTTAATCATTGAAATTGAGTTTCTTATTTGATAAGATCAAAGTCCGATAATTGTGTCTCAATCTTCTAAAACACTTGTAGTTGGTTGCCTATGTTTTGGAAGACTGGAAAATTTGATCTGAAGATTTAATAGTCATCCACATGGATCTTGATGCAATTGTTGCGACAATCTCTATTGGATAGATAGATTTGTTATTTTTAGTGGGAGAGCCCTTAGACTTAGAGAATGTCTCTATGTCCTAGATATTAGAATACACTCATTATTTATTTCTAAATGTTGGAAATAAACATAAATTCTATAATAGATCTATCATAAAGAGTTATGATGGCGATATTTCAGATAGTAATCTAAAATCTAGTGGACTCTACTAAATTAGAATATTAATGAATGGTTCATTAACATTTCTAATACTGAAATTAAACCTTAAAAGATCAATAGGAGAATGATGATCATTTGGCAATGATCTGGCATCAAGCCTTGTACATTTATTTGTTGACATGATCAATAGACTAGTAAGAGATGAAACTTTAGAATGTCTAAAATTTCAAAAATTACACTTATGAATATTGTATTCAAAGCAAAATATCCAATGCACCCTTCTTTGAGAATGGTGTTAGATACCGAGGTATTCAAGATCACATACATACTGATGTATGTGGATCATCTATATCATGATAAACATTGATGATATGTGATATCATTAGATGATTATTGGTGATATGAGACTTCTTTCCTTCACCTTAGAAACCTTTGAAATGTTCAAAGATTTCATAATTTTGGTTTATAATCAAAGTTTGAAGGAAGATGAAATGAATTTGATCTAACCTAGGTAGAAAGTACCTATTAGATGAATTCAAGGAATACCTTATGGAGATATGAATATCATTCCTATCTCAATCCTCCTAATGCACCTAAACTCAATAGAGTTGCAGGCAGATACAATTTTTTATCGTGTTTGACATGATTTGATCAATAATGAATCTTAGCATAATTACCTCTTATTTTCCAAAGAATATATATGTAGTAGAGACTACAGTAGATATCCTCAATCAGGTTCCATGCAAGTTAGCTGTAATCTAGCACCAGAAAGTGCTTCTTCATTAGGAAATAAAGGAAGGTATTGTATACCTACTTTATGACCTTGAGATTCTTAAAAAATCTCATTTCTGAGATGTAATTCTTAGAGGATGAGACTCTTGAGAATCAAGATGAAAATGAAGTGAAGGAACTCATTTAATCTTGAGAAGATAATGAGGCTCTTGAAATCGGAAATTAAAAGGACAATTAAAGATGAAACACTAATACTTCTTCAAATGAGTTTGAGGATGGATTCCATGTGTCAGTTAAATCTGACATGATCTAACTTCATATGATGAAGCTTCTGAAGATCATGACATGGAAAGATGGTTGTTAGCAATAAAGTCTAAAGTAGACTTCATATACAAATGTTGTATATGGATCGTCGAGTATCCACCTATATGGGTTAGACCCATTAAGGTGTAAATGGATCTTTAAGAGAAAGAGGGAACCTAATGAGAAGGTAGGGACCTTCAAAGCATGGCTCGTAGCCATGAGCTACACACCGAAGAGAAGACATTTCTTACAATGAGACTTGCTCTTCAGTGACCTTGCTTAAACCCATCAAATTATTGCTAATTTTAGCTACACAACTTGACTATGACATCTTCAATATGTGTGTCAAGATTACATTCCTCTATGAATACCTCTCCAAGGATATTCACATGAAGTAGACCCAGGGCTTCATGGTTGAGGAAATCAAGATGTGCAAGCTAAAGAAACTCCATCTATGGACTCAAATAAGCTTCTTGTAGTTGGAACATTAAATTCGAAGAAATTATAAATGTTATAATTTCAGATAGAATCTTGACCATGTGAAGCTTAGTGGGAGTGCCACGTTCATCGTGCTAAATGTAGATAATATCCTAATCATTCGGAATGATATAAGGATAATAATAAGTGTTTTATAATCTGGTTGTTCCATACCTTGAGATATGATCTCAAGAATACCTCTTAGATCTAAATCTGGAATTGTTCAGAAGCAAAGAAAAAGGGAATTGGGACCGTCACATTAGTGGTAAACCTTGGACATATTCCATTTTCTGGAAAATTCCAAGAAAGGCTTCTTTCCCTTAAAATATGGTACTAACATATCTAAAGGGATAGCACCTAAATGAGTTGAGGAAGTGAATGCTAAAACTGGTTGCCCTTATGCATTAGTCACGAGAAGCCAAGTGTATGCTAGATGTGTACAAAAGCCAGATATCTGCCATGCGGTGGGAGTAGTAAACTGTTACTAATCCTACTATGGAGATAAAACACTTGATTGCAGTAATAACAATATTTTCAAAGATGACAAGACTTTAGAGATAGTGATCTCTAAGTCTTATCTTCAAGAAATTAAGAATTATAGATGGAAATCTAAAACATCTTAACTACGAATACCTTAGGAGAGAGAGATCTCCAGAAATAAGGGTATTTTGACAAGGATAATAGAAATTACATACTGGTTATAATAATTATTGAGGTGTAGTGTCAAGGACACTATGGCTGATATGATTGAGTATTGGTTGCATAAGATGCAACATTCGCATTAGATGCGGACACTATTTTTAGGAGATATGCATGTGTCGTAAAAGGACTTGGTGTAGTCTCTTACAAACAGAGTGACTGCTCAGCTTACCTTGCTATTTTTTTCTAAATAGCCTATGATTGTCACATGAGTGTGGGTTCAAATGATTAGCCCATTAATGGCTCTTTGGACTAGTGGGAGATTGTTAGACATGCGAGCCCACGGCGAGCCATTATGCAATAAATGTTATTGTGAATATCATTCTCTGATCTGAAATGAAGAATAAATAATTTGCAAAATAGGTCCCTTAGTTCAATTAGGGTTTTGTACCATAGCCATCTTAATGATCATACAGTTGTTGATTCAATTATTGAATCATAGAGGCTGATGCTTGGATGAATATCTAAAGCATTAGATTGAAGACTCATCAAGCACCGTCAAATGATTATTAAGAGATGATCTCCAACTTGAGAAGGAGATGGCAATCCTTTATCTAAAGGCTGATATCTAACCGACCTCTTGATGCATGTACTATGCATTGGAATAGAGATTCGGAGGTGTTATATAAGTTGGGTCAAAGAGTTGACTTTACGAGATCGAGATAACCAAAGTCCTATGACATATGCTGTCACGATATAGGCATGAATACTCTGACCGGAGACAGATGTGTTACTATATGTCTGAATATGTACATTTGGCAGACCAATAGGATGATGACCTAATCAAGGTCTATACACCGGCGCGCTGGTGTGCATACAAGGGCATATGAGTAATACGATCTCTCAAAAGGATCATACAGGTTCATTTACTGAACCGGAAGACATGAGCTCACTCATGAGATATTGGGAAGAATCAAATTCCGTGCACAGTCGCCTCGCTTTGGAAGCTTAACTAAATTTGTAGGTTTGATATATACTTTTGGAAAGTATATGATCAACACTTGGGTATGATATATGCTTTTGGAAAGTATATTATAGATACCAACTCCCAATAGTCAAATGAGAAACTTAATGATAAATCCCAGAAGTAGACAGTGAAAAATTGATCTTATACTTCGGGTTTAATCTGGGTCCTCCAATATGCAGGATGTACATGTATTAGGAATACTTGAGGGTAATGTGATCCTAAACGATTGTATAACCATGACGCTTCCAATCCTAGGGAGTGATGAAACGGGTCTGTATTTAGTGACTCCTCTCAATGGAGAAGTAATCTGATCTTGGTCCAAATATTTGACATTGATCTGAATGTGATTCAGATGCAATGAGAAGATTAGATTTGCGGTCTTGATTTAATCAAGCATCTATGAGAGGTACGTAGGATCTGGATTTGAGATGTGATCTCAATATCCAAGTCACTATACGTGGAACAATACAATCGCCCTATCCTTATCTCCAAGTATCCATGGAAAAAGTGCATTATCCTTGAAAGAGTTCAGGATAATTTCATTGTTGATATATGTATCCGAGCATTGAGAAAATAGATAATTAAATGTGATTTAATTGTCATGAATAATATGAATTTGATTCATATTATAAGGAGAGTTATCTTAGATAATTAAATGTGATTTGATTAGCAATGATATGAATAATGTAAATGTGATTCATATTATTCGGGCACATGAGAATATAGATCTAAGATGATTAAATGTGATTTAATTATCATGGATATGAATCAAGTGGATAGCACTATCCATATTAATCATATATATTATAAATGTGATTTATGATATATAAGATAGAGCTATTTGTAATTTACATTTGTTAATTAAATGTTAATGTGAACTGGGTTCACATTGAACATTAATTTGAAAAATGTAATTCACATTTATTTTGGGTTGTGAATGTGATTCACAAATTTCCAATGGTATGATTGCAATGTTCACAAAATAAATTGGATTTATTTGTGAGATAATTTGCAACAAAAGTTGTTGCAAATATTGGAGAGAATCATGAGATAATGTAATCTCATGTAATAAGGAAGAGAGATCCACCTTCCATATAGGAAGAGGGGACGGCCACAATTCCTATAAGGAATGTGGTGGCCGTTTACCCTCCTTGTGGAAGGAGGCTTGCCACCTTCCTATTTCTCCAATGAAGATTGATTTAATATAAATCAAATTATATTCAATATATATTTGATTTAATTAAATTAATTATTGTTGTGTTTTTTAACAAAAAATCATGGACATTAAAAGAAACACAAATCAATGTGAGCCATGGATTCGTGTTGTCCATGGATTGAGATCCATGGATCCCAACATATTATAAAAGGAGAGGCACCTCTTTTCTCTTCTTTACACAATAAAACATAAGGCTCTCTCCCTCTCTCTTTCTCTCTACATGCCCTCTCTCTCATATGGTCGTCCACCATCGAAGCCCTAGAGAGAGTCTCCATCACCGCAGCGTCGTCATTATGTTGTCGGATCGTTTGCTCATGGATCTCCGTCTCCTTTGGTGCACCTCGCTCGTAAAGAAGACGTCGTATCTCGTGCGATGAGATTTGAAGATTCGCCGCTTGGATCATCAACATGGATTGTGAGAAGCGCGCGTCTCATCTGTGTGCTCGCAAGTGTCTCCTCCTTTGGATCGAACTTGAGACATGAGGTCTCTTCGTTTAGAGACTCGATCGCAACCACACTTCAAGAGGTAACCCTAATACTTTTTGTGGCTTAAATGAAATGATCCGAGAAGTATTCTTGGATCATGTGGTTTCATCGCATGAAAATTTTTAATTTCCGCTAACTCGAGCAACTAGTGCGACTAATCGCTCCCGATCGCATACGATGCGATTCTCGTGCTTCTGTGATGCGCTTAAGGATCTAACCATCTCCTTCACTCCATCGATCAGACCAGCTTCGTGTAGCCTGATTCTTCCTCACCTTCCCCCACACCCAAATCGCCACCTACCCCTTCTCCCTCGCACTCCATCTTGCCTCGAAAATTGTCTTTCATCCATCTATAAACATCCAGCCTTCATCGATCCCTCATTGACTATTCTTAACCCCTCATACCCTTGGCATGTCTTTCCCTGGTGACAACAAGCAATTGATCGGGCCTGCGTGAGGTGGAGAGGTTGTGGGAGGCGATCCAAGCCATCACCGGAGGTCTTCGTCAGCAGGTTCTGCCTCTTCCACTCCGGTCGAATCAAGGCCTCATTCTTCCCTTTTTTAGGTAACCTATAGTGTAGCATGACATTTCCATTCAATAATTTATGTATTTAATTAATAAATTAGGTTAATTTATGAATTTCCTTTTGACCTAGAGTTGGAACTCTAGGTTGAAATCGCTTTGTTCCAGACCGTGAATCTCTTCGACCCTCATCCCACTTCAAACCCCTACTTGTTCTTTGCATTTCTCATCATCTATCCAACCCAGATCCATCGTGGATTTGGGAATCGAGCTCCTCCTCCCAGACTCTCGCCAGGGCCCTTCACCTTTCTAGCCCCTTGCTTCCAGCTCCGATCAACTGGTCGCGGCGACTTGTCACGAGCCGTACAGTTTTTTGGTGCAGGTCAGGAGCCCAGGGAACAATTGGAGCCTTAAATAAGAATCAACTACCAGTTCTAGGCTACTTGAACATCATCCTCCCCAAGATTCTCCATTGAACCATCTGGGCCTTATCGGAGATGACCAGCATGTATGGAGGGCCGCCAGGAGCGAGTAGCCATCGTCGGACCAAGAAACCATTGCCAGAGCACGGAGAACGGGCGACCGAAGCTCTCCTCAACTGAGTTATTTTGCAATTCGTCCTGATCCCTTACCATCCAATAGATCAAGAACACGACTGAGATCTAATCTGGGTCATTCACTCTGTTCGAAGCATTACAAGAGCTCGAGCGTTGGATCTTCCACATGGCTCACAAGGAGCGATTGGATCAACCAACGTTAAGTGGGTAAACTACAAAACCCACCTCCACTTTTTTGTATTTATTAAAAAGCATTGTAAAAATTTAATTGTGTGATAAAGCTTGTGGAGAAATTGCGATGCATCCTCTGTAGCTTTTGTAAATTACAAGTAGGTTCACAACAAGTTCAGCTTATGTGGCCCCCATATGAGTTGGGTAAATATTACTTTGCAATTGGCAATTGAAATTTAATATTTAATCAAGTTTCAGTTCAAAATTTTGGATGTTTTTGCATGTACCCCCTCACATTTATTTACGTTGCATAAGTACCCCTACCGGCTTGTATAATTTAGTTTTTGCATTTCTATTTTCTTTAAATAGTTGTCTTGCTCCAAAAATTATGCAAAAATAGGGATAAATACCTGATTAAATGCTCATTCACCCATGTATTTTATTTAGCATTTTTAATGCAGTTTCTATTTACTAAAAATAAAAGGGCATATTTATTCCATGTTTGACTTAAAAAATATAAAAATTATAAAACCTTCATTAAAAATCCCCAAAAATGTACCTTCTGTTTATTATTGTATTTTATTGCTATAGACCAAACATCACAAAAAGTATATAAATGAAACCACAAAAAGTCACAAACCCTTCCTAACGCTAAAAAGATTATAAAATAATTTCACAGAACCCCCAAAAAATAGGTTTCTATCCTATATTTGTATAAGTACTATTTACTACATACAAACATTAATTTGAGAAATTTTATACCTATTTAATATTTTTAATTCTCAAAATAATTTGGATTATTTAAGTATTCCCTGATTTTAGATATTTTGTTTTAAAAAATACATAAATTAGTAAAAACTCCTAAAAAATTACCAAAATAAAAAATATAAAAAACACAAAACTATTTTATTTTGTAATTTTTTGAAAGGTAATTAATTTGTAAGTTTTGACTACATATAGTTATATCTATAAATAGAATACCCTAAATTATACCTATATACATTTATATAATAGTATATAGATCATATTATTATTATTAACTATTATAAATATCTAAATATATTTTAAAGCCCTTTTAAAATAAAAAGAAATAATTTTATTTATATTTTATGATTTTTACATATTTATTATATATATTCTATATATATTCCCTATATCATATATTATTACATATATAGTAAGAAATATATAAATTATTATATAATAAAAAGAAAAAGAAATTTAAAATCAGGAAATAATATATATAATTACAATTATAAAATATAATATTAAAAATCTAAAAACAAATTAATTAAAATTCCATAAAAAATAAATAATTAAAAACCCATAAAAACATTGAGTAAATGTTGTACATATATATATATATGTATATACGCCATTATTTAGAGATAAATAGTAAATATTGCTACTCTCGCGTGTTCCTTGTATTCGACATCCTATACTTACTTGCACATACATTTATTGGTTGGGTTTGTAATAAATTTTGATCCACTCGCTTGTTTGTCATTGCTATATTATTTGTTGTGGGTTGATTGTTGATTTTGTCGTCGGTCGAGCGTGGCCACCTCAGCGACACTATTAGTCTCGCCCTATGTGGATCGCTTTCACAACCGCCTCTGATTAAGTGCATTTCACGTGTCTTTGTCAATTACAGATGTCTGAATGCTGCGACCAAGAAAGATCACTTTCCATTGCCTTTTATTGATCTGATTTTGGAGAGATTAGCTGGGAAGGAGTTCTTTTATTTTATTGATGGGTACTCAAACTGTAATCAGATAGCCATTTCCCCTGAATATCAGGAAAAGACCAATTTTACTTGTCCTTAGAGACATACACAATCAAGCACATGCCATTAGGGCTTTACAACGCCCCAGGCACATTTCAGTAGTGCATAATCGTCGTATTTACCAAAATGATGGGGATTTCTCCGAGATCTTCATGGATGATTTCTCGGTCCATGGCATTTCATTTGATTCATGTTTAGAGCACTTGAACCGAGTTCTTCAAAGGTGTAGGCAGGTTAATCTGGTACTCTCCAAGGAAAAGATTCATTTCACAGTGAAGGAGGGTATTGTGTTGGGACATGTCATCTTCAAAAAAGGGAATGGAGCTTGACCCTGCCAAGGTGTATGTGATCAAGAAACTTGATCCACCAACCAACATCAAGTGAGTGAGGTCATTTTTAGAGCATATTGGATTTTATATATGTTTTATCCATGATTTTTCTAAGATTGCCGACCACTGACTAAGCTCTTAGGTAAAGACATTGAGTTCATTATAGATAAAAAGTATATAGAGGCCTTTGAGCTCATAAAGAGAAAGATCTGTGAATCACTAATTCTGTAGGCTCTAATTGGTCTCTTCCCCTTGAGATCATGACTGATGCTTTGAATTTTGTTATAGGAGCTGTATTGGGGCAGTATCAATATTAGATTCTATTTGCTATCCACTACACAAACAAAGTTTTAGACCATGTACAAAAAAACTACACAGTGACCAAAAAGTAATGCTCACAGTACTTTGGTGAAAATTTACATCTTAAATTTTAGGTTCAAATGTGACAATTTATACAGAACATTTATCCATTAGGTATCTCTTAGAAAATAAGGGTGCAAAGGCGTCTCTTCTTAGGTGGATTTTATTACTCAAGGAGTTTGATTTGGAGATTAAGTATAAATATGTAGTTACAAATGTAGTGGTTGATCATGTAGTCCAATTAGAGCTGAAGGATTCCCCTTATTCAGAACCTATCAGAGAAACCTTCCTAGATGAGTCGATCTGTATTATCGATTATCTTCCATGGTATGCCAACATGGTGAACTATCTTGTCTCCAAGCAAGTTTCCCTAGATAGGACTAGCGGTAGTATCGAACGACTGAAGTCGTATTCGAGGAAATACCGTTGGGAGGATATGTTCCTCTTCTATGAGGGTCGGATGGTTTCTGAAGAAGGTGTATTCCTCGAGAGGACTACTAGAATGTTCTCACACATTATTATTCA
This sequence comes from Ottelia alismoides, assembly GCA_037367405.1. Lineage (NCBI taxonomy): Eukaryota > Viridiplantae > Streptophyta > Magnoliopsida > Alismatales > Hydrocharitaceae > Ottelia > Ottelia alismoides. The sequence goes on along the minus strand of JAZKJV010011847.1, from coordinate 246,424 downwards.
TTAGAAGCCGGAGGACATCATTCGAGAAAAATAACCGTACACGAGATGCTTCAATGTGGATTGTTTTGGCCAACCTTGTTTAGAATTCCATTGATTTTGTTTGGACGTGCTCGATTTGCCAAAGGATGGGAGGGACAATTGGTTATAGAGATGAGATACCCATGCAACCAGTGATTTTATGTGATGTGTTTGATGCATGGGTCATAGATTTCATGGGTCCCTCTACCAATAATCATGGCTTTAGCTATCCCAACCCGAGCCGCATACGGTTGGACTGCTTGTAAGTTCATAAAGGATCATATTATTTCAAGGTTCGGTGCTTCAAAGGTTTTGATATCCGATAGAGGTAGCCACTTCATGAATAGAGAGTTGAAATCTTTAGCTAAGGACTACAAGTTTGAGCATAGAGTGACTAGTACTTACCACCCTCAATCAAACGGTATGGCAGAGGCTCAAATAGGGAGGTGGAGAATATTTTACAGAGTTAGTTTGTCATGATAGGAAGAATTTGTCTCCGTTCTTGGATCAAGTTATATGGGCCTACAGGACATTCTATAAGACCCCTCTTGGCACTTCGCATTTTAGAATGATATATGGCAAGCCATGTCATTGCTCGCTGAATTAGTTCATAAGTCTGAGTGGGAAATAAGAAAGATTAATTAGAGTTATCTCCTAGGAAAGTTTTGTAGATACATAAACCTCAAGGAGCTAGTGGAAATCTACACAGTTTATATGACAACATGATTTATAAGGAGAAAGTTAAGAAGTGGCATGATTCGCATATTAGATGCAAGAACTTTGTCCTGGGACAAAAGGCCTGGTTGTTCAATGCGAAATAAAAAATTTTCCATGAGAAATCCAAATGGAATGGTCCTTATATAGTTAAGGAAGTGCATAGCAGTGTGGAGATAGTAGATCTTACAGATAAGCACCTTCCATTTTGGTCGACGGACATCTGTTGAAGCACTTTGTAGAATACAAGAATGACTGACTCTAGTTGAGGTGATTGACTTCATGCCTATTGAATCATTTGTAGGCATTCAGATACATCATGAAGCAGCATCTTAAATATTTACATCAGATAGATTCATCATCTTGCATAATCATCTATTCTTTTATTAACATTGACTCTATTCGTTTTAGGAAGTGGATTCTTCTCTTGTTACTTTCTTACTCCTAACTTAGGCTTGTGAGATCCTAAGTATAGGGTGGAATCCCATTTCTATTTCTATATATTCTTCTAAGTTATTTTTTGTTATCTCTTCAATCCTTATATCCGTCATTCATCCCTTATACTTAGGTTATTTTCAGCCTAAGTATAGGGGGTCGATTCCCAGCTATTCTATTTTATCTTTTTCCACGCTTTTTGTACCAATCTTCGATGTTTTTCTATCCAACACTTAGGTTATTTAAATCCTAAGTATAAGGGGGTCTGACATGTTTTCTTGTCCATATTTTGTTTTACCTCTTTATGCTTAGTACGAGCTATATCTTTCATTCCACTTTGTGCCATGGCAGCACATTGTGGCCTTATATACCATGGGTGTTGAGTACATGGCAGCAACTGAAGGAATCAAGGAAGAAATTTGGTTGAGAGGATTATTCGATGAGCTCGTTGTTGAAAAAGATTTTTCACGGGTCTAAAATACGTCTCACACAAGGTGGAGACACAATCGTTGTGGCGACCCGCAAGAAACCCTCATTCAAACAACAATTAACCCACAACAATGATCAAACAATGAAAAGTGATGCGAAGTTAAAACTTATTATAACTCTACAACAAAAGTGTGTGTATAGGTGCAAGTATGTGTAGAGTGTCGATCACAGGGAACAAGCAGGTAGATCAGGGTAATAAATTGCACAAAAATGAATGTGATGAATTTGTCTATATATGTGCAATTTTGTGGCTTTATATTTTTTATTTTCTTTTTTATTTTTAAAATTTTAGATTTGATTTTTAATTTTCTGATTTTACATTTTCTTTTTATATTTTATATTTTTTACTTTCTTCTTCTATTAATAGATTTATAAAGTAATATAAAGGATATATATATAGGAGAGGTAAGAGAGAGATAAAAAGTAATTAAAAATATCCAAAATATAGGAAATAAAATATTTTGGGTTTTTTATAGTTTTCTAAAATTTTTGTGATTTCTATATTTTTTCTAATTTTTTTGGTATTTTTAAAGTCCAAAATACTCAAAATAAGGATTAAAATATAAATCCGAAATTGAATTGGAGATGAGAAATATCAAATAGTAACCAAAATTCTCCAAATTAATTTTAAAATAAATGTAATAAAATAGAGAAAATTTAGAAAGAGAAAATATGATTTTTGGATTTTTGTGGATTTTATAAATTTTTATAAATGTTGTTAGTGTTTTTCTATTTTTTGAGTTTCTTTTATATTTTTTAGTGATTTTTGGTTTGAAGCTAAAACACACAAGAATAAACAAAATATTTTTTGGGGGAATTTTTCAAAGAGTTTTTATAATTTTTATGTATTTTCTAATACAAATAGAGACGACAATGCAAGTTTTTATTTTTTATAAATACTAAAATGCTTCAAAAATATAAAATAAAAATATGACGTGATAGAGCAATGCAACAGAAAACTATATCTATTTTTTTGGATTTTTCGATTTTTATATATGCATGAAATAAATACTAGAAACAAAGAGAAAATACATACTAGCAGGGGTATTTTTGTAAATATCAATAATTTTAAGGGCTTGAGTGCAATTTTCACCTAAATTTATAACTAAATAAAAATGTTACATGACCAAATATTAAATCCAAAACCTAAAGGGGTATTTCTGCAAAAGCACCAAACTCACGTGCACGGGGAACGTGACCAAGCAGGGACATGATTGTAATTTTCCAAAACCCAGGGGCTAAAAAGCAATTTTTTCAAAAAGTTTTTAACTTGATTTGATAATTTTAGGACTGAACAGAAATAGAAAAGTTGTGAGGGTCCCCGCACAAAATACCCATGACTCACATGCGCCAGACACGTGAGGTGACATGGCTAGGGACCTCAATACAAATAGTATAAAGTTCTAGGTCGTTATGCAAATATTACAAAATATATGAATGGAAAATGAAAGATTATGTATTAATAAAAATACAAAAATTTCCTGGGTAATAAGTGCAAAATACCTAAGCCTATACATGAGCGGACAACTGGGATCAATCCACTTAGACACGCGTCGCGCTCTGGAGCTCCGATACCGATCCGCGAACGAACAGCTGCGATTAGATCATTGGCTGGAGATCAGCGGTGATGGTGCAGCGAGATCTAACGGCAGATGAAGCATCTGGAAGAACAGGAGAAGATCCAACGGCTCCACGATGATCTGCAAGAACGCGCATGGACACACGACCCCGGCGAGTTTGAATCGCCACGAGCACTTTCCTCCGGCGTGTGCGGCCGTTGTAATGTGGTCCCAGAGCTCGCTGGATGTCCCTTCTATTGAATGGTGGCATCTAAAATCCCAGAGAGCCACCGGAGTCCTCCCATGAGGGCGGAGTAGCATGGCTGCTCCAGGTGGGTCCGACGAAGGGCAAAACTCGCCACCGGTCTCTATGATGCTCCAAGTACCAGCAAAAAGAGTGAAAGGGTCGAGGGCAAGTTGCCTCGACCCCGCAACTGGGTGGAATGGGGTGTAGGATGTGAGATAGGAGCTCGCCAGAGCAAGCTCCGGCGAGGTGATGGCGAAAGCGATTAGTTGGGTGTCAGTCGAAATGGAAGGCACTGGTCGATTCCTAAGACTAAGGTGAAACTAAAAATGCATAAAAATGAAGAGAAAGCAGACCTCGATGGTCAAAAGACCAGAGATGGGCCTCACGGTCGTTGGCTGGAGGTGGAAGTTGGAGCCACCCCTCAGCCCTCGCATGAGCTTCTCTCGCTGGCTCGAGGAGACATGTCACGTCTCCGGTCTGGAGCACAACGACAAGGAGGCCAAACTAGGGTCAAAAGGGTTTGAAAATCAAATGGAAAATGGAAGGTGGTTTTGTACAAGAGGCAAGGTGGCAAGAAGAACGATGGAGATCGAGCGAATCCACGACGCAAGCCTCGAGATGATCATTGGGCGTGTAAGACCAGTCTAAGAGGAGCAAAAGTCACGAAGACTGCGACGCGATGCAGGAGGGGGTCAGACGATTGACCGGAGGTCAACTGTCCAGACCACCTCGTTGGTCTACATGGACCAACCAGGAAAAACCTCCTGAAAAAGAATTGTAAAATCATTTAAAAATGATAAAAAAAATTATTTATTTTATGAATTAAATGAAAACTATTTATTATTTTATGAAGTATTTTATGATGATTTTTATTTATTTTTTTTTTGAGGTCTAAAATTACAAGTTACCTTTTACGGCCTATATAGAGGTACATTCGTATATATATTTTAATGTTTTATTTTTATTTTGTATTTTTAATTTTATTAACATTATTTATTGTTTTATATATTTAGAACTTATTTTTATAAAATTAATATATTTTTATTTTATTTTTCTGATGTATTATATATAATTAAATAAATAGAAGTATTAATTGTATAGGTATACTTATTTGTATTATACCTATGTATTTTATACAAGTATTTTATTTTTATATTTTATTTAGTATTTTATTCTTGTTTTATAATGCACATATATTATAAATAATATTTACAAAATTATAAAAATATAAATTATAAAAATAATGAATAATAAATAAAATGGATATTTTAATCAGTACAAGTAAACAATAGGGGTCCAAATTCAACTTTCAAACAGTAACTCCAAAAAATATGAAACCACCTTCATTAAATAGGTTATTAAAAGTTATATACAATTAAAGGTGATTTTGATACATTTTGAGTTTTTATTTGAGAGATACAGGTCTGGGAAGTTAGGATTTTGGAATTTTATTCAGATCATAACTTTTTATTTGTACATTATTTTTGTATGAAATAAATTTTTTATTTTTCTATATTTAATCATCTACAACTTGTATGTTCAAAGTTTCTTTATTTGAAGTACAAAAAGTGGAACTAAAATAGTTCCCAAAATGAATGAAAATGAATAAAATCAAAAGGTATTTTTATTAGTTTTTGGCCCTTATCTCCCCCTACTCTATTCCTTGTCGACCTAGTTATCGAGATGCCTGGGTATCGGGTTTCGGATCATAAAATATTTGGAATATTTTATTCCTTTTCTTTTCTTTTCTTTATTATATAATTTTGGCATTAAAAATAGTATTTTATACATATTTTGTACAATAATGCATGAATGATAAAATGACTAAATTAATCTTATTTTCACGCATTTACTAGGGTTTTTTAGGCCAAAATGATACAATAAAGATGATTAAACAGAGATTCATCATCCCCCTATGCTTGACTTTGATAGTCCCTAGCAAATACTTATGCAATAAGTGCAGAAAAAGGAAAACAAATAAAAGAAAAAGAAGAAATGGATTAAATTTAATTATCAAACTTGTATTCATAAAATCAAGGTTTGGAGGTTAAGTCGGATCTTTGAAATTTTAGTGTAGGTGGAACCTTAATGGGAATCAAATTTGAAATCCAACAGCCTTCGAGAAATCCCAAAACTTTCACAAGTCTCCTTAATAGCCAGGTCAGAATACTTCAACTCATACGCAAACCCTTACGACTATGAATCTGACTCGTACAATGTAGGTGATAGTAGCTCTCCCCAACTGAAATGACAAAGAGACTGACTTCTCCAGTATGACAATCCAATGATTCCCCAATCCAGTAACTCCTTTCTCGAGGAGCGGGGTATTCCCTTCTAAGTTTAAGTGACAATCATCTCAAGAGGAGGGGGTGAAAAGAAGAATGGATGGTAGCCAGTGTAGCTACCTATCCTATGATGCAAGATCAGTGTAGTCAAGTCATCCAGCTGCAGGCTCACAAGATTTGACTTTGAAGCTCAAGCTTGCTTATTTTCTATACAACATATATACACTCCGACAGGCATTTTATTTTTATACAAGCTTGTCAAAATTTTTGGAATTTTTCTCTTTTTTTCTTTTTTTTTGAAATACTATATATAGCAGCATTTACATGGGAAGTTGTTCCTCTTGAGCCAGTAGACTATCCCTCTATTGAAGCTTTATTGCAACCGACACTCTCCTATCTTTAGAATTCCTCATCACTGGATGGGTTGGGGTGCACCTCCCTCCCTAGAGGAGGACCAATGTTTCCACTTGTGTGCGTCTCATACTGGTAAATCCAATCCCCTCACCACTCCAACTGAGTCGAGCCATGTGAAAGGTGCAGGTGTCCAAATTAGGTCATTATCAATAAGAGTCGTGCGTGTGCTCTGATATACTCTACTTAGACAGTCAAGAATCCATTAAACCAAGTCTCACAATTCTCAAAGAATTAAGTCAACTAGACCTAAAGTACCTCTATTCCAACTCCTATAAGGTTCCTGTTATAAGGTAAATTTTAAGGTCCAACCAAGCTCCAATCTCCGGATTTTACATAGAGTTGTTCAACTATCAAACTCAATCTGAAAAATGCTAATGCCATGCAAATGTTATACAGAATGCAGAAAATATTTTTGTGATGCAATTTTCAAGGATTTTGAACTTTTTATAGATTTTTGAAAAAGATGATGCATATGCATTTTTTTGGTATTTTTCAAAAAGATTCTTCAAATGTTTTGGTATTTCAATTTTGCAATTTTTTTTGGGATGTTTAGAAACAAAAGATTTTGGATAAAAACTAGGTACAAATATGTACACAGGGATACATTTCATATTTACAAGAATTATATTTTAAGAATTTATAAAGGGTAAGTGGTCAATTTTATAGATATATATAAAGAATTTTGGTGTGATGTCTATATTGCTCAAACTTATTTGAAAACGGTTTTTCAAATAATTTTTGAAAACTATAGTCCAAAATAATTTTTACAAACATGTACACACATTTGAAAATCATTTTGCAAAGGTTTTTTCAAACAATATATATAGATTTTTTAAATATTTTTGCAACCATTTTTCAAACCATTTGCAAATTGTTTTTCAAACATTTTTATTTCGCACAAAGAAAATAATTTTTCAAACAAAATAATCTTGTATAGAAGTTGAAAATATTGAACATAATGGTTTCCAAATAATTTTCAAAAGATTTTACAAAAATATTTTCAAATTATTTTTCAAACATTTTGCAAAAAGCATTTTCACCTAAATAATCAGTAAATACAAAAAAGAATTTGAGGAATAATAACATCTTTTATTAAGGGTTTTTAGTTGATTTGAATAGTAATATTAGCCATAATTATTAATAAAAATATGAAGTACGAGTTATGGCTAAAATATATACGCAGTATATACGACCCCCCTATACTTAGCTTGAGCTATGTCCTCATAGATCAGAGAAAAGAGAAGATATAACTTGTACTGAGTATAGAAAAGTCTAAAGAATAAATGAATGGATGAAGATATGAATGAATGGGAAGTTGATCGTCCTCCCTATACTTAGCATCAAACAATCCTAAGTATATCAGACTGTACACAAAGCAGGGAGGGTCAAGGGTGGGAATAAACAGATCATACTCAGGTTGTCTCCCCCTATACTTAGGGTGAGATATCCCTAAGTATAGACAAGAAGAGGAGACAATTGAGAGGATCGAAGAATGAAAGAACTCGGGGTGCACACCCCCTATTCTTAGGACAAAGTACATCCTAAGTATAGAAGATTGACAACAAGGGCGACACATTTTCGGTAGAAAAAGAAAATAGAAAAGGAAAAGAAGAAAAGAAGAAAAGATATTAGAAGATGGAAGAAGAGATCAGAGAGAATGTACACACCACTCCCCCTATACTTAGGATAAAAGAAGCCCTAAGTATAGGCGACAACTGGAGTAATGAAATAGAACGAAGAACACTTGGCTCATCCACCCCCCTATACTTAGGACAAAGTATGTCCTAAGCAAGGAACACACGAGAATGGGGTGGATGAGCAATACGGAAGAGGGATAAGATCGAATATAACAGAGATGGATGTATAAAGATTAAGAAGGTCGAAAGCGAAACTTCTTGCGGGACCGCTGAGGAATGGATCTGGCATGATGCAGGTCGACATCGGGGTCCTCAGATGACACTAATCGATCAGGGTCGACATGGTGTAGGTCCTCGGTGGTCCTAGGGTGATAAGGCGCAGACGGGTCAGTGGAAGAAGTACGACTAGGTTTGGCCTTATGGGTCTCGCTGATATTGAAGTGGAAAGGGACGAACTCATCATCATCGGAAGAAGTTTAGTCAGTGTCATCCTGAAAGGTCTCATCTAGGTCAAAACCAAAAGGAACGAACTCATCAGTGGAAGTAGTCGAACTATGTTCATCCTCTACAATCTCAACCGGATTATCTTTTTCATCAAAAGGCCCGAATTCCTGAATAAAAGCAACCAAATCAAATTCGGACTTTGTCTCATCTAAATAAAAGTGAACAGGCACGGATTCATCAGTGAAAGAAGTCAAGTCATGTCCGTCTTGTCTAGTCTCTGAATCTGCCCTCTGCTCAATGGTATTGATTGTAAATTCCACGGATATCATCAACACAACGCCAAGTCCCAGAAGAAGGAACTCGAGGTCCATGCTTTTCGAGTCTTCCTCCATGGGGAGGAATTCTCAGGTCTTACTCGAATCCAGCATACAACAAAAGTCTATGATAGTCTCGTCAAGGCCATGGTCCTCGAGGTCAGCTTAGATCGGTGAAATCACATCAGGTACAGGTCTCTGATCGACAGTGGGTGCGGTGATGATCCCCTTGCTCTCTTCAATAGGACAGAAGCGAATCTCTTCTGATCCATAGTCAATAACGACCCTCATAGAGGCGAGGAATGGTCGTACCAGGATGATTGGAGAACACTCCACATGGGTAGAGGTCTCCATGGGCAAAACAACAAAATCTACATGGTAGCTCGTTCCCTGAATCGAAATGACGTCGTTTTCAAGGATACCCTTCGGCCTCTTGATTGATCCATCAACAAACTGAATAATCATCCTAGTTTTCTTGAGAGGTCCTAAGTGAAGAGACTGTACCAACGAGAAGGGTATAATGCTAATCGAAGCACCACCTTCTAGGATAGTGTGATCACAGGCATGGTCAGAGATGGTGCAGCTGATGAAAGGTGTAGCAGTGTTCCTCCTCCAAGGAATGGGATGGTGTGTGATGGCGTAGGCAGTGGCCATGGTCAGAATATGATGCTCAGATCTGCCTCTCCGCTTTCTCTTCTTGGGAAGAGGAGTTGATAAATCGGCCATGGCCTGCTGAAGTGAGGCACGAATGATCTCATGAATGTTGGCCACCACTTCAGGTTCAGTCAATAATTTTTTTAATTTTTGGACCTCCTCCTTACAAGGGAGAAAGTCGGAATCATCGTATACATGAGGAATGCCAAGAGCAGTCTATACAGTGGCATCCTCGGGGCCAAGGATGGGACATGATGTGAGTGCAGGTATGGGCCAAAGATCCGGCAAGTGAACCCTCTACTCACAGTCTGAATCGATCACGTATCTCCCAAATTCATTTTGTGAATTTAAAATTTTCTCATTTTTTGTATTTTGAGCGATTGCAAGCTCTCATGATCGTCCTCAAATTATTCCATATTTTTAAAGAATGGAGCATCATTCTGGTTCTTATTCAAACTAGTATGATCGTCGATCCTCGAATTAGTGTGCTCCATCATCTGGTTCAAGGCCTCAAGTACGGATATCATGAAAGGTGACTCCAACAGGTCAGTCTCGGGTGGATGTGAAGGTGGAAAAAATGGAGGTGGAGGTGGATGTGTATAAAAGTCTGAGGTTTGGTACTGTGGTTGATACGGGTATGTACAAAAATCAGAAAAAAATAGGAGGAGGATCCTCCTTATAAAAAGGTGGACCAGCTGGAGGGTACGAAGGGTCCACGAAATATGGATAAAAATCCCTCCGGGGGTCCATCTTGAAAACAAAAGGAAAATGATTCGGTAGAGAACGAAGGTCAAGTCAAGAGAAAGTGAGAAAAAGGCACAAATGCACAGAGGCGGTCCAGATTGCACAAAAACAATCACAAACAAAAATTAAAACAAGACAAACCCCTCAATTCACCTACTCAACTCGGTGAAGATCGCAAAAATGCGATCTTTTTATCATGTTTGTTTTAGAGTTAGGTGAGAAGTCAAAATTTGCGCAAATACTTAGGAGGCTGAATAGGATTTGGGCACTGGTCCTTAGGCTGTGCGCGAGCAAGTAAAAGCGAAGACAATGAGGGGATTACTCGCCCCAAGACAAGTTTTTCTTTTTGGTTTATTTTAGGGTCGAGTAATGTATCCCGATTTTATTGATTATCACTTTTTTCTATTTTTAATAAAAATGCACGTGCCTATTGATGAGTCAATTCCTTTAAGCACCTAGGTTGACAAAATCAGAGGGAGAGTCGGAAAAGTAATGCAAGCGGCAAACGATGATGAATGCTAAAGCATAAATGCTCACCTTGCCTCCAACACTCTACATGCAAGGATGCTCAATAGAATTGAAACCTATCTATATGCAAATGCAAGCCGATGAAATCGCCCTAAATTCAGATATTACTATTATCGTGAAGAACCGTATTTCAAAATTTGACTAAATCCAAATGTCATTATAGGCACATGCAAATATATTAAGTGTTTGGACTTAATGTTATCGAAAAGAAATTCCTAAAACAAAGGGCTCAATCACACAAATAAAGAAAACAAAACCGGAAAACAAATGAAAAATGCGATGAAAACACGAGAAAAGCGCGGTGAGCCCCCAAGTGTACAAACACTTGTAAATTGGGTCCGAGAGTCCAGAGTACATGTATTATTACAATTATAGGGGTCTCTCTCACTTAAATTACACAAATAAAGATGAAATAAAACAAATGCTCAATAATTATCTTCAAAATTCCCTCCAAGTTCACCTTGGTGCAAAGCTACAGCCGCCTCACATGGGTGCACGGGCGCCCCTAAAAAAGAGTGCCTCCCTCGATTTGCGTACCTCACACAAAGTCAAACGAGAGGGTGGTTAGACAAGTCAAACAATGATATCAAATAAATGAGAAAATAAATAGGGCAAAAATATAGACAAATCACAATCAAGCTAAAAGTAGATGTAAGCGATGTTGCTCCCCGGCAACGGTGTCATTTATTGAAGAGGATTTTTCACGGGTATAAAATACGTCTCACATAAGGCGGAGATGTAGTCGTTGTGGCGACCCGTAAGAAACCCTCATTCAAACAACAATTAACCTACAACAATGATCAAACAATGAAAAACGATGCAGAGTTCAAATTTATTATAACTGTATAACAAAATTGTGTATAGGTACAAGTATGTGTAGAGTGTCGAACACAGAAATTGCACAAAAATGAAAGTGATGTATTTGTCTATATATGTGCTATTTTGTGGGTTTTTAATTTTATATTTTTTTATTTTATTTTTGTTTTTTAAAATTTTATATATGATTTTTAATTTATCTGATTTTACATTTTTATATTTTATATTTTTTGCTTTCTTTTTCTTTTAATAGATTTATAAAGTAATATAAAGGATATATATATATAAGAGAGGTAAGAAAGAGATAAAAAGTAAGTAAAAATATCTAAAATACAGGAAATAAAATATTTTTGGGCTTTCTATAATTTACTAATGTTTTTATGTTTTTTTGTATTTTTGCTAATTTTTTGGTAATTTTAAAGTCCAAAATACTCAAAACAGGGAATAAAATATAAATACAAAATCAAATGGAGATAAGAAATATCAAAAGTAACCCAAATTCTCTAAATTAATTTTAAAATAAAGATAATAAAAATGGAGAAAATTAAGAAACAGGTAATGTGATTTTTTGGATTTTTTTTATATGGATTTCATAAATTTTTATAAAGGTTTTTAGTGTTTTTCTATTATTTTTGGAGTTTTCTTTTAATATTTTTAGTGATTTTTGGCCTGAAGCTAAAACACACAGGAATAAACAAAAAATATTTTTAGGGAATTTTTGCAAAGAGTCTATAATTTTTTATATATTTCTAATGCAAACAGTGATGACAATGCAAGTTTTTTATTTTTTATAAATATTAATATGCTTAAAAATATAAAATAAAATTATGCCGTAAGAGCAGTGCAATAGGAAACTATTCCTATTATGGGGGATTTTTTGATTTTATAGATGCATGAAATAAATACTAGAAACAAAAGAGAAAATACACACTAGTAGGGGTATTTTTGTAAATATCTATAAGTTCAGGGGCATGAGTGCAATTTTCACCAAAATTTGTAACTAAATCAAAATGTTACATGACCAATATTAAATCCAAAACCAAAGGGGTATTTCTGCAAAGCATCAAACTCACGTGCACAGGGCCGTGACCTGGCAAGGACCTGATTTTAATTTTCCAAAACCCAGGGGCTAAAAAGTAATTTGTCCAAAAAGATTTTAACTTGATTTGAAATTTTAGGACTGAACGGAAATAGAAAAGGTGTGAGGGACCCACACAAAATACCCACGCCTCACGTGCGCTGGGCACGTGAGGTGATGTGGTCGGTGGACGTCAATGCAAATAGTATAAAGTTTTGGGCCATTATAAAATATTACAAAATATATGAATGACAAATGAAAGATTATGTCTTACTATTTAAATACAATAACTGCCAGAGTAATAAGTGCAAAATACCCAAGCCTATACATGAGCGGACAATGGGATCAATCCACTTAGATTTGTGTCGCAACTCTAGAGCTCCGATACCGGTTCATGAATGAACGGCTAGGATAAGATCATCAGCTGGAGATTAACGGTGCTGGTCCAGCGAGATCTAACAGCAGATGAAGCGTTTGGAAGAACAGGAGAAGATCCAACGACTCCATGATGATCTGCAAGAATGCGCGAGGAACACGACCACGACGAGTTTGAATCACTGCGAACACCTTCCTCCGGCGTGTGTGGCTGCTGTAATGTGGTCCCAGAGCTCGCTGGATGTTCCCTCTAGCGAATGGTGGCCAAAATCCCAGGGAGCACTGGAGTCCTCCGCGAGGGAGGAGTAGCAGGGCTACTCCAGGCTGGTCCGGCGAAGGGCAAAATTCGCCACTGGGCTCTGGGATGCTCCAAGTACCTGCAAAAAGGGTGAAAGGGTCGAGGGAAAGTTTCCTCGACCCCGCAACTGGGTGGAATGGGGCGTAGGTGTGAGATAGGAGCTCTCCTGAGCACAAGCTCCGCGAGGTGATGGTGAAAGCGATTGGTTGGGTATCAGTCGAAATGGAAGGTACTAGTCGATTCCTTAGACTAAGGTGAAACTAAAAATGCATAAAAAAATGAAGAGAAAGCAGATCTCGATGGTAAAAAGGACCACAGATGGACCTCACATCCGTTGCCCGGAGATGGAGGTTGGACCCACTCCTCGGGCCTGGCCTAAGCTTCTCTCGCTGGTTGGAGGAGACCTGTCACGTCTTCGGTCCTTAGCACAACGATAAGTTGGCCAAACTAGGTTCAAAGGGGTTTGAAATCAAATGGAAAATGGAAGGTGGTTTTGTACAAGCAGGCAAGGCGACGAGAAGAAGGATGGATCGAGTGAATCCGCGATGCAAGCCTCGAGATGACCATTGGGCGTGTAAGACCAGTCTACAAGGAGCAAAAGTCATGAAGATCGCGATGCAAAATGGTGAAAGATCGAGCCTCAAAAAATCCACAAAAAAGGACAAAACCATGTCTGACAGCTTGCAGGAGGGGGGCCAGACAGTTGACCGAAGGTCAACTGTCCGAGCCACCTGGTTGGTCCACATGGACCAACCAGGAAAAACCTCCTGAAAAAGAATTGTAAAATCATTTAAAAATGATAAAAAATTTATTAATTTCTGGAAATAAAAAAATATTTATGATTTTATGAAGTATTTTAATGATGATTTTTATTTATTTTTTAGAGGTCTAAAATTACAAGTTACCTTTTTAGGGGCTATATACAAGTATATTCATCTATATATTTTAATGTTTTATTTTTGTTTTGTATTTTTAGTTTTTATTAATTTTATTTATAATTTTACATATTTATAACTTATTTTTATAAACTTAATACATTTTTATTTTTTATTTTTCCGATGTATTATATATAATAATAAATAAATAGAAGTATTAATTGTATATTATACTTATTGGTATTGTGCCTATGTATTTTATATAAGTATTTTTATTTTTAATATTTAATTAGTGTTTTATTAACGTTTATATTATTCACCATATATTATAAATAATATTAAAAATATAAAAAATATAAAATTATAAAAAATAATGAATAATAAATAAAGGAATATTTTAATCGATACAAGTATACACTAGGGTCCAAAACTCAACTTTCAAACCATAACTCTAAAAATATATGAAATCACCTTCATTAAATATATTATTAAAAGTATATATATAATTTAAAGGTGATTTTTGACACATTTCAAGTTTTTATTTGAGAGATACAGGTCTGGGAAGTTGGGATTTTGGAATTCTATTCAGGCATAACTTTTTATATGTACATTATTTTTGTATGAAATAAATTTTGTATTTTTCTATATTTAATTATCTACAACTTTTATGTTCAAAGTTTCTTTATCTGAGGTAAAAAAAGTGGAACTAAAAATAGGTCCCAAAAATGAATGAAAATGAATAAAATCAAAAGGTATTTTTTATTAGTTTTACTTTATTCCTTGTTGACCTAGTCATCGAGATGCTTAGGTCTCGGGGTTCGTATCATAAAATATTTTCAATATTTTATTCTTTTCTTTTTCTTTTCTTTGTTCTATTATTTTGGCATTAAAAACAGTATTTTATACACATTTTGTACAATAATGCATGAATGATAAAAATGTCTAAATTAAGCCTATTTTCACACATTTACTAGGATTTTTAAGGCCAAAATGATAGAATAAAAATGATGAAACGGATATTCATTACTCATCCCAATAAGATGACAATTATCATCCATGTGATGAGCTAGAGTGCTATGCATCTAATGAAGGTTCAGATGCACCATGAAAGGACAAAGCACATCGATGTTCGCTACCACTTTATCAGAGATGTACTCACGGAGGAATGCATCATATGAAGAACATTGCCACTGCAGGCAATCCAACAAACATGATGATGAACCCAAAGTGCCAATAAATTAACTTCACAAAACTACTTAAACTTGGTTGGTCTTTTTAGGGCGTAAAAGCACTGTTCAACAAAGAGAGAGTTCTCACGTAGCATTCTAGGTGGAGTTCAAGTTAAGGTCAAGATTTGTTTGGGATAAGCCTAGGAAGTCCATGGGGTGTAGAGGAGGAGCGTCCTTGGTACGGATTTTTGGATTCGATTAGGATCCGTTTACTGATTACCCTTATATATGTATTATAGGGTCAAGGCATGCATTATCAGAAAGTCTCATTCTAGGAGAGCCCTCATAGGGTTCGTGTATCTATACCCATGTTTCTTTCCTAGCAAAATCTCTATTTGCCCGAGTGATGAACAATTTATTAGCAATTATAACTATCACTCATTGTAATACGACCAAATAGCGATCGATCATAGCCAAGTCGAAGATCTCTGCGAGGAGGACTCAGCTTAATTTTTTTACATGGGTAAGTCCAGGATCAAACAAAGGGATATGATCAATTATTTAATTTAATTGAGGAGTCAAATATTTTATTTAGATGATTTTTAGGCTATCCAGGTCAACATACACAACACAATATGCATGTAGTTTTTAATTATTTTATACAATAAAATAATGTTGCATTGCAAAATAGAATCCATGTACAATCACAAATAATGCTTCTATTTAATCAATTAATTAACTTGTGAAAATAAATAAATAATGAACAATGGGATTGGTAAATGGTGCACTTCAACCAAAATTTTTAATCAAGTTTTAGGTGAATATGAGGTTGAATTAACTAAATACACTCTCTAATTAATTAAATGGAAATGATGGATCAAAATATGAAGAAGCTGTATTAAATTAAGAAGCACAAAAAGAGCTTTAAAACACACCATTTTCATTAATAATGGAAATAAGGTTCACAACATACTAAATGAACAAGTCAGGGTATATATACAATAAAAACTATAAAGTTGTATTACAAACGGATCCAAAATGGACTGAATAGCAAATATAATAAAACTCTAGGATATACTATAATTTCACATAAAGCGGGACTTATCTATAGTATTGAAAACTTAGAAGGTGAGCCTGTAAAATTTCAACCCTCATGTGCGTACAACACGTGACGCCTTGGCTCAAGATTTGAAGTAGGTTCGGGCCACGTGTGAGTGGCCTAGTGGTCCGACCAGCGTCAGATGTGTTGATGCTTAGGCCTGGAGCGCTACTTTTGGCATGTATACGTGGCTAGATCCCGTCCGTGGATTTTCCCCAAAGGCTTATTCCAATGGACACTTCTTCTTCTATAACGTGCTCCACCATGTGTGGTGAAGTCAAAACTAGGCTCCGGTGAGACCCTACTCCCCTCCCGCTTGTTATTCTTGGTGATCCATGTATCAGGTGACCTTTGTAATGGCCTAGCAAAGATGTTGAGGCCCTAGTGGATCTCAAGGAAGGAGAAGTTTGTCAATTCGACGGTAAGTCATCAGACATGGAGAAGATGAATGATGTTGCATGAAAATTCTACTAATCAAGACCTGCAAATGCCAATGCTACCTATCGTGATGGAAATGAGGGTGAACTGGGAAGCCTTCCTGAAGATGAAGGATCGAGTCATAATGGATCTTCTCCGTGCAGAAGAAGAAGATGGAGTTAGGATGGAAAAACATATGTAGTGGCGAGAAGGTTCAACTAGAGATTGAGCGTAGAAAATGAATGATCGGTGAAGGTGTGTAGTAGATCAGATGATGTTTTAATGAGATACACAAGCATAATAAAATGGCAAAAACAATAAAGAACCAAAGTATAAGTTCTTACCTGGAATCAGGTTGAACTGAAGAAATGAAAATGAATGAATCTCAGCCAAATCTAGAGCTTCAGATGCTTGGAATCGTCGCTTGACCTCGGTGGCTAACTGAGGAAGCTCGAGCAGAAGTAGATGTTCTACAACACGCCTGATAGGGTGTGGATCTCGCCGGTAACTATCTCCTTCTTTGCACTATGTTCCCATCTCTCTATCACAGAGGATGGTTGGGCGGCTTGGAGATGATGCATGAATTGGTGGATAGATGGCTACAGAGACGAAGATGGAGTTTTGAGGTGGTGGTGGTTGCGCTCCAAGTGGTGGTTTCAACCACCACCACTTGTTAGCGAAGTTAGGGTTTTGGTTGGTTAGGAGATGACGTGAATGGTGGAAGTTAGGATTGGAGGTTGGGGCTAGAATCAGAGGGAGTTGTCAGCTGAAGGAGTTGGGAAAATAAGTACAAGTTTGGCGGTTGAGCGGATAGAAGAGATAAGGCGTGAAGAGGTGCAAGGTAGGAGAAGACACATGGACTGTTGGATTTAAATGCAACGAAGCAAATGTGGGCACTGGTGGAGGATCATGATGCACCTGATCAAATGGATGAACGACTAAGATGTAAAGGCAAGAATGATCCAATGACAGAAAGAAATAGGCACTGACGAATGAAGAGCCAGCCACGTGGTGTGTTGAGATGGTGCCATGTGGCCCAATCAGATTCTAGAGAAAGGAATAAATACATCTAAACTCACAAAGAAATATTTATAAATGAAATCAAAAAAAGCGTTCAACCTGAAAGTTGTAGATCTCATCGAGATCTACAACTTTCATGTAGAACCCAAAGTGAGAGAAAGTCATAGAAATATTTTTTGCAAGTAATTTCAAGTAATATAAATTACTTGTTTAATTTCTTGTTTTATTTTTTTTTTTTTTGATTTTAAATTTATAAATTATGTTAAATTAATTGTGTACAATATTAATCTAATTTTTATTAGATTTTTAGTAATTAATAAACACATAAAATATATGCAAAATAATAGGTTTTTAATACACAATAATTAGGTTTATTTATTTCAACACAATATAAATTAATTAGTGTTAATTTTTTATGAATGTTAGTGATATTCTTAAGCTAGAGAGATAATGTAGATGAATAATGTAGATGAATTTGGGATTCATCATCCCTATATAGTTAAGCTATGCTCGTTCTCGAGCTACTAAATAAAGAATTTATTAGTGAGTTAGTTGATTCCCAAACTGTGCATGTGTAGAGACAAGGCTTGATAAATCCAGAACACTCAGTTGTAGATATCCTAAAAGTCTAAGCTGAACCTGATCTTAATCAAAAGGAATTCAAGACCTCTAATCATCTGACTCTCAACGTATACATATATAGTAAGAAGTATGACTTAACTTGTTGACTGCATTCAAAAGAGTAGAGTTAAGACGTCACCAAAGGTTCTAGTCCAAGAGATTCTCTTGATGACCCAATCCTCAACACTAGGGATTAAATCTAGTCTTGCTTTTTTATGAATCCACGATTCATCGCCTTTATTCTTTTATTTTAGCTTCATTTCCGTAGTTGAACACCTGTAAATACCTATTAATTCCATAAAATTACCATTTTGCATGCATTTGTTAAAATTGCATTTTTAACACTTTTTGTACATAAATAAAAGAATAAAGAAGAAAAGAAAAAGAAAAGGAGATATTTATCCAATAAATACAGACTGACCCGAACCCCGAGAGAAGGTCAAGAGTTGACCTGATCGACCAAGAATAAAGTAGGGAGAGATAGGGCCATTTGTCAAAAATCCAAAAATATTTTGTAAATATTTTTTCTTGTATATTTGTATAAAACTTGTATTATTTTATTTGTACATAATTTGACTTCAAACTAATTATTTTTGTAAACAAAAGTTGTAAATAAAAATGTGTTGTAAATAATAAAAGTAAGTGTAAAATAAAATAATGTATATATTGCAAATAATCACATCCAGAAAAAGCCGCAAAGCGTTAATGAAACACCAATTCCGGCTCCATACGAGCTCAAATCGAACCAAACTCACTTCCATTATACTCTAAATTAAATTATCTTTCAAATGGTTGTGGTTTCGTAATTTTTGATGTTACGATTCAAAAGTCGATTTTCTGGGGTGTTTTGTGCAGTTTTTGCATATACTTGTTGTATATATTTTATTTAAATTTATTTTTATACATATATATATTTAAATATTGTTTTCATTAAAAATAAAATAAAATAATTTTAAAAAAAACTTTTATAAAAATTATTTCCTTAGTTGTACCTATGTATATTGTATTATATGTGTATAATATGTGTATACAACTAACTTCCTTAAATAAAAATCATCAAAAAATTAATTACCTAACTTTAATTAATTAATTTAATTTAATTACGAATGTTGTATTTCTATTTAATTATTTAATTCTTTATTTGATTTGATAACTTACCTTTTATGTAAAGATTTGATTTTGTACCTTAAATAGCCACCATTAAGGTGGCTAATTTATTTTTGGAAATTATTTAATTTATTTATTTTAACTAAATCCGAATTCCTTTTTTATTTAATTATTTAATTATTTTATTTATTTTCTTTATTTAAATAACTACTAATTACTTTTCTTATGTATGAATATTTTCCATTTTTGATTTTTGTCTTTTTTTAATGGGCTCCTCCTCCCTCATTTCCTCTTGATCAATCTTTGGTGGAAAGGAGTCCGATCTCCGAGAGCTTTCTTGTTGAAGAAGTGTGCCTAGCCTCCGAGCCGTCTGGTGACAGCAATTCGATCCTCGTCGAGGCCATCATGGCATTTCCGAACCCCGAGGTGAGATCCATTTTATTTCTTGTCTTTTCCCGTAGTTAAATCGTAGATTTATTTTCTTCTTAGACATAGTTAATTTTTAGCCATTACAAAATCTCGAAAAATGTCCACCACACTTTGATCCACCTCCGAAATTGATTTTTCATCACTTTCTCTACCTATCCATTTCATATTTCTATCTCACGCAACCACACACCCCTAACCACATACGGTGGTCGGAGTCACGAATCCCTCTCCCGCATTGCCAAAATCCAAAGCCATTCAGACTTCCCTTTTTGTTTACAAATAAATTAAAAAAATGTATTTTATTTTGTAACATTTGTTTTTTGCATAATACAATAATTAAAAAATATATATTTATTTTGTCCATAACCATTGTTTTGAAGGAAAATAAAATAAAAAAATTATTTTTGCTTCTATTTATATCTCCTGCAAATAAAAAAGTATAAAAAAACTAAATAAAAAAATTTCATTTCACTTCCTCTTTATAGTGTTTGTATAAAAATAAAAAAAATAAAAAAAATCTCTCCTCAAGCAGCGGGGTCGTCACCCACCCCCCCCCCCCCCCCGCCGCCCACCTTCCTACTGCAGGCCGCCAGCGCCTCCGCGCACTCCCCTCCGCGCCCATGCGCGAAGAGCTCCTCCGCCTCCGTGCCCAGCGCTCCTCTGTGGCCTCCGCGGCCTTCCGCCACCTTCCAGCGGGCAGTGCCATTGCTCCACCCTCCGCGGTAGTGCTCCGTGCCACCAGATCCGCCAGGGGCGGATCTCCTCCAACGGTCATCCGCCCTTTCACCAGCCCGACGTGGATGAGACCACCAAGCCCGCGTCGAGGTCGCCCCTTGGCCCAGTCCTTCAGGCGTGGACTGCGCCTCCATCTCCTTCTGCGCGAAAGCAACCGTGCTGCCTCAGCCACCAGCCCGCGTGCCACTCTAGCGCGCGGCGTCGTCGTCGTAGGATGCGGCTCTGATCTCCCTTGCCCAGCAGTAACCGTCGTGATCCGCCTCGTTGAAGGTGGCGGCGGCCGCTGCCATCCCTCCTGCTTGTGTGAGAAGCAAAAGATACGGGAAAGACAAAAGAACCCTAGAGGGGTTTTGATTTTAAAATAATAAAATATTGGAAAAAAATTCAGTGAAGTCTTTGGGAGTTTTACAATTTGCAGGAATAACCCTGCCAAGCTTTCATTGGGTAATTTGCGATTCTGCCCTACTTTTCATTATGTTTATATTTTCTGGAAAAAAATTTTCAAATATTGTGTTTTAGTCCCTATTTCTAGAACAGTAACTTGCTTGTTATTTATGATGGAAAAAATGTTTTTATGCTTCTAAAAATTCTCAAAAAAATTTGTGTGTGCTCCTACTGTAGTGTTAGTTTTTGTATAAAATTTTTATTGCATTCCGTTGACTTTTGATATATGTAAAAATTCAAAAATAGTGTATTTTTGCATGTCCAAAATTTGAAAATTCATACAAATTCAACAATTGTCCTAAAAATTATAAAAAATACTGTAGGTGTAGTTTAGTGTATTTTAATTTCTGACCAATTTTTGTGAATTTTCCATTTGTAATAAAACAAAAAATGCGAAAAATAAAAATTCTTAAAAAAATTGTAGAAAATTGTAGAAAAATACAAAAATAGTGATTTCAGTTTCTGATTGTAGAATTTCAGGAATTTTCGGTATTTAAAGGATTTTCAAATTACAAAATACTCCTGATTGTGCACAGTTTGCTCTGTTTTTCACTGTTTGATTTTTGTGAAATCACAAAAATATTAGGAAATTGTGAAAAAAATTACCAAAAACATTTTAAAATATATAAAACACAAAAACAATTTATTTGGAATTTTCCACATATTTTTTTGTCATTTTGAAAAATACAGAAAGAGTGGTTTGTGTGTGTTTTATCACTTGTGAATATTGTTCTTCATTTAAAAATTAAAAAAAATAAAAATTCAAAAACCACTTAAAATAATCTGAAATTTGACTGCATAGTTTTTAAATCGTTCTCCTTGTGTTTGACCCTGGTCGCTATACCAGGTAAAAAGAGTAGCGGAAATAGCTTACATTCGTTTCTATTGATTTATCCGATTTTCTGAGTGGTTTATCATTTTTCTCGTTGACCGATTCGAGTGGTTGAGAACGACGACATTTTTAATATTATTTTTCCCATCTCAATCTCGTCGAATTCACGTCATCACTTTTATTCCACCATCTCTTTATCCTGTCAGACTTCAAAATGTATATGGTAGGTGTTAAACAAGATTTTCCACAGGTCAAGAGTAATCCACACAAGGCAGGATCACAATGTCGCCGAGACGATCCGCGAGAAATCCTAATTCAAATAACAATTAACCTACAACAACTAAATCAAGAAATGAAAAATGGTGCGGGGGTAAAATTTATTATAACTCTACAAAAAAGATGTGTATAGGTGCAAGTATGTGTAGAGGTCGAAGACAGTGAGCAGAAAGGATAGCTCAAGGCAATATGCACAAATTGTGTGTGTGTGTGTGATCAAATGTCTAATTGTGCTATTTTTGTGGATTTTTTATTTTATAATTTTATATTTTATTTTTAATTTTATATTTTTGTATTTTGATTTTTAATTTATTGATTTTTTATTTTCTTTTTATATTTTATATTTTTTTTATATTTTCTTTTTCAATAATAGAATATATATACATTATGAGAGAGGAATAGAGTATTTATAAAATAGGGTAAAAATAAGAAAAAATCAGAAAATAAAGTATTTTTGGTCTTTTTGTATTTTTCTAATGTTTTTGTGATTTTATATATTTTTCCTGATATTTTTGGTATTTTTAAAGTAAAAAATACTGAAAACAGTGGAGAAAATAAAGGTCTGAAACTAAAATGGAGAAATAAAATGGAAAACAGTAGCCAAAATTCTCAAATTAATTTTCACTTACAGATAGTAAGACAAAGAAAATTCGGAGACAACAATTAGATTTTTGGATTTTTGTAGAATTTTTAGGATTTTTAGGAAGCTTTTTGGTGTTTTATAATTTTTAGGAGTTTTCTTTTGTATTTTTTAGTGATTTTTGGCATGGAGTTAAAACAAACTAAAATGTACAAAATATTTTTTTGGGATTTTTCTGGTGTGTTTTTATAATTTTTATGGGTTTTATAATGCAAATAGTGCTGAAAACAAGTGTTTTTGAATTTTTATAAATACAAAAATGTGATAATTATGCAAAATAAAAATATACCGTGATACTATGATGCAACAGGAATGCTATGTAATTTTTGTGGATTTTTTAGTGTTTTCTAGATGCATGCAAAAAATAGAGATAACAAAAAGAAATTACATGCAGGCAAGGGGCTATTTCGTAATATTCAAAAAAGCTCAGGGGCTCAAATGCAATTGGCCACAAAACTATATAACTAAATAATGAACTTGCTGAACTAACTAGAAATACCCAAAGCCACGAGGTTACTTTTGCAAAAACGCCAGGGTGCACGTGACTTGCACGCGTGCCTGGCAGGGGTATAGAAGCAATTCTCGAAAACTATGGGGCTAAGATGCAAAATATACAAACTAAAAAAACTGTAGAGGAATGTTTGAGTTCCCAATTAGAAATACAAAATCGCGTGGGGGTATGGGGGCAAAATTACCCACGCACGCGCGATCAGACTGTGTGACGTGGGCCACTTATCCACGTGTCATGCTCCTGGCGCGCGATGACGGTTCACGATCCTGCGGCCGAGATTAGATCATCAGGAGTGCATCGACAGCTCTGGGTGGCGCCAATCGGACGGTGGCTGCTTCTCAGGAAGAACGGAGGGCAATCGAACGGCTATCAGATGCGAAGGAAATATAATTGATGAACACGGCCTGGATGGACCTCAAACACCAGAATCTTCACGCTCGACGCTCCCTTCTCCTCTCCGATGACACCAAGTGCCTCCCAAGGTGCCTCCCTATCGACATGATGCTTCAAAATGCTCCGAGGAGCTCCGGTAAGGGCTAGCGGCGACGGCAGACTTGGAGGTCTTCTTTTGGCAAAACGCCCCTCAGATGGGGCCTTCTAGATCCTGCAAAGACACGCAAAAGCGCGAAGAGACGAAGGCGGAGGATGCTGGGCTATTATTCAGTGGGGTCGAGGGTGAAAAGCGGTCGGGCGATGGTGGTCAGTGGTGGCCAGAGCAGAAGGGCTCCGGCAAGGTGCTTGAAACAAAATCTTCAGTAATGAATTGATTAAACGCCTAACGAAGTGTATGAACTGAAAGCTGAAACTACTGGCTATCCACGCAGCAAGAAAACAAGTGAAATACGACCTCAAGCGGTGATGCACCGCGAGATATGGACCTCGACGACCGGAGCAGGAGGCGGGGGGTGGAGCGTCACTTCGGCCCTCGCCTAAGCTCCTCCTGCTAGCTGGAGGAGGCCTGTCACACCTCCGGTCCTAAGCTTGGCGAGGATGATCCAAACAAGGGTCAAAAGAGGGTTCAAAAGATCAAGGGAAGAGATGTGGGTTATTTGAAAAGTAGCGAAGAGATGAACTTCGAGGCACGATCACGGGCAAGAAAAGAAGATCATGGAAGATCTGATCGGCCGGCGTGTCTCCTGGTTGAACAGTGCACAAATCTCATGAAGGTACCACCTTCCCTCGAGCAACGCAACGATGGTGAAAAATTCTAGAAAAGGAGGTCACGGGATCATCTGACAGGGGGCGTAGGGCTAAGACTGAAGAGTTGAGCCGCGGGTCAACTTTCCAAGTCACCTGGTTGGTCCACGTGAACTAAGCACGAAAATCCCTAGAAAATGCTTATAAAATCTTTTAAAAATAGTAAAAGATTTTATTAATTTTCGATTATTAAATAAAAAATATTTGTTATTTTATAAATTATTTTATGGTAGTTTTTATTTATATTTTTGAGATTAATAATTACAAGCTTCCTTTTATACCCTTTATAGGTATATATATTTTATTGTTTTATTTTTATTTTGTGTTTTTTAATTTATTTATTTTTATTTATTATTTTATAAATTTATAAAATACTTTTATACACTTAAAAGTATTTTTATTTTATTTTTTTGATATATTTTATACGCTTAATAAAATAAAAGTGTAATTTGTATAGGTATATGTATAGATATTATACCTATGTATAATATACAAGTATTTTTATTTTATGTTTCTTTTATATTTTATTCTGATTTTAATATACAAATATATTATACATATTTTTTACATAATTATAAAAATATAAAAATATAAAAAAATTAATAAATAATAAAATGATTATTTTAATCTGTACAAGTATACAATAAGGGTCCAAAACTCAACTTTCAAACCGTAGCTCCACCAAATGCGAAACCACCGCCATTAAATAGCTTATTTTAAACAATATACAATTAAGTGAGTTTGATGCATTTGGAGTTTTCCTTTGTGAGATACAGGTCTGGGAAGTTGGGATTCTGGATTTTTTTTCAGACCATAACTTTTTATCTGTACAGTATTTTTAAATGAAATAAATTTTGTATTTTTCTTTATTTAATTATCTATAACTTTCATGTACAAAGTTTCTTTATTTGAGGTATAAAAAGTGGAACCAAAAATAGGTCCCAAAATGAATAAAGAATGAATGAAAAACATTGTATTCTGGCCCTTATCTCCCCCTACTTTATTCCTTGTTGACCTACTCATCGAGATGCCTAGGTCTCGAGGTTTCGGATCATAAAATATTTGCAATATTTTATTCCTTTTCTTTTCTTTTCTTTATTCTATCATTTTGGCTTTAAAAATCGCATTTTATACAATATTTACACAATTATGTATGAATGCTAAAATGCATTATTTAACACTATTTTTACGCATTTACTAGGGTTTTTAAGGCCAAAATGATAGAATAAAGATGATGAAACGTAGATTCATCATCCCCCTATACTTCCCTTTGCTAGTCCCTAGCAAACACTGATGCAATAAGTGCAGAAAAGAAAAAACAAAGAAAAGAAAAAGGAGAAAGATGGACTAAATTTAATTATCAAACTTGTCTTCACAAAATCAAAGTTTGGAGCTTAAGTAGGACCTTTGGAATTTTAGTGCGGGTGGAACCTTAATGAGAACCGGATTTGAAATCCAACAGTCTCTGAGTATCCCAAAACTCTGTTCAAGTCTCCTCAATAGCCAGGTCAGAAATACTTCAACTCATACGCAAACTCCTACGACTATGAATCTGACTCGTACAGTGTAAGTGATGGTGGCTCTCCCCAACTAGAATGACAAAAAGACTGACTTCTCCAGTACGACAACCCAATGATTCCCCAATCCAATAACTCCATCCTCGAGGAGCGGGGTATTCCCTTCTAAGTTCAAGTGGCAACCAGCTCAAGAGGAGGGGGTGAAGAGAAGAATGGACGGTAGCCAGTGTAGCTACCTATCCTAGGATGCAAGACCAGTGTAGTCAAGTCATCCAGCTGCAGGCTCACATATTTGACTTTGGAACTCAAGCTTGCTTATTGACTTTACAACATTTGTACATACTTTGCAGGCATTTATTTTTGTACAGGCCTGACCACTTTTCTTCTCTTTTTTTTTTGAAATACTATTCACAGCAACATTTAC
This sequence comes from Ottelia alismoides, assembly GCA_037367405.1. NCBI lineage: Eukaryota > Viridiplantae > Streptophyta > Magnoliopsida > Alismatales > Hydrocharitaceae > Ottelia > Ottelia alismoides. The sequence goes on along the minus strand of JAZKJV010011847.1, from coordinate 220,062 downwards.
ATAGGGAGTTTTTCCTCTTGAGCCAGTAGACTATCCTTCTTTTGAATCTTCATTGCAACCCACACTCTCCTGTCTTTAGACTTCCTCATCACTGGACGGTTTGGGGTGCACTTCCCTCCCTAGAGGAGGACAAGTGTTTCCACTTGTGTGCGTCTCATACCGGCAAATTCAATCCCCTCACTACTCCAACTGAGTTAAGCCATGTGAAAGGTGCAGGTGTCCAAGTTAGGTCATTATCAACAAGAGTCGTGTGTGTGCTCCGAAATACTTCTACTTAGGCAGTCAAGAATCCATTGAACCAAGTCTCGTGATCCTCAAAGAATTAAGTCGACTAGACCTAAAGTACCTCAAACCCAGTTCCTATAAAGTTCATGTTATTAGGTATATTTTAAGGTCCAATCAAGCTCCAATCTCCGGATTTTACTTAGACTTGTTCAACTATCAAACTCAATCCGAAAAATGCTCATGCTATGCAAATGATATGCAGAATGCAGAAAATATTTTTGTGATGAAATTTTCAAGATTTTGAACTTTTTACGGATTTTTGAAAAGATGATGATGCATATGCATTTTTTATATTTTTCAAAAAGATTTTTCACATGTTTTTGGATTTTAATTTTGTAAATGTTTTTGGGATTTTTGAAAACAAAAAGATATTGGCTGAAAACTTGGTGAAAAATATGTACACGGGAGTGCTTCTTATATTTACAAGAAGTGGATTTTAAGAATTTACAGGGTAAGTGATCAATTTTATAGGTATATACATATAGTGGATTTTGGTTAGATACATGTATTCCTCAAACTTATTTGACACAGGTTTTTCAAACAATTTTTGAAAACTATAGTCCAAAATAATTTTTACAAACATGTACACACATTTGAAAATCATTTTACAAAGGTTTTCAAAATAGTATATATAGGTTTTTCAAAATATTTTTGCAACCATTTTTCAAACCATTTGCAAATCATTTTTCAAACATTTTATTTCACACAAAGAAAATAAATTTTACAAACCACACATTTTTACAAAGGTTGAAAACATGTAACAAAATATTTTCAAAATAGTTTTCAATAAATGTTCACAAAGATTTTCAAACTATTTTTCAAACATTTTGCAAAAAATATTTTCACCTAATTTATTAATCAGTAAATACAAAAAGAATTTTGAGGAATAATCACATCTTTTATTAAGGATTTTTGATGAATTTTAAAGAATTATTAGCCATATCTATTAGGAAAATATGAATGTACGAGTTATGGCTAAAGTATATACGTAGTATATACGACCCCCTATACTTATCTTGAGCTATGTCCTCATAGATCAGAGAGAAAAGAGAAGACATAACTCGTACTGAGTATAGGAAAATCTAAGGAATAAACGAATGAACGAATGAACAAAAGAATGAGAAGTTGACCGTCCCCCCTATACTTAGGATCAAACAATCCTAAGTATAGCAGACTGTACACAAAACAGGGAGGGTCAAGGGTGGGAATGAACAGATCGCACTCAGATTGTCTCTCCCTATACTTAGGGTAAGATATCCCTAAGTATAGACAAGAAGAAGAGACAATGGAGAGGATCAAAAAGAATGACAACTCGGGGTGCACACCCCCCTACACTTAGGACAAAGTACGTCCTAAGTGTAGAAACTGACAACAAGGGGACGCACCTTTATGATACAAAAAGAAGATAGAAAAGGAAAATAAGAAAAGAAGAAAAGAAGAAAATATATAAAAGTGGAAGAAGAGATCGTAGGATATACACATCACTCCCCCTATACTTAGTGTAAGAGAAGCCCTAAGTATTGGCAACAACAGGAGTGATGAAACGGAATGAAGACAGAACACTCGGCTCGTCCACCCCCCTATACTTAGGACCAAGTACGTCCTAAGCAAGGCAAACACAAGAATGGGTGGACGAGAAAAACAGAAGATAGACAGAGATACACGAGAGAGAATATACAACAGAAATGGATGTACATATGATCAAGAAGGTGGAAAGCAAACCTTCTTGCGAGACCGCTGAGGGATAGATCTGGTGTGGTGCAGGTCGACATCGGGGTCCACAGTGGATAAAAGCCGATCAGGGTCGACAGAATGTAGATCCTCAGGGGCCCTAGGATGTGAAGGCACAGAAGGGTGAGTGGAAGAAGTGTGGTCAGGTCTGGCCTTGGGAGTCTCGCTGATGTCGAAGTGAAAAGGGACGAACTCTTCATCATCGGAAGTGGTGTACTTGGAGTCGTCATGCGAGGTGTCATCCAGGTCAAAACCAAAAGAAACAAACTCATCACTAGAAGTAGTCGAACTCTGTTCGCCCTCTATAATCTCGACCGGATCGTCTTTCTCATCAAAAGGCCTGAATTCCCGATAAAAGCAATCAAATCAAATTCGGTCTTTGGCTTATCTGAATCTAAATGAACTGGAGCAGACTCATCAGTGAAAGAAGTCGAAACATGTCCATCCTGTCTAGTATCCAAATCTGCCCTCCGCTCAATGGTATCGATCGTGTAAATCCCGCGGATATCATCAACACATCGCCAATCACAGGAAGCGAAAACACCAAGGTCTATGCTTTCCGAGCTCTCCTCCTTGGAGTGGAATTCTCGAGTCTCATCATCGTTCATAAAGAAAGTCTCTCTGATATCCTCATAAAGGTCATAGGCCTCAGGGTCAGCCAAAACAGGTGTAGTCGCATCAGGTGCAGGTCTCTGGTCGGCAGTGGGTGCGGTGATCAACGCTTCGCTCTCGTCAGCAGGACGGAAGCGAATCTCTCCTGATCCGTAGTCAATTACGACCCTCGCAGAGGTAAGGAATGGTCGTCCCAGGATGATTGGAGAGTGCTCCCCTGTGGAGGTCTCCATGGGCAATACGACAAAGTCAACGTGATAGCTCATGCCCTGAATCGAAATGACGGTGTTTTCTAGTATACCCTTCGACCTCTTGATTGACGCATCAGCAAATTGTACGATCATCCTGGTCTTCTTGAGAGGCCCTAAGTGAAGATATTGTACCAGCGAAAAGGGTATGATGCTAATTGAAGCACCGCCGTCGAGGAGAGTGTGATCACAAGTGAAGTCAGAGATGATGCAAGTGATGAAATGTGTAGCAGTGTTTCTCTTCTTGGGAATGGGACGGTGTGGGATGGCGTGGGCAGTGGCCATGGTCAAGATATGACGCTCAGATCTACTCCTCCGCTTTCTCTTCTTGGGAAGAGGGGCAGATAATTGTGTCATGGCCTGCTGAAGTGGGGCATGGATGATCTCATGAATAGTAGCCACCAATTCGGGTTCAGTCAACATTTGTTTGAATTTTTGGACCTCCTCCATACAAGGGAGGAAGTCGGAATCAGCATATACACGAGGAATGGCAAGAGCAGTATGTACAGCGGCATCCTCGGGGTCAAAGGTGGGATAGGGTATGAGAGATTGTGTGGTCAAAGGGTCTGGCAAGTGAGCACTCTCCTCACAGTCCGACTCAATCATGTGTCGATCGAAATCTTTTTGTATTTTTAAAATTTTCTCATTTTTTTGTGTTTTGGGCGATTGCAAGCTCTCATGGAAATCCTCTAATGATTCCAAATCATCAGATCGTGAAGCATCAATGTGGCTCTTATTCATGCAAGTGAGGTTGTCAATCCTCGAATTCATTTGCTCCATGAACCGGGTTAAGGTCTCAAGTGTGGACATCGTGAGAGGTGACTCCAACAGGTCGGTCTCGGATGGATGTGAAGGTGGATAATACGGAGGTGGAGGTGGATGTGGGTAGAGGTCTGATTCCCATACTGTGGCTGAAGCGGGTATGTACAAAAATCAGAAAAAGCAGGAGGAGGATCCTCCTGATAAAAGGGAGGTGGACCGGCTGGAGTGAACGAGAGATCCGCAAAGTCCGGATAAAAGACGCTCCAGGGGTCCATCTCAAAACAAAAGGAAATGATTAGGAGAGCACGAAGGTCAAGTCAAGAGAAGTGAGAAAAAAGGCGTAAATGCGCAGGGATGATCTAGGACACACTCATAACAATCACGGACAAAAATGAAAATAATACTACCCTCAATTCACTTACTCAACTCTGTAGAGACCATAAAATGCGGTCTTTTTTATCTTGTCTATTTTAGAGTTAGGTGAGAAGTCAAAGAGTTGTACACACACTTAGGGGTTGAAATGGGATATGGGCACTAACCTTAGTGTGTGCGCGAGCAATGTAAAACGAAGACAATGAGGGGATTACTCGCCCCAAGACAATATTTTCTTTTTAATCTTTTTTTAGGGTCAAGTAATATTAGCAGTCCCAATTTTATTGATTATCACTTTTTTGGCTTTTTAGTGAGAAATGCACGCGCCTAACGAGGAATCAATTTTACTTAGCACCTAGGTTGGCAAAATCAGAGGGAGAGTCGGAAAAGCAATGCAAGCGGCAAATCAATGATGTATGCTAAAGAGAAATGCTCACCTTGCCTCCAGCACTGTACATGTAAAGATGCTCAGCAGAATTGAAACCTATCTATATGCAAATGCAAAGCCGATAAAACCGCCCTAAGTTTCAGAAATTGATATTATCGTGAAGAACCACAAGTCGGTCACCAATACTCAATCCAAGAGTCCGGTCTAGGCTCACCCCTCCTCCTCTCGACAAATCGAGTTCAGGAGAAGCGCTTGGCAGGGTGAGCTCGCGGCACGACGACTCGATGATGGTGAATCAACTGTTTAGTTTTGAACTAAGTCCAAACATGGCTATAGGCACATGCAAGATATTAGGTGTTTGGCCTTAGTCTATCGCAAGCAACCCCTAAAACTAGGGGCTCAATCACACAAAAGAAATAAAATCAAAACCGGAAAACAAATAAAAAATGCGATGAAAAATGCGAGAAAAGCCGCAGTGAGCCCCCAGGTGTACAAACACCTAGAAATTAGGCTCGAAAGTTCAACTGTCCAGGGGTACCTGTATTATTACAATAATAGTTATCTCTCTCTCTTAAAATTACACAAATAAATACTATACAAAAATGCTCAAGAAGCGACTGCCTTCTCAAGTCCTCCCCGCTTCCTTTGATGCTAGGTCAGAAGTCTCCTGCCACCTTCACGTGGGTGCACTGGCACCTTGGGTGGAGCGCCTCCCTCGATCCGTGGTTCCTCGCACAAAGTCAACAAAGAGGAGGATTAGACAAGTCAAGCAATATCAAATAAAGAGCAAATAAAATAAACAAAAATAAAAGCCGCTAAAGAGACAAGCAATCTCAATCACAAACAAAAAGCTAAACTATGTGTTGTTGCTCCTCGGCAACGACGCCATTTGGTAAACAAGATTTTTCACAGGTCAAGAGTAATCCACACAAGGCGGGATCACAATGTCGCTGAGGCGACCCGTGAGAAATCCTAATTCAAACAACAATTAACCCAGAACAAGTAAATCAAGAAATGAAAAACAATGCGGAGTTAAAAATTTATTATAACTCTACAAAAAATGTGTATAGGTGCAAGTATGTGTAGAGGTCGAACACAGGAAGCAGAAAGGATAGCTTGGGGCAATATGCACAAAATGTGTGTGTGTGATTAAGTGTCTAATTGTGCTATTTTTTGTGGATTTTTAATTTTACAATTTTTTATTTTAGTTTTAATTTTATATTTTTGTATTTTGATTTTTAATTTACTGCTTTTTTATTTTCTTTTTATATTATATATTTTTTTTATATATCCTTTTTCAATAATAGAATATATATACAATATGAGAGAGAGAGGAATAGAGTATTTATAAAATAGGTAAAAATAAGGGAAAATCAGAAAATAAAGTATTTTTTGGTCTTTTTGTATGTTTCTAATGTTTTTGTGATTTTTCTATATTTTTCCTGATTTTTTGGTATTTTTAAAGTAAAAAATACTGAAAACAGTGGAGAAAATAAAGATCTGAAACTAAAATGGAGAAATAAAATGGAAAACAGTAGCAAAAATTCTCCAAATAATTTTCACTTACAAATAATAAGACTAAGAAAATTCGAAGACAACAGTTAGATTTTTTGGATTTTTGTAGAATTTTTAGGATTTTTAGGAAGCTTTTTGGTGTTTTATAATTTTTAGGAGTTTTCTTTTGTATTTTTTAGTGATTTTTTGCCTAGAGTTAAAACAAACTAAAATAGACAAAATATATTTTTTGGGATTTTCTGGTGTTTATTTATAATTGTTATGGGTTTTATAATGCAAACAGTACTGAAAACAAGTGTTTTTGAATTTTTATAAATAATAAAATGTGATAATTATGCAAAATAAAAACATGCCGTGATACTATGATGCAACAGGAACATATGTATTTTTTGTGGATTTTTTAGTGATTTCTAGATGCATGCAAAAAATAGAGATAACAACAAGAAATTACATGCAGGAAAGGGACTATTTCATAATATTCAAAAAGTTCAGGGGCTCAAATGCAATTGGCCCAGAAAACTATATAACTAAATAATGAACTTGCTAAACTAACTAGAAATACCCAAAGCCACGAGGTTACTTTTGCAAAAATGCCTGGGCGCACGTGACTTGCACGCGCGCCTGGCAGGGGTATAGAAGCAATTCTCGAAAACTATGGAGCTAAGATGCAAAATATACAAACTAAAAAAACTATAGAGGAATGTTTGAGTTCCCAATTAGAAATACAAAATTGCGTGGGGGTATGGGGGCAAAATTACCCACACGCGCGCGATCAGACAGTGTGGCGTGGGCCACTTATCCACGTGTCATGCTCCTGGCGCGCGATGACGGTTCGCGATCCTACGACCGAGATTAGATCATCAGGAGTGCATCGATGGCTCTTGGCGGCGCCAATCGGATGGTGGTTGCTTCTCAGGAAGAACGGAGGGCGATCGAACGACTATCGGGCGCGGAGGAAGAACAATTGATGAACACGGCCTGGATGGACCTCAAACACCAGAATCTTCACGCTCGACGCTCCCTTATCCTCTCCGATGACACCAAGTGCATCCCAGGGTGCCTCCCTATCGACGTGATGCTTCAAAATGCTCCGAGGAGCTCCGGCAAGGGCTAGCGGCGGCGGCAGACCTGGAGGTCTTCTTTTGGCAAAACGCCCCTCAGATGGGGCCTTCCAGATCATGCAAAGACATGCAAAAGTGCGAAGAGACGAAAGCGGAGGATGTTGGTCTATTATTCGGTGGGATCGAGGGTGAAAAGCGGTCGGGAGATGGTGGTCAGTGGTGGCCGGAGCGGAAGGGCTCCGGCAAGGTGCTTGAAACAAAATCTTCAGTAACGAATTGATTAAACGGCTAACGAAGTGTATGAACTGAAAGCTGAAACTACTGGCTATCCACGCAGCAAGAAAACAAGTGAAATACAACCTCAAGCGGTGATGCACTGCGAGATATGGACCTCGACGGTCGAAGCCGAAGGTGGGGGGTGGAGCGCCGCTTCGGCCCTCGCCTGAGCTCCTCCTGCTAGCTGGAGGAGGCCTGTCACGCCTCCGGTCCTGAGCTTGGCGAGGATGATCCAAACAAGGGTCAAAAGAGGGTTCAAAATATTAAGGGAAGAGATGGGGGTTATTTGAAAAGTGGCGAAAAGGCGAACTTCGAGGCACGATCATGGGCAAGAAAAGATGATCTTGGAAGATCTGATAGACCAGCGTGTATCCTGGTTGAACAGTGCACAAATCTCATGAAGGTGCCACCTTCCCTCGAGCAATGCAACAATGGCGAAAAATTTGAGAAAAGGAGGTCACGGGATCATCTGACAGGGGGCGCAGGGCTAAGACTAGAGAGTTGACCCGCGGGTCAACTTTCCAAGTCACCTGGTTGGTCCACGTAGACCAACCAGGAAAATCCCTAGAAAATGCTTACAAAATCATTTTAAAATAGTAAAAGATTTTATTAATTTTAGATTATTAGATAAAAAATATTTGTTATTTTATAAATTATTTTATCATAATTTTTATTTATTTTTTCGAGATTAATAATTACATGCTTCCTTTTATACCCTTTATAGGTATATATATATATATTATTGTTTTATTTTAATTTTGTGTTTTTAAATTTATTTATTTTTATTTATTATTTTATAAATTTATAAAATACTTTTATACACTAAAAAGTATTTTTATTTTATTTTTCTGATATATTTTATACACTTAATAAAATAAAAGTGTTATTTGTATAGGTATATGTATAGATATTATACCTATTTATAATATACAAGTATTTTTATTTTATGTTACTTTTATATTTTTATTCTAATTTTAATATACAAATATATTATAAATATTATTTACATAATTATAAAAATATAAAAATATAAAAATAATGAATAAATAATAAAATGATTATTTTAATATGTACAAGTATACACTAAGGGTCTAAAACTCAACTTTCAAACCGTAGCTCCGCCAAATACGAAACCACCACCATTAAATAGCTTATTTTAAACTATATACAATTAAAGGTGAATTTGATCATTTGGAGTTTTCATTTGTGAGATATGGGTCTGGGAAGTTAGGATTCTGGATTTTTATTCAGACCATAACTTTTTATCTGTACATTATTTTGGAATGAAATCAATTTTTTATTTTTCTTTATTTAATTATCTACAATTTCATGTACAAAGTTCCTTTATTTGAGGTATAAAAAATGGAACCAAAAATAGGTCCCAAAATGAATAAAGAATGAATGAAAACATTGTATTCTGGCCCTTATCTCCCCCTACTTTATTCCTTGTCGACCTAGTCATCGAGATGCCTAGGTCTCCGGGTTTCGGGTCATAAAATATTTGCAATATTTTATTTTTTTTCTTTTCTTTTCTTTATTCTATCATTTTGGCTTTAAAAACCGCATTTTATACAATATTTACACAATTATGCATGAATGCTAAAATGCATGATTTAACACTATTTTTGTGCATTTACTAGGGTTTTTAAGGTGAAAATGATAGAATAAAGATGATGAAACGTAGATTCATCAGTAGGCCAAATAATGGAGGTAATCGGATGGTGTCATTTCTTCTTTACCTCTCATTGGAACAATGATTTTCTCAAGTACGTTACTAACTCAACACATTATATTTATGTTGTCAAAAGAAGTTGAGTCTTCTATACTTGTTTTCCTGGAATGAACCGAGGTGTGTCTCTTTTGAGTATCTAAGATACCTTCTCACCCAGACTTGTATCTCTATAAGATGCAGAGCCCTTTTTGAGGTACTAGCCCAATTCATAAAAGCCTAGAATTTTGGTCCAAATGGACACTTAAAACGTTGGGAGCGCTCACCATTGATGTTATCTCTTTGAATTTTGACTTTGTAATGCTTGTGCTTTTCTCTTTTTCTTTTTTTTTCTTTTTGGCTAGTTCCATTGCTTTTACCAAGAATTGGCGCAAACTGATCAAAATTTTATTTTATTTTATCACACCCTAGCACTTAGGTCAAATATCAAGAGATTAGTATGAGAATCATGCTCTCATACTAGCTTAAGGTTGCTGACACTCAGATTTCATGAAGCCTTCATTAACTTTATCCCATCCTTAGTATCATCAGATCGAATACAAACTCAAATCTCAAGTCCTAGTTTCTCAAGTGAAACCTCATCTCATCTCATCATGAATGCAATCGTGCATGTGAGTGAATGCCATATTCTTTAAAGGCGGAGATTGAACATGCAAATATAGCATGTAAATCTTTCTAACTAGAGAAGGGTGAGTTATTACTTCTAAGACCCTAATGATCAAGATAGGTTGACTCTAAGTCTCTTGACCTCATAAACCAAGATTTAAAGATCTCAACAAGCCTGGAGTGCACAGTAAAAGTATCAGGGAAGAACACCAAATTAGCAAGTTATTTATTTACAGAATTTTTGAAGAAGTTTTTATTAAAAAGAGTTAAAGAAAGTGCCCTTTAGGGAAAAAGACATAACACAACAGACGAGAACACTACTGACACTTAATGAAACAAAACAAAGATACCCAACACCACACTACAAATTTCAATTTCTCAATATCAAAAATCATGCGTGAATCTTCGGGATTTGAAATCAAAGGTTGCCTTATGCTTGACTTGCTTTCTCCTCATAGAGTAAATCTAAGAATTATAATATGAAAAATCCTCATCGACTTAGAAAATGAATCGCCTGGAATGGTGCCAATCTTCCTCAAAGGTAATATCCATATCAATATGGGAAGAACTAAAATTCTCCAAAATAGAGGGAAGACATATCCAACCCTTGGTTCCTGCAACAGACTTCTGAGTTTTCCTTAAAAGAGAAAAACTAGACATTAGAGGATGACCTGATTTACAAGTAAGACGACCATCATGTAACCAAATATCCCCAAGAAAAGGTGTAGGTCCCCCATATCTAACTCTTCTAATAAAATATTATCTTCCTCAATCAACATCACTCTTCTCAAGGAACTCCGTATCGACTTGATCTTCTAAAATATGGAATTCAAATTAAGACTTTCCTCCATACTTGAATCTGTAAGGGACTCAGAAAAGTAACCTTTTACAACCTAAAGAATCCAACGGTTCAAAAACTAACCGTTGCACCCAAGGCACCCCTTCAGAAAATGAAACTTTTCTTGAAGAACCGAAGAAAGGTTTGATTTTTTATTTGATTTTTTAATAATAGAGTTTAATTTGGAAATATGTAGAAATGATGTGTTTAATGTCAAACATAATTTGTACCATTTGAAAATAATTTGTAAAATATTTTTGAAAACCATATAAAATGAATATAAAATTTTCTGAATATTTTACAAACTAATTTTTACAAATATTTTGAAATCCCCATACCCATAGTCCATAATAAATATACAAAATATGTGAAAGTACAAGCTATGGATGAAATATATATGCACCCCCCTATACCTGGCTTATGCTTTATCCAAATTGCACATCTGCCAATAATGAATACATAGCATGGCATGGATCTTCTCTTGTCATGATCTCATGCATATTCAGCATCAACAAAGCCAACTATTTTATCCTTACTTCTCCCAAACTCAAAACAAAACCCAAAGATACCTCCCTGGTATCTCAGGATCCACTTCAAAGCAAGCGAATGACTATTTTCATGGATTTAACATATATTTACTCACAATACTAATTGCTTAGGTGATGTATGGGTATATGTGTATCATGGCATACATGATGCTCTCAAGGGCACTGGTGTAAGAAACTCGTGACAAGTACTCGTTATCGTCATATGTCTGTAGTTACAAGTTTGTGAATAGCTTGTAATGAGAGATAAGTGGTATCTTCTTTAGTTTGGCATCTGACATGAACGCTCCAAGACCTTCTACAAGCAGCTTTTCGTACTTAGACATAGCTTCCTAGCATTGCGATCTCTATGTATCTACATAAAAAGTATCTTCTTGACTACACCAAGATCCTTCATCTCGAACTCTCCATAAAGTAGGCCCTCACTAAGTTCATCTCGGATTTATTTCTTGACACTATCAACATGTCATCAACATATAGCAACAAAAAAATGAAAGACCCATTAACAAGGTGTCTAACATAGACAGACATATCATAACTGCACCTGATAACCCCTACGCAACCATGAATGAGCAGAAGTATTTGTACCATTGTCTAGGCGATTGCTTCAACCCATAAAGAGATTTCCACGACAAGCACACCTGATCTTCATTTCCCTATATTATAAAGTCTCCAGGTTGACGCATGTAAATCTGCTCTTCAAGGTCTCCATGTAAGAACATTGTCTTTACATCTAGCTACTCCAAATCCAAGTCATTCACGACAATAACATCTAGTAGAACTTGAACGGAGGTGTGCTTTACCACTTGTGAGAAGATATCATTTAGTCGATACATTCTACCTTGTTAAAGCCTCTGGAAACTAATCTTGCCTTATCTTGTACCAACAGATTCAGAGATTCCTTCTTTCTTCTTGTAAATCCATTTGCAGCCAATCACCTCATGTCGACGTGGTGGAGGAACAACAATCCAAGTCTGGTTTCTATAAAGAGATTCAATCTCCTCATTCATAGCTACAAACTACTCTGTAAAATATTGTGATGATGTCGTTTCTAAAAAATTTCTTGGCTCTCGTGCATCACTTGTTTCCTTTTCAGTTGATAGTGCATATGCAAAAGCGGAATCTGCATATCTGGAGGGTGGGGTGATATGCCTTCCTCTTTGACTATTTGCAATGCATTCTTCTTCTTCACGTGCTAAACTCTTGTCTTCTTCTTCTGACTCAGATAAGTGATAATGATGTGATTGGATTGGGTAAACCTCAAGCTCCACCTGTTTGTCGCTACTTACATTTATTTCTGCATCAGAAGAACAGACAACATAACTATGCTCGGGAGGAAAAAAATAGAAGAATCATTAAATATTACATTCTTCTTTATCATCAACTTCTGTGACTTTAGATCAAGACACCATAATATATATATCTATTTACTCCAGACACACTCAAGAAATATGCACTTAACGAATGTAGGTCCTAGATTTCCTTAATTAACATATGTATATGTAGGATAACCAAAAATTTACAAATAAGAATAATTAGAGAGATGGCTAGACCATACCTCCTCTGGTGTCAAGTTATTAAGAACTGATGTTTGAAATCGGATCACAAGGAAGGTTGTTGTCTTAAATGATTGAGTCAAAAAATCCTCCGTTAATCTAGCATTCCACATCATATATATGGTTCTCTTTAGCAAGGTCATGTTCGTGCACTCTGTGACTCCATTCTGTTGAGGAGTATGTCTTATTGTACGGTGTCTAGCGAAAACTTCATTATTGCAAAAGGCATTGAATTCTGTAAAAAAGAATTCTAAGCCATTATATGTTTGCAACCTCTTGATGATTTTCCGTGTCTGCTTCTCTAGTAGTGCATTCCAATACTTGAAGTGTGTAAACACCTTGTCTATGGATTTAAATGCTAAATCCAAACCTTTCAGGAGAAATCGTCAATAAAAGTTAGCATGTATCGCACATCACCTTTGGATGGAACTTGAGACGACTACTATATGAGAGTGAATATATTACAGAGAGCCCTTTGTTCTATGTTCAATCGTCAAAACTCTTCCATGTTTGTTTGCAAATAATGCAATGCCCACAGAAGTCCAACTTGCACATACCCTAACTATCAAGTAGTCAGCTTCTAACTACGGTACTCATGCCTATCTCGCTTAGATTCCCAACCTAAAATGTCACAGTCAGGTGTTGTCAGCCCCTAAACTGGTGGAAATGGTTGAGACATCTATAAGTGTTTCCCTGTAATGCATATATATTTCTATACATCTTTGAGGACATAACAAAATATCCATCTTTCACAACTGTCAGAATGCCATCCTTCATAGCATACTCACACCCTTTCTCTTCTAAGATACTAAGAGATATCAGGTTCTTCGTCATATCTGAAACATGGCGAACATTTGTCAAGGTGACAGATATCCCATTATGCATATTCAGTTCAACACTTCCCGACCTTACAACCATGGACTGTGAATCGTTGCCTATAACAACAACTTCATTAATAGATTCGTACTAGGAGGATCAAGTCGGTTGGGCGTGATGTGGTAGGAGCAACTAGAATTGAGGATCCATGAGTCCTTTGATATGTGTGGTGTACTAGTCATCATAACGTAGCCAACATTTCCGTAATCGGTTTCCAATTCAGAATGATCTTTTCCAAGTTGTTTCTAGCCTTTCTCTTTGTTTTGGAGTTACCAACACTCCTCTTTCTTATGCAGTTTCATCTTACAGTATCGACAAAACTTTCTCAATCCATTTTTCTTTTCCTCCTACGTCTTGTTAAAATTCTTTCATTTCGTATATTTACCCTCTCATGAAGCACATTGTCCTTGTCGCTTAATGAATGTCACATGAGTTTATGGTCGATTAACTCCTTCGAGAGAAGGGACTATTTCACATCATCTAGCACAATCTCGTCCTTCCTGTAAATAGGGATTTCACGAAAGTACTCATATGAAGTTGGTAACGAACATAATAGTAGCAATACCTGATCTTCATCTTAGATATCATTGTTCAAGTTTTCCAACTCAGAAATAATGGAACCAAAAATATCCAGATGAGATTTAATCGATGTATGTACCTCCAGCCATATGAAGCATGAAGACTCATTGCTAGAGATGTGGACGATTGGAGAGAGTCTGTCAATCAAAGACTCTCAAGTTTCAACCACATAGCTGTTGTAGAGGATTCCATCATAACTTCACGAAGAACATCTTTCGAGAGGAAAAGTTGTATGATTGCACATACCTTTTCTTCCATGCCCTCCTTCTTGTCTTAACTTAACTTCGCAAGCATCTTCTCGATGCCCTTCAATGCCTTTGTGATGCCTTGTTAGATGAGAATCGACTCCATCTTGACCTTCCATGGGACAAAATTGACATTGCAATCGAATTTCTCGATCTCAAATATCATCGTCATCGTGGGTATTGGATCAGATCAACGATGATCTGTTTCGAGAGGTCTCAATGCTGAAGCAGGAACCGTCAACCAGACCAGATCTAGATGGGACTCGTGTGAGGCGTAGAATCACCAAAATGGCTTTGATACCAATTTATCCACGATAACCCAAATACGCATTCAACCACAAACAAGCAACCACAATAACACACATAGTTTTACGTGGAAAAACCCCGCAAGTGTAGCGTGGGAAAAATGGGCAGGAGAGATTCCACTGTGAGAGAAAACAAGAGTATAGATGCAAGAATCTTAGGAGACAATGGCTCTCCCGGAATGAGATTCTCTGATAACACACGCCTTAACCCTATAATACATATATATAAGGGTAATTTGAAAACGGATCCTAATCGGATCCCAAAATTCGTACCGAGGGGGCTCTGCCATGCAGCCCTATGGACTTGAAGGCATGTCTCAACAAGAAGTATTATTAATTCCATTTTATTCAAACTCAATAATTTGTTAGGATCTAATTTCTTTGATAATGACTCAAATCTAATTTAAAACATTACAAATGAGAAGAGAGGAGTCAAAAATCAGAAAATATGTTCACGAGTCTTTTGGTTTTCTATCAGACACTGAATTACTACGACTTCAACTACGATATCAGTTTCCTTTGTAAGTTATTTTGACACCCAATATATTTATAGGTGAACTTAGAAGTACAAAAATCAAGTAATCATGCCAATTACGTCTTTTAGTCCCTATGATTAGGAGTCTAGGAGAAATAATATTTGTAGGCCATTCTTAGTCGCTATATGATTAAAGAATTTAAAGGGTACTTGAATAGTCATTTTGGAGTGTACCTTATCTTGGCCACTATTAAACTTTAATACAAGCATATTCGGATTACATCAAGGATCATGAGTCTAAGCTATTGGAAAGGTTTATGAACTTGGAAAGTATGTGTTTTCTTTCACATAATTCTATCAAATGGAGAGACCTGTGATTTCACAAATTAGGTAGAATATGATTTCATTGCAACTCACAAAATCTTTTACAATCAACCATCTTCCATCACATGAAAACCACACCACAATGGCAGTAGAAAAGCTTTCCAAAATCTTAGGAACGAACACACAGCAAACCAACAATCTCCACCACCATGTCCCCTTTATTTCTCTACATGAAGTGATCCCTGCTGTTATCACCTGTATTGCTGCATACAAAGATTTCCCTTGCTGTAAGTTAAACGATCTAAAGCGAAGTGGAAATGATGTTCAATTCGGTACCTTTTACGCTTGCTCTTTGTCGTGGTCGACGATGAGGGGTTGCTGTGCCAATTCCTTTTCCTCTGGTTGATAAACCAGTTGTTGATTTGTTTCAGCTGCAATCCTGTCTCCTCGACCAATCTCGCCTTGTCATCTTCCTGGTATCATCAGCCACAATTTACATTAATTGTCAGTCTCAGAATTAACTGAAATTATCTATGAAAAAATCTGAACTTTTTTTCCAGGAAAATTTCCTGTATGAATAGATTACGATAGTGTAATTAGTGGATGATTATGTACATACAGTTGGGTAAGGCCATTTAGAATGAGATTGCCACCAAGACTTCAAGAGGGATGTGGTGTCCCCTGGAAGCTTCCCCGCTCTTCGCTTCCGCAGGATCTCCTCCCTTATGTCGACGATCTTCTCCTTGTAGCCCTGCAAGTTATAGTTGGAAATGTAGTGCCTGATCATTACATGTGTTGTCACTATCGATGATTATGCATATGGCCTACCTGCTTCAACTCTTGCTTCAGCTCTTGCCTCACGCGCTCCATCAATGTCCTCTCGCTCTCGGTCGGTACGAGAGGGCCAAAACCCATACTGTCTGTTCCGTCCATGCTTCCGTCGTAGAGGTTGATGTCGCTGTCTCCTTGATCATCGTCGTCGTCTGACATTGTCGCACCTGTGCCCTCTCCTGGGGAAATGCCTGCATAGAGTAGTGAATTTCATTTTTGCAATTTAGAACTGGATCACAAGATAAATATAAATAGAAAAAATGCAAACAGTAATTGAACGTTAGGGACTAAGCTGATAGAAAAAGGTTTATCTACACCTTCATGATTGGCAATGACATTAGTTGTCCGAACTAGTAACATAGATCGAGAAGTTACCTGTGAGGCTCTGGAGCGACTGCTCGAGCTCCCTGCACGCCATCACGGCCTCCATCGCATGGACGCGTACGTGCTGCTGCAGCTGTTCTTTGAAGGAGCAAAGAAGCAAGACATAGTGGGTCTGCTCATAAACAAAAAGACCACTTTTCAGCTATATTGTTTGTACCAGAGAATTTCTACATAGAAATACTTACCATTGGAAGAAGAAGAAAAACTGAAAACATAGTATCAGCTTACTGCGTGTGCGGGAGAAAATTACTGCGGGGGAAACAGTGACTCAAAAAAGTTTAGAAAGAAATCTGAAAAGCAATGTCATCAGTTTTTGTACACTTTACTGCTCCAAACATCTAAACCCACACTTTCCTACAACTTGGCATCTCATGTCATCGATCTCCATATACTACCAATAAAATTTCGAAAAAAGATAACAAAGGAGCATTAAAAAAACCCAACAACACTGACATCCTCTCGATATAAAATCTCATGAAAGTTAAAAGCACACAGTACCTTATTTTTTTTCAATAACGGCAGAGTTACTGTATCATTTGTATGTAAACGATCGGTACCAGTTGAGAATAAGAAATCGATAAAATGGTAATTAATTTTTTAAATAAAGAAATAACGAGACATGAGTAAATCAATAACATCGTGATTTTATTTGGGTAAATTGTCAATCGTCTTAAATTACGAGTATTGGCGTAATACCATGAACTGGTCGAGCTCCTTGTCGTCACCGGCGACCAAACCACCGGTTCCGAGCACGGCGTACTTGGCAACGACATTCCCAGACTGCGCGAGCTGCGCGTCGATCCTCGGGAGTTGGTCGACGGGCGTAGCGATTCTCAGGCACGCAACGTGGGCCGCCACCAGCTGCTCGTAGAGCGGGTGCGTCGTTATCTCCGCCTTGCACCTCGCTCTCTCCCAAGATGACGACGACGTCGCGCTGGCGCCGCCGGGTACCGGCGAACCAGGAGCGGTCTGGAGGTGGAGGAAGCCACCGTCTCCGGCGTAGGGGTGGCGGAGCGCGGCCGAGCTCAGCCACTCGTGACCGGAGGTGGGTTTGGGTCTGGTCAGCGACGGTGAGCCGTCGGGGATGTGGTTCTCCGCGAACTGAGGAAGGGGGACGTCATGGGGCAAGTGGTTGTGGAAAGCCATGGTGAGTCGCAACGTCGGTGACAGGACTCCTCCAGTGGCATGAGAGGGAAAGACGGCGACGTTGAAGTTGAGGAAGAGGCTATGGAGTGGGGGTTTTGATGTGTATTTATATACGGACACTCCTAATTTCGGAGGGAGGGTAAATTACATGCATGGTCGCTGGCATTCTTGGTTTTGTTTATTTACTCTACGATGTTGTGATGTGGATGATGGTAGGTGGGGAGGAGGGTTCGTGAATTTGGGTTAATTTGTCTTTTGCATGTGTGGAAAATACCATCCTCTTTTTTGCACTTTCTATAAATTCGAATTGATATTGAATATTGCACATCAACTTTATGCATCCCCTTCGTAAAAATCATTGATCCCTCTCCTTCCACGGAAGAGGTACAGTTGGATTTGTTGAAACTACTTGAATGACTAATTAAAAAAATAAGTTTTTTGAATTAATCAAGAATTCAAGATGAGATCTTTAAAACGTACAAGGGAGTATCAAATGAATAGATTGTAACTTCTGATATTTTGTTTTTTTTTCTTCAAGAAAAATTGGCAGGAAGAAAGGTATTTCTGGGATAACCGTATATAATCGAGAAATAAGAATACTGTTGTCTACATGAAATCAACAATTTTTAACTAATGGATCAAATATTCTTCAAATGTTGATATTTTTACTTTATCGTTACTTTAGTACAATAGATAAAAAAAAAACTTTTTTCCCATGCCCCTAATTTCATTTATAATCGATAGATATGTGCATTTGACAGAATAACAATATTGAATTTTATAACCATAGAAAGATATTGAAAAAAGATTGTAAAAAAGTTTTCTCTATGACGTAAAAAAAATAGCAACTTATTTTTATAAAATGAAAGATGACAAGAAAATAAATAAATAATATCCACATATTCTTTTAAGGTCATAGGAAACAAAAGTTTTGATTTTAGACTTCCATTTATATCAAATGGATTGAGGCACTTTGAAATTAGATGGTGGTTTTCATAGTTTCTGAAGGGGTTTATCACTTTTGGGTATGCTATTTTTGCTTTGTTCTTCTTTTTTGGACACATTTGCTATGGTGCTAGAAAATTATAACTCCTTTTTCAAGTTGGAAGAAGTTAGCATATAGCTTCGCAAATCTTCTGTTAACGACTTAATTAATAACTTCTATGTAATTTGAATCTAATTATTTGGTTTTGATTTCTTCGCTTTATAATTCCTTTTATATATAATATATGTATATAGTATTTTTTATAATTTTTATGAATCTTAATAAATTTCTTATTATCACTTTTTTTATTATAATATTTAGATTTAGAACATACCTTAATATATATAATTTATTTTGAAGGAGGAAATTGGAAAATTCCGGTATCAAATTGTGCAACATGCATTTGATTAGTGTAATTCCAAAGTTCGGGATTTTTTAGTAATATACCGAGGAGTCGTGAAATTTAGGATGGCTTTTACATTAGTGGTTCTCCAAACTCCTGAGATCATGGTTTGAGCAAGGATATTTGGATTATTTAATTTGACGGCATGTATTCAACACATGTACACGTGTGCACATCACCTCGTCGGGATCGAGTGCGGCTCATATCATCATAATTTTTTAACCTTTTTATAGGCATGATTAGGGGATCTATTAAAGGACTAAAATAAATAAAATGATAATAAGGTCTCTTGAGTATTACAACCGCATCCCTGCCATTTCAATAGCAGTGAGAGGGAGATAAATATCACATCAAGATTATAATACAAGATAAAATATTTTCCTCCCGTCTCTTTTTTTTCAGTCATGATCAGCAACAACCTCGATAGTTCACAAATTCCGATAGTTCTCAAGACTGTTCGTTTGAAGAATAAAGAGTGATATCATGTCTCCTTTTATAAACGATGAGCGTTTTGATCTTGAAGGCAAAGTAGGGAATACGGTTTCCCTCAATATTCCTCCATCATAGGTTTGTCCCGCTAAAAAAATACAAATACTACCGCTTATATAACAATTTTATCAAATGTAACCCCCTTATCCATCCTTACTTTTTCCCTCATATCGAATAGAAAATAACAAATAACTATCACCTGTCCCTCATCATTCCTCCTTATCCTCTCCTTCCAACTGAACATAAGCATTGCTTTATCCCTTCTTATCCATTTCCCTTATTCATCTACAGAACAACCTCTAAGGAGAGTTGCAAAGACGATCATAATCACAATTCAATGATAAGGGACCATTATACATCATATTCTAAGAGAAATTCACCAGAGCATTGCATCGGTATTGGATGGATAAAACTTCCTTAATGAATACATTTATTATATACTACCATATTAACAATTTATTTTTTGCTTTCTTATATGCTATTTCTATGATAATATATACAAGAAAGTAAGTTTTGATATATCTGCCTATATTGGTGTCACTCAATCTCGACTTTATTCTTCCATGTCTATTAAAGATCTATATTTGGACATTAATAAATAAATTATTCATGCATCATATTATATATAGGGAACTTTTGTAATGAGCACATGACTCATTACGATTATTATAAGCATCTTCATTCTAGAAGTGTTTACAAACATTTTGAGAAAAATATAAATTATTTACAAATATTATATACTATAAAAAAGAAAATCTCAAATAAATACAAAATGATCATTTATAAAAATAGAAAAGATATTTGTATGATAAATAAAGGTGCGATAATTTTTTGTGCATTTAAGATGCTTTTTTGAAAATATGATAATTTACAGTAAGAATATAATATAATATTTTTTAAAAAATGAATACTTTGCTCAAGATGATAGTAAATACGTGTGAAGATGATGGTGCTCATTACAATCCTAATGAGTCATCTACTCATTGGAAAATCTCCCTACACAATTCTCTCGTAAAGATGAACAAAAGGCTTTTTTCTTTGACATAGTGTCTCTAACTCTTCTAACCCTTTTTCCTGGATTTTTCTTCCTTACAAACTAGAGATTTTTATAACAAACACATAGCCTTATTTTAGCTAAGATAAAGTTAAGGCATAACCTTCCTGAAATGAGGGAGGATTATTGCTCATCTTTCTACATTCTCCATGTGCCTCTAGGCTCTCTAAAAGTAATGGCATCAAAAGGCTAGTGGAAGATTTTTTACAAGTCTTTGAGCAAACTCTAGGGCTCGATCTGTTAATATAAGGTGACATATCACCAGTGTGAATTTGATGAATGGATTTGAAATTTTACATGTGGATACCAAAAATCGATGCCTCGCCACTTAATTATATTCACATAATACTTCAGGTTCACTTTTGATGTTGTCTATCATGTATACCTTCATCTGGAACATCGTGTCTTTTTTTCTAAGAGAGCTGAGAGAATGTGTCTTTTTTCCAATCAGACCTTTAGTTTCAGACTCTATTAGTAAAATTGATTTGATAGTAAGTTGTTACTTTTCACTTTGGGCCATTTTAGGTTATTAATGAATCATATATTCATCTTCACAAAACTTCCAGATTGAATTTAGTTCCTCAAGCACCTACCCCAAAATTCCATTAATTGCATGTTTTTATGATATTTCTCTACATGAATAAAACTCCTAATTATCACAAAACTACTATAAAAGGATTATTATATGGAATTAAACAAAAAGGAAGGATGTACTTCCTCATACTAACCAAGGAACAAGAAATAAATGGGTTGCACACCTATTTATTTCGTCGGACACAAGAGACATTGGCAGAATGACTGAGTTGACAAAATAACATAAGAAAATTATAAGAAAATACCAAAAATAGACTCACAAACGTGTATTATATACATTTACATATGTGTGCTACATAAACTAACATAAATTCATATAAACTCAAATTGTTGAGAAACTGCCTCTACATTATATAGAATCACCTTAACTAGTGAAAAATGAATTGCTTGCACGTATCTCAAACCCTAGTTTGTAATATGTTGGATTGAAAGCTGGATTTCTTGATCATATAAGAACCAATGACACTTTACTCACCTCTAAAATAATGTGCACTCAAAGATCTTAAAAAAAGATCATTTTGAAGGGAAGTAGAGTTATTATGTAGAACTTGAATTTTTGAGCTACTAGGTTTGTAACAATTGTACATTCGAAACCATGGCATATCATATATAGTTTTTCATGTTTTCTTTCACACTGCTATTGCCTTTATATCTATATAATGTACTCTAACTATAATTAAAATTATATCATAAAGTCGAAGAAAATATATCGAAATATTCAAGCATATATTTACATAATAACAATTTGTAGGTTGAGTGTGGCATTATCATTTTTATTTGCAAATCTTTTTGTTTATGTTAATGTTAGAAATAGCATCCCATTTGTATGCCAATTTCGATTGATTTATCCAATTATGATATTTTTGATATGTAGATATCTTTCTCATTATTATAGTGGATCACAAAAACTAGGGTCAGTATCAAATGAAGTGCATACTTCGACTTTCATGTGCTAGAACCTTGGTTCATAAGCATAAAAATACAATACGTGCTTTTTTGCAAAGTTTAGGTTCAAGGTTTTTGGAACGATTCTTAACGGAAGAAGAACAAGTTCTTTCTTTAGCTTTGCCAAAAGCTTCTTTTCCTTCACATGGGTTATATAAAGAATGTATTTGGTATTTTCATATTGTTCATTAATGACTTGTTAAGTAGATCATTCATGATCGGATGTTATCCTTAAATCCTAAAAATAGAAAAAAATGATGTTGCATATAATATATTTATAATATTAAATTTTAATGGTTACATATTATTAAGTGAAAATAAAAAATACAAAATATAAATATTAAAAACAAGTTCTGTAAACCTATCAAATAAACTAAAAATATATAACTATGTAAATATAAATTATTTTTCTTTTGAGGTCTTCCTGAAAGTTGTAGGATCTCACAACTTTCATTTAGATCAATTATTTTTATTTTATTTTTAATGTCTTCTAAGTTTTTTCTTCCATGATTTTTGTTGTGTCAGTGCATGGTAGGTTCACTTGGTCAACTCACTCCTCGTGTCAACCCTCCATTGGTCCACATCGCTCTTCTTTGCATCTCATATTCCCATTGTTGACATTTGGTCAATAGTCAATTGATTAATCAGACATCCCTTGTGGTGTGCTCCCATTGGTTGAGGCACACCACTATTCAACTCCTTCAACCTCCCAACCTTCTTCACTTTATAGCTCACCCCTAACAACCTCTTGCGCAGGCATGTGCCTTCCATGCCTGACCAGGTTATAGTGCAACTGCGGTGTCGACTCTCTCATCCTCTGAGCTCGCACAAGCAAGCTCCAGGGATGCCCATATTCCTCAAAAAACTCTAGCACCTCCTCATATAAAAACCATCAAACAGTTTTAAAGTTCCATATTCCCTACTTTGCATGTCATTACCTCCAGAGCCTGAGCCTTGAGGTGTGACAAGCCTCAATTTGTTTGAGTGATAATAAGTTAGTGTCACTCGTGGTAGTGTATTCTACCACCATAGGAGCATCCATCGAGGCTCCTAAACTTCTCAGTCATGACAGTTGATCAAGGTGAGAACCACCATCTGATCCAAGCAACATATATAAACCATCTGGTGCAATTCAATTTCCTGATATCATCTCTTTGTTTCCCGATTTATTGCTTCTTTTTCAGACTTTTCTCCTTTGGGTTTTTTGTTCTTCTTGTCTACTTCATCGTTGTTCATTGTGTGTTTCCACGTTTCCTTATCCACTCCTCCGCTTCTTCATCTTTGTCCTTCCGCAATCTCCCACTTCTGTCAAGTATGTTGATGGGAGTCTATCTCCTCGTCCCTCCATTTTCGCAAGATGAGGTGAGACCTACTAACCCTCAAATATCCTTACTTTTGAGCCCAGTCATTCGACTTGATTTGAGTCAAGACCCATTCTCTGTTGCAGGTATCTTGGCATCTACTCTCTTCCATCATAGACAAAGACTATCGCTCGTTTTTTACATGAAGAGAGAAGAAGAAGACAAATTGGATTTGTCAGTTGACATGATTCACATTGATCGTCACCGTCGAAAGGGTGCTCGAGTCTCACTGTCGGATCATATCTAATCCAAGGACGGCCACCTTGCTATGTGGTGGCATCGAATCTACTTGATCGTTAAGCCCTAGGCACATCTCAACCGTAGATTATGTGAAAATATGTCACATGCCCTTCATTGATGAGAGTAGATTATGTGAAAATATGTCACATGCCCTTCATTGATGAGAGAAGAAGGGAGGCACCAACTTCCAAGGTCAAAAGTGCATTGTGAATTAGACCTTAGTTTGCATAAATCATGGTTGGTTTCGTGTATCAGGCGACAAAACAAAACATAGGAGAATGAGTGTTAATGGTGCTGAAAGATAGGAGTACAAGTGATATTGAAAAAAGAAAAGGACATGGCTGAAAATGTTGAATCTCGGAGGGGCTCAATTATATTGTAAGAAACGAAGGCAAATTGAAAGGGTATTCCGTTAAAATTACACATGGCAGTATTGCCTTGACCACGTAGTTCCTTTCGAAGTGAAGGAACCAACGGTGAGAGCACCACACGTGACTGTACCCATACTTCAGCTGTTGGGAAGTTGGGATCATGTCCCATCTTATAAGTTATAAATAAACCAGAGTTTTAAAGCTCAGAAGTCTAAGCATGCTATTAATTAACAACTTTGTTTTACTTACTTCATCGTTAAAGAGCATGATATTAACTACCAGCTTAATAAATGTAGCGCAATGAAGGTGCCACGCGTATTTGTTCGATATGTACCGATGTACGTGACCAAACATCAAGACAATGGGAACCATATGCGGCCATTTCATGCCACCCATCGTGTCCTAAGACACCTGAGATTTTTCTTGTGAAATTTTCATTTTTGTTTCAAATAGAAATTAATTAATAAAAACATCGACAGTGCAAAAACGGCTATCGAATATGAAAGATCTGCGAAGTGTATACACCTACAGCTTATTTTCTTGTTAACTTCTCATGTGCTCAAGTATCCGAAAGAATGTTAGCGCTTTCGGAGAGAGAGAGAGAGAGGGGATTTTCATTGCCACTTTTTAACTGAAAAGTGATGGTAATTAAATAATATCATTTACTTTTCATTGACTGATTTTCATATGTTACTGGTTTATACTGAAGTCTATTTGTAGTTTTATATAATTAGAAAAAAAATTAAACATAGATTCTCATAACATGCCGTTTTGAATAAAAAATGAAACGGATAAAACTTTGAAATATAAAAGAAGTTTACTTTCTGACGATTTTTCTAGGATATCAATGCAGGAAATGAAGATGCGAGCTTTATTTTATTCGATGAAAAGTAGAGAAAAAAGAATGAAAGAAAATAAAGAGACTTTTACACTATAAATCTTAAAAATTTTGTCAGCTACTTCTCAATCATGTATTCATCGTAATTATCACCTAAATCTCATAAACTTGCTAAATTTACACAAAACTTGTAGTTAACTCTTATTCATTTAATCATTAAATTAAAAGATTTTTTTAAAAAATAAGACATGTGCATCTCATATTCAATTAATTATTAAACTAAAAGGATTCGTAAAAAATAAGACATGCGCATCCATGTTGTTTCTAAAAATTACAATATTATATACCCTTCTCCATAACTTCCAATCATTCATTCTCCTCTTTCTTCTCCCTCCTTTCTTTCTTTCTTCTTTCTCCTTATTTTGTGAAAATTGAATCCAAAAACCCCTTCATATTCATCAACTTGGTGTTGAGCAGCATGTCTTTACCTTCAAGAACCCATAGCAGAGTCGCTCTTTCGTCGATGTTGGGCTCCTCTACACCACCCTCGGGCCTCCGAGGAAGGACCGACTACTCCCCACATCAGACCCCACCACCAGCACTTGTGTCTAACCTTTATGGGGGGCCACTCGACAGTGCCCATGACATAACTTCAAGAAGATAAAGAACAATGGAGAAGTGGATCCCCGTTAGTTCTACCTTTGACCAGAACCTAACCGATATTAGGGAAAACCACCAGAGTGGATCAAAAGAGCATATGTCGCCCTTGTCTCCTGTTGCGAATCGCGGAAGCAAACACGCACAAACATAATCAAACAAGCAAGACGCAAACACAAGGATTTACAAGGTTCATCCGTAAATGGGATACATCGTTGGGAAGCGGTGATCAGTTTCCCTATATGGAGAAAAAGATAATGCATAGTATACTGAGAAGGTACATATATGCGATGAGAAACATGATCAGAATGAGGATTGCAGTATCTGGTGGCCCTAAGGTCCCTTTTATACTACAACAGAAGAATACCATTTGTATTCAACAATACATCACAACAACTCTCAGCCAATAAGAATGCAGGATACGGATCAGATATGTCAGCAATCCTGACCCAACATCTCTCAGCCAATAAGAAGGCAGGACACAGATCAGATATGTCAGCAATCCTGACCCAACATCTCTCAGCCAATCATAAGGTAGGCCACAGATCAGACATGTCGGCAATCCTGGTCCAACAGCTCTCAGACAATCAGAATCCAGGACACAGATCAGCCACATCAGCAGCCCGACAAGTGGTTAGGATTCAAGTCATATCAACAATCTCCACCTTGAATTGAATCTTCATAATAGCAGATGAATCACTACTATTACTCTACTATGAGTTGAATTCTCCACTAGCAGAATTAACCGATGCTAGACTCCACCGGGGTGAATTCTCATATAGCAGAATTAACCATTACTATACTCCTCCATGGGTTGAATTCTCCACTAGCAGAATTAGCCACTGCTAGACTCCACCGGTGTTGGATTCTCAAATAGCATAATTAATCATTACTATAATTTACCACTTGAAATTCAGATAAAAGGAATCATTGAATTATAAATAATATTCACCTTGAAAATTCTCCTTAGAGAAGCTTCACCGAGCTTCACCTTGCCGCCGTCATCGCCTCCTTGGGGCTACTACCAATTGTCGATATTGAGCAAGTCCAAATAACGCTTGAACTTACTCTCAAGAACTGTAGACCCTTGCAAGACATATAGGATCTTCTGCTTGTTTCCCTTGATGACAACAACCCCAGCTTTGGCAACCTGCATGACTCCACCTTCAGCGTTGTACATGTATCTTTTAGAGTCCAAGACTCCAAGGGATGTCAGGTTCTTCTTCATATTAGGAACATGTTATACTTCTTTCACAGTCTTCACGACTCCATCATGCATCTTGATCTTCACAAAGCCGATCCCTACAATCTTGCACGCTGCATTACTCCCTGTGATGATATTTCCACCATCTATCATCTCATAGGTGCAGAATCAATCTTCATTTGGAATCATATGGTAAGAACAACCTGAATCAAGAATACATGCGCTATCTGTCGTCTTCTGATCTGTGACGGTGAGAATGAAATCATCTTCATAATCTCTACCACCTTGAGTACTACATCAATTGTGGCCTTCTTTGGACAGTCTTTCTTCCAATGTCCAGTTTTTTTGCAGTCATTGCAGATGTCCTTAGCATTGTAATTCTTCAACTTGGACTTTTACTTTCCATTCTTTATGTAGTCAGAACCGGTACGACTCTTCTCATGAGTCATAACTAAACCTGCAGCATTAGAGTCTTGCATCCCAATAGCCATATGTCGAAGTTCTCGCGCATGCAAACTCGTGCGAACTTCCTCTAAGGTTATGGATTCTCTTCCCACAATGAATGATTGAACAAAATTCTCAAATGATGATGGAAGAGAAACCAATAAAATCGAGGTAGCATCCTCATCTTCAATCTTAACGTCTACATTTCTTAAATCCATCAATAATGTATTTAAGCGATTTAGATGTTCTTTAAGAGATGTACCTTCATTCATGCAGAGAGAGAACAGACGTTGCTTTAAGAGCAACTTGTTGGTCAGAGACTTCGTCATATATAGACTTTCGAGTCTCAACCACAGACCGGCCGCGAAATTCTCATCGGCAACCTTCATGATAACCTCGTCTACCAAAAATAGCATGATCATTGAGTGCACCTTCTCTTCCTGCACCATCAACTTAAACGACTCGAGTGCCTTTGCTCTCTCCTGATCTATCGATGCCTAGATGCCATGCTGCTTCAGAAGGGCGCGCATCTTGATCTGTCATAGACTGAATCCGTTCTTCCCCGTGAATTTCTCGATCTTCAGATTGTGTGATGCCATCTTTTGGATGATCCTGAAGGAATCTGAAGCTCTGATACCGGTTTGTTGCGAATCCCGAAAGCAAACACGCATAAACACGATCAAATAATCAAGACACAGATACAAAGATTTACAAGGTTCACCTGTAAATGGGTTATGTCCTTGAACGACGGCAATTGGTTTCACTATATGGAGAAAAAGATAATACGGAGGGTACTGAGAAGGTACATATATGGGACGAGAAATAAGATCAGAATGAGGATTGCATTATCTTGTGGCCCTAAGGCCCCTTTTATACGACAACAGAAGAATGCCATTTGTATTCAGCAATCCATCACAACAGCTCTCAGCCAATCAGAAGGCAGGACACAGATCAGACATGTCAGCAATTCTGACCCAACATCTCTCAGTTAATCAGAAGGCAAGACACAGATCAGACATGCCAGCAATCCTGACCCAACAACTCTCAGCCAATCAGAATCCATGATACATATCAGCCACATCAGCAACCTGCAAGTGATTAGGATTCAAGTCATATCAACATCTCCCGTAGCTGAATGTGAATGAAGAAAAAGGTGAGTCTCTTACTCAGCTATCCGACAATAGTTGCAGCTACATCAGGTCATCCAAGCACAAGGTTCCCAGCAACCATCTAACCACCGAGCAGCTACCGCCCTTTGGGTATGTTTGGTTACAAGGGTATACCTGTGTGCCTTGGCATACCCCCAGTTCCAACCCTGCATTCCATGGTTGGGATTACTTGTGTGGACCCTACAATTTATTTTTTATCATGTTTTTAAGGTAAATTACAATTTGGGTCCCCATCTATGGGTCTGATCCCAGAATGGGTCCCGATCTTTAAATTGTAACGATTCAGGTCCCAGAGCCATTAATGTGAGGAACTTTTTGGGGCTAATGACGAGTATGCCCTTGTTTAAAAGTTGGAACCCAACCCCTATTCCCTTCCCAACAAGGGCATATTCGTCATGAACTTCAAAATTTCCATTTCCTAAATGGTCCTAGGACTCGAATCGTTACAATTTAAAGATCGGAACATATTCTGGGAATCAGACTCATAGATGGGGACCCAAATTGTAATTTACCCTATTTTTAACCATGTTTAAATAAAAAGATAGAATAAAAACATATTAAATCATTAAAAAGTCAATATAACACATAATCAGTGTGACATCACGTCACATTTATCATTCCTACCCTTCTAACCATCCAAACACCTGCTATAATAGGAGGTTACCCCAACCCAACCAAGTTACCAAGTAGGTCCTTTGCGTTTGGAACTCCATCATAAGACTCCATCATCAAGCCGGGGTCGAGCCAACCCTCTGCCCTCCCTCCCTAGCATCCTGATTCGTTAATCAAATAGAAACAATTGTTTTAAACTAAATAAAAAAAGTCTTTGAATAATACACTCAATTTCAGTGTCGGTTATGAACTTTTAAAAGTAGCAGTGTGGTACTCGATCTTTACGATTTGTTTTTTATGTGATCCTTGACTATTGAAAATTAATTAATCATTTCTTTTTCTAACCTTAAGTACAACAACTCAAAATCACATTGAGATAAATATTGAAGATTGTGTATCGAACTGTTACCTTTTAAAGTTCATGTATGAAATGAAATCGGGTGTGTAATTCAAGGACTTTTGTGTAAATTACTCTTACTTGTATTTTGTTCGATTTTACCACAACACATCAACTCAAAGGTTTTGGGTTCTTATATGTCAAATCCAGGAATTCGGATCGGGTGAAATATACTCTACGGTGGGACATTGATGCTGCTGTTTTTTCACTCTAAAATAAAAAGGGGGAATGATGCAATAAGACGAAATAGGGATTGCTATATCTCTGTTTGGGAGCCTGACGGTGGTGGAGACCGGTGCAGCAGACGGGTGATCCCATGGAGAACGAATAGTCCACGTTGTTGTTCTCTTCCTCCCTCCCATTATCTCGGGAATCGAGAAGGAGGAGCCTCGCTCTGCTCCCTGTCAGCTGCACCTGTCCTGAAGTATGGGGATTCATAGATGCCTTTATGCCTATTCCTCCTTTTCTAATCCTTCATTTGTTTTCATGCCCAACCAATGACGTCGCATCCCCTTTTCCATATTCTGCCTGCTTTGAATGTCTTCCCATTATACTCTAATCGACATAGCCTGCATCCTACACATGCTAAACTTGTAACTTTGCATCATGGACATCAGACGGTGCGACTGCAAGAGAAACACTTGTTGATATAGCATTGGAATCTACTCTTGTACCGATGAGACCTGCTGCGGTGTCACTGATTTTTTTTGAAGGTAAATATGATTATATTTGAATTGGAAAACAGAAAACTTTACAATATATGGGGCATAAAGCCCTACAAAAAGAGGCTGTCATACAAAAAGTAACCCAAAAAGATGTATTCAGAGCATCGGGCTTCCACCGAAGCAAAAATCAACAAACTCATGTGCGCACAAAGTCAGCTCGGCAGTATGCGGACTTCCCCAACAACCAACGATGCAATCTGATCAGCCGAGGAGCTCCCAGTAGCAGTCCAACGACGGTTCCGTTCCTTCCAAAACCACCAAACAGTAACCGCCATTGCGGTTCTAAGCTTAGCGCCCCCATACTTGTCCACAATCCATATTCTTCTGGCCCAAGGGATGGAGAGCAGGATGTTGTCACTTCGTGAAGGGTTAGGGAGCGAGAGCGCCATGCAGACTTTCAGCCAAATTTCAAAGCAGAAGGAGCAATCCCAAAACAGATGGTCACGAGATTCCATATCATAGTCACAGAGAAGACAATGAGGATCCATGTTAATTCCAAAGCGAGTTAACCTGTCTCTGGTGGGAGCCCTGTTCTTTATCAACCTGTAAAGACAACATTTATGTTTGGGCGCAGCTTTGGATCTCCAGACTTCTAAGTGCCAATCAACAAGCGGAGCTCTGAAGCGAACCGGGTCAAAAGCGAGACGGAAGCTGAAAACAGCGGGTGTCAGGCCGGGGTTAACGATTGAGCCACCCAAAATAGGGGCCAGAATCGGGCGGGCCTTAAGCATAGCTTTCCAGACCAACGATGCGCCCGAGGGGGCTGTTGCATCCCAAAAACTTTCATCTCTAAGATATTTGGAACGGAGGAAATCAGCCCAAATGGAACCCTCCGCCTTGAGGAATCTCCAAGCCCAGGAAATTTTGGAGGCTCCAACCAGATCGTGAAGAGACCTAATACCCAAACCTCCTTCCTCCTTAGGGAGGCAAATGTCCTTCCATGCAATGTCATGGCGTTTGTAGTCCCAAAGGAAGTCAGAACACATGGAGGAGATATGGCCAATGGTTGCGGTCGGAATAATCGAGCAGTCAGTCCAGAAAAGCAAGATGCCACATATCACCGAGTTTATGAGCTGAGAGCGGCCCGCCAAAGAGAGGGATCTAGCTTTCCAGCCACACAGTTGACCACGGATTTTTTCTTCCAGGGCACGCGAAGTGGAGGACCCATCAAATTTGTGGTCCAGGGGAATTCCCAGGTATTTCGTGGGAAGAGTATCACTAAGGAGACCCGAGACCAAATTCCAAGTAAAATAGCATCCCGCACTTTTAGACAGAAAAGTCTGCTCTTTGTAGCATTCATACGGAGCCCAGACATTTCTCCAAAAGTCCCCATTATCTCGCCAATTGCATGGATATTTTTTGTGTTGCACTTGGTAAAGAAGAGAAGGTCATCAGCGTAAATGAGGTGCGTAGGGACCAAGGACCTCCCACGCCCCAAAGGGTTGATCGAGCCTTCTAACACCGCTCTGTCCATCAAGCAAGATAGAGATTCCATGACAATAGTGAATAAGAAAGGGCTCAGGGGGTCGCCTTGGCGCAGACCTCTAGAGCTCTTGAAGAAACCATAGGGGGAGCCATTTATGAGCACGGAAAAAGAAGAAGTCCCGATGCAGTTCCATATCCAAGAGCACCAAGCTTGACCAAAGCCCATAGCCTTAAGCCGATCCAGAAGAAACCGGTGGCTCACCGTGTCGAAAGCCTTGGAGAGGTCCACTTTAAGGCAGGCCCGCCGAGTGCCATTCTTCCTACCAAAGCCCATAGCTAAGTCTTGAGCAAGTTTCACACTATCCCCAATACGCCTTCCTTTGATGATCGCCATTTGATTTTGGGAAATAAGATGCGGGAGGACTACCTTGAGCCTGGTGGATAACAACTTGGCGAAGATCTTGTAGATGACATTGCAGCAAGATATAGGCCTAAAATCTCCCAGCCCAGACGGAGACTGCACCTTAGGAACGAGCGTAATGAAAGTATGGTTGACCTGTCTTAGCATTGATCCACCAGAGTGAAGGAATCTCATGGCCGCAAAGATATCATTTTTAACAAGCGCCCAATGACGCTTAAAAAATCCCGCATTGAATCCGTCAGGGCTAGGAGATTTATGGGAATTAATGGAGAATAGGGCAGCCCTTATCTCATCATCACCAAACGGCCTTTCTAGCCACCAAATTGCATCGTTGGACAAAATCTTCTTTGGAGTGGGGGCAAGGTGCAGCCCATCCCCAGGAGGCAGGGGCGAGAGTAAGGACTCAAAATAGGAGACCGCATTGGCAGCAATCTTTGCAGGCTCATCCACCAGCACACCCTCATGGTCCAGAAGGCAAGGAATTCTGTTTCTTGTCTCCCTAATTTTTGCCGATAAATGAAAGAATTTAGTGGAGCGATCTCCAAGCTTCAACCAATCAACCCGACTTCGTTGCCTCCAAGCGGATTCTTGGTCAGCTTCCAGTCCCAGCAAGTAGGCCCTGATGTCCTGGTCCAGCTGAGCAAGGGTGGGGTCCCTCGGTGAATCACCCAATGCCAAGGTGACTTTGTCCAAGGCATTTGAAGCACATGTCATAATATCTTCCAATCTGCCATGGTTAGCAGCCCAAGCCTTGAGGCGCATTTTGACTGCACGAAGCTTCTTAGTCAACACATAGAGAGGGTTTCCCCTAATAGGGGTGGCCCACGCATCATTCACCAAAGACTCGTAGCCGCTTCTATTAGCCCAGAAATCCATAAACCTGAACGGCCTACGAAGATTCTCCTTTTTTGGAAGATCCACCGAGATAAGAAGGTGGTCACTGGAAGCCAGGGGGGAGTACATGACTTTTGAACCAGGAAACAAATCAACCCACCTCGTGTTGCAGAGAGCTCTGTCCAACCTTGCAGAAATTCTCCTAGAGCCAACGGAGGAGTTCCTCCAGGAGAAGGAGTTTCCCCAGGGTTCCAAGTCAATGAGGCAAGCGTTGTCAATGAAGTTGTTGAAGTCCGCGACTGAAGTAGTCCCAGGCGGGCGCCCCCCCCACTTTTCAGCCGCACATCTGACAACATTATAATCTCCCAAAACTAACCAAGGGCTGGAAATGGTGGGGCACAACTGGAGGAGGTTGTACCAAAGTTCCCTTCTCTCAGACGGGAAATTAGATGCGTATACAACAGAGAGGCAGATTCGGAGCCCCCCAAGGTTTGAACAGATTAGAGTAATGGACTGAGAGGTACATTGTAAAGGGACACAGTCCCACTTCACCTCTTTCCAGAGGAACCAGACCCTCCCATGAGGAGTGTTATTATGAATGGAGCACCATCCGTGCGGTATAGCAGCCAGGAAGAAGGAAATCCTTTCCGGCTTGATTTTTGTCTCTAGAAGGCCAACAAGTTCGAGGTTTCTTTTATCCAGCTCCCTCGTGATGCGCTTCATTTTGGAAGGCTTGTTGAGCCCTCTAACATTGCATGTTGCAATTGTCATTGAGAAGAGGAAGGGAGGGCTGAGCTGCCCAAGCCATTCTGCTTTTGAGGAGCGCGGGACGCCCTCTTTTTCTTTCCATGGTGGACCAGAGCCCACTCCGGGTTCTCAATAGCAACTTGGGGGGAGGCACCAGATGTGGTTCCATCTCAGGCACCGAAGGAGGCATGCAGCGATCAGCGAGACCGGGTTCCGGCAAGTGTACCCCGACTTCAGTGGAGTCCAACATCTGGGCCTCGTTGTCGGAAGGGGAGTTGAGGTCAATCCTATGCCTCGAACCCCCCTTACGAGGGTTAGCAATGTTCCCGTATAGGGCAGCTCTAGTTCCCAAAGGGAAAGCGTTGTAGGGACGCCCAGCAGGCTTCTTAGCCCCTTTAGCCGGGGCAAGATGATCCTGCGCCGGATCAGTGATAGAGAAGGAGATGGGTTCTTGAACTGGTGGGTTGGGCTCTTGTACTGGGGGGGTGAGCACCTTCTGTGGCGGAGTAGGAATGTGTGCGAATGCCATATTATTCTCTGGTTCCAGCATGGGAACGAAACGGCCATTTTCCAAAGCCCGCGATGGCTCAAAGGGGGTCGAATCTGCATTGGTATTGGAGGTTTCCGAAGTTCCGTCAGGGGGCTGGGAGCTCCCCTTCGGGATCCGAGAACTGGTCTGCAGAGCGGACGAAGCGATAGGGCATGAGCCCAGGTTGTGCCCGAAAGTGGCACAGTTAGAGCAGCGCAAAGGCCTCCATTCGAGCTCAACTCGAATTAGGGACCTCTGCCCAGAAGGTAGAATAAGGGGGACACAATTCGGGATATCCTTGATGGCATTGACAGAGATACAACAACGCGTGAAGTCACGACGCGTCCCGGCGGCAGTGGCCGAGTCCATGAATAGAGGAGTGCCAAGAACACTGGCTATTTTATTAAGCACAATGTCCGAGCAGTGGCCGGGGCTGAGGCCATAAAAACGCACCCACAAGGGTATTTCAGTGAGCAGTTCCTTCTCTAGAAACATTCCAGCCTCCCAAAGGCGTAGAACAATAAGTCTCCCCTGGAAAAGCCAAGGGCCGGAAGACAGGATTCTCTCGCATTCAGCTGCTGAGGATAATTTGATATAAAAGAAGCCATTCTCCCTTGGGGATAGCTTGTAAGTGCCAACCGGCCTCCAGACCTTCTCAATAAATTGTGTTAGATGCTTACCGAAGGGTCTCCTACCCAAGACATAGAAGACCAAAGTGTTCTCCCATCGTTGATCCAAAGCAGCAATGCCTTCCATTGACAATAGAGCCACCTCCTGTCCGTCCATGATCACAGGTGGAACAAAGTCCATCCGCAGCTTGGCCGGCGTTGTCTTTTGTCCACAAACATCCCTCCAGGAGCGGGAGGTCACGTCCAGGCGAGATGGCCAGCAGGCAGCAGAGGGGTCAGCCGGAGAGGGAATGGGGAGAGGAGAGCTGACCGCATCACGGTGGAGGAAGGGAGGGGGTGGGGGTGGCGGCGGGAGGCCATCTCCAGTCGGGGGAGTGGGAGCCAGAGCCGGTGTGGGCAGGAGGCCCGGGCGTGAAGGGGCGGGAGCCCAGGGCGGCGGGAGGCCAGAGCCGGACGGGGAAGAGGAGGGCAGGACTGGACGGGGCGGGAGGGCAGGGGCAGTTGGAGGAGGGGGGACCGGAGTGTTGACAGTAGGCGAGGGGGTAGTAATGGTAGTCGACGGTGCTGCGGGTAGAGGGCGCGTGAGGACAGCAGGGGCGGAAAGCCCAGGGATCAGAGGAGGCGGAGATAGCACCGCCGGAGACCAGGAGGCGGGGAGGGGATGCGGCATCGCCGAGGAGGGGGGCGAATCCTGGTGGCGGCGTCTAGGGTTAGGGTTTCCCGGGGGGGGAGGCGGAGGGGGAGGGGGAGTCGGGGGGGTCCATTGTGGGGGAGTCGGGACAAATAATTGTGAACACTCGCATCACGGTGGAGGAAGGGAGGCGGTGTCACTGATGTTTGTTGTAAATGCAGTGAAATGAAATGAAAAGAAACCCCTATACATGTTTGACTGTAAGGATTTTGTTCTTAATGATTGGAGTTAACTTTCCTTATAACCATAGAAAGATGACCCGAAGGACATCGCACCGTCGGGTGCAGGGGTTCCACACCCAATCGGGAATTCTTGACCCCATATAGGTGGCTAAGGTGGGGTTGGCGCCGCCGGGTTCGTTTATTTGGGCACGGCTTGGTCCCCGCCTGGCGGTCCCG
This sequence comes from Ottelia alismoides, assembly GCA_037367405.1. Taxonomy (NCBI): domain Eukaryota; kingdom Viridiplantae; phylum Streptophyta; class Magnoliopsida; order Alismatales; family Hydrocharitaceae; genus Ottelia; species Ottelia alismoides. Next base: position 184,211 of record JAZKJV010011847.1, on the reverse strand, counting down.
AGGTGGGGACCCCTAGCCCTCGAGAACTGTATCAGGACCGTACACGTGTCGCCTTGCGCGCGTCCTGGAGCTGAAACGTGGTCCCTCTGTTGCTGATGGGTGTGGGTGGCTATTTAAGGGTCCCGACCTGGTCAGGGCTTAGCCCTGTGGTCACCCCCTCACCTACATTTGGTTCGATTTTCTGTTTCCTTTAATTCTCAGTCCTTTTTGAATGGTTTTCCCTCGCAGCTGTTTCCGTAGGGGCGAAATAAAATAGAATCCGCATAGTGTCTGTCCTATTTTTTGAAATTAAAGATTTTACAATGATAGGGATACATTTTTTTAAGGGATTTTATCACTTGTGCCCCTCCGAGATATCGCAATATCAGTTATGCCCCTATCTTTTTGGTAATATCAGTCGTGCCCCTCACTTCTTTCTCCGTCATCAGTTGTCCCCTTCCGTTAGATTGACCGTCAAAAAATTAAAATAACCATAGTTTACTCAAACCATGGTGTGGCTAAGAGGGGTATTATGGTCAGAATAAAATCAAATGAGGAGGAGGGTTGCTGCATGACGACAGTGATTGAGATCCAACAACGGTGGCAATGACGCAGGCAGAGGAGGCACAGGGGGTTGTGTGGCCACGACACCACTAGCTTCACGATCAATCTCGCAGTGACTCCCCAGCCCGCTCGCTCACCATCATCGCCTCTTCATGCCGGCTCTTTTCGAAGATGATATCGCAGATAGACTCGACGATGATCCGGATGCCCTTGATGATGACCTCCCGGTTAAACGCGAAAAATTTGAGCTCCACGGGCTCATCGAGTTGCTTGGCGGTCATGGGGATTTCGTGGTTCTGCTCAGTGTTTATCAATGAAGGGTTAGCAAGCGTGTCGATGCAGAGCTCCATTTCGCGTGCGAATTGCAAGACGACCTCATCCGGGTAGGAGTACAAGTGGCGTATGAAGTCGTGATGGCCAATTGACTCGAACCACGTCCACAATCCAAGAACGATTTTGGTGCGCTCGTGGTCGCGTCCGTGGGATTGGGTGAGGCGTGTGAAGATCGCACGCTCCATGTGGTGAAAGAGCATGAGGTCCATGTCGGACAGTTGGCTGTCTCCGAAATCCATAGCATAATCGGACGGTGGAGCAGTAGACGGGCAATGGAGAAGATGAGAGTTCCTACTGGAGGTGTGTGAGAGGACGTCGGAGGACGGGGTGGGAATATGTAGAGGGGAGAAGGTGGCTGCTCGGCCATGGCTGCGGTTGAGGAGAGGTGTCCCTTCGAGTGTGGCCATTGTTGGCGGATTGGGAGGAGGTGCAGGGGGAGGAGGTGCGGCGCCGAGAAGGGGAGGGGGTGCAGGGCAAGGGGCGGGGGCAGCGGGATGGGAGGAGGTGCGGGGAGCTCGGGGCGGAGTTGGGCGGCGTGGGGCTGGGGCGGGGGCGGAGAGGGAAGAGGAAGAGGTTGGAGGAGGAGGAGGAAGAGGACGGGGAAGAGGAGGAAGAAGAAGAGGATGCGGAAGAGGGCATAAAATGACCACATAACATTTAAAAAAAATTAATTCTGCTTATGTCATCAAAGTTAACGTCCGTTTGCACTGTGGATGGACGGTTACTAACCCGAGGGGCACAAGTGATAAAATAGCAAGAAGTGAGGGGCACAACTGATATTACCAAAAAGATAGGAGCATAACTGATATTGCGATATCTCGGAGGGGCACAAGTGATAAAATCCCATTTTTGAAATATGTAGATCATTCGTACATTATTTTCGTGATTTTATTTACATATATACAGTTACAGAGAATAACGTTTCTTTGTAAATCATAATATATAATATATGTATATGATTATCAATGTATATAGTAAAATCGGTTGCTTTATGGAGCTTTTATTGTTTGTTTGGTATTTTCTAAAAATACCTCGGATGATTTAGATCACTCCATAACAATATATTGTCATTCAAATATTGTCTCATTTCAAGACTCTTATCTCATCCATCAATCCTATCAAATTTCAACAATCCCAAAATTTTCTTGAAATTGACCTAAACCGGTTTAAGAAGGTATGTTTTACACTGGAATTGAATGAGACAATATTGTTATTGAGTGGTTAAAATCCCTCTTGTATTATTAGAAAATATGCAAATAATAATAACAATGGCTTGGAGGTCGGGGAGCATTTCCATTTTACCTTATAAATGTATAATATTTGGATTTGGGAAGTCACGCCATAGTGTAAGTATGTTGCATGAACTGATGTTCACAACCATTTCAAATGGTTCATACTCATTTTGCTTTCCCGAAGAAAGAACATATTTCCCTATAAATTTTCCCACTATTATATCATTGTAATGACATACTCCATTCGACACTCGCCGGCTAGCCCTAACATCAACTAAAGGGAGGAATTACTGCCCCGCGCACCGCAGAAGCATGAAGATCGAATAGTATCCCATCTAGGTCGACTGTCATATTAGTCGAAAGGAGCGATAGAAATTTAAAATTTTTAGATGAAATAACATGACAAGAAAACAATTCCATGTCATTTCATCGACATCACATGAGTAATAGGGTTACCTCTTGAAGCGTGATCACGATCCACACGCCTCTAAGCGAATAGATCTCTCGTCTCAAGTCTGATCCGACGTAGAGAGCACTTGTGGGCATGTTGATGAGACGTGTGCTTTCCACAATCTAAAGTGACGATCTAAGTAGGGAACCTACTGATTTCATCTCATGAAATATGATGTCTCTTTCATATACACGAGGCATCGAAGAAGATGGATATCCATGAGAAATCAGTCTGGCAGCATGACTGGAATGCGATGATGATGGAGCTCTCAATAAAACCTAGGTGGGCAACCACCATGAGTTGAGAGAGAGAGAGAGAGCACATGTTTAGAGAGAGAGAGATAGTTGTTGCAACTTTTGTTTCAGCTTAATTGTGTAAAGAAAAGGGCTAGAGTTAGCCTTTCTTTTATACAAATTTGGATGGCTAGGATCACTCCTAATGCAATCCTAGTTGAATCAATGGCCAAGATTTTGTTGCCACAATTTACAACACTAAAAGAAAAAAATATGTTGAAGATATTCTTCAACAAACTGGATTCAATTAAAATCAATCTCCTTCACATGAATAAAGAGAAAGAAAAGAGCAACCTTCCAAGAATGAGGAAAGGAGATAGTGTTCTTCCTCTTATAGAGGGTGAGCGTCCACCATAAGATTGGATAGAGTATTTCTCTCTTTATTCTTCTTTAATGTAATCTTATTACATTGACTATTTATTCATAAAATTATTTATCAACATAATATTATCGAATAATTTATATATTATTTGTGATAATTTCAAATAAACCATTCATATATGAATCATATTCATCCATCTAAAATTAAATGTAAAACACATTTACATTTAATTTCTCAATGTGAATCCGATTCATATTTTTATTTAATTTACAAATCTTATTTACAATTAATTCATCTCTAAGATATTATGGATCGCATCCATAACATTCGTGATTATTATGGATAGTGTTATCCATATTAATATTATCTATGATAATTAAATCTAATTTAATTATCTTAGACACATCTCTACACTTGCATAAATAATGTGAACGGCATCCATATTTTTTATGATAATTAAATCCAATTTAATCATCCAATTTCCAATGCTCAGATAATACCAGCAATGGAATTATTCTTGAACTCTTTCAAGAATAGTGTGCCTTTTGAAGATAAGGACATGGTGATTTTATATTCTATGTATAATGACTTGGATACTGAGATCTAATCTCATATCCAGATCTAGAAAACCTCTCAAAGATGTCTGATCAAGTCAGACATTATATCCAATTTTCTCATTGCATCCGAATCATATTCAGATCAATGTCCAATATTTGGATCAAGATTGGATAACTAATCTACTGAGTGGAGGCATGGAAATCCAAACAATCACTCCCATGGAATGGAAGTATCATTGATTATTCAATTGATTAAGATCACATCACCCTTGCGTATTCCTAATACCCGTACATCCTACATACTAGAAGACCTAGAATAAATTCAAAGTTCTGTCTTATTTGAATTGTCTCCTTCAGGGTTTTATCATTAAGTTTCTCATTCGATCGCTGGAAGTTGGTATTGATCATATGCTTCCCAAAATTTTATATCATACCTTGAAATCATGTACCTTTAAATCATGTCTTGTTTTCAAAACAAGACGACCGATATTGGAATTTGGTTTATCCCAATATCTCATGAGTGAACTCATATCTTCTGGTTCAGCAGTGAATATGTATGATCCCTTTGAGAGATTGTATTACTCATATGCCCTTGTATGCACACCAGCTCGTCGATGTGCAAAACTTGATTAGGTCATCAATCTAATGGTCTGCCTAATGTACATACTTAAACATATAGTAGTACATCTGTCTCCAGTCAGAGGATGCGTTCATATACATGACAGCATACGACATAGGTCTTAGTTATCTCGATCTCATTAAGTCACCTCTTTCACGTAACTCATCCAACACCTCCGAATCTATATTCCTATGCTGCGGACATGCATCTAGATCGGTCGGATGTCAGCCTTTGGAGTAAGGATTGCATCTCTTTCTCGGTCCGGAATCCTTCTCGATAATCATTTGACGATGTGGTTGAGTCCTCAATCTAAATCTTTAAATATTCAACCCTACAACAGCCTCCATGATCCAACCTTTAGATCAATAGTTGTATGATATCAAGTTGGCTATGGTACATGACCCTAATTGTATGAAGAGACCTATTATGAAAATTAGTTGTTCTTCATTTTGTATTAAGGGATGGTCTGCAATAACCTTTTATTACATAATGGTTCGTTGTAGGCTAACAAGTCCAACAATCTCCCACCAGCCCAAAGAGCCAATAACGGGCTAATCTTTAAATCCGCACTCATGTGTTAATCATAACCTATTTAGCCAAATAGCTTTTCTGTTGACTAGTCACTCTGTCTTGAGAAGCTATGCTAAGTCCTATTATAGACTTGCATATCTCCTAGTAACAATGCCCGCATCCAATGCGAATGTTGCATCTTATGCAACCAATAACCAATCATGTTAAAGTAGTCATAGTACCTTGCACCATGCTAGTTTAGGCCTTTGGCACCATAACTCATCAATTATTATAACCAATAAGGGATTGTTATTATCCTTATCGGAATACCCTTATACTTGGAGATCAATGCATCTGTAGACTAAGATACATTCTTAAGTCTTGTAAGGTATCTGTAGCCAAAACTTTTAGATCACTATTGATGAATCCACAATTCACATCCTTTATTCTTTTATTTTAGCCAAATTCCCTATGCAAAATATATGTAAATATATATATATATATTAATTCTAATAAATAAGCATTCACCATGCTTTTGTTAATATTGTGTATTCAACATTTTTAAACCAAAATAAAAGAATAATAAAGAAAATAAAAAGAATAAAATAAAATAATGATGTATTTATATAATAAACATAGACTAACCCGAACCCCGAGAGAAAGACACATATTGGCCTGATCTGCAAGGAATAAAGTAGGGAGAGATAGGGTCCTTATTCACTATATATATTCATCCTTACTCATATTGTATATATCCTTTGCCTATTTTTATTACTAAATACCATAAGAATTCAGTTTTCTTAATAAAATTTGTAATTAAAAACAAAAATAATAAAATAATTGCAAAAATTAGATTGTCACTTCATTTATACTTGTATTTATTTATTTATTTATTTATTTATTTTGTACATAAATTGTATATATTCTGTATTTGTAAAATACTTATATATATTCCCAATAATTATATAGAATTAAAACAAAATTCGTAAAATACAAAATAAAATCTATTCTTCTTTATATATAACCACCAATATTTTATATATTGTACATAATATTAATTTATTAATATTTTTAGTTATTCTATAAAAATCAAATAAAAATGTTTTATAAATTATTTTGTAAATAAATAAAAATTATAAAATATAATGTATTTTGTAAAAATAATAAAAAAAAATCGTGTATATAATACATAGGTATATTATAGCTATACATATCAGTATATATTGTATTTACCATAATATATTTATTATTAAAAAATATAAAAATTACAGAAAAACTGTTTACAAAATAATTAACAATTTTTTTAGATTTTTTTATTTAAAATTTATTTACTATTTTTTATTTAATTTTCTTTTATTTTTGTATATTCCTGATTTCTGATTGGTCGACCTGGGTTTGTTGACCCAGGTCAACCTCTCCCTTCCTAGGTCTGCATCCAGGCAACCTTCGCCAGACCTGATTTCTCTCCATTTCCACGCCTGACTCTGACCACCACACCTTAGAGTGCTGACCCTTCTCTTCCTTACTGATCCGTGATCCTCGCGGATCCCTATACAGGTCCAGATTATCCCAGGGTTGTGCACTTTTGCTCGATCCTTCCAAAACCCTAGGACGCCTATAAAGCATCTTCATCTGCCTCCTTCATGAGGTAGCTCGTTCCTCGCACCTCCTCTCCTCCACTCGAGACTTTAGTATCGTGACAAGGTCCTGTATCTCTCCTTTGGAGCTCGGATTGGTGTTGAATCGACGCAGCTCACTTCGTGGCCAAATTCCACTACCGCGACTAGCCTCCTGGGTCTTCTGCCACCTGGTTGAGGCCACGACCCCGTCTTCACCTCTGCCTTGCTTCACCAACCACCTCTATAGCATCAGGTGTACCCATTATCTTCCATTTCGCATTTCCCTTTCGATTTCCATTCCATCACCGTTGTCAGCCATCTTAGCTCCAACCATTGGGTTGGAGCTCCACGCAACGAATGGAGCATTGATTGACCCCCAGTTGACCAACAGAGTATTTCCAGGTTCTCCATCTTCCAAATCGTAGTTGAACCCTGCTCCAAGCCATCTGAGGCTCCCTTTTGACGCGAACCTTCCTCAGCTTGCTATTGAACCCTTTTGCTAGTTGACCCGGGCTCTGCTTCACGAGATATTCACGATTGAGTTTCAGCTGGCGCAACCTTCATGGCATTTCATCCAACACGCTTTAGCACCGTCGGATGATGGGATGATACTCTAGATTTGATCTGGACCATTCATCCATGCCCAAACGCTAATGGTCTGATCAAAGATCTTGCAGATCTGTACCAGATGTTAGTGACCTTTTCAGAACCGTCAGATCTGCCGCTAACGATCATATGGACCGTACAACAGAGAGTCGCCGCATGTCGCCACGTGCCTGCCATGGGTATATTGCACTTTTACCTATGTAGTTTGCTTTATTTCATTCTAGTTTAATAATTGTAATATTTAGTTAAAACATTTGCAGTCGGGACCTTAAGTTTTCTTTGCATTTTAGTCCATTCGAGCTGAACTCACGTGTGGCTTCACATGCTTTTGTGGGTATTTTGCAGTCATATGCCTACACTTCTGATTGGTTAATGAATTAGATCTTATTTTCAATATTTGCATTTATGCCCTTTTGTGCCCGAGTCACGTGTAGCACATGTTTTCCCTGGATTAATTGCACCTGGGCCCTTACATTTTCACTGCTTGTTACTATTTAGCCCTAGAACTTGAAATATCCGCAGATAGGTCCTCTATACATTGTTCTACCTAATGCTCTTTTAAAAAATTGCAATAAATGTTTGATGAAAACCAAAAATCACACAAAAATTAGGTTTAGCTCATGTTGGTGTGCTTTAATACTGGTGATTTTGTTTGCTATTTTTCTTTTATTTACTATTTGTAAACTTTCAAAAAGAGTAGAAAAAGGCCCTGTTTGCCTTAGAAAATTCATAAAAAAAAAAATCAAAAATTGGTTTAAAAATTCTAAAAAATGGAGTAGCCTTGCTTTGATTTGTTTTATTGTCTATCCAATTTTCATAGCATTTGCTTTTATCAAAACCTAAAAAATTGTAAAAGTTTCAAAACACTATAAAAATTAAATAAATTCACAGAAAAATCCAAAAATTGTGATCTCAATCCCTTTTGAAGATATTTCATATACTTTTTTTATTAAAGTTAACATCCATAATTTTTGAGCTGAATTGGTATCTTATATTTGCAAAATACTCCTAGTTGTTCACTGTTTTCATTGTTTCCTAATTTTAGTCATTTTGAAAATCCTAAAAAAATCTAAAAATCTCTAAAAAATTATCAAAAATATTATAGAACTTATAAAACCCAATAATATTTTTACTTGATTTTTCTGACTATTTTACCCTATTTGAAAAATACAAAAAGAGTGTGTATTTGCATTTCATTCTTTGCCTTTGTTTTTATCTTTTTTAAAAATTAAAAATTTGCAAAATTAAAAACAACTAAAAAGAAAATAAAAAGCCTTTGAATCTTTATAATTTGACTACCTCGGTTTAATTGTACTCCTTGTGTTCGACCATGGTCGCTATACCAGGTTAATAAAAGTAGCTTAGGCCACTGTTTTACTTGCTTGGGTTATTTGTGGTTGAATAATTTTCTCGATTTCAACTCACTTAATTTGGGTGACAATGACGTATTAATCAATTAACTTAACCCTAGTTGGTCGGGACGTCTTCAGAATGGCGTTGCTGTCGGGGTTTCTCTTTATTTTCTTTTATTTTTATTTACATATATTTTTCATAAAATCTATTCTAACACATACTCTTGTTTCTCTTTGTTGTGAGGCCCCGCGAGTCTCTTTGTTAGGAGGGCCTGCAGATCAAGGGAGGCAATCTTAGGAGAGCCGGACATACCCGAGCACGGCGAAGGCCGGACATCCTACACCGATCGGTAGAAGAGAGAAGCTTAGGAGGAGCAGGAGACTGTTTTAGATTAGATTTTATTTTCCTGCATTTTATCTCAATTTTGTATAAACTTGGAATAACTCTCAGAGACTTTGGACACTTTTATTCGGGGTCTGTTTCGCCGAGTGCTGGTGCACTCAAGGGACCTCACGAGTTTTCTTCATCATTTTCACCACCTTTATTTTGTTTTGTTTCTCGTGGATTTGAGTTTTCCACTTTATTTTATTTTATTTTCTGTGTGTACCCTAGACTTAGGCTTTTATTTGGTTGAGCCAGGTAATGATTAGATCCAAACACCTAAAATAATATATATTCCTATAGAATCAATTGGACTTAGTCAAATAAATTGTTGACTATTTGGATTTGAGACCGTGCGCCGAGAGAGGTTGCATATGGCACTAACAGGACTCGTTGTGGCAGGCATGGAGTGGCCTCCAAGATCGGACCTTGGTCTCGTTTCTGGATAGTTAGCACCTTGTTCTTCCCGTAATAGGAGTTACTATTTAGGGCGGTTTTTCGTGCATCATATCGATAGTTTACTTTTTGTCTTTACATTTATGTGCGGATCATATTGCATGTAGATTGCTGAAGCAAGGCACGCCTTCTATCTCGTGCATGCATCATTGATCTCATCGTGCATTGGATTTTCCATCTTCCTCCACCTGCTTTCTTGGACTTAGGAATAAAAGAAAATCAGAAATTTATTAGACATGTATTTATTCAAAAATTCCAAAAAAAGTGATATCCTAATAAAATCGGGACTGCTAAACAAACTCGATCCTAAAATAAACGTAAAGATCACATTCATTATTTTGGGAAGAGTAACCCCCTCATCGTTTGCAGGTACTTACCTCTGGAAAGAGTGGGTGAGGACATAGCTGCTAAGGATTAGAGCCCAAATCTTTAGACTTGTGCCCTATGCTCTTGTACATTACTCATCGATGTATGGTAGAGATGCAAGCACTTGCCTTCGACCCTTAGCAGAACTAGTCTTGTCCATGTTGGGTATGCACTGTCAGCTTGGTCAGGTTCTATCCTAGGTGACTTTACGCATGAGTCTGATTAAGTAATTGTATTCTCACCAAACTCTAAAATAGAAAAGAGGTTAACGAGATCTTTCACAGTCATCATTTGCGTTGAGTTGGTGAATTGGGGGTTTGATTTCTCATCATTGCTTTCAGTCCAGAGATACTCCACTACTTCCTACATCACGATGAAGGGCAGGCGGTCTCTTAGGCTACCTTTGGTGGCACTATTTCACAGCACACCTGTCCATTCATTTAGGGTGGTTCCCGAGAGCTCAGACCCACTCTCAGAACCCGAGTATTCAACATCCTTCTTCTTAGACATCCCCCACCCATCACCTGATGTACAACAGTCAGAGTAGATACTTGTTGACTTGGTAACACCTGAGGTCCGCTCTTTTTCCTTGTCAGAGTTTGACGAGATGGCCCAAGAGAGGAGATACGATGAACAACCAGATATTCACGATGTATTTGATCAGGAGACGATCAATAACACCCTCCTGGCATCCCTAGAGATGATGCAACGACAGATCTGGGACCAAGGGTTGCTCGTGACATAGGTGAGGTGGGAGTTGACTCAGGTGAGAGATGGGAGAGCAGATGCAATAGATGACATACCGGCCAGTGGTAGTGGAGGGATTCCTAGAGCTGAGGATCGAGCAGATGTGAGATCATTGCGCACCATGAGAGCGTTGCACAACCCTAGTGTGACTCTCACCCACAGATGGATTCAGCTTCCTGTCATTTTGGGAGATTTTGAGCTCAGGCCCCAGAGGATCCAATTGTTTCCCAAGTTCCATGGGCACGCCACCGAGGAGCCCCATCTATATCTCCAAGAGTTTGGGATGATTTGCAGCACAGTCCACAACAAACTAGTTGATGAGGACACTATCAAGTTGATAGCCTTCCCATTTTCCGTAGTCGATAGAGCAACCTACTAGCTGAAGCACTTGAGGAAAGTTGTCACTACCTGGGAGCAATTGAGGACCGGGTACCTCAATAAGTACTATCCACTCAGTCGGACAAATGCAATGCGAGCAATGATCAACAATTTCACCATGACCTCAAATGAGCAGTTCCATGAGGCTTGGGATCGTTTTAGAGAGCTCATTGATAGGTGTTCACATCATGATATTAGCAAGCCCAACTTAGTCCAAAGTTTCTTTTGTGGGCTGACGCCTGAGCTGCAGGGGCTTGTCAATGTCTCTTGTAGAGGATCCTACTTTTTTAAGGATAGGGATCAGGTCTGGGCCATTTATGAGGAGATGGCTGAAAACTACACAGTGATGACCCAGACCTGTGTATACACTCATGGGAAGCCCTCCCCCAAGTGTTGTCTCACCATAGAGTCGCATTTATAGAGGTTGGTCCTTCTTCATCTTCTATAGAAGCAACACTAGTAGATTCATCAGCTGCAGACATGGGTATCATTAGCCATAAGTTGAACGGCATGGAGATCATAGAGAAGAAGACGTGTCGGGTCCTAGACAAGATCAACAGGATTGATGTGTTGGCCCACACTTTGATGACCTTAAGACACAGATCATGTGCCTCCAAAAGGCACAAATGGCTTCTACGCCACAATTTAGGTCACATGATGAGCAAGGGAGCCGATCGTCACAGCCGCCCACCTCAAATAGACATGTTCACTACATTCAGGTGAGGCACGTTCAGCCAACCCCCCCAGTACCAGTTGCCACCACCACCTTCATCAGACACATAGATGGTCGTGTACCACAACGATCAGGCATTGGAGTCCCTCCCCCCACCAGTGCATGAGCAGTCAGAGCCATTGATGGACGTCAAAGGGATTTGGTATGGTAAGTACCAGCAACAACTCGGTATCTGTTGGGATTACCCAAGCTTCAGATGGTCCACTAGAGGTGCTTAGTCCTAGAAGCAGCATCCAGCACAGTTAGGGAAGGGTACGCAGTAGCAACATCAGCCCTAGTACTCCCAGCAAACCGTTGCTCGACCCTAGTACCAGGTCAACTGTGGAGGCAACAACAGCCTCATTGTTAGTTTCACCAACCTCCTCCTCACTCTTACCAGCAACAACAGCATGGCCAGCCTCAGCACTTCTAAAGAGGCAACCCGTTCGATTCTCATGCACCCTCGTATGAGAACCCAGTTTTAGAGGATCTCTCCTGTATGCTTACAGAGCATCAGACTACTTTCAGGCGAGAGATGGATGAGTTCAGGCAGGAGATGAGAGAGATCATCAAGGGCAATGCCATCATACCCACACATATTGAGCCAAAACTGAATAATCTGAAGAGGAAGTCTGAGCAGGTACAGTTTAAAGAGTCTGCCACTCCTAGCGAGGTACTTGATGATATGCATTATTTATTTAATGCTACTTTTGTGACACTTAGGAGCAATAGGAATCCATATGAAGGTGACTCATCTAGGCGACAGCAGGATGCCCATTCAGGAGCGCCATATGAGCTAGAGATTGGTGCTGATGCCGCTGATGTTGATGTTGATGATGGTATTGATGCCACTCACTTTGAGGATGATCCAGCCGACGATGCTGATGTCATCCCTTCTCTAGATGTTGTAGATGTGGTACTGATGCCACTAATATTTCATATGATGAGCCCGAGCGTAGTGCTGATGCCGCTACTTCAGATTTTGTTGGTGGTATTGATGTCATTAAGAGTTGTTGTACAAATACTCCAGTTGTTTTGACTCACGTTCCTGTACCTGGGGTGATGATTTTAGAAAAACACAAAAATTAGCAAAATTTCGAAAAACAAAAACATGAATAAAGGAAAGGTTCATGTATATTCTCCTAGTCCATCTGATGTGATTGATGATGCTTATATGGATTCCAGCCATTTGCATGTTCAGAAACCTATTCCTACTTTAGGTCCTCTAGTTTCTGAGGAGGGTCCCTCTATCCCCTTCCCTGATGCACTCCGCTTAAGGAAGGGCCAAAAAATAGAAAATCGCAAAAAGAGACAACAGTTGGAGTTCAACGAGCATATGATAGACAGATTTCATATCCAGCTGACTCTTCAGGAGTCATTAGAGCACATCCCTCTCTTCCAGAAGAATCTTAGAGAGAAGACCATAGTCCGTAGGAAGAAGAGGTGCAACCCCAATGAAGAGATCCATGTGCTCACCCATGCCACATGCTTCGCCATCCAGAACCGATTACCAACCAAGAGACCACATGCAGAGGCTCCATATGTCAAATGCCACATTCATTAGTAACGACTCAATCGTACTCTATTAGAAAGCGGGTCTTCGATTAACCTTCTTCAACAGCCTTACTTGATCGCGTCGAGTTTGGCCCTCTTCGACAGAGCAAGACAGTACTTCAGTTTGCATATAGATCTTTCAAGAGAAAGGGGTTATTGAAGGACATGGTCGTCACCATTCATGGCATGAAATTCCCCATTGACTTCATTTTATTGGACATGGAGATCCCTGAGTGCATCACTGATACCCCCATCATATTAGGCTGACCTTTCTTGGAGACAACAAAGGTCGTGTCTGATCATGATAGCGGGAACGTATATTTTTGCATCAAGGATGAGAGTATACAAATAGAGGCGATTAAGGATATGAGAGCGAGGGATTTATCTAGCTCAGAGAAGGGATCGAAGAAGAAGACAAATGCAGACCAAACATCCACCACGAGTGTGATTTTGTGATTACAGATGATGAGGCAGTTTGGGCAGACCCGATTTCACAAGCTCTTGTCACACCTTCAGACTCAACATATTCACATATACCAGTTGATGAGAGTTCGGATAGCACACTTGTGGTGCATGATACTTTAGAGGCTAACGATGAAGATTCTGGTAGCGAGGTTGATTTCATTTCGTGTCACTTAGGTTTAGATCCTTCAGACTCAGACGCATATTTTGATTGGCAGGATTTTAACGAGTATTTATTGTGTTTGATGTCTACACAACCTACAACCAGGATAGATATAGAGCTAGTGCAGTTGATAGAGACACCAGTAGGGCCATCTTTATTGAGTTCAGATGAGCAGCGAGAGTTCTCCCATTCAGATCCGGTTGCCTTCACTTAGACATTTCAGAGGCCAGATATGCCAGCTTCTACATGCCCAGAGTTGAATACCTTACCGCATAGCATGAATTACATATTCCTTGCTGGCAAGCCAGATATGTTTCCAATCATTATCTCAGCAGATTTGACTGATGACCAAGAATCTCTTTTAATGGAGGTTCTTGAGAGGAATCACAAGTCAATCAGTTAGTCTACAACAGATCTCTAGGGGATAAGTCTGGCCATGTGCTCCCACCACATTTATCTCGAGGATGACGCCAAGCCTTAGCATGAGTTTCAACGTAGGTTGAACCCGAATCTTCAAGATGTGGTCATGAAGGAAATATCCAAGTGGTGGAGCATCGATTTATCTACCCCATCTCTGACTCCAAGTGGGTTAGTCCATTACATGGGGTACCCAAGAAGATGGATGTCACTACAGTTGTGAGTGAGTCTGGAGAGGAGATTGCTACTCTTATACCCACTTCTTAGAGGGTCTGTGTCGACTACATATGATTGAATCGGGCCACCAAGAAGTATCACTTCTCACTACCATTCATTGATCAGATTATTGGGAGATTAGCTGGGAAGAGTCATTACTACTTTCTTGATGGGAACTCGGGGTATAATCAGGTGGCCATTGCATCTGAAGACCAGGATAAGATGACATTCACATGTTCGTTTGGGACGTATGCTTTTAGACGGATGCTCTCGGATTATGTAATGCCCCGGCTACATTCCAAAGGTGCATATTTTTCATATTTTCGGACATGGTAGGTGAATGTTTAGAGGTCTTCATGAATGATATTTCGGTCTACGGTGATGAGTTTGATGCATGTCTTGCTTGCGTAGATCGCGTGCTTCAGCAGTGCATTGAGGTCAACCTTATTTTATCTTGGGAGAAGAGTCACTTATGATGATTCAAGGGACGGTCCTTGGTAATATCATCTCCAATAGGGGCATGGAGTTCAATCCAGCTAAGGTGGATATCATCAAGAAGCTCAAGCCACTGTCCAATTTGAGGCAGTTGCGGTATTTTCTGGGGCATGTCAGTTTTTACCGATGATCTTTGCCCGACTGCTTACCAATCTTCTCACGAAAGACACCGAGTTTCTTGTGGATAATAAGTGTCTTTCATCATTTGAGACTCTTAAGAATTTGGTTGTGCAGGCTCTTGTCCTTCAGTGACCCAATTGATCTCTCCCATTCGAGATCATGATGGACGCTTTTGCCATAGGGACTTTGTTAGGACAGAGGAGGGATGGATTGCCTTTTACAATACACTATGCTAGCAGGACTTTGGATGCCGCCCAACGGAATTATACTGTTACAGAGAAGGACATGCTAGACGTAGTCTTTGCTTTGGATAAGTTTCGATCTTATATTCTCGGATCTAGAGTGACTATTTACACAGATCACATAGCCATCCGATACTTAATGGCTAAGAAGGATGCCAAGGCATGCTTTAGTAGATGGATCCTTCTACTCCAGGAGTTTGATATTGAGATCAAAGATAAACCTGGAGTCAAGAATGTAGTGGTGGATCACCTCTCGCGATTAGAGCATCTTGAGGATTCTGAGACAACCGCACCTATCACTGAGACTTTCCCAAACGAGGCGATTCTTGCTATCACCTCTCTCACATGTTATGATGACATTGTGAACTATCTTGTTGCCAAGAAGTACCATAAGGTTGGACCAGGCAGCGCCTTGAGACTTTCCTAGCGAAGGCCAAGTCGTACCTGGGAGGATCCCACCCTTTACCACGAGGGGGGGGGGTAGTTTCCAGCATCGGTGTATTCCTCAGGAGGATCACCATAGTATCCTCACCTATTGCCACAAGCTTGAGGCTGGAGGACATCACTCTGGGAGACAGACAACACAAAAGGTTCTCCAATCTTTTTGATGTCCAACAATCTTCAAGGATTCAGACGAATGCTTGAAGAGGTGTGGTGACTGTTAGAAGATGGGTAGTTGTGGTCACAGAGACATGATGTCGATGCAACCTTTCACTTCGATGAGATTTTCGACGCATGGGGCATTGATTTTATGGGTCCATTCTCTAAGAGTCAAGGATTATAGTACATTTTGTTGGTTGCAGATTATGTGAGTCGTTGGGTTGAGGTCATCCCTGCCTGAACCGCTAATGCAAAGACTGTTTGCAGATTTTTGAGGAAGAATATCATATCACGATTCAGAGTTCCTAGAGTTTTGTTTCTGATGAGGAGACTTATTTTATCAATGAAAAGGCAAGGGCCCATACTAACGAATTTAGCATAGACCAGAGAATTGCCACTCCATGTCATCCACAGATGAATGGTCCTGTTGAGGTTTCAAACTGGGAGATCAAGACTATATTGTGAAGGTTGTCCATCCAGACCGAAAGGATTGGTCATAGCTTTTGGACTCGCACTTGTGAGCCTATATGACATCCTTCAAGACACCTTTGGGTGCATCTCCATTTCGACTCGTTTATTACAATCCATACCATTTACCTATGGAAATCAAGTACATGTCACTATGGGCAGTCACAGAGATATTATTGGATTCAGAAAGTATAGGAGATCAAAAGAAGGCAGAGCTGGCTGCCCTAGAGGAGCTTAGAGATACTTCTTTTCGAGTAGCCTAAATTATAAGGATCAGGTGAAGATATGGCATGATTTACACATAAGCCATAAGCAGTTTGAGCATGGTTAGAGAATATGGCTATTTGATGCACGACTGAGATTATTTCCAAGGAATTTAAAGAGCAAGTGGAAAGGTCCATATTTGGTCAGAAAGGTGCACGACAATGATAGTATTGATATATCTGAGTTGTCTTCTGAGTCCACCTTTCAAGTCAACGGTCAAAGCCTGAAGCCATTTCTTGATCATGGCCCATTGACTGTTGATGTTGCCCCGATTCATTTTATATGAGATGTGCTTTTGACTCTCATCTTTTAGATCTCATACCTGAGTTACACTTCCGTCTACCTTCTTGTATATCCATGTTGTCTATATTCATTCATCCATCCATCCATTTTGTTTAGCACTCCATGCCTTATCCTATGATTTTTTGCTATACATAGGAGTAGCTTCATCCTAAGTATAGGGGGTGTTGAACTTGTGTTGTTCTTTTTTCTTTTTATTATATTACTGATTTAGCGGGAGATCGGTGGTCTTAAGTTCCACACTAGGCGGGAACTCAGTCGATGCGTCGACCACACAGAAATCCGAACTAAAGTCAACAATGAACCCACAATAAATAAATCAAGCAATGACAAACAAAGGTGGAGTTAAAATTTATTATTAACTCTACATAAAAGATGTATAGGTGTAAGTATGTAGAGGTCGATCTCAGGGAGCAAACATGATAGATCAGACAAAATGTGCAAAGTGTGAGTGTGATGTGTGTCTACAAGTATGCATTTTTTGTGGGTTTTTATATTCTTTATATATATATATTTTTTTAATTTTTAATTTTGTATTTTGATTTTTAATTTTCTGATTCTATATTTTCTTTTTATATTTTATATATTTTTTAATTTTCTTTTTCAATAATTAGAATAGATATAATATAAGAAAAGAGGGGATAAGGTATTTATAAAAATAGAGAAAAATAGTCAAAATTAGAAAATAAAATGTTTTTGGTCTTTTTATATTTTCTATTATTTTTATGATTTTTGGGGATTTTTCAGAATATTTTGGGTATTTTTAAAATAAAAATATAAGAAAACAGTGAATAAAATTGCTGGCTGGACTTAAAATGAGGATTAAAAATAGAAGTCAGAGTCTAAAAATCCTCAAATTAATTTTAAAAAAAGAGAATAAAATAAGGAATCTACATAACTTGAGTTTGCATTTTTTAGATTTTTATAACTTTTTAGGGGTTTTCTAATTTTTAAGGTTTTTGTTTTGAGATTTTTAATGATTTTTGGGCAGTAATTAAAAGACACTAAAACAGACCTACGATAATTTTTTTGGAATTTTTCAAAATGTTTTGATATTTTTTGGTATTTTCTAATGCAAACAGTAGCTAAAATGCATGTTTTTGATTTTTAATATGAAAAATAAAAATATAGCATGAGTAAGCAAGCAAACATGAGATTAAACTGATTTTTGTGGAATTTTTGGGGTTTTATAGATGCATGAAATAAATACAAGCCACAAAGAGAAACTATACTACTTGCGAGGGCATATATGTAAATAGCAGAACATCCAAGGGCTACAGTGCAATTTTCACACAAAATATATAACTAAATATTGCAATTACAGGACTAAACACATATAACCAAAACCCGGAGGGGTATAAGTGTAAAAATTCCAAACCACGTGCGGGAGCACACGCGCCTGGAAAGGACCTATACACAATTATCAAAAACTACGGAAGCTTAATTGCAACATATCCAGAAATATTACACTACAAGCAAATGTTTATGGAGTAAAACTAAATAACAAAACAGCCAGGGCGCCCCCTGCAAAATGCCTGCACCTCACGTGTACTGGTCACGTGAGGTGACGTGGCGGAGGACCTTTTTGCAAATACTGAGAAGTTCAGGGGTCTACGTCTAAATATTACAAAACTTAATTAATGAAAGTTGAAAGTTTGAGTTATATTTAATAAATACAAAACTAAGGAGGGGTTACTACGCAAAATACCCCTTCAAAGCGGATCGGACGGCGGATATATCTTGACTTCCCACATGTCGCGTCCGCAAGAGCCGATGACGGTTCAGTTGTGCGGCCCTGATTAGATCTTCAAAGCGAGATCGACGGCTGATGGAGTGCGCGATCCAACGGCTAGGATTGGAGCTGGGGCGCAACCTCGATCGAACGGTGAGAAGGGGACGATGAGGAACTGGGAAGAAGGGCCTCGACGGCGACCTTCCCCGGCCTCGTGCGTCCTTCTCCGTTCATCCTTCATGCTTCAAAATGGCGCCTGGTGCTCCTGCGGTCCTTCCCGAAATGCTGGTGGCTCCAAAAGGGGTCGATGACTACTGGAGCACGCCGGCGGAGACAGAGGAGCAACTTGGCTCCAGGACCCTCCGGCCGAAGACAAAACGAGCCTCCAGCTATTCCAAGTGTGCGAGAACCTGCAGAAAAGGTTACGGGGGTCGAGGGTAAAATGCCTCGACCCTCCAGAGGGGAAATGGAAGTGTGGGGTGGCGAGTTGAAGGTCGACCGGAGGTAGCTCCGGCGTGAGTGTCGTTTGAGCGAATCCATAGATGGAATGCGGAGATAACGATGGCTAAGGATTCCTACGACTCTTGTGAATAAAAGGAGCAAAGAAAAAAAGAGAAATAAGCACCTCGAAGGCATGAACCTGAGGTAGAAAAATACCTCGACGGCTGGGTGTCACCGGAGGTGGTGGAACGCCCCTGATGCGTCTTCGACTCTCCTAACGAGCGTGAGATGGAGCTGTCACCTCCGCCTCACTCTGGAGCACGAAAAGGAGGAAGGAAATCAGTTGAATGGGGTTCAAATTCGAATTGAAAATCAAGGATTGTATATGTAGGGTTGATGGACAGGTGGGGAAGAACGAGGTGTATCGAGCGAATCGTCGCTCCATTCCTCGATGTTTTATATGGGCGTGTATCCTCGATTATATGCGAACAAAAGTCAAGAAGACTCCATTACAAGATGATGTAAGTGGCGTCCTCGAAAAATCGTTGAAAATGGTCAACAACACAGGTCTAACAAGCTCCAGACCTCGGTCAGAGAGTTGACCGAGGTCAACCAACGGAGCCCTCTGGTTGGTCCACGTGGACCAACCAGAAAATTTCTTAGAAAAATCCTTGTAAAATCAATTAAAAATAGAAAACGAATTATTTAATTTTTGGTTATAAAATAAAAAATATTTGTTATTTTCTAAATTATTTTATGGTGATTTTTAATTATTTTTATGAGGTATAATTTTATGAGTTACCTTTTATAGGCTATATAGGTATTTATATCTATATATTTTATTCTTTTATTTTTATTTTGTGTTTTTAATTTATTTATTTTTGTTTTTTATTTTATAAATTTATAGAGTACTTTTATACATTATAAAATATTTTTATTTTATTTTTCTGAAGTGTTTTGGATAATTAATAAAATAGAAGTATTAATAATATATGTATAGTTATAGGTATTATACCTATGTATATTATATACAAGTATTTTTATTTATGTTACTTTTGTATTTTTATTCTGATTTTACTATACACATGTATTAAAATAATGTTTACAAAATTATAAAAATATAAAAAGGTAAGAATAATGAATAAATAATTTAATGATTATTTTAATCTGTACAAGTATACAATATGGGTCCAAAACTCAACTTTCAAACCGTAGCTCCGCCAAATGCGAAACCACCGCCATTAAATAGCTTATTTTACACTATATACAATTAAAGGTGAGTTTGATGCATTTGGAGTTTTTATTTGTGAGATACAAGTCTGGGAAGTTGGGATTCTGGATTTTTATTTAGATCATAAGTTTTTATTTGTACATTATTTTTTAGTGAAATCAATTTTTTATTTTTACTTATTTAATTATCTACAACTTTCATGTACAAATTTTTTTATTTGAGGTATAAAAAGTAGAACCAAAAATAGGTCCCAAAATGAATAGATAATGAATTAAATAAAAGGAATTTTTATTGTATTTTGGCTCTTATCTCCCCCTACATTATTCCTTGTCGACCTATTCATTCAGATGCCTAGGTCTCGGGGTTTCGGGTCATAAAATATTTACAATATTTTATTCTTTTTCTTTTCTTTTATTTATTCTATAATTTTGACTTTAAATACAGTATTTTATACACTATTTACATGCACATGCATGAATGCTAAGATGCTGGAATTAATGATATTTACACGCATTTGCTAGGGTTTTTGAGGCCAAAATGATAGAATAAAGATGATGAAATGTGGATTCATCATCCCCCTATACTTTACCTTTGCTAGTCCTTAGCAAACACTTATTCAATAAGTGCAGAAAGAAAAATAAAGAAAAGAGAAAGAAGAAAGATGGATTAAATTTAATGATCAAACTTGTCTTCACAAAATCAAAGTTTGGAGCTTAAGTTGGACCTTTGGAATTTTAGTGCGGGCGGAACCTTAATGACAACCAGATTTGAAATCCAACAGTCCCTGAGAATCCCAAAACTTTATTCAAGTTTCCTCACTAGCCAGGTCAGAAATATCTCAACTCATACGCAAACCCTTACGACTATGAATCTGACTCGTATAGTGTAAGTGATAGTGGCTCTCCCCAACTAGAATGACAAAGAGACCGACTTCTCCAGTATGACAACCCAATGATTCCCCAATCCAACAACTCCTTCCTCGAGGAGCGGAGTATTCCCTTCTAAGTTCAAGTGGCAACCAGCTCAATAGGAGGGGGTGAAGAGAAGAATGGATGGTAGCCAGTGTAGCTACCTATCCTAGGATGCAAGACCAGTGTAGTCAAGTCACCCAGCTGCAGGCTCACATATTTGACTTTGGTACTCAAGCTTGCTTATTGACTTTACAACATATTCACATACTTTGCAGGCATTTTATTTTTGTAGAGGCCTGGCCATTTTTTTGATATACTATTCACAACAGCATTTACATAAGGAGTTTTTCCTCTTGAGCCAGTAGACTATCCCTCTTTTGAAGCTTTATTGCAACCCACACTCTCCTGTCTTTAGACCTCCTCATCACTGGAGGGTTGGGGTGCACTTCCCTCCCTAGAGGAGGACATGTGTTTCCACTTGTGTGCGTCTCATACCGGCAAATCAGATCCCCTCACCACTCCAACTAAGTTGAGCCATGTGAAAGGTGCAAGTGTCCAAGTTAGGTCATTATCAACAAGAATCGTGTGTGTGCTCCGAAATACTCTACTTAGGCAGTCAAGAATCCATTGAACCAAGTCTCGTGATCCTCAAAGAATTAAGTCAACTAGACCTGAAGTACCTCAAACCCAGTTCCTATAAGGTTCCTATTAATTAGGTAGATTTAAGGTCCAATCAAGCTCCAATCTTCAGATTTTATTTAGACTCGTTCAACTATCAAACTTAATCCGAAAAATGCTCATGCCATTGATGAGCCGAAAATCCACCAAGATCCGGGTCAGGTAAAAATAATCACTCTCGGGTCGTTGTGACCCGAATCGAGAGGGATCAGCTCGATCAAGAAAAAAATAAGACCAGACCTCCAAACAAAAAGATAGAAAATCAATAAAACAAGATAGCGGTCCTGGCTATGAGATTAGCCTGGTGTAGCACCCAGGGTCGGACTTAGGGAGCATGAATTGGCCTCGCGGCCTACGAAGTAGTCGGGAAATAAAATAAAATAAACACAAATATTTTTGGTGGTTTTTAATTATTTTTATATTTTTTTGGATTTTTTAATAAAGGTGAAAAATAAGAAAAAGGAAAAGTCAAGCAAACACAACAAATAATAAAAGCACTCAAAAATTCTACAAAAATTCAAACAAAAATATTTTTATGCTTTTTAAGTTTTTTAGTGTTTTTGGTGAATTTTTGAGTTTTTCCTAATTTTTATACAATTTTCTAAAAATCAAAAAGAGCAAAAACATTAGTAATCTGTCTAGCCAGACTTAAAAGACCCATGAAAAATATCAAATGGATCTTTCATAGCTTGGAGGTAATTTTTATGAGAAATATAAACAAAAACCAAAATTTAGAAAAAGAGTTTGTATTTTTTTGAGTTTTCTACATTTTTTAGAATTTTTATAAGTTTTTAATTGTTTTTTAATTTTTAGGGTTTTTATATATCAAAAAATAACAAAAATTGCGTAGAAAATCAAACACACCAAAATTAACAAATCCTATTTTTTAGAATTTTTAAAATAGTTTTTATATTTTTTAATTATTTTCTAACCAGACAGAAGCAAAAACTACTGTTTTTGAATTTTTAAAAATATCAAAACACCTCAAAAATGTACCAAATTTTTGATGAAATTTTTACACAGTGACAGGAGCCACATGTCCAAATTTCATGCAATTTGGACTTGATTTGCTATTTTATTTAAATAGAACAAGGGCTTATAGTGCACAGGGACCTATATGTAAGAAAAAGTATTTTCAGGGGCTCAACACTAACAAATCCAGAAAGTATAGGGTCCCTCATGCAAAAAGTTCAAGTATTCACGCGCGCTGCACGTATACCAGGCACTGAGGGACCTATATGTAAGAAAACATAGTTTCAGGGGCTTAATAGCAACATGTGCTAAAAGCCAGGGAACAAAATGCAAAATGCCCAGATAAATCAGCACATGTCAAATAAAACCATTCACATTGGCATAAATACAAATATCAGAAAGTAAATTTCATTCCATAACACATAGAAACTACGTGCCCATACAATGCAATTTGTCCAAAAACCACGTAATGAAGCACGTGTCTCACACAGGCAGGGACGAAAATGCAAATATCATAAACATTAAGATCCTAAGTGCAATATGTCCAAGAGAGAAAATTTATCTAATAAACTAAACTAGAAAAACGGAAAGCTGCAGGGGTATGGGTGCAATTACCCAGCCGAGGCGCGTTGTGGCGCACATGAGGTGCCAGGTGTCGAGGCGTGGTTGGCTGCTGATGAGCGGTCTTGGTGCAGCTGCCTGGACAATCCAACGGTGGAGGCGCGTGGCGAACGTGGGTGGCGCGTGCCCGTCAGACCATGATCTGACGGTCTGACATCGTAGAGGACGGACGGTGGGGATGTGATCTGGAGCGGCGGGGAGATCCGACGACTGGCGATGGATGAGGAAGAACTCCTCCCACATGAGGTTCCCCGACTCGCCGAAGATGATCCAGCAGGTCGATGAACGATCGGGGAGGTCGGTCCTGCTCGTGATGACTGTCCGCGTCAGGTGGTTACCTCTGATGAAGCTTCCAACGGTCGGATCGTCCGGCGAGGAACGACCGACCTGGGGGAGCTTCGGCGAAGGGGTGAAAGCGCAGCCAAGGGGGGTATTGCTCTTTATTCACCTGCAAAAGAAAGGGCTCGCTCGGAGGAGTGCTCCGCTGGGGGTTATTCGCAAAAAGGATAAAAGAAGCGACGTGGTGGGCGGATGAAGGATCTGACGAAGGCGGCGGAGGGAGCCCAGCTCGATCCTGGCATTGGTGGCCAAAGTCGAGATGATCAGATCGTGGAGGAAGGGTGGCGATGAGTCAGATAAGGTATCGGTACGGGTAGGATTGGCTGGCAGAGCTCCGGCTACTAGGGCGGAGCTGGCAGAGCTAAGAAGCGAAAATCGAAATGGACGATGAACGGATGGCTATCGGGTCTACCTGATGATGAGAGTCGATTGGGGACGAGCTCGTGGAGCTCTGGGTCGTAGCCTTGAAGGGTCGTCGGGTCCCGAGGCTCTGGCGCACCTCGCGGCGGCGCACGGTGGCAAGAGTCGCCGGATCAGTGGCAGAAGGCCTCCTCTCCTCTCTTCGACACTCTACTCACTCAGCTGTCACTCTGAGGAGTAAGGTGGAGGTCCTGGGATGAAGGAGCAGCGCTAAAGATGAGTGAAAAGGTGTGGCGGAGGTGGAGCTATATACTCCAGGAGGTCCGAGAAGAAGAGGTCGGGTCCGGCTTGGTGAAGCACGGACCCCTAGGCAAGGAGGCGGGCGTGGATCTCGGATGTAGCAGGAGTGATTTGGACCTGGGGTTTGGGTAAATGGAGCTCGGATCTGGCTTAGATAATTAGGCGAAGTCGGGTCTGGAGCGAGATCCGCGGGGGAAATGGTCCAGGGGGAGTTGACCGGGGGTCAACATCCCCCCTGGACCAATCAGAGCTTACCATTTAATAATTATTTGGAAATTCAATAAAAAAATAATAAATGACTTATTTTCGAAAAACTTAAAACATGAAAAATGTTTATTTATTTTCAAATAATTTTTAGTGATTTTTATTTATTTTTTTGAAATATAAATTATGTATTTACATTATATTATTATTATATATAGGTATATACAATATGAATTTTTTATTTTTATTTTTAGTTGTTTATTTTTATACATTTATTCCAATTTTATATTTTATTTATTTATAAAATAAAATTTGGAATAAAATGGTATTTTTATTTTATTTTTATTATTTATTTACAAGGGTTAAATAAATAGGTATATACACATGTTTGCATGGTATATGTACAAGGTGGATTTTGATTTTGATTTCTTTTTCTTTTTATTTTATTTTTATTTTTCTAATTTTTATTTTATTTATTTACACCATGATATGAGGAATATGGAAATATTTTTGTTGTATTTTAATTATTTATTTACAAAGAGAAAATAAATAGATATGTAACTCTATATACATGGTCTATGTACATGGAAGAGAGATGGTTTATTTATTTTCGTTTTTATTTTGTTTTTCCCATTTTTATTTTAATTTTATATTTACAAATATGTACAAATAAATAAGCAGACATTTTTATTTTTAATAAGATGAAAATAATTTTTATTTATATACATAGGTATATGTACATACACGAGATTGACCCTATCTCCCTCTACTTTGATTCTTTTGCGGTCAGGCCCATGCTGAGCCCTCCCTTGGGATTAGGTCACTCAATATTTATTCTAAATATTTCCCTCTTTTTCTTTTTTTCTTTATTCTTTTATTTATGCACAAAAACATGCTAAATATGCATATTTACAAGATGCATGCAATTTGATAAATTATTCTTTTTACACATATATACAATGTGTTTTGCATAGGTTTTGTAGCTAAAATAAAAGAATAAAGAGTGATGAATGGGTATTCATCACCCCCCATACTAAACTTTGCTAGACCCTTAGCGAACACTTATTTGAAAAAGAAGTGAAAAAGAAAAGAAAAAAGAAAAAAGAGGAGAAATGCATGGATCAATGCTGATTATTAAACTTGCCTTCATTAAATTGAAATATGGAGCTCGGTCAGATCTTTGGATTATTAATGTGTCGGAACCTTATTTAGACTTAGGTTTAAAACTTAACAGCCTCTAAGATCCACTAATCTATAGTCAAGACTCCTCAATAATCCAGATCAGAACAAGTCTACATACACAAACCCTGAAGACCATGAATCTTTCCTTGTACAGTGTATGAGAGTTATAGCTCTCCACCTCAGAAGTAGCAAGATGACAACCCTCCCCAACAAGGTAACTCTATGACCCTAATCTGGCCACTCTTTCCTCGAGGAGCGGGGTATTCCCTTCTAAGTTCAAGTTCAACCGGCTCAAGAAGAGGGGGAAGAAGAGAATGGACCATGGCCAGTGTAGCCATGTATCCTTGGGAACTCAACCAGTGTAGCTAAGTCTCCCTGCTGCAAGCTACATAAGATGGAACATGAGTCTCAAGATTTGCTTATTGCACTATATACATACTCCGGTGAAATTATCATTTTCTATCAGACCCACCACTTTTTTGGAGTTATTTTCTTTTTGCATTTTTTTCAAGTGCATTTGTACAACATATTTACAAGGTGCAGCATATGTACATAAGGAGTTTTTCCTCTTGAGCTAGTAGACTATCCCTCTTTTGAAGCATTATTGCAACCCACAACTCCCATCGTTAGACCTCATGGCAACCAGACCAAGTTGAGACGCACTTCCTTCACTATAAGAAGAAGAGAGGTTCCGCCTAGAAGTACTACCCTCATATGCTACCCCAAGTCAATGAAGACTGCCTCCTTACCACCTCATCCGTAGAGAGCTCGGTGTATAGTGCGGGTCCAAGTCAAGCCATTGTCTATATGAGTCATGTGTGTGTTGTTAAGTGCTCTACTTAGGCTCATTGAGATGACATATGATCATAGCCTAGTGGACTCAAAGAATTAAGTCACCATGGACCTGAAAAGTCTCAACCCTAAGCCCTATAAGATTCCTCTTATAATTAGGTGGATTAAAATCTTAACCAAGCTCTATTTTCCAATTTAATTCCAGGCTAGTTTAAATGTCAACTATAATCCACGAAAAACTATACAAATATTTACAAAGATGCAATTTACAAACTATTTACACATGTGCAAAATTTTTGAAAAATGTTTTGAAACCATGAATGTATGCATGAATGCAAGTTTTGCAAAATATTTACACAAATTTACACAAGGTTTTTGCAAACTTTTGATTTTCAAAACATTTTGTAAAAATTTTGTACTATATACATAATTTTGATAAGAAAATATTTACGCACTATTTACACAAAAAGTTTTTACAAACATTTTTACAAAAATAATTTATATAATAGCTATGTATGTGCAATAAAAGAATGTGTATTTACAAGGAAAATTTTTTAATTTTTATGGATTTTTGGGTTTTTAGCCATTTTTATTATTAACACACTCACACAAAGTACGAGTTATGGCTAAAGTATATATGAAATATATACACACCCCCTATACTTAGCTCGAACGATGTCCTCAGAGTCAAGAGCGATGAAGAAGACATAACTCGTGCTTAGTATAGGGAAGTGAAAAGGAAGGCTATATACAAAGACGAATGAAAGAATAGAAATGCAAGAGGATCTCGGCATTTCCCCCTATACTTAGGATCAAATAATCCTAAGTATAACAGGCTGTACACGAAGGGAAATCCGAGTGAGAATGTACAGAGTCTACCCCCCCTATACTTAGGGTGAAATATCCCTAAGTATAGGCAGCAAAACTGAGGTAGAAAGAATCAAAAGAATACCCGAGAGTCCTACATCCCCCCTATACTTAGGGTAAAGTACACCCTAAGTATAGCATAATCATAAGATGGGGAAAGGGGTGTGGGACTAAAGAATAGAGTGATATGGACATCTGGATCTATTCAACTCGGAAGAACAATGATAATCAGGCGTGAGATGCAATAGATGTGAATCAAGAGACCACACCTCACGCAAAGTGAATCGGGGCAACACCAACGACCCGCGGCTCATGATCTAGATATGGCTTGAGCCGCTGGCCGTTCACTCAAAAGGTACTCTCAGAAGACAACTCAGATATGTCGATACTCCCATTGTCGTGTACCTTTCTCACCAAATACGGTCCCTTCCATTTACTCTGTAGCTTCCCTGGAAATAGACGAAGCCTAGCATCAAACAGCCATACTCTCTGTCCAGGCTCAAAATGCTTGTGGCTGATATGAGAATCATGCCACTCCTTCACTCTCTCCTTATAATGTAGGCTGTTTGAAAAGGCGGTATCATGAAGCTCCTCCAAGGCTGCTAACTCTACCCTCCTTTGATCTCCTACACTCTCTGGATCCAAAAGTATCTCAGTAACAGCTAAAAGTGACCTATGTCTCAACTCAACAGGTAAATGGCATGACTTGCCATAAACGAGGCGAAAGGGAGATGTGCACAAAGGCATCTTGAAAGACGTCTGATATGCCCACAAGACCGAGTCCAAAAGCTGTGACCAATCCTTTCGGTCAGGACGGACGACTTTCTGCAATATAATCTTGATCTCCCTGTTCGACACTTCAGCAAGACCATTTGTCTGAGGGTGGTATGGAGTGGCAACTCGATGGTCTATGCTGAACTCGCTAGCAAGGGCCTTTACCTTGTCATTGACGAAATGAGACCCCCCGTCAGATATCAACACTCGTGGTACCCCGAACCGTGAAATGATATGCTTCCTTAAAAATCGGCAAATAGTCCTAAAATCTGCGGTTCGGGCGGGGATGACCTCAACCCAACGACTCACATAATCAACGACAAGCAGAATGTACTCGAATCCCTGACTCTTAGTGAATGGACCCATGAAATCGATGCCCCATACGTCAAAAACCTCACAGAAGTGAATGGGCTGCATCGGCATCATATCACGCTGTCCACAAGTGCCCATCCTCTGACAGTCAGTACACCTCTTCATGAACTCATCAGAGTCCTTGAAGAGGGTAGGCGACCATAGGATGGATTGGAGCACTTTCTGTGTCATTCTCCTCTCTGAGTGATGTCCTCCTGCCTCAAGCTTGTGGCAGTAAGTAAGGACGCTATGATGCTCATCCTGAGGAATGCACCGACGCCAGATACTATCCCCTCCTTCGTGGTAAAAGACGGGATCCTCCTAATGGTAAAACTTGGCCTTCACGAGGAAGGTCTCAAGTTTCTGCCTGGGCCAATCTTGTGGAACTTTCTTGGTGACAAGATAGTTCACAATATCGGCGTACCATGGGAGAGAGGCGATAGCAAGGATCGCCTCATCTGGGAAGGTCTCACAAATAGGCTCAGTCTGCTCAGAATCCTCAAGATGCTCCAATCGGGAGAGATGATCCTCCACCACATTCTTGACTCCAGGTTTATCCTTAATCTCTATATCAAACTCCTGTAGTGGAAGGATCCATCTGGTCAATCTGGCTTTGGCATCCTTCTTTTCCATGAGGTACCTGATGGCGGTATGGTCAGTGTAAATGGTTACTCTAGATCCAATGATGTAAGACTTGAACTTGTTTAGGGCAAAAACTACGGCTAGCATCTCCTTCTCAGTGACTGTGTAGTTCCGCTGCACGGCATCCAATGTACGACTAGCGTAGTGAATAGAAAATGGAACTCCATCCCTCCTTTGTCCCAGCACGGCCCCTATAGCAAAATCGGAGGCATCTGTCATGATCTCGAATGGGAGAGACCAATCAGGCGGCTGGAGAACAGGAGCCTCTACAACACATCTCTTGAGAGTCTCAAACGACGAAAGACACTTGGCATCGACAAGGAACTCGGTGTCTTTCATCAGCATCAGTAAACAGTCAGGAAATCCTACTGAAATCATGAATGAAGCGTCGGTAGAAACTGACGTGCCCCAGGAAAGACTGTAACCGTCGCAAGTTGGACGGTGGTGCGAGTTTTCTAATGACATCTACCTTGGCCGGATCAACCTCCATGCCCCTGTTGGAGATGATATGGCCAAGCACCGTCCCCTGAGTCACCATGAAGTGACTCTTCTTCTAAGACAACACTAAGTGAACCCCAATGCGTCGCTGAAGGACTCGGTCTAGGCAGTCAAGACTGGAGTCAAATCCGTCACCGTAGACCGAGAAGTCATCCATGAAGACCTCCAAGCACTCCCCCACCATGTCCGAAAAGATAGACAGCATGCATCTCTGAAATGTCGTAGGGGCGTTGCATAGCCCAAATGGCATGCATCTAAAGGCATATGTGGCGATGAGACAGGTGAAGGTGGTCTTGTCCTAGTCCTCGGGCGCGATGGCCACCTGATTGTAGTCGGAGTACCCATCCAAGAAGCAGTAGTGGCTCTTCTCTGCCAGTCTCTCAATGATCTGATCAATAAAGGGCAGGGGGAAATGATCCTTCTTGGTGGCATGGTTGAGTCGTCTGTAATTTACATAGACCCGCCAAGAAGTGGGTACCCGGGTAGCAATCTCCTCTCCAGACTCGTTGACAACTGTAGTGATGCTCGTCTTCTTGGGCACCACATGCAACGGACTGACCCACTTGGAGTCGGAGATGGGGTAGATAAAATCAGCGCTCCACCATTTCAAGATCTCCTTCATGACAACCTCTCACAGATTCGGGTTCAGCCGCTGATGGAACTCACGCGACGGCTTTGCCTCATCCTCGAGATAGATATGGTGGGAGCACAGGGCTGGACTTATCCCCTAGAGATCGGCTGCGCTCCATCCTATCGCCTTGCGGTTCTTTTCAAGAACCCTCATCAGACGGGATTCTTGCTCTCCAGTCAAATCTGCTGAGATAATGACTGGGTACATCTCATGCTCACCCGCAAGGAACCTATATTTCATCAACGCAGGAAGTGGCTTCAGCTCTTGATAAGTCGATGCTGGCGGATCTGGCCTCTGAAAGCTTTTAGTGAATGGTGCCAAATTTGCATGGGAGAACGGAAACTCTCACTCACAATCAGTATCTGGAGAAGGTTCTCTGCTGGACTGTCTCTGCTCTGCATGGCATCTACCTCCTCTCTAGCTGCAGGCTCAGTGGAAGTCAGACATGGTAGAAAATCATCAAACTCTGCCCAATAAACATCTGACTCCGAGGGATCTGTATCGGACTCACAAACAATCTCTGTCTCGCGGTCGAGAACCATCTCTGCTGCCTGCAATGTATCCTAGACCAGGAATGCGCTCTCCAAGCTCTCCTCTGTTGGCATCTCTGCATCAGCGAACTCTGAAGGTGAGAGGATGGCTTGTGCGACTTGATCTGCCCAAACTGCCTCATCATCTGTAATCACGAAGTCGTAGTCTTGGTGGATGTCTCGCCCTGACTCTGTCATCTGCTCTGAATATGTGGTCGGCTCTGAGCAAGCTGAATCTCTGGCTCTGATATCCTCGACCGTCTCTATTTTTACACTCTCGCCCTCGACATGAAAGTATACCTTCCCGCTATCATGGTCGGTCACTGCCTTGGTTGTGGACAAGAACGGGCGACCTAGAATGATGGGGGTATCGGTTACAGACTCAGGGATCTCCATGTCCAACACAACGAATTCCACGGGGAATTGTAGGCCCTGAATCGTGACGACAACGTCCCTTAGCAACCCCTTCGGCCTCTTGACAAATCGATCAGGAAACTGAAGGACTGTCCTGCTCTGTCGTAGAGTGCCCAACTCAAAGCGGTCGAGAAGGGCTGCCGGAAGTAGGTTGATCGAAGAACCGCTGTCTAATAGAGTGCGATCGAACCTCTGCTCATGGATATGGCATCTGACATACAGGGCTCCTGAATCTGGCCTCTTGGCCGGCAGACGGTTCTGAATCACGAAACACGTGGCCCGGGTAAGCACATGGATCTCAGACTGGTGGATCCTCCTCTTCCTCCTAACTGTGGTCCTGTCTCTGAGTGATCTCTGGAGTAGAGGGATGTGCTCCAAGGCCTCCTGGAGAGTCAACTGGATATGGAATCTGTCGATCATCTGCTGGCTGAACTCTACCTGCTGGTTCTTTTTGGTATTTTCTCTTTTCTGCCCCTTACCCAAGTGGAGTGCTCTAGGGAAGGGGACTACGGGGTCCTTCTCAGATGAAGGACTAGGATAGGGTCTAGGCTGCTCAAGCACGACAGAATTGACACACCATCATCATGCACCACAAGTGGATCAGAATAAAATAAAGCCCTTTCCTTTATTTGCAGTTAAGTCCTGAGATACATGTACAGATGGAAAGACTACAGGACTAGCAGAAGCAGAAACGGTGGCATCAGCACCACCCTCGGCATGTCGACTCGCGGCATCAGCACCGCGCTCTGGCTCGGCAACAACAGTGGCATCAGTACCACCTCCTCCATCTGGTGAAACGACGACCTCAATACCGTCGGTTGGATCAGCATCCATGGTGGCGTCATCACCACCATCATCATCTCTCGCGGCATCAGTACCGCGCTCCTCCTCGCCTGGCGCTCTGGAAGTGGCCTGGGGACGTCGCTCAGACGAGGCGCCGCCTGCTGGCATCCTACCGCTCCTAAGTGTGACAAAGTCAGTATCAAACAAATATGCAGATATATCACCAAATGCATCACTAGGAGTGGCATACTATGTGAAATCTACCTGCTCAGACTTCCTCTTCAGGTTGTTCGGGTTCGGCTCACTCTGGGCAGATATGGCGTCCTTCTCTCAAAATCTCCCGCATCTCCTGGCAGAACTCATCCATCTCCTGTCTGAAAGTAGCCTGCTACTCTATCAAGAGGTGGTCTAGATCGTCTAAGGCAGGGTTCTCATAGGCTGGCCCATGAGAACCTGACGGATGGCCTCGCTGGTAGTGAGGCTGCTACTGTGGCTGGTGCGGGTGAGAGGGGTACTGATGGGGATGATACTGCTGCTGAGGCTGTTCACGCCTCCAAGAATGTCCCTGCTGATAGGGACGAGGACCATACTGGGATGACTGCTGCTGCTGTTGGTGGTACACTAGGGGCTGTTGCTGCTGGTGATCTCGCTGATGGCCGTACTGGCCACCCTGACCTGAAGGCTGCTGCTGGGAACTGGCACCTCCGGCTGACCAACGGAATCCGAGATGGTCTTGTCGGATACCGGGCTGAGGTCGGTCGTACCAAATCCCGTTGACATCCATCAATGGCTCGGGCTCATAGGAGGGTAGCGGGAGTACTGCCAGAGGCTGATCTGGCTGGTAGACCACCATCTGAGTGTCTGGGGATGGTGGTGTCTGGTAGTAAGGCTGCAGCTGCTGCTACGGCTCCGCCTGTACAAGGTGGATCTGTTTAGGCTGACTGGAGGTGGAGCGCTGGGACGAGCTGCCACTGCCACTCGGATCTCCTCGTGACTGAAGACGGGGCTGAGAAGCCGTCTGTGCCTCCTGGAGACACATGATCTGTGTCTTCAGGTCACTCAGCGTCTATGCCATCTGATCCATCTGCGATATGCTCTGACACTGCTTCTTCTCTATAATCTCCATCCGGTCTACCTTCTCGCTGATAATGCCCATGTCGGCGGCTGTGGACTCGGCCTGTGCAGCTGCCGCTGATGAAGTGGAAGGACCGGCGTCGACCCATTCTATCCTCTTGTACTGCACGGTCTGTGGCTGGGGGCGTCCCTGAGTGTAGAGTCGGGTCTGGGACATCACTGTATAGTTCTCGGCCATCTCCTCGTAGATGGCCCAGACCTGATCCTCATCCTTGGTGAAGTAGGACCCACCATATGAAGCATTCACCAGGCCCTGCAACTCTGGTGTCAGCCCGCAGAAGAAGCTCTGAACTAAGTTCGGCTTCGAAATCTCATGGTGCGGGCATCTATCGGTAAGATCACGGAACCTCTCCCATGCCTCATGGAACTGCTCGTTGGGGAGCATGGAGAAGTTGCTGATCAGGGCTCTAGCGGTGTTCGTCCGCCCGAGTAGATAGTACTTGTTCAAGTACTCGGTGCGGAGCTGCTCCCAGGTGTACACGAACTTCCCCAAGTGCTTCAGCCAGGTGGCTACTCTATCTGCCAGTGAAAAGGGGAAGGTAATCATACGGATGGTATCCTCGTCCACCTGACGGTCGTGGACGGTGCTGCAGATCATCAGAAACTCCTGAAGATGAAGATGATGCTCCTCTATGGCGAGCCCATGGAAACGGGGTAGGAGCTGTAGTGTGTTCGGGGGGAACTTGAAGTCCCCCACGATAGCTGGTAGAACCACCAAACGGTGTGTCAGTGTCGATCCGGGGTTATGCAACTCCCGCGTCGGTCTTGGTTGATCTGGTGCTGCTGCTGCGGCGGCTGCGGCTGCTGCGGCTGCTGCTGCTGCATCGTCGGGTCTCCTCGGTCCATCTCCGGGCCCGTGCTGGTCGCGATCGACTCTCATCTGCTCCATCTCTCTCCTCATCTCAATTATAAATGCACCCTGATCCCTCAGTTGTTGTTGCACTGTCTCTAGAGAGGCAATCAGGGTGGTGTTGATCGCACCCTGGTCCATGATAAATGTCTGCTCTGCTCGGGGACCTCCGGTGCAGTCGTCGCTGCTGCCGGCCATGGTCTCTGCAAAGGAAAAAGACCCAAACTCAGGTACCGATAAATCATTCTGCGTTCTCTCATCTGGCATTGGCATCTCGAAAAGAGAAAAAGGGTGGTCGAGGGGGAACAGGGTGGAGTCGAACTTGGGTTCGGAGAGTGGGTCTCGGCTCTCGCGAACCAACCTAGATGAACGAGTTGGAGTGCTGAAAAGTGGTGCAGCCAGAGGCTGCCTAAGAGACCTCCTGCCCATCATCTTGATCTGGCGAGTCGGGCGGATGGGATCTGGAAACAACTATGATGAGCAAACAAACCTCGGATTCACCTACTCAACGCGAGCTGAAGACCGTAAGAGTTCGGTCAATTATCTTGTCAGTTTTTATTAGGTGATCAAGTCAAGATAGCAGAGCGGTTACATGACCTGTTGGGAATCCGATTCCCCCAGGAGACAGTCCCGATCCCGACATGCAAACCAGACAATGAGGGTGTTGCTCTCCCTAAGACAGATTTTTATGATGAGTGTCTTTTAGGGTCAAATATGTTTAGCAATCCCAATTTTATAGTTTTTGTTTTTTAGGTATTTTTCAAATCAAACACTCGCCTAATGAAATTTTCGGTTCTCCTGGTTATTTTAAGTCCAAAACAGGGGGAGAAGTCGAAAAAGCCGATGCGCGGGAAATCAATGATGCATGCACGAGATAGAAGGCGTACCTGACTCCAGCAGTCTACATGCAATATGTTCCGCGTATAATTGAAAGACAGAAATGTAAACTACCTATATGATGCACGGGAAACGACCTTAAGCAGAGCAATTCTACACGAAAGCACCAATGGCTAAGTGGTCAACAGGAGGGGTCGGTGTCCGATCTCGGATGCCGATCGGTGCCCGCCACAACGGGTCCTGCCAGTGCTATATACGACCTCTAGCGACGCGGGACCCCTCAAGTGACCAAATAGTCTTTTATTATTAATTTTATTGTTGGTCCAATTACGGTCTAATAGGAACATGCAAGTTATTAGGTGTGTGGACCCTAGTAATTACGGCGCAATCAGATAAAATCCTAAGCTAAGGCCAAAACTATGAAAACTGAATAGGCAGTAAATAAACGAAAGAAAACCACATAAAAACCGCGAAAAAGCCGGTGGGGTCCCCCGAGCACACCAGTGCTTGGAGAAACAGACCCCGAGAGTCCAAGCCGCTGTCTCTGATCCCTGTATTATTACAATAATATAAATATGCTGAAAAGGGAAACTAAACTAATCTAGCTACTCCGCGGCTATTCCACAGCTCCCGGCCTCCTGTTCGGCTCCTTGCGTCCTCCTACGGCTCTGTGGAGAAGAGAGCCGCCTCCTACTCCCGCGGTTGCGCCGGCTCTTTGAGAAGATCCGCCTCGGTCCTCGGGCCCTCGCAAGCAAACATACAGGGGTGTCAAGCACAAATTATTATATAAAAAGAAAAGTAAATATATGCAAAAATAAAAATAAACACCCAAAAAATAGAGGCATAAATAAAATAAAAAAACAAAATATAAAACAAAAAGAAAACAAAAGCTGCGGCTGAAAGAAAAGCCGCGAAAAACCGCGAAAACAAAATCAAACAAAAAGAAAAATAAAAACAACTACTAAGCCGTGCTCCCGGCAATGGCGCCATTCTGATGAGCCGAAAATCCACCAGGATCCGGGTCAGGTAAAAATAATCACTCTCGGGTCGTTGCGACCCAAATCGAGAGGGATCGGCTCGATCAAGAAAAAATAAGATCAGACCTCCAAACAAATAGATAGAAAATCAATAAAACAAGATAGCGGTCCTGGCTATGAGAATTAGCCTGGTGTAGCACCCAGGGTCGGACTCAGGGAGAACGAATTGGCCTCGCAGCCTACGAAGTAGTTGCGAAATAAAATAAAATAAACACAAATATTTTTTGGTGGTTTTTAATTATTTTTATATTTTTTTGGATTTTTAATAAAGGTGAAAAATAAGAAAAAGTAAAAGTCAAGCAAACACAACAAATAATAAAAGCACTCAAAAATACTACAAAAATTCAAACAAAATATTTTTATGCTTTTTAAGTTCTTTTAGTATTTTTGGTGAATTTCTGATATTTTTCTAATTTTTATACAATTTTCTAAAAATCAAAAAGAGCAAAATAGGAGCAATATGTCAGCCAGACTTCAAAGACCCATGAAAAATATCAAATGGATCTTTCATAGCTTGGAGGTAATTTTTATAAGAAAATATAAATAAAAAAAATCTAGAAGAAGTTGTAATTTTTTGAGTTTCTACAATTTTTTAGAATTTTTATAAGTTTTTAATGGTTTTTTAATTTTTAGGGTTTTTATATACCCAAAAATAACAAAAATCGCATAGAAAATCAAACACACCAAAAGTTAACAAATCCTGTATTTTTTTAGAATTTAAAAATAGTTTTTATATTTTTTGATTGATTTTCTAAATCAGACAGAAGCAAAAACTACTATTTTTTGAATTTTTAAAATATCAAAACACCTAAAAAATGTATCAAATTTTTGATGAAATTTTAACAGTGGCAGGAGCCACGTGGCCAAATTTCACGCAATTTGGACTTGATTTGCTATTTTATTT
Source organism: Ottelia alismoides (assembly GCA_037367405.1). NCBI lineage: Eukaryota > Viridiplantae > Streptophyta > Magnoliopsida > Alismatales > Hydrocharitaceae > Ottelia > Ottelia alismoides. The sequence goes on along the minus strand of JAZKJV010011847.1, from coordinate 147,417 downwards.
AAATAGAACCAGGCTCATAGTGCACAGGGACCTATATGTAAGAAAACGTATTTTTCAGGGGCTCAACAATAATAAATCCATAAAGTAATAGGGTCACTCGTGCAAAAAGTCCAAGAATTCACGTGCACTGCACGTATACCAGGCACGGAGGGACCTATATGTAAGAAAACATAGTTTCAGGGGCTTAACAACAACACGTGCTAAAAGCCCAGGAACAAAATGCAAAATCCCCAGATAAATCAGCACATGTCAAATAAAACTATTCGCAGGGGCATAAATGCAAATATCAGAAAGTAAATTTCATTCCATAACACATAGAAACTACGAGCCCATACAATGCAATTTGTCCAAAAACCACATGACCAAGCACGTGTCTCACACAGGAAGGGACGAAAATGCAAATATCATAAACATTAAGGTCCTAAGTGCAATATGTCCAAGAGAGAAAAACTATTTTAATAAACTAAACTAGAACAACGGAAAGCTACAGGGGTATGGGTGCAATTACCCAGCCGAGGCCGCGGTGGCGCACGTGAGGTGCCATGTGTCGAGCGTGGTTGGCTGCTGATGAGCGATCCTGGTGCAGCCGCCTGGACGATCCAACGGTGGAGGCGCGTGGCGAACGTGGGTGGCGCGTGCCCGTCAGACCACGATCTGATGGTCTGACATCGTAGAGGACGGACAGTGGGGATGCGATCTGGAGCAACGGGGAGATCCGACGGCTGTCGATGGATGAGGAAGAACTCCTCCCAGTGAGGTTCCCCGGCTCGTCGAGATGATCCAGCAGGCCGATGAACGATCGGGGAGGGTCGGTCTTGCTCGTGATGACTGTCCGCGTCGGGTGGTTACCTCCGATGAAGCTTCCACAGCTGGATGGTCCGGCGAGGGACGACCGACCTGGGGGAGCTCCGGCGAAGGGGTGAAAGCGCAGCCAAGGGGGGTAATGCTCTTTATATCACCTGCAAAAGAAAGGGCTCGCTCGGAGGAGTGCTCCGACGGTTGTTATTCGCAAAAAGGATAAAAGAAGCAACGTGGTGGGCGGATGAAGGCTCCGGCGAAGGCGACGGAGGGAGCCCAGCTCGATCCTGGCCTTGGTGGCCAAAGTCGAGATGATTAGATCGTGGAAGAAGGGTTGCGATGAGTCGGCGAAGGTATCGGTCGGGTAGGAGGGCTGGCGGAGCTCCGGCCACTAGGGCGGAGCTGGCGGAGCTAAGAAGCAAAAATCGAAATGGACGATGAACGGAAGGCTATCGGGTCTACCTGATGACGGGAGTCGACTGGGGACGAGCTCGCGGAGCTCTGGGTCGTAGCCTCGAAGGGTCATCGGGTCCCGAGGCTCTGGCGCACCTCGCGGCGGTGCACAGCGAGAAGAGTCGCCGGATCAGTGACAGAAGGCCTCCTGTCCTCTCTTCGACACTCTACTCACTCAGCTGTCACTCTGGGGAGTAAGGTGGAGGTCCTGGACGAAGGAGCAATGCCAAAGGTGAGTGAAAATGTGCGGCGAAGGTAGAGCTATATACTCCTGGAGGTCCGAGAAGAAGAGGTCGGGTCCGGCTTGGTGAAGCACGGACCCCTAGGCAAGGAGGCGGGCGTGGATCTCGGATGTAGCAGGAGTGATTAGGACCTGGGGTTTGGGTAAATGGAGCTCGGATCTGGCTTAGATAATTAGGCGAAGTCGGGTCTGGAGTGAGATCCGCGGGGAAATGGTCCAGGGGGGAGTTGACCGGGGGTCAACATCCCCGTGGACTAATCAGAGCTCACCATTTAATAATTATTTGGAAATTCAAAAAAAATAATAAATGACTTATTTTCGAAAAACTTAAAACATGAAAAATGTTTATTTATTTTCAAATAATTTTCTAGTGATTTTTATTTATTTTTTTGAAATATAAATTACGTATTTACATTATATTATTATTATATATAGGTATCTACAATATGAATTTTTGATTTTTATTTTAATTGTTTATTTTTATACATTTATTCCAATTTTTATATTTTATTTATTTATAAAATAAAATTTGAATAAAAGGGTATTTTATTTTTATTTTTATTATTTATTTACAAGGGTTAACTAAATAGGTATATACACATGTTTACATGGTATAAGTACAAGGTGGATTTTGATTTTATTTCGTTTTCTTTTTATTTTATTTTTTATTTTTCTAATTTTTATTTTATTTATTTACACCATGATATGAGGAATATGGAAATATTTTTATTGTATTTTAATTATTTATTTACAAAGAGAAAATAAATAGATAGGTAACTCTATATACATGGTCTATGTACATGGAAGAGAGATGGTTTATTTATTTTCGTTTCTATTTTGTTTTTCCCATTTTTATTTTAATTTTATATTTACAAATATGTACAAATAAATAAGCACACATTTTTATTTTTAATAAGAGGAAAATAATTTTTATTTATATACATAGGTATATGTACATACATGAGATTGACCCTAACTCCCTCTTACTTTGATTCTTTGCTGTCAGGCCCATGCTGAGCCCTCCTCTTGGGGATTAGGTCACTCACTATTTATTCTAAATATTTCCCTCTTTTTCTTTTATTTCTTTATTCTTTTATTTATGCACAAAAACATGCTAAATATTCATATTTACAAGATGCATGCAATTTGATAAATTATTCTTTTTACACATATATACAATGTGTTTTGCATAGGTTTTGTAGCTAAAATAAAGAATAAAGAGTGATGAATGGGTATTCATCACCCCCATATCCTAAATTTTGCTAGTCCCTTAGCAAACACTTATTTGAAAAAGAAGTGAAAAAGAAAAGGAAAAAGAAAAAAAGAGGAGAAATGCATGGATCAATGCTGATTATTAAACTTGCCTTCATTAAATTGAAATATGGAGCTCGGTCAGATCTTTGGATTATTAATGTGTCGGAACCTTATTTAGACATAGGTTTAAAACTTAACAGCCTTTAAGATCCACTAATATATAGTCAAGACTCCTCAATAATCCAGATCAGAACAAGTCTACATACAAAAACCCTGAAGACCATGAATCTTTCCTTGTACAGTTGTATGTGAGGTATAGCTCTCCACCTCAAAAGTAGCAAGATGACAACCCTCCCCAACAAGGTAACTCTATGACCTAATCTGGCCACTCTTTCCTCGAGGAGCGGGGTATTCCCTTCTAAGTTCAAGTTCAACCGGCTCAAGAAGAGGGGGAAGAGAGATGGACCATGGCCAGTGTAGCCATGTATCCTTGGGAGCTCAACCAGTGTAGCTAAGTCTCCCTGCTGCAAGCTACATAAGATGGAACATGAGTCTCAAGCTTTGCTTATTGCACTATATACATACTCCGGTGGGATTATCATTTTCTATCAGACCCACCACTTTTTTGGGAGTTATTTTCTTTTTGCATTTTTTTTCAAGTGCATCTGTACAACATATTTACAAGGTGCAGCATATGTACATAAGGGAGTTTTTCCTCTTGAGCCAGTAGACTATCCCTCTTTTGAAGCATTATTGCAACCACAACTCCCGTCGTTAGACCTCAGGCAACCAGACAAAGTTGAGACACACTTCCTTCACTATAAGAAGAAGAGAGGTTCCGCCTAGAAGTACTACCCTCATATGCTACCCCAAGTCAATGAAGACTGCCTCCTTACCACCTCATCCGTAGAGAGCTCGGTGTATAGTGCGGGTCCAAGTCAAGCCATTGTCTATATGAGTCATGTGTGTGTTTTTAAGTGCTCTACTTAGGCTCATGAGATGACATATGATCATAGCCTAGTGGACTCAAAGAATTAAGTCACCATGGACCAGAAAAGTCTCAACCCTAAGCCCTATAAGGTTCCTCTTATAATTAGGTGGATTAAGATCTTAACCAAGCTCCATTTTCCAATTTAATCCAGCTAGTTTAAATGTCAACTATAATCCAGGAAAAACTATACAAATATTTACAAAGATGCAATTTACAAACTATTTACACATGTGCAAAATTTTTGAAAAATGTTTTGAAACCATGAATGTATGCATGAATGCAAGTTTTGCAAAATATTTACACAAATATTACACAAGGTTTTTGAAACTTTTGATTTTCAAAACATTTTGGAAAAATTTTGTACTATATACATAATTTTGATAAGAAAATATTTACACACTATTTACACAAAAAGTTTTTACAAACATTTTTACAAAAATAATTTGTACAATAGCTATGTATGTGCAATAAAAGAGTGTGTATTTACAAGGAAAATTTTTTAATTTTTATGGATTTTTGGGTTTTTAGCCATTTTTATTTATTAACACACTCACACAAAGTACGAGTTATGGCTAAAGTATATATGAAATATATACACCCCCCTATACTTAGCTCGAACGATGTCCTCAGAGTAAAGAGCGATGAAGAAGACATAACTCGTGCTTAGTATAGGGAAGTGAAAAGGAAGGCTATATACAAAGACGAATGAAAGAATAGAAATGCAATAGGATCTCGGTATTTCCCCCTATAATTAGGATCAAATAATCCTAAGTATAGCAGGCTGTACCCGAAGGAAAATCCGAGTGAGAATGTACGGAGTCTACCCCCCTATACTTAGGGTGAAATATCCCTAAGTATAGGCAGCAAAATAGAGGTAGAAAGAATCAAAAGAATACCCGAGAGTCCTACATCCCCCCTATACTTAGGGTAAAGTACACCCTAAGTATAGCATAATCATAAGATGGGGAAAGGGGTGTGGGACTAAAGAATAGAGTGATATGGACATCTGGATCTATACAAGTCGGAAGAACAGTGATAATCAGGCGTGAGATGCAATAGATGTGAATCAAGAGACCACATCTTGCGCAAAGTGAATCGGGGCAACATCAACGACCTGTGGCTCATGATCTAGATATGGCTTGAGCCGCTGGCCGTTCACTCGAAAGGTACACTCAGAAGACAACTCAGATATGTCGATACTCCCATTGTCGTGTACCTTTCTCACCAAATACGGTCCCTTCCATTTTCTCTGTAGCTTCCCTGGAAATAGACGAAGCGTAGCATCAAACAACCATACTCTCTGTCCAGGCTTAAAATGCTTGTGGTTGATATGAGAATCATGCCACTCCTTCACTCTCTCCTTATAATGTAGGCTGTTTGAAAAGGCGGTATCACGAAGCTCCTCCAAGGCTGCTAACTCTGCCCTCCTCTGATCTCCTACACTCTCTGGATCCAAAAGTATCTCAATAATAGCTAAAAGTGACCTATGTCTCAACTCAACAGGTAAATGGCACGGCTTGCCATAAATGAGGCAAAAGGGAGATGTGCCCAAAGGCGTCTTGAAAGACGTCCGGTATGCCCACAAGACCGAGTCCAAAAGCTGTGACCAATCCTTTCGGTCAGGGCGGACGACTTTCTCCAATATAATCTTGATCTCCCTGTTCGACACTTCAGCAAGACCATTTGTCTGAGGGTGGTATGGAGTGGCAACTTGATGGTCTATGCTGAACTCGCTAGCAAGGGCCTTTACCTTGTCGTTGATGAAATGAGACCCCCTGTCAGATATCAACACTCGAGGTACCCCGAACTGTGAAATGATATGCTTCCTCAAAAATCGGCAAACAGTCCTAGCATCTGCGGTTCGGGCGAGGATGGCCTCAACCCAATGACTCACATAATCAACGGCCAACAGAATGTACTCGAATCCCTGACTCTTAGGGAATGAACCCATGAAATTGATGCCCCATGCGTCAAAAACCTCACAGAAGTGAATGGGCTGCATTGACATCATATCACGCTGTCCACAAGTGCCCATCCTCTGACAGTCAGTACCCCTCTTCCTGAAGTCATCAGAGTCCTTGAAGAGGGTAGGCCACCATAGGCCGGATTGGAGCACTTTCCGTGCCGTTCTCCTCCCTGAGTGATGTCCTCTTGCCTCAAGCTTGTGGAAGTAAGTAAGGACGCTATGATGCTCATCCTGAGGAATGCACCGATGCCAGATACTATCCCCTCCTTCGTGGTAAAGGACAGGATCCTCCCAATGGTAAAACTTGGCCTTCACGAGGAAGGACTCAAGTTTCTGCCTGGGCCAATCTTGTGGAACTTTCTTGGCGACAAGATAGTTCACAATATCAGCGTACCATGGGAGAGAGGCGATAGCAAGGATCGCCTCATCTGGGAAGGTCACACAAATAGGCTCAGTCTGCTCAGAATCCTCAAGATGCTCCAATCGGGAGAGATGATCCGCCACCACATTCTTGACTCCAGGTTTATCCTTAATATCTATGTCAAACTCCTGGAGTAGAAGGATCCATCTGGTCAATCTGGCTTTGGGATCCTTCTTTGCCATGAGGTTCCTGATGGCGGTATGGTCAGTGTAAATGGTCACTCTAGATCCAATAATGTAAGATCTGAACTTGTCTAAGGCAAAAACTACGGCTAGCATCTCCTTCTCAGTGACTGTGTAGTTCCGCTGTATGGCATCCAATGTACGGCTAGATTAATGAATAGCAAATGGAACTCCATCCCTCCTCTGTCCCTGTACGACCCCTATGGTAAAATCGGAGGCATCCGTCATGATCTCAAATGGGAGAGACCAATCAGGCGACTAGAGAACATGAGCCTCTACAACACATCTCTTGAGAGTCTCAAACGACGAAAGACACTTGTCATCGACAAGGAACTCGGTGTCTTTCGTCAGCAGATCAGTCAACAGTCGGGCAATCCTACTGAAATCATGAATGAAGCGTCGATAGAAACTGACGTGCCCCAGGAAAGGCCGTAACTGCCGCAAGTTGGATGTCCGTGCGAGTTTTCTAATGACATCTACCTTGGCCGGATCAACTTCCATGCCCCTGTTGGAGATGATATGGCCAAGCACCGTCCACTGAGTCACCATGAAGTGACTCTTCTCCCAAGACAACACTAGGTGAACCTCAATGCATCGCTGAAGGACTCGGTCTAGGCAGTCAAGACAGGAGTCGAATCCGTCACCGTATACCGAGAAGTCATCCATGAAGACCTCCAAGCACTCCCCCACCATGTCCGAAAAGATAGACAACATGCATCTCTGAAATATCGCAGGGGCGTTGCATAGCCCAAATGGCATGCGTCTGAAGGCATATGTGCCGAAGGGACAGGTGAAGATGGTCTTGTCCTAGTCCTCGGGCGTGATGGCCACCTGATTGTAGCCGGAGTACCCATCCAAGAAACAATAGTGGCTCTTCCCTGTCACTCTCTCAATGATCTGATCAATAAAGGGCAGAGGGAATGATCCTTCTTGGTGGCCTGGTTGAGTCGTCTGTAATCTACATAGACCCGCCAAGAAGTGGGTATACGGGTAGCGATCTCCACTCCAGACTCGCTGACAACTGTAGTGATGCCTGTCTTCTTGGGCACCACATGCAACAAACTGACCCACTTGGAGTCGGAGATGGGGTAGATAAAATCAGCGCTCCACCATTTCGAGATCTCCTTCATGACAACCTCTCGCAGATTTGGGTTCAGCCACCGCTGGAACTCACGCGACGGCTTTGCCTCATCCTCGAGATAGATATGGTGGGAACACAAGGCTAGACTTATCCCCTGGAGATCGGCTATGTCCATCCTATCGCCTTGCGGTTCTTTTCAAGAACCCTCATCAGACAGGATTCCTTTTCTCCGGTCAATTCTGCTGAGATAATGACTGGGTACATCTCATGCTCACCCGCAAGGATCCTATACTTCAGCGACGCAGGAAGTGGCTTCAGCTCTGGACAAGTCGGTGATGGCAGATCTGGCCTCTGAAAGCTCTGAGTGAATGGTGCCAAATCTGTAGGGGAGAACAAAAACTCTCGCTTACAATCAGTATCTGGAGAAGGCTTCTCTGCTGGACTGTCTCTGCTCTACATGGCATCTACCTCCTCTCTAGCTGCAGGCTCAGTGGAAGTCAGACATGGTAGAAAATCATCAATCTCTGCCCAATCAACATCTGACTCCGAGGGATCTGTATCAGACTCACAAACAATCTCTGTCTCGTTGTCGAGAATCGGCTCTGCTGCCTGCAATGTATCCTAGACCAGGAATGCGCTCTCCAAGCTCTCCTCTGCTGGCGTCTCTGCATCAGCGAACTCTGAAGGTGAGAGGATGGCCTGTGCAGTTGGATCTGCCCAAACTGCCTCATCATCTGTAATCACGAAGTCACAGTCCTGGTGGATGTCTCTCCCTGACTTTGTCATCTGCTCTGAATTTGTGGTCGGCTCTGAGAAAGCTGAATCTCTGGCTCTGATATCCTCGACCGTCTCTATTTGTACACTCTCGCCCTTGATGCGAAAGTATACCTTCCCGCTATCATGGTCGAACACTGCCTTGGTTGTGGCCAAGAACGGGTGACCTAGAATGATGGGGGTATCAGTCACAGACTCAGGGATCTCCATGTCCAACACAACGAAGTCCACGGGGAATTGCAGGCCGTGAATCGTGATGACAACGTCCCTCAGCAACCCCTTCGGCCTCTTGACAGATCGATCAGCAAACTGAAGGACTGTCCTGCTCTGTCGTAGAGTGCCCAACTCGAAGCGGTCGAGAAGGGCTGTCGAAAGTAGGTTGATCGAAGAACCACTGTCTAATAGAGTGCGGTCGAACCTCTGCTCATGGATATGGCATCTAACATACGGGGCTCCTGAATCTGGCCTCTTGGCCGGCAGACGGTTCTGAATCGCGAAACACGTGGCCCGGGTAAGCACATGGATCTCAGACTGGTGGTTCCTCCTCTTCCTCCTAACTGTGGTCCTATCTCTGAGTGATCTCTGGAGTAGAGGGATGTGCTCCAAGGCCTCCTGGAGAGTTAGCTGGATATGGAATCTGTCGATCATCTGCTGGATGAACTCTACCTCCAGGTTCTTTTTGGTATTTTCTCTTTTCTGCCCCTTACCCAAGTGGAGTGCTCTAGAGAAGGGGACTACGGGGTCCTTCTCAGATGAAGGACTAGGATAGGGTCTAGGCTGCTCAAGCACGGCGGAATGCACATATACATCATCATGCACCACAGGTGGATCAGAATAAAATAAACCCTTTCCTTTATTTCCAGATAAGTCCTGAAATACATGTACCGATGGAAAGACTACATGACTAGCAGAAGTAGAAATGGTGGCATCAGCACCACCCTCGGCATGTCAACTTGCGGCATCAGCACCGCGCTCTGGCTCGGCAACAATGGTGGCATCAGTACCACCTCCTCCATCTGGTGAAACGACAACCTCAGTACCGTCGGCTGGATCAGCATCCATGGTGGTTTCAGCACCACCGTCATCATCTCTCGCGGCATCAGTACCGCGCTCCTCCTCGCCTGGTGCTCTGGAAGTGGCCTGGGGACGTCGCTCAGACGAGGCGCCGCCTGCTGGCATCCTACCGCTCCTAAGTGTGACAAAGTCAGTATCAAACAAATATGTAGACATATCACCAAATGCATAACTAGGAGTGGCATACTCTGTGAAAACTACCTGCTCAGACTTCTTCTTCAGGTTGTTCGGGTTCGGCTCACTCTGGGCAAGTATGGCGGCCTTCCCTCTTACAATCTCCCGCATCTCCTGGCGGAACTCATCCATCTCCCATCTGAAAGTAGCTTGCTGCTCTGTCAAGAGGTGGGATGGATCGTCTAAGGCGGGGTTCTCATAGGCTGGCCCATGAGAACCTGACGGGTGGCCTCATTGGTAGTGAGGCTGATGCTGTGGCTAGAGCGGGTGAGAGGGGTACTGCTGGGGATAATACTGCTGCCGAGGCTTATCACGCCTCCAAGAATGTCCCTGCTGATATGGACAAGGACCATACTGGGATGACTGTTGCTGCTGCTGCTGTTGGTACACTGGGGGCTGCTGCTGCTGGTGATCTCGCTGATGGTCGTACTGGCCACCCTGACCTGAAGGCCGCTACTGGGAACTGGCACCTCCGATTGACCAACGGAATCCGGGATGGTCTCGCCGGATACCGGGCTGGAGTCGGTCGTAGCAAATCCCGTTGACATCCATCAACGGCTCGGGCTCGTAGGAGGGTGGTGGGAATACCGCCAGAGGCTGATCCAACTGGTAGACCACCATCTGAGTGTCTGGGGATGGTAGTGTCTGGTAGTAAGGCTGCGGCTGCTGGTACGGCTTCGCCTGTACAAGGGGACCTGTCTAGGTTGACTGGAGCTGGAGCGTTGGGACGAGATGCCACTGCCACTCGGATCTCCTCGTGAACACGGGGCTGAGAAGCCGTCTGTACCTCCTGGAGACACATGATCTGTGTCTTCAGGTCACTCAGCGTTTGTGCCATCTTATCCATCTGCAATATGCTCTGGCACTGCTTCTTTTCTATAATCTCCATCCGGTCCAGCTTCTCGCTGATAATGCCCATGTCGGCGGCTTTAGACTCGGCCTGTGCGGCTGCCGTTGACGAAGTGGAAGGACCGGCGTCGACCCATGCTATCCTCTGGTACTGCACGGTCTGTGGTTGGGGGCGTCCCTGAGTGTAGAGTCGGGTCTGGGACATCACTGTATAGTTCTCGGTCATCTCCTCGTAGATGGCCCAGACCTGATCCTCATCCTTGGCGAAGTAGGACCCGCCACATGAAGCATTCACCATGCCCTACAGCTCTGGTGTCATCCTGCAGAAGAAGCTCTGAACTAAGTTCGGCTTCGAAATCTCATGGTGCGGGCATCTGTCGGTAAGCTCACGGAACCTCTCCTATGCCTCATGGAACTGCTCGTTGGGGAGCATGGAGAAGTTGCTGATCAGGGCTCTAGCGGCGTTCGTCTGCCCGAGTGGATAGTACTTGTTCAAGTACTCGGTGCGGAGCTGCTCCCAGGTGTACACGAACTTCCCCAAGTGCTTCAGCCAGGTGGCTGCTCTATCTGCCAGTGAAAAGGGGAAGGCAATCATGCGGATGGTATCCTCGTCGACCTGACGGTCGTGGACGGTGCTGCAGATCATAAGAAACTCCTGGAGATGAAGATGGGGCTCCTCTGTGGCGAGCCCATGGAAACGGGGTAGGAGCTGTAGTGTGTTCGGGGGGAACTTGAAGTCCCCCACGATAGCTGGTAGAACCACCCAACGGTGCGTCAGTGTCGATCCAGGGTTGTGCAACTCCCGCATCAGTCTCGGTTGATTTGGTGCTGCCGCTGCTGCGGCTGCTGCTGCTGCATCGTCGGGTCTCCTCGGTGCGTCTCTGGGCCCGCACTGGTTGCGGTCGGCTCTCTTCTGCTCCATATCTCTCCTCATCTCAATCATGAACGCACCTTGATCCCTCAGCTGCTGATGTACTGTCTCTAGAGAGTCGATCAGGATGGTGTTGATCACACCCTGGTCCATGATAAATGTCTGCTCTGCTCGGGGACCTCCGGTGTGGTCGTCGCTGCTGCCGGTCATGGTCTCTGCAAAGGCAAAAGACCCAAACTCAGGTGCCGATAAATCAATCTGCGGTCTCTCATCTAGCACTGGCATCTCGGAAATAGAAGAAGGGTGGTCGAGGGGGAACAAGGTGGAGTCGAACTCGGGTTCGGAGAGCGGGTCTCGGCTCTCGCGAACCAACCTAGATGAACGGGCTGGAATGCTGAAAAGCGGTGCAACCAGAGGCTGCCAAAGGGACCTCCTGCCCATCATTTTGATCTGGCGAGTCAGGCGGATGGGATCTGGAAACAACTATGATGAGCAAACAAACCCCGGATTCACCTACTCAACGCGAGATGAAGACCGTAAGAGTTCGGTCAATTATCTTGTCAGTTTTTATTAGGTGATCAAGTCAAGATAGCAGAGCGATTACGTGACTTGTTGGGAATCCGATTCCCCCAGGAGACTATCCCAATCCCGAACTAGATCTTTCCCAGCCAGTACAAGCCGTGAACCGTTTACCGGCTACCCGATCGGCTCGCTCTGTTAAAGATATCATGGCCCGCTTTACCGTAGACCGGAGCGATCCTCTCTGGAGAACGACTAGCCCAGAAGCAGTAGTCTAAAGGAGGTTCAGATATGGCTCTATCCTAGGGTCTGGGTCACTCTCTCGCACATGCAAACCAGACAATGAGGGGGTTGCTCTCCCCAAGATAGATTTTTATGATGAGTGTCTTTTAGGGTCAAATATGTTTAGCAGTCCCAATTTTATAGTTTTTATTTTTTAGGTATTTTTCAAATCAAACAATCGCCTAACGAATTTTTTGGTTCTCCTTGTTATTTTAAGTCCAAAAAAGGGGGAGAAGTCGGAAAAAGCCGATGCGCGGGAAATCAATGATGCATGCACGAGATAGTAGGCGTACCTGACTCCAGAAGTCTACATGCAATATGATCCACGCATCATTGAAAGACAGAAATGTAAACTACCTATATGATGCACGGGAAACGACCTTAAGCAGAGCAGTTCTACACGAAAGCACCAATGGCTAAGTGGTCAACAGGAGGGGTCGGTTTCCGATCTCGGATGCCGATCGGTACCCGCTACAACGGGTCCTGCCAGCGCTGTATACGACCTCTAGCGGCACGGGACCCCTCAAGTGACCAAATAGTCTTTTTTATTAACTTTATTGTTGGTCCAATTATGCTCTAATAGGAAAAGGCAAGTTATTAAGTGTGTGGACCCTAGTAATTACGGCGCAATCAAATAAAATCCTAAGTTAAGGTCAAAACTGTGAAAACCGAATATGCAGTAAATAAACGAAAGAAAACCACGTAAAAATCGTGAAAACGCTGGTAGAGTCCCCCGAGCACACCGGTGCTTTGCGAAACAGACCCCGAGAGTCCAAGCTACTGTCTCTGGTCCCTGTATTATTACAATAATATAAATGTGCTGAAAAGGGAAACTAAACTAATCTAGCTACTCCGCGGCTCCCGGCCTCCTATTCTGCTCCTCGCGTCCTCCTACGGCTCTGTGGAGAAGAGAGCCGCCTCCGACTCCCGCGGTTGCGCCGGCTCTTCGAGAAGAGCCGCCTCGGTCCTCGGGCCCACGCAAGCAAACAAACAGGGGTGTCAAGCACAAATTGTTATGTAAAAAGAAAAGCAAATATATGCAAAAATAAAAATAAACACCCAAAACAAATAAAGGCAAAAATAAAATAAAAGACAAACAAAATAGAAAACAAAAAGAAAACAAAAGCTGCGAAAAGCTGCGGCCGAAAGAAAAGCTGCGGAAAACCGCGAAAAACAAAATCAAACAAAAATAAAAATAAAAACAACTACTAAGCCGTTCTCCCTGGCAACGATGCCATTCTGATGAGCTGAAAATCCACCAAGATCCGGGTCAGGTAAAAATAATCACTCTTGGGTCGTTGTGACCCGAATCGAGAGGGATCGGCTCGATCAAGAAAAAAATAAGATCAGACCTCCAAACAAAAAGATAGAAAATCAATAAAACAAGATAGCGGTCCTAGCTATAAGATTAGCCTGGTGTAGCACCCAGGGTCAGACTCAGGGAGCATGAATTGGCCTCGCAGCCTACGAAGTAGTCGGGAAATAAAATAAAATAAACACAAATATTTTTGGTGGTTTTCAATTATTTTTATATTTTTTTGGATTTTTTAATAAAGGTGAAAAATAAGAAAAAGGAAAAGTCAAGCAAACACAACAAATAATAAAAGCACTCAACAATACTACAAAAATTCAAACAAAAATATTATTATGCTTTTTATGTTTTTAGTGTTTTCGGTGAATTTTTGAGATTTTTCTAATATTTATACAATTTTCTAAAAATTAAAAAGAGCAAAAATATAAGCAATCTGTCCAGCCAGACTTCAGAGACCCATGAAAAATATCAAATGGATCTTTCATAGCTTGGAGGTAATTTTTATGAGAAATATAAATAAAAACAAAAATTCACAAGAAGAGTTTGTAATTTTTTGAGTTTTCTACAATTTTTTATAATTGTTATAAGTTTTTAATGGTTTTTAATTTTTAGGGTTTTTATATATCCAAAAATAACAAAAATCGCACAGAAAATCAAACACACCAAAATTAACAAATCCTATTTTTTTTAGAATTTTTAAAATAGTTTTTATATTTTTTATTGATTTTCTAAATCAAACAGAAGCAAAAACTACTGTTTTTAATTTTTAAAAATATCAAAACACCTCAAAAATGTACCAAATTTTTGGTGAAATTTTTACACAGTGGCAGGAGCCATGTATCCAAATTTCACATAATTTGGACTTGATTTGCTATTTTATTTAAATAGAACAAGGGCTCACAGTTCACATAGACCTATATGTAAGAAAAAGTATTTTCAGGGGCTCAACAAAAACAAATCCAGAAAGTATAGGGCCCCTCGTGCAAAAAGTCCAAGAATTCACGCGTGCTGCATGTACCAGACACGGAGGTACCTATATGTAAGAAAATATAGTTTCAGGGGCTTAACAGCAACACATGCTAAAAGCCCAGGGAACAAAATGCAAAATGCCCAGATAAATCAGCACATGTCAAATAAAACCATTCACAGGGGCATAAATGCAAATATAAGAAAGTAAATTTCATTCCATAACACATAAAAACTACGAGCCCATACAATGCAATTTGTCCAAAAACCACGTGACGAAGCACGTATCTCACACAGGCAGAGACGAAAATGCAAATATCATAAACGTTAAGGTCCTAAGTGCAATATGTCCAAGAGAGAAAATTTATTTAATAAACTAAACTAGAACAACGGAAAGTTGCAGGGGTATGGGTGCAATTACCCAGTCGAGGCGCATGGTGGCGCACGTGAGGTGCCAGGCGTCGAGGCGTGGTTGGCTGCTGATGAGCGGTCCTGATGCAACCGCCTGGACGATCCAACGGTGGAGGCGCGTGGCGAACGTGAGTGGCGCGTGCCTGTCAGACCACGATCTGACGGTCTGACATCGTAGAGGACGGACAATGGGGATGCGATCTGGAGCGTCGGGGAGATCCGACGGCTGGCAATGGATGAGGAAGAACTCCTCCTAGATGAGGTTCCCCAACTCGCCGGAGATGATCCAGCAGGCCGATGAACGATCGGGGAGGTCAGTCCTGCTCGCGATGACTGTTCGCGTCGGGTGGTTACCTTCGATGAAGCTTCCATCGGTCGGATCGTCCGGCGAGGGACGACCGGCCTGGGGGAGCTCCGGCGAAGTGGTGAAAGCGTAGCCAAGGGGGTATGGCTCTTTATTCACCTGCAAAAGAAAGGGCTCGCTCGGAGGAGTGCTCCGGTGGGGGTTATTCGCAAAAAGGATAAAAGAAGCGACGTGGTGGGTGGATGAAGGCTCCGGCGAAGGCGGCAGAGGGAGCCCAGCTCGATCCTGGCCTTGGTGGCCAAAGTCGAGATGATCAGATCGTGGAGGAAGGGTGGCGATGAGTCGGCGAAGGTATCAGTACGGGTAGGATGGGCTGGCGGAGCTCCAGCCACTAGGGCGGAGCTGGCGGAGCAAAGAAGCGAAAATCGAAATGGACGATGAACGGAAGGCTATCGGGTCTACCTGATGACGGGAGTCGACTGGGGACGAGCTCGCGGAGCTCTGGGTCGTAGCCTCGAAGGGTCGTCCGGTCCCGAGGCTCTAGCGCACCTCGTGGCGGCGCCCTGCGGCAAGAGTCGCCGGATCAGGTGCCGAAGGCCTCCTCTCCTCTCTTCGACACTCTACTCACTCAGCTGTCACTATGGGGAGTAAGGTGGAGGTCCTGGGACGAAGAAGTAGCACCAAAGATGAGTGAAAATGTGCGGCGGAGGTGGAGCTATATACTCCTGGAGGTCCGAGAAGAAGAGGTCGGGTCCGGCTTGGTAAAGCACGGACCCCTATGCAAGGAGGCGGGCATGGATCTCGGATGTAGCAGGAGTGATTAGGACCTGGGGTTTGGGTAAATGGAGCTCGGATCTGGCTTAGATAATTAGGCAAAGTCGGGTCTGGAGCGAGATCCGCGGGGGAAATGGTCCAGGGGGGAGTTGACCGGGGGTCAACATCCCCCGTGGGCCAATCAGAGCTCGCCATTTAATAATTATTTGGAAATTCAATAAAAAATAATAAATGACTTATTCTCGAAAAACATAAAACATGAAAAATGTTTATTTATTTCCAAATAATTTTTAGTGATTTTTATTTATTTTTTTGAAATATAAATTATGTATTTACATTATATTATTATTATATATAGGTATATACAATATGATTTTTTGATTTTATTTTTAATTGTTTATACATTTATTCCAATTTTATATTTTATTTCTTTATAAAATAAAATTTGTAATAAAAGGGTATTTTTATTTTATTTTTATTATTTATTTACAAGGGTTAAATAAATAGGTATATACACATGTTTACATGGTATATGTACAAGGTGGATTTTGATTTTTATTACTTTTTCTTTTTCTTTTATTTTTATTTTTCTAATTTTTATTTTATTTATTTACACCACGATATGAGGAATATGGAAATATTTTTGTTGTATTTTAATTATTTATTTACAAAGAGAAAATAAATAGATAGGTAGCTCTATATACGTGGTCTATGTACATGGAATAGAGATGGTTTATTTATTTTCATTTTTATTTTGTTTTTCCCATTTTTATTTTAATTTTATATTTACAAATATGTACAAATAAATAAGCACACATTTTTATTTTTAATAAGAGGAAAATAATTTTTATTTATATACATAGGTATATGTACATACATGAGATTGACCCTATCTCCCTCTACTTTGATTCTTTTGCGGTCAGGCCCATGCTGAGCCCTCCCTTGGGATTAGGTCACTCAATATTTATAATAAATATTTCCCTCTTTTTCTTTTATTTCTTTATTCTTTTATTTATGCACAAAAACATGCTAAATATGCATATTTACAAGATGCATGCAATTTTATAAATTATTCTTTTTACACATATATAAAATGTGTTTTGCGTAGGTTTTGTAGCTAAAATAAAAGAATAAAGAGTTATGAGTGGGTATTCATCAGCTATGCAAATGATATGCACAAAATATTTTTGTGATGCGGTTTTCAAAGATTTTGAACTTTTTATGGATTTTTGAAAAGATGATGCATATGCGTTTTTTGGTATTATTCAAAAAGATTTTTCAAATGTTTTTGGATTTTAGTTTTGCAAATGTTTTGAGATTTTTCAAAATAAAGTAAAAAGATTTTGGCTAAAAGCTAGGTTAAAAACATTTACACGGGGATGCTTCTTATATCTACAAGAATTGGATTTTAAGAATTTATAGGGTAAGTGATCAAATTTATACATATATAATGGATTTTAGGTATGATGTATGTATTCCTCAAATATATTTGACACATGTTTTTCAAACAATGTTTTGAAAACTATAGTCCAAAATAATTTCTACAAACATTTTTACAAACATGTACACACATTTGAAAATCATTTTGCAAAGGTTTTCCAAACAGTATAGATAGATTTTTCAAAATATTTTTGCAACTATTTTTCAAACCATTTGCAAATCATTTTTCAAACATTTTATTTCAGACAAAGAAAATAAATTTTTACAAACCACACATTTTTACGAAGGTTGAAAACATGTAACAAAATGTTTTTTAAATAGTTTTCAAAAGATTTTCACAAAGATTTTCAAACTACTTTTCAAACATTTTGCAAAAAACATTTTCACATGATTTATTAATCAGTAAATACACAAAGAATTTTGAGGAATGATAACATCTTTCTATTAGGGTTTTTAATGAATTTTAAAGAATTATAAGCCATATTATTAAGAAAAATACGAAAGTACGAGTTATGGCTAAAGTATATACGTAGTATATATGACCCTCCTATACTTAGCTTGAGCTATGTCCTCATAGATCAGAGAGAAAAGAGAAGACATAACTCATACTGAATATAGGAAAACCTAAAGAACAAACGAATAAGAGATGAATGAACGAATGAGAATTTGACCATCCCCCTATACTTAGGATCAAATAATCCTAAATATAGCATACTGTACACAAAGCAGGGAGGGTCAAGGGTGGGAATGAACAGATCGTCTCAGGTTGTCTCTCCCTAAACTTAGGGTAAGATAGCCCTAAGTATAGACAAGAAGAGGAGACAATGGAGAGGATCAAAGAATCGAGAAACTCGGGGTGCACACCCCCCTATACTTAGGACAAAGTACATCCTAATGTAGAAACTGACAACAAGAGGTGGCACCTTTTTGATAGATAAAGAAAATAGAATTGGAAAAGAAGAAAAGAAGAAAAGAAGAAAAGAAGAAAAGATATCAATAGATGAAAAAATGATATGGACAGATGGATCTATACAACGGCAGATGGAATTGATCACCATGTATGAGATGCAAGTAATATGGGTCAAAGAGCGCATCTCATACCAGAAGAATGGGGGCAACGTTAACAGTTGGCGGATCATGATCTAGATATAACTTCAGGCGCTGACCGTTAACACGGAAGGTAGAGGAAGATGACGGCTCGGATATATCAATGCTACCATTGTCATGTACCTTCCTGACCACATACAGACCTTTCCACTTGCTTTGTAATTTCCCTGGAAATAATTTCAGCTTGGAATCAAACAACCAAACGTGCTGATCGGGCTCAAACTGTTTATGGCTGATATGGGAATCGTACCATGTCTTCACTTTTTCCTTATACTCACGCTGCTAGAAAAGGTTGTATCTCTCAACTCCTCCACAGCTGCCAACTCTGCTCTCCTCTGTTCTCCTATACTCTCGGGATCCAATAATAACTCAGTGACTACCCAAAGTGACTTGTGCTTTATTTCCACTGGCAGATGGCATGACTTGCCATAGATGAGACGAAAGGGAGATGTCCCTAATGGATTTTTTGAAGGAAGTCCCATAGGCCCACAAGACCGAGTCCAAAAGCTGTGACCAATCCTTTCGGTTTGGGCGGACAACCTTATGTAGGATAGTTTTGATCTCCCTATTCGATACTTCAGCAAGATCATTAGTCTGAGGGTGATACGGCGTGGCAACACGGTGGTCAATGCCGAACTCGTCTGCAAGAGCCCTAACCTTGTCATTGATAAAGTGAGACCCCCTGTCTGAAATCAAGACTCTAGGTATCCCGAACCGTGAAATGATATTTTTCCTCAAAAATCGACAAACACTCTTAGCATCTGCGGCTCTGGTGGGGATGGCCTCAACCCATCGGCTGACATAATTTACACCGAGCAAAATATGCTCAAACCCCTGACTCTTAGGAAATGGGCCCATGAAATCAATCCCCCATGCATCAAAAACCTTACAAAAGTGAATGGGCTGCATGGGCATCATGTCTCTCTGTCCGCAAGTACCCATTTTCTGACAGTCAGTACATCTCTTCACGAACTCATCTGAATCCTTGAAGAGAGTAGGCCACCAAAGGCCGGATTGAAGCACCTTTTGTGCTGTCCGTCTCCCAGAATGATGTCCTCCTGCCTCAAGCTTGTGGCAGTATGTGAGGACGCTATGCTACTCTTCTTGAGGAATGCACCTCCTCCAGATGTTGTCCCCTCCTTCATGATAAAGGACGGGATCCTCCCAATGATAAAACTTGGCCTTCGCCAGGAAAGTCTCAAGTTTCTGCCTGGACCAACCTTGTGGAACCGTCTTGGCGACAAGATAGTTCACAATGTCGGCGTACCATGGGAGCGAGGTGATAGCCAAGATCGCCTCATCTGGAAAAGTCTCTGTAATAGGTGCGCTGGGCTCAGATTCCTCAAGGTTCTCTAAGCAGGAGAGATGATCCGCCACCACATTCTTAATTCCAGGCTTATCTTTAATCTCAATATCAAACTCCTGGAGCAGAAGGATCCATCTGGTAAGGCGCGCTTTGGCATCCTTCTTGGCCATTAAGTACCGGATGGCGGTGTGATCGGTATAGATAGTCACTCTAGATCCGAGAATATATGATCGATATTTATCCAAAGCAAAGACTACGACCAGCATCTCCTTCTCTGTCACAGTATAATTCCGCTGAGCGGAATCCAAAGTCCAGCTGGCGTAGTGAATGGCAAACGACAATCCATCCCTCTTCTATCCAAGCACATCCCCTACAACAAAATCAGAAGCATCCGTCATGATCTCGAATGGGAGAGACCACTCTGGTGGCTGAAGGACAGGAGCCGTGGCAACCATACTCTTGAGAGTCTCGAAGGACGCAAGACACTTATCATCTACAATGAACTCGGTGTTTTTCGTCAACAAATCAGTAAGCGGTCGGGCAATACGACTAAAGTCCTGAATGAACCATCGGTAGAAACTGACATGCCCCAGAAAATACCGCAATTGACGCAGATTGGACGGTGGATTGAGTTTTCTAATGATATCCACCTTGGTCGGATCGACCTCCATTCCCCTGTTGGAGATGATATGACCAAGGACCGTCCCTTTAGTCACCATGAAGTGACTCTTCTCCTAAGACAAGACAAGATTGACCTCTATGCAGCGCTGAAGCACACGGTCTAGGCAATCAAGACAAGCATCAAACCCATCGCCATAGACTAAGAAGTCATCCATGAAGACCTCTAAACAGTCCCCCACCATGTCCGAGAAAATGGACAACATGCACCTTTGGAAGGTCGCCGAGGCGTTACACAAACCAAAGGGCATCCGTCTGAAAGCATAAGTCCCAAACGGACAGGTGAATGTCGTTTTCTCTTAGTCTTCGGGCGCAATGGCCACTTGATTATAACCGGAGTACCCGTCAAGAAAACAATAATGACTCTTCCCATCTAGCCTCTCGATAATCTGATCAATGAATGGCAGTGGAAAATGATCCTTCTTGGTGGCCTGATTCAATCGTCTGTAGTCCACTGATATCCGTCGTCCGAATGACTAAGGTAAAGGTGTAGATATGGTCGTTGCGACCTCAATCAATCAGACTAGGTATCAAGAAAAATGTCGAACCGCGAAATAAATCGAAAATCGAGCAAAACAAAGAAGAGCGGTCCTAGCTATGAGATTAACCTGGTATAGCACCCAGGGTCGAACACAAGGATCACGGGTTGGCCTAGGGCCTACGAAGTAGTAAAAATGAAAATAAACTAAAAGAAAAT
This sequence comes from Ottelia alismoides, assembly GCA_037367405.1. Taxonomy (NCBI): domain Eukaryota; kingdom Viridiplantae; phylum Streptophyta; class Magnoliopsida; order Alismatales; family Hydrocharitaceae; genus Ottelia; species Ottelia alismoides. The sequence continues at coordinate 126,492 of JAZKJV010011847.1, read as the reverse complement.
GTTTTTAGTGGGTTTTAATAATTTTTATTTTTTTTTGGATTTTTAAAATAATGAGAAAATAAAAGGCAACAAAATCAAACACACTTGAGCAACTTATTTAACACACCAAAAATCAAGCAAAAATTCAAGAAAAATTATTTTTATGTTTTTTAGGTTTTTAAGTGTTTTTGGTGAATTTTTGAGATTTTTATAAGGTATATTTTATTTTCTAAAAATCAAACAGTACTAAAAAGACAAGGTACTGTCCAGCAAGGCCCAAAACCCAAAAATAAAATATTTAAGGATCTCAGAGGGCCCTGGAGGTAATTTTCCTGTATTCTAGAAAAAATAAGGAAAATTTGAGCACCAAAATTATTGTTTTTGGATTTTTAGATTATTTACTATAATTTTTATGAATTTTTAGATGCTTTTAGATTTTTAGGGTTTTTACTCAATGAAAAATAGCCAAAATCGGCTAGAAATTCAAACAACACACAAGAAACAGAACCTAATTTTTTTAGAATTTTTGGGGGTGTTTTTATATTTTTTTGGGATTTTTAAATCTAGACAGTAGCTAAAATGAGAGTTTTTGAATTTTTAAAAATACTAAATAAAATCAAAAATGTCCTCAAAAATTCTCAAAAATCCAACAACATGGCAGGAGCCATGTGTCAAATTTTCATCGAATTTGGAGGTGGTTTGATATTTTATTCAAAATCAAAAAGAGGGCATAGTGCACAGGGACTTAAGTGCAAATACCCGTAAATCTGGGGGTCCAGGTGCAAATAACCCAGCAAGTCACGCGCTTGGCGCGTGCTTGGGGCACTCAGGGACCTTCTGGTAATAAAAACCAAGTCCTAGGACCTTTTGGTAACTCGTACCAAAAAGTCCAGGGACGGTTATGCAATTAACCCACTAAAATCCCCACATGTGCAAATAAAACGTTCACAGGGGTATCGATGCAATTACCAAAAAGTATTCATTCATTCATAAACCAACCAGAACTACAGGACTAATACTGCAAATAAACCAAAAGTACACGTGACGAAGCACGTGGCTCACACAAACAGGGGTATAAATGCAAATATCAACAAGCACGAGGTCCAATGTGCAATTTACCCTACGTAAACAAAATGCATAAAATATTTACAGGACTGACACGTAAAACAAAAACTAAGAGGGGAGCCTAAGGTAATTTACCCCTTATTACGTCGATGGCTGGATGCGCGCCACGTAGATGATCCAACGGTCTCGGACGGCTAGCGCTTTTCTTCTTCCGCACGTAGGCCTGATCGACGCCTCAGAGGGGGCCACGTGGAAGATCGAACGGCTGGTGGGTGCTGGTGGTTCCCTCTCTTTGCTCTGACGGTCCAGATCAACCCCTCGATGGGATCAACGGTGCCTGCTCCTCCGTGGATGGACGATCAAGATGAAAACTGGGGAGCTGCGGGTGATCGGACGGTGATGGAGGTCCCTCGAAGAACAGGTGGCCGGCGAGTTTCGCCGGCCTCGTATGCGTGCTAGGGTCCTCCTCAGCTGCCTCCAAGGATCGGAGAAGATCGGCGATGACGTCCCGCAGCTGGTGGTGGCCTCCGATGGCCCAGCCGAGCCTTGGAGGGGCTCCGGCGAGGCCGGCGGCGAGAAGCTTCTGGCCTGGAAGTGAGGGAGCCTCAGGTGGCCTCCTCTTGACCTGCAAAGTATACCAGAAGCTTCGCGGGTCGAGGGCAAAGTGCCTCGACCCGAAGAAGCGGCGTGAGGGTGAACTGTGGGTCGGGGCGAGCGAGCTCCGGCGAGCGGAGGATGGTGGAGCTCGAACCCCAGCTCCGGTGCGAGCTGGGTTGAACGAAGGGGCGAAGAATGTGAGTCGAGGGATGGCGAAGGTGATAGTGTGTCCCGATGATCGAGAAGATACACGATATGGCCGGAATCAGCGGAATACGTCGGAGATACAAATTAGGGGTAACCAAAAATTAAACGAAATGAGAAGACTAAAAGGTTACCTGGGTGGCGTGGAAGACTGTGCTGGAGCTAAGGTGGCTCCTGGTCGTTGCCTCGAAGGTTGTCACTGCCTGAGGCTCGAGCTCCTGCACGGGGCGGAGCACGGCGGCGCAACGTCGCCGGATCAGTGGTCCGGCCACCTCCTCCTCACTGCGACAAAGGCAAACGCGAGCTGTCACCTCAGGGATTGCAATGGAGGTCACGGGAGTGAGAGTGGAGAGCCAAAGATGGAGAATGAATGCGGCGGAGCTGGGGTTTTATGTGGGTGCAGGTCCGGGAAGAAGGGCTCGGGTCCGGCTCGATTGAGCACGGATCCCTAGGATCAATGTCGGGCGAGATTCCCGGATACCTGGGGAGCAATTAGGACCTTGGATTAGGCGAAATGGTGATCGGGTCTGGTGGGAGTAAATGGGAGAAGTTGGGTCCGCGAACCAGACCCGGCTCTGGTGGTCCTGGGGGGGGGGAGTTGACCGGGGGTCAACAATCCCCCGTGGACCAATCAGAGCTCGCCAAGCCATAAATTTTTATTTGATTTTTTTGGGCCATTAAATGACCGGATTTTCAAAAACTTAAAACACAAAATATTTTTAATTTATTTTTTTTCTATTTTTTTGTGATTTTTAATTAATTTTTGGCAATAAAAATAAGGTATTTACATAATAGGTCTATACATAGGTATATATACAATATAGGGTTTTTAATTTTGATTTTTAATTAGTTATTTTTATACATTTTTATTCCTATTTTATATTTTATTTATTTATAGAATAAAATGAGGAATAAAAGGATATTTTTATTTTATTTTTATTATTTATATACATAGAGGAAATAATTAGTTATGTACAACTATATACATGGTATATATACAACATATTTTTGTATTTTTAATTTTGTTATTTTTATTTGATTTTTGTTGTGTTTTATTTTATTTACAAAATATAAAATAGAATATTTACAGAAAGCTTATAAAATAATTTTATTTATTTATAAGGTTAAATAGATGAAGAAGGTGGTCTATGTACATGTTGAAGGGGTATTTTTGGTTTTTTGATTTTTAAATTTTTATTTTGTTTTTAATAGCTTCTAAATATATACAAAATATGTACAAGCATATTTTTGGGTGAGGAAAATATAATTTTTATTTATTTACAAATATATACACACATGAGCCCCTATCTCCCTCTACTTGGCTTTTATGCGGTCAAGCCCATGCTGAGCCCTCCCTTGGGTTAGGTTGCTCAATATTTATTCTAAATATTTCCCTCTTTTTCTTTTTCATCTTTATTCTTTTATTTTTGCACAAAAACATGCTAATTATAGATATTTACAAACATGCATGCTTTTGCTAACTTTTCCTATTTACACATATCTACATGCATTTGCATAGGTTTTTGTAGCTAAAATATAAGAATAAAGAGTGATGAATGGGTATTCATCATCCACACAGACACTCCAAGAAGTAGGTACTCGGGTAGCGATCTCCTCTCTAGACTTACTCACAACTGTAGTGATACCTATCTTCTTGGGTACCACATGTAATGGACTAACCCATTTGGAGTCAAAGATGGGGTAGATAAAATCGGTGCTCCACCACTTTGATATTTCTTTCATGATCACATCTCGAAGACTCGGGTTCAGCCGTCGCTGGAACTCACGCGAAGGCCTAGCGTCCTCCTCAAGATAGATGTGGTGGGAACACAGAGCCGGACTAATCCCCTGGAGATCAGCTATACTCCATCCTATCACCTTGCGGTTTCTTTCAAGAACCTCCATCAGACGATATTCTTGCTCTCCAGTCAAACCTGCTGAGATAATGACTGGGTGCATATCTGGCTCACCCGCAAGGAATCTATACTTCAGCGACTGCGGCAAACGTTTCAGTTCTGGACAACTGGGAGGTGGCAGATCTGACTTCTGATATGCCTGTGTGAAGGCTACCAGGTCTGCATGTGAGAACTCTCGCTATGCATGAACATCTGACGAAGGGAACCCTGCTGAATCTTCAATAAACTGTACTGGCTCGCACTCCATCCTAGCTGTCGGCTCAGAAGGAATCAGACACGGCAAATAATCATCAAAATCATCCCAATCAATGTCTGAATCCGAGGGATTTGAACTAGATGAACACGGATGAAAATCTGCCTCACCACTCGTCCCACAACTGTCAGCCTCAAGTGTATCCTCGTCCAGGGGTATGCTCTCCAAGCTCTCAACTACCATAAGCTGTAAGTATGGTGAATCTGCGGGTAGGGCGAGGGTTTATGCTACTGGATCTGTCCAATTGGATTCATCTGTCATCACAAAATCACACTCCTGGTGGATGTCTAGCTCGTCCTCTGTCATCTGCGCGGCTTCGCTGGACTGCTCTGAGCATGCATACTCTCTAGCTCTAGTCTCCTTGATCGTCTCTATTTGTATGATCTCGCCCTCTACGTGAAAACATACCTTCCTGATATCATGATCGGTCACCGCTTTGGCTGTGACCAAGAATGGGCGTCCAAGTATGATGGGGGCATCAATTACCGACTCAAGGATCTCCATGTCCAATACAACAAATTCCACGGGGAATTTCAGGCCCTGAATGGTAACGACCACGTCTCTCGACAACCCCTTCGGCCTCTTAGTCGACCTATCAGCAAACTGAAGGACCGTCCCACTCCTAAGAAGAGGACCAAACTCGAATCGGTCGAGTAAGGCTGCCGGAAGAAGGTTGATAGAAGAGCCGCTGTCTAATAGAGTACGATCAAACTGCTGCTCCTGAATCTTGCATCTGACATAGGGAGCTCCTGCATCTGGTCTCTTGGCTGGCAATCAGTTCTGAATGGTGCAGCAAGTGTAATGAGTGAGCACATGGATCTGATGTCTATGGTTCCTCCTCTTCCTACGAACTGTAGTCTTCTCTTTTAGGTTCTTTTTGAAGAGAGGGATGTGCTCAAGTGCTTCATGTAGAGTCAACTGAATGTGGAATCTATCAATCATCTGGTTGCTGAACTCTACATGTTGGGTCTTTTTTGGATTTTCTCTTTTATTCCCCTTCGCTAAGCGGAGTGCTTCGGGGAAGGGGATGGAAGGGGCCTCCGCAGATGGAGGACTAGGGATAGGTTCCTATGCCTGTGAATGAATAGAATCCATACCATGATCATCATTCAACACATATGGATCTGAAGTGTAAACAGAAACCTTTCCTTTATTCATTTTTTTGTTCTTTTTGTTACCACAGTCCTTAGATACAAAAGGTGTCCACACAACATGTGGGAGCTCAACAGAAGTAGAAGTGGTGGCCTCAGTACCACCAACAACACATGTCTTCGCGACATCAGCACCGCGCTCTGGCTCTGCATCAAAAATGGTGGCATCATTACCACTGTCTGCATCAGGTATCACGATGGCCTCAGCACCGTCATCTGGATCTCCATCATTGGTGGCATCAACACCACCGTCATCAACATCGTCAGCGGCATCAGCACCGCTACCTTGCTCATCTGGCGCTCCAGGTTCTATGTGTGGCTGTCGCTCAGATGAGGCGCCGCCATCTAGCATCCTACCGCTCCTAGTAGTCACAAAATCAGCATCATACGAAGAAGGCATGTCACTCAAATAATCACTAGGAGAGGCATCCTCTGTGAACTGTACCTACTCAGACTTCCTTTTTAGGTTGTTCAGATTTGGCTCCATCTGAGCTGGTATGGCGGCTTTGCCCTTGATGATATCCCTCATCTCCTGTCAAACTTCTCACTAATGATTCCCATGTCGGCTGCGGCTGATTCGGCTTGGGCTGCAGCTACCGAGGAGTATAGGGACCGGCATCGATGCGGGTGATCCTCTAAAATCCAACTGCCTGTGGTGGAAGCTTTGGTTACGTGTAGACTCGGGCTTGGGCCATGACTGTCGAGTTCTCTGCCATCCCTTCATAGATGGCCCAAACGTCGTCTTCACCCTTTGAAAAATAGGACCCACCACAAGAGGCATTTAAAAGCCCTTGTAGATCCGGTGTCAGCCCACAACAGAAACTTTGAACTAAGTTGGGCTTGGATATATCATGGTGTGGACACCGGTCAATGAGCTCTCTGAATCGATCCCAAGCCTCATGGAACTGTTCATTAGGGATCATTGTGAAGTTGCTGATCATAGCTCGTGCTGCGTTAGTCCGGCCGAGCGGATAATACTTATTCAAGTATGCGGTCCGGAGTTCTGCCCAAGTGTCGACGAACCTCCCCAAATATTTCAGCCAGTAAGCGGCTCTATCAACCAAAGAGAATGGGAAGGCTATCATCTTGATGGTGTCCTCAGTCACTAGCCTGTCATGAATTGTACTGCAGATCATTTCGAATTCTTGCAGATGGAAGTGTGGCTCTTCGGTCGCCAACCCATGAAATTTAGGCAGAAGCTGAATGTTGTGTCAGCGAAGCTCGAAGTCTCCATGGATGGGAGGGAGTCGGATCCATCGATGAGTAAGGGATGCCGCCGGATTGTGCAATTCTCTCATAATTGTCTGTGGCGGCCGCTCCTGATTCGGTTCTCCTCCCTCGTCTGCTACTTCTGGTATATCACCGCCTCTGCCCCTAGGTTTGTCTTCACGTCCCTCTCGCATCTGCTCTATCTCCCTCATGATGTCACCCATGAATTCTCCCTGGTCTCTGATTTGTCTCTGCATTGTCTCTAGGGAAGCTAACAATGAGTTGTTGATGGCAGCTTGATCATATAAGAATGGAGGGTGTTCATGCTCCTCTGGGTGTTCTCCTCTGTCTGCCATGTCTGGATTCTCTGAAAAGGCAAAAGAACCCATCTCAGGTGCCGTCAAATGATCTGAGCTCTATGATGCACTAAACTCTGATACTCTTGGACTGATGGAAGGAGAAGGGTGGTCGAGGGGGAACAGGGTGGAAGTGAACTCAGGCTCGGAGAGTGGGTCTAGACTCTCCGAGGTTGTCCTAGATGAATAGAGAGGAGTGCTGGATAGCGGTGCCGCCAAAGTTGGCCTAAGAGACCTCCTTCCCATCATCGTTATTATTGAGAAGAGCGAGATTTAGAAATGAAGAAGAAAGGGAGGGAAGCAAAATTGCGCACAATTGTGCAGTATTTTTGATCTTGACCTAAATTCAACTAGCAAATCAAACAGAAAAAAGGGGTTCACCAACTCAACGCGTGAAGCCGTGAAGGTTCGGCTTTTATCTTTGTAGTTTTTAGCTTGAATTCAGGCAATTATCTTTTAACGAGTCCTTATAGCGCTACGCCTATAGGAGAGAGTACTGCAGGAAAAGAATTCTCGTACTTGTCCTCCTCCTGTGTAACCTGTAGTCTGCACTTTTTAAGGTCCTTGTAACCCTTCCTGGATCCCTACTCAGCCAAAGAAAAGAGGGAGGAAGCCGATAGGCGAAACCGATACTTCGGATCTCGCTCGCAACAGAATCACCCGTGAGCGTGCAAGATCCTACTCGGATGCAAGACGATGAGACAGACACACCCATGAAGGTGTGGCCTATACTCGATACTTCGGATAAGGTCGATGCTCTACACGATAGAGAGTCATCAATGGTGACCAAGCCCTACTCGTCTACGTACGATAGTAGCGCCAATACTTCGGAAATCCAGGTTATACACAAGGCAACCACAGACTTGATTTTGGGCTCTAATCCTTACGAAGCCGCTCTGCTCACTTGGAAGGAGACCTTCCCATGCAACCTGAATACAAGTGAGGGTATTGCTCACTCCAAATACTGAGTCCAATTATCCGATTTTATTTAGGTCAAGTTTTCTTTAGCAGTCCCTTTTTTAATTATTTTGGTGTTATCACTTGCTTTGAGTCAATTCAAACAAGCGCCTAACATTTTTGTATTTTCTTTGATTCCTATTTGATCCAAAAACAGAGGGAGAAGAGTCGGAAAAGCTATGCAAGGCGGCACCAAGATGGAAATCTCACCTTTGTGCCTATATGATGAATGCAAAGATAGAAGACTTATAGCGCCTCCCAGCTCTCTCCATGCGGGATGCAAAACAGGAATTTATAAACCTAATCTACATGCCGATATGCACACGGAAATCATCCTAAGCAGGCAATTGCTAGCGTAAAGAACCACAAGTCGGTCACCAATATTCAATCCTAGAGTCCGATCTAGGCTCACCCCTCCTCCTCTCGAAAAATCAAGTTCAGGAGCAGCGCTTGGCAGGGTGGGCTCACAGCACGATGACTTGAAGATGGTGAGGCGACCGTTTAATTTAAACTAAGTCCAAAATGCGCTATAGGTACATGCAATGGTTATTAGGATGTTTGGACCTAATTTACAAGATCAAGCAAAGCCTAAAGACTAAGGGCTCATTCCACAAAAGAAAAGAAAATAAAACAAAACCAAAAAATGACATCGGTGAAAACGCGATGAAAATCGTGGTGAGCCCCCAGGTGTACAAGCACCTGGAAATTAGGCTCGAGTGTCCGGAGTGTCCAAGTACCTGTATTATTACAATTTAAATAAATGGTCTCTCTCTCTCTCACAAAAAGTAAAAACTACTAACTATCCTCTCTCTCACTCCTCCTGCTCTCTCCTGCCGGCTAGGCCTGAATAGCCGACTCCGCCTCCCAAGGATGCACCGGATCCCCTAGGAGATCCTCCTCGATCCGTCGTCCCTCGCAAGAAGACAAGAAAGACAATGGTTAGATAGCTCAACAAGATATATCAAAAGTAGAGAGTTCAAGTAAAGCAATAATGAAGACAAGTAAATAATCACAATCTCAAAAAGATAAGATCTAAACGCTGTTGCTCCTCGGCAACGGCGCCATTGGATTTAGCGGGAGATCGGTGGTCTTAAGTTCCACACAAGGCGGGAACTCAGTCGATGCGTCGACCACATAGAAATCTAAACTAAAGTCAACAATGAACCCACAATATATAAATCAAGCAATGACAAACAAAGGTGGAGTTAAAATTTATTATTAACTCTACATAAAAGATGTACATGTGTAAGTATGTAGAGGTCGAACTCAGGGAGCAAACATGATAGATCAGACAAAATATGCAAAGTGTGAGTGCGATGTGTGTCTACAAGTATGCAATTTTTGTGGGTTTTTATATTTTTTATATATTTTAAAATTTTTAATTTTGTATTTTGATTTTTAATTTTCTGATTTTATAATTTCATTTTATATTTTATATTTTTTAAATTTCTTTTTTCAATAACTAGAATATATATAATATAAGAAAAGAGGGGATAAGGTATTTATAAAAATAGAGAAAAATAGTCAAAAATTAGGAAATAAAATGTTTTTGGCCTTTTTATATTTTTCTACTGCTTTTGTGATTTTTTGGGGATTTTTCAGAATATTTTTGGTATTTTTAAAATAAAAAATATAAGAAAATAGTGAACAAAATTACTGGCTGGACTTAAAATGAGGACTAAAAATAGAAGTCAGAGTCTAAAAATCCTCAAATTAATTTTAAATAAAAGATACTAAAATAAGGAATCTATAGAACCTGAGTTTGCATTTTCAAGATGTTTCTAGGATTTTTTAGATTTTTATGAAGTTTTTAGGGGTTTTCTAATTTTTAAGGTTTTTATTTTAAGATTTTAAATAATTTTTGGGCAATAATTAAAAGACACTAAAATAGACCTAGGGTATTTTTTTTGGAATTTTTCAAAAAGTTTTGATATTGTTTTGGTATTTTCTAATGCAAACAGTAGCTAAAATGCATTTTTTTATTTTTAATAGATATGAAATGCAATAAAAATGAAAAATAAAAATATAGCGTGAGTAAGCAAGCAAACAGGAGCTTAAACAAACTTTTGTGGAATTTTTGGGGTTTTATAGATGCATGAAATAAATACAAACCACAAAGAGAAACTACACTACTAGCGAGGGCATATATGTAAATAGCAGAACATCCAAGGACCACTGTGCAATTTTCACACAAAATATATAACTAAATATTGCAATTACAGGACTAAACACAAATAACCAAACCCGGAGGGGTATAAGTGCAAAAATTCCAAACCACGTGCGGGAGCACGCGCGCATAGAAAGGACCTATACATAATTATCAAAAACTACAGGGGCTTAGTTGCAACATATCCAGAAATATTACACTACAAGCAAATTTTTATGGAGTAAAACTAAATAACAAAACAGAGAGGGGTCCCCCCTGCAAAATGCCCACACCTTACGTGTACTGGTCACGTGAGGTGACGTGGTGGAGGACCTTTTTGCAAATACTGAGAAGTTCAGGGGTCTCCATCTAAATATTACAAAACTTAATTAACGGAAGATGAAAGTTTGAGTTCTATTTAATAAATACAAACTAAGGAGGGGTTGCTACGCAAAATACCCCTTCAAAGCGGATCGAATGGCGGATATATCTTGACTTGCCACATGTCGCGTCCGCAAGAGCCGATGACGGTTCAGCTGTGCGGCCCAGATTAGATCTTCAAAGCGAGATCAACGGCTGATGGAGGGCGCGATCCAATGGCCAGGATGGGAACTGCGGCGCAACCTCGATCGAACAACGAGAAGGGGACGACTATGAACTGGGAAGAAGGGCCTCGACGACGACCTTCCCCGGCCTCGTGCTTCCTTCTCCGTTTGTCCTTCGTGCTTCAAAATGGCGCCTGGTGCTCCTGCTATCCTTCCCGAAATGCTGGTGGCTCCAAAAGGGGTCGGCGGCTACTGGAGCAAGCCAGCGGAGACGGAGGAGCAACTTGGCTCCAGGACCCTCCGGCCGAAGACAAAACGAGCCTCCAGCTCTTTCAAGTGCGCGAGAACCTGCAGAAAAGGTTACGGGGGTCGAGGGTAAAATGCCTCGACCCTCCGGAGGGGAAATGGAAGCGTGGGGTGGCGAGTTGAAGGTCGTCCGGAGGTAGCTCCAGTGTGAGTGTCGTTTGAGCGAATCGATAGATGGAATGTGGAGATAACGATGGCTAAGGATTCCTACGACTCTTGTGAATAAAAGGAGCAAAGAAAAAGAGAGAAATAAGCACCTCGAAGGCGTGAACCTGAGGTAGAAAAATACCTTGACGGCTGGGTGTCGCCAGAGGTGGTGGAACGCCCCTGACGGGTCTTCGACTCTCCTAACGAGCGTGAGATGGAGCTGTCACCTCCGCCTCACTCTGGAGCACGAAAAGGAGGAAGGAAATCAGTTGAATGGGTTCAAATTCGAATCAAAAATCAAGGATGGTATATGTAGGGTTGACGGACAGGTGGGGAAGAACGAGGCGTATCGAGCGAATCGTCGCTCCCCGATGTTTCATATGGGCGTGTATTCTCGATCATATGCGAACAAAAGTCAAGAAGATTCCATTACAAGATGATGTAGTGGCGTCCTCGAAAAATCGTTGAAAATGTTCAACAACGCAGGTCTGACAAGGTCCAGACCTCGTTTAGAGAGTTGACCGAGGTCAACCAACGGATCCCTTTGGTTGGTCCACGTGGACCAACCAGAAAATTCCTTGGAAAAATCCTTGTAAAATTAATTAAAAATAGAAAACAAATTATTTAATTTTTGGTTATTAAAAATATAAAATATTTGTTATTTTCTAAATTATTTTATTATGATTTTTAATTATTTTTATGAGGTATAATTTTATGAGTTACCTTTTATAGGCTATATAGGTATTTATATCTATATATTTTATTCTTTTATTTTTATTTTGTGTTTTTAATTAATTTATTTTTTTCTTATTTTATAAATTTATAGAGTACTTTTATACATTATAAAATATTTTTTTATTTTTCTGAAGTGTTTTGGATAGTTAATAAAATAGAAGTATTAATAATATAGGTATTGTTATAAGTATTATACCTATGTATATTATATACAAGTATTTTTATTTATGTTTCTTTTATATTTTTATTCTGATTTTATTATACACATGTATTACAAATAATGTCTATAAAATTATAAAAATATAAAAAGGTAAGAATAAATAATAAATAATAAAATGATTATTTTAATCTGTATAAGTATACAATACGGGTCCAAAACTCAACTTTCAAACCGTAGCTCCGCCAAATGCGAAACCACCGCCATTAAATAGCTTATTTTACACTATATACAATTAAAGGTGAGTTTGATGCATTTGGAGTTTTTATTTGCGAGATTTTGGTCTGGGAAGTTGGGATTCTGGATTTTTATTTAGATCATAACTTTTTATCTGTACATTATTTTTGAGTGAAATCAATTTTGTATTTTTACTTATTTAATTATCTACAACTTTCACAAAGTTTCTTTATTTGAGGTATAAAAAGTGGAACCAAAAATAGGTCCCAAAATGAATAGAGAATGAATTAAATAAAAGGAATTTTTATTGTATTTTGGCCCTTATCTCCCCCTACTTTATTCCTTGTCGACCTATTCATCAAAATGCCTAGGTCTCGGGGTTTCAGGTCATAAAATATTTACAATATTTTATTCTTTTTCTTTTCTTTTATTTATTCTATAATTTTGGCTTTAAATACAGTATTTTATACACTATTTACATGCACATGCATGAATGCTAAGATGTTGGAATTAATGATATTTACACGCATTTGCTAGGGTTTTTGAGGCCAAAATAATAGAATAAAGATGATGAAATGTGGATTCATCAATTACCTCTATTTTACTGCTTATACTTAGGCTCATCCGACCCTAATTATAGGGGAGGTAATATCTTTTTCCCTTTCTTTGATTGCTCGCTCACTTGTCCCTCAACTGTTGATATCCTTTTCTATATTTAGGGATATTTTTGCCCTAAATATAGGGGGACAAGACAAGTCATTGATTTCATGTAGATTCTCTTCCTTAGTTTTCCTCTTCTGTACAGTCTTCTACACTTAGGATTATTTGATCCTAAGTATAGGGGGGATCTATAGGGGGTCACCAATTTCTATTAATTTCATCCCTTCATTCTTTGAGTCATTGTATATAGAATTCTTTTGACTTTTCTATACTTAGCACGAGTTATGTCTTCCTTTGTTGCTCTTCTGATTACTATGAGGACATAGTTCGAGCTAAGTATTGGATGTGTCGTATATATTGTATATATATGTTAGCCATAACTTGTACTTTGGGGTTAATACTATGGCAATTATTTAAAAAATTGGCATAAAAATATTTTTGAAAATGTCTGCAAAATGTGTGTAAAATTTTTGTAAAAAGTTTTGAAAAAACCTTTTTGTAAAAAAGTTTGTAAAAATCTTTGTAAAATTATTTTTGTACAATTTTTGTAAAGTTGTTTTGTTTGTAAAACGTTCGTAAATTATTTTGTGCATCAAAACTATGTATATGGTATAAATGTTTGTAAAATATGTGAAAGCAAAATGTTTGCAAAAACCTTTTGAAAAATTGTTTGTAAAGTGCTTTGTAAAATTGTTTGCAAAACTAGTTTTGAAAAAATTTGTAAAATACACATGGGCTATAAATTAGGAGTATATCAAGTAGTTGTATATATGTATTGTCAATTCTTTGTAAATAAAACCCTTGTAAATATGCACATATTTTTTTATAAATATTTGTAAAAACTTTCTTTCATATTAAAAATACCATGAAAATAGGAAAAGATAAAATCCATAAAATTTTGAAAAAGAAATCTTTGAAAAACTTTTTAAAAAGATTTGTGTCTTTTATTTTCTTTTCTTTTCAAATATTTTGTAAATCTTTCTTGCATGTGAATATGCATTTTTCATAATAGTATTTGAGGGTTGGGAGAAACAGTTTGATCTCAGGTAAGGTGTGATCATCTGCGATGTCTGGCTCAACTATCTCCGGCTCTGTGGTAATGGTGGTCGAAGCTGTCTTAGTCGTCACTACCACCAACTGTGTCTATTGCTCAAGGATTGGATCACAAAGCATCTCAAGAAAATTGGTAATCATCATGTTCAGTTTCTCAATCCTCACCCTTAGATTGTCCTATAGGAAATATGACAGACATGCCTAGATCAACCTCTGTTGAACAAGATTTTTCACAGGTCTAAAGTAATCCACACAAGGTGGGATCACAATGTCGCTGAGGCGACCCGCGAGAAATCCTAATTCAAACAACAATTAACCCACAACAGATAAATCAAGCAATGAAAGTAAATGTGCGGAGTTAAAATTTATTATAACTCTACAACAAGATGTGTATAGTGCAAGTATGTGTAGAGGTCGAACACAGGGAGCAGACAGGTAGAACGGGGCACAAGTGCTCAAAAAAAATGTGTGAATGTGATCAAAGGCCTATTATGCTATTTTTTTTGTGGGTTTTGAATTTTATATTTTTTTTTATTTAATTTTTAATTTTATAATTTTGTATTTTGATTTTTAATTTACTGATTTTATATTTTCTTTTTGTATTTTATATTTTTTTATATTTTCTTTTTCAATATTGGAAAATAGAGACAATGTAATAAAAGAGACAAAGAGGTATTTATCAAAATGGATAAAAATATCCAAAAATTAGCAAATAAAGTCTTTTTGGTCTTTTTATACTTTTTTACTGTTTTTATGATTTTTGGGTACTTTTTAAAATGTTTTTGGTATTTTTAATTATAAAAATAAAGCAAACAGTGGCAAAAATGCAAGGCTGAAACTTAAAATGGAGAAATAAAATAGAAATCAGTGGCAAAAATTCTCCAAATTAATTTTCACTTAAAGATAATAAGACAAAGAAAATTTAGGAAAAGAAAACACTATTTTTGGATTTTTTATGGATTTTATAAATTTTTATGAAGGTTTTTAGAGTTTTGCAATTTTTTGGAGTTTGGTTTTATATTTTTTAATGATTTTTGGCTGGAAGTTAAAACAAACTAAAAGACACAAAATATATTTTTTTGGAATTTTTCTGAGAAGTTTTTATATTTTTTAGTGATTTTTTAATGCAAGCAGTGCTGAAAATGGCTATTTTTGAATTTTTATAAATAATAAAATGCAATAATTACAAAAAATAAAAATATGGCGTGGAAGTACGATGCAACAGGGACTTAAGTTAATTTTTATGGATTTTTTAGGGTTTTCTAGATGCGTGCATAAAATACAAGAAACAAAAAGAAACTACACACAGCCAGGGGTATTTGCGTAATATTTAGAAAGTCAAGGGGCCTGCGTGTAAAAATACCAAAACTACACAATTGACATTAAAACTTTTAGGACCAAATGTAAATGCTCAAGTTGGGGGGTCCTTCCCTGCAAATTAGCCCAAAACCCACGTGCGTGGCACACGCCCCAGTCAGGGGTATACTTGGAAATAGCAAAACTGTCGAGGGCTTGCTTACAAAATTTGCACCAAATGTAAACTGTAAGTAAATGTTTTTAGATGAAAATTAAATAAGCAAAAACCCCGGGGACGCCTGCAAAATGCCCAAGGCGCGCGTGCTAAGCACGTGCGCCTGTGAAGGCTATAAGCGTAATTCACTCAAGTTCAGGGGGGTTCTGATAATTTTTACAAAGGCTAAAACACTGCAGATGAAAGATTTAGAGTTAAAGATCAATTACAAAATCCGGCGGGCGCGTCTTGCAAAATGCCCAAACCCGGGGTGATCCAACGGTGCGCAGTCTTCAGGGGCCACGTGTCGGCGCGCGGAAGGGGCGATACCCCTTCGGGTTATGACGGCCGCGATTGAATCTCGAGGCTGCGATCTACGGCTGGCTGCTCCAGTCGATCGGACGGTGGGGATCAAAAGGGGGAGGGGAGAAACGGACGGTAGCTGTACACCCCCGCCCCCCTTCGTTCTTGCTCAGGCGTGCGCGGCGGCGCGCGGCCTCTCCTCTCCGGCGACTTCAAAAACCGACCCCACGCGGGGGTCTCCTCGCCTCCTGGAACCTGCAAATGAACGCGCAAATCAGCAGTGGATGGCTCCAGGGCGAATGCGGGTGGAATGGGAGAAGTGGAACAGCGGAGGTGGTGGTCGGAGTTCAAGAACTCCGGCGAGGTGTTCGTGATGGTGTCCAGCACTGATGAAAGGTTGAAATGGCAATCTAAATATACAAAACGAAAGCCTATGCTATCAGCTATCTACTTAGAAGAAAAACAAGAAAGAAACTGCCCTCAAGTGGTGTTGAACCACGAGGAAGAACCTCGACGACGGCGACGACCGCCGGAGATGGTGGAAGCTCCTTCTCCTTCACCTAGGCACGTTCGACGTGGCTGGAGAGGTCCCTGTCACAGACCTCGATCCTGAGCTAGGTGGAGAGGCCAAGGCTTGGGCAAGAAGGGTTCAAAAGTTGGAGGATGGAGATGGGGGGTTTTTGAAAGTTGGTCTGGAGCGATCTTCGAGGCACGATTACGAGCAGGCGAAGGAGATCTTGGAGGATCTGATAGGCCGGCGGAGATCTAGGATCTACAGGCTACAACTTTCGTGAGAGGAGCGACCCTCCTCGAGCAACGCATCGTGGTGAAAAAATCGAGGAAAGTGGAGGTCACGGGCGTTCTGACAAGGGGGAAGGCTAGGGCCAGGGAGTTGACCGGCTTGTCAACATCCCAGGCCACCTGGTTGGTCCACGTGGACCAACCAGGAAAAAGCCCCCAAAAAAATGTTTTATTAATTACTTTTAAAATAGTAAATAGCATTATTAATTTATGGTTATAAAATAAAAAATGTTTATTATTTTATAAATTAATTTATGGTGATTTTTATTTATTTTTATGAAGTATATTTTTACAAGTTTGCATTTATACCCCTATAGGTATCTATATCTATATATTTAAGTATTTTATTTTTATTTAGGTATTTTTAATTTATTTTATTTTGGTTTTTATTTTCTAAAATTACAAAATACTTTTATATACATAAATAGATTTTTATTTTATTTTATTGATGTATTATGTACATTAAATAAAATATAAGTATAAAAAGTATATGTTTGTGTATAGGTAAAATACCTATGTATATGATATCTACAAGTATTTTTATTTGAGTTTTAATTATGGTTTTGTTCTGATTTTAATATACATAATTATTATAAGTATTATTGACAACATTATAAAAATATAAAATTATAAAAATAATAAATAATTAATAAATTGAATATTTTAATATGTACAAGTATACAATGAGGGTCCAAAACTCAACTTTCAAACCGTAGCTCCGCCAAATGCGAAACCACCGCCATTAAATAGCTTATTTTCTTCTATATACAATTAAAGGTGAGTTTGATGCATTTGGAGTTGTCGTTTGTGAGATATGGGTCTGGGAAGTTGGGATTCTGGATTTTTATTCATACCATAACTTTTCATTTGTACATTATTTTTCTGTGAAATCAATTTTGTATTTTTCTTTATAAAATTATTTATAACTTTCATGTTCAATGTTTCTTTATTTGATGTATAAAAAGTGGAACCAAAAATAGGTCCCAAAATGAATAAAGAATGAATAGAGTGTATAGGTATTTTCTCTGTATTCTGGCCCTTATCTCCCCCTACTTTATTCCTTGTCGACCTATTCATCAAGATGTCTAGGTCTCGGGGTTTTGGGTCATAAAATATTTACAATATTTTATTCTTTTTCTTTTCTTTTCTTTATTCTATAATTTTGGCACTAAAAACCGCATTTTATACAGTATTTACACACATATGCATGAATGCTAAAATGCATGAATTAATGCTATTTACACGCATTTACTAGGGTTTTTAAGGCCAAAATGATAGAATAAAGATGATGAAATGTAGATTCATCATCCCCCTATACTTGCCTTTGCTAGTCCCTAGCAAACACTTATGCAATAAGTGCAGAAAAAGAAAAATAAAGAAAAGAAAAAGAAGAAAGATGGACTAAATTTAATTGTCAAACTTGTCTTCACAAAATCAAAGTTTGGAGCTCAAGTCGGACCTTTGGAATTTTAGTGCGGGCGGAACCTTATTGAGAACCGAATTTGAAATCCAACAGTCCCTGAGAATCCCAAAACTCTGCCCAAGTCTCCTCAATAGCCAGGTCAGAAATACTTCAACTCATACGCAAACTCTTACGACTATGAATCTGACTTGTACAGTGTAAGTGATGGTGGCTCTCCCCAACTAGAATGACAAAGAAACTGACTTCTCCAGTACGACAACCCAGTGATTCCCCAATCCAGCAACTCCATCCTCGAGGAGCGGGGTATTCCCTTCTAAGTTCAAGTGGCAACCAGCTCAAGAGGAGGGGGTGAAGAGAAGAATGGACGGTAGCCAGTGTAGCTACCTATCCTTGGATGCAAGACCAGTGTAGTCAAGTCATCCAGCTGCAGGCTCACATATTTGACTTTGGAACTCAAGCTTGCTTATTGACTTTACAACATATGTACATACTTTGCAGGCTTTTTATTTTTGTACATGCCTGAACTTTTTTTTTTTTGAAGTTCTATTCACAGCAGCATTTACATAAGGAGTTTTTCCTCTTGAGCCAGTAGACTATCCCTCTTTTGAAGCTTTATCGCAACCCACAGCCTCCTGTCTTTATACTTCCTAATCACTGGATGGGTTGGGGTGCACTTCCCTCCCTAGAGGAGGACAAGTGTTTCCACTTGTGTGCGTCTCATACCGGCAAATCCAATCCCCTCACCACTCCAACTGAGTTGAGCCACGTGAAAGGTGCAGGTGTCCAAGTTAGGTCATTATCAACAAGAGTCGTACGTGTGCTCTGAAATGCTCTACTTAGGCAATCAAGAATCCATTGAACCAAGTCTCGTGATCCTCAAAGAATTAAGTCAACTAGACCTGAAGTACCTCAAACCCAGTTCCTATAAGGTTCCTGTTATTAGGTAGATTTTAAGGTCCAATCAAGCTCCAATCTTCGGATTTTACTTAGACTTGTTCAACTATCAAACTCAATCCGAAAAATGCGAATGCTATGCAATGCAATGCAGAAAATATTTTTGTGATGCAATTTTCAAGGATTTTGAACTTTTTATGGATTTTTGAAAATATGATGCATGCAGATGCAATTTTTTTGTATTTTTCAAAAAGATTTTTCAAATGTTTTTGGATTTTAGTTTTTGCAAATGTTTTTGGGACTTTTTGAAAATAAAAAGTTTTGGCTGAAAACTAGGTGAAAATATGTACACGGGAGTGCTTCTTATATATACAAGAAGTGGATTTTAAGAATTTACACGGGTAAGTGGTCAATTTTATACATATATATATAGTGGATTTTTGGTGTGATGTGAATATTCCTCAAACTTATTTGAAAACAATTTGCACACAATTTTTGAAAACTATAGTCCAAAATAGTTTTTACAAATATTTTACACACATTTGAAAATCATTTTGCAAAGGTTTTCAAAACAGTATATATAGGTTTTTCAAAACATTTTTGCAACCATTTTTCAAACCATTTTGCAAATAATTTTTCAAACATTTTTATTTCACACAAAGAAAATAAATTTTACAAACCACACATTTTTCACACAGGTTGAAAACACGAAACAAAATATTTTCAAAATAGTTTTCAATAGATGTTCACAAAGATTTTCAAACTATTTTTCAAACATTTTGCAAAAAACATTTTCACCTGATTTATTAATCAGTAAATACAAAAAGAATTTGAGGAATAATCACATCTTTTTATTAAGGATTTTTAATGAATTTTAAAGAATTTTTAGCCATATTTATTAAGAAAATACGAAAGTACGAGTTATGGCTAAAGTATATACGTAGTATATACGACCCCCCTATACTTAGCTTGAGCTATGTCCTCATAGATCGGAGAGAAAAGAGAAGACATAACTCGTACTAAGTATAGGCAAGTCTAAAGAATAAATGAATGAATCAATGAGAAGTTGACCGTCCCCCCTATACTTAGGATCAAATAATCCTAAGTATAGCAGACTGTACACAAAGCAGGGAGGGTCAAGGGTGGGAATGAACAGATCATACTCAGATTGTCTCCCCCTATACTTAGGGTAAGATATCCCTAAGTATAGACGAGAAGAGGGGACAATGGAGAGGATCGAAAAGAATAGGACAACTCGGGGTGCACACCCCCCTATACTTAGGACAAGGTACGTCCTAAGTATAGAAGACTGTCTACAAGGGCGGCACCTTTTTGATAGATGAAGAAGATAGAAGAGGAAAAGAAGAAAAGAAGAAAAGAAGAAAATAAATCGGAAGATGGCAGAAGATAGAGAAGGATATACACATCACTCCCCCTATACTTAGGGTAAGAGAAGCCCTAAGTATAGGCAACAACAGGAGTGATGAGACGGACGAAGAAAGAGCACTCGGCTCGTCCACCCCCCTATACTTAGGACAAAGTACGTCCTAAGCAAGGCAGACACGATAATGGGTGGACGAGCAATACGGAAGATAGAGATGAACAAAGGAGAATGTACAACAGAGGTGGATATACAGATGGTCAAGAAGGTAGAAAGCAAACCTTCTTGTGGGACCGCGGAGGAATAGATCTAGTGTGGTGCAGGTCGACATCGGGGTCCACAGTGGACGGAATCCGATCAAGGTCGACAAGTTGTAAGTCCTCGGGGGCCCTAGGGTGGGAAGGCACAGACTGGGTAGTGGAAGTAGTACGGCTCGGTCCGGCCTTGGGAGTCTCGCTGATATCAAAGTGGAATGGGACGAACTCATCATCATCGGAAGTGGTGTACTCGGAGTCGTCCTGCGAGGTGTCGTCCAGGTCAAAACCAAAAGGCACGAACTCATCGGTGGAAGTAGTTGAACTCTGGTCGTCCTCTATAATTTCAACTGGATCATCTTTCTCATCAAAAGGTCCGAATCTCTGAAGAAAAGCAACAAAATCAAATTCGGCCTTAGTCTCATCAGTATCTTCATGGACAGGAGCGGACTCATCAGTGGAAGTAGTCAGAGCATGTCCGTCCTGTATAGTCTCTATATCTGCCCTCCGCTCAATGGTATCGATCGTGTAAATCCCGCGGATGTCATCAACACAACGCCAATCACAGGAAGCGGAAACACCAAGGTCTATGCTTTCCGAGCTTTCCTCCTTGGAGAGGAATTCTCGGGTCTCATCGTCGGTCATAAAGAAAGTCTCTCTAATATCCTCATATAGGTCATAGTCCTCGGGGTCAGCCAAGATAGGTGGAGTCACATCAGGTGCGGGTCTCTGGTCAGCGGTGGGTGCGGTGATCACTGCTTCGCCCTCGTCAGCAGGACAGAAGCGAATCTCTCCTGATCCGTAATCAATAACGACCCTTGCGGAGGCAAGGAATGGTCGTCCCAGGATGATTGGAGAATGCTCCCCTGTGGAGTTCTCCATGGGCAATACGACAAAATCAACGGTGTAGCTCGTGCCCTGAATCGAGATGACGGCGTTTTCAAGGATACCCTTCGGCCTCTTTATTGATCCATCAGCAAACTGTACGATCATCCTGGTCTTTTTGAGAGGCCCTAAGTGAAGAGACTGTACCAGCGAGAAGGGTATGATGCTAATCGAAGCACCGCCGTCCAGGAGAGTGCGATCACAAGTATGGTCAGAGATGGTGCAAGTGATGAAAGGTGTAGCTGTGTTCTTCTTCTTTGGAATGGGACGGTGTGTGATGGCGTGGGCAGTGGCCATGGTCAAGATATGACGCTCAGATCTGCTCCTCCGCTTTCTCTTCTTGGGAAGAGGAGCAGATAAATCGGTCATGACCTGCTGAAGTGGGGCACGGATAATCTCATGTATGGTGGCCACCACTTCGGGTTCAGTCAGCATTTTTTTGAATTTTTGGACCTCCTCCATACAAGGGAGGGAGTCAGAATCAGCATATACACGAGGCATGCCAAGAGCAGTCTGTACAGCGACATCCTCGGGGTCAAAGGTGGGACCGGATGTGAATGTGTGTGTGGTCAAAGGGTCTGGCAAGTGGACTCTCTCCTCAAAATCCGACTCGATCGTGTGTCTCCCGAAATCTTTTTGTGTTTTTAAGTTTTTCTCATTTTTTTGTATTTTTGGCGATTGCAAGCTCTCATGGTAATCCTCAAATGAATCCTCATCCTCAAAGCCTGGAGCGATATTCTGGTTCTTATTTAAACTAGTAAGATCGGCAATCCTCGAATTCATATGCTCCATCATTTGGTTCAAGGTCTCAAGTGTGGATATCATGAAAGGTGACTCCAAAATCTCAGGATCGGGTGAGTCGAATGTGGGCGGTGGGTGTGGACAGAAATCACATTCCGGATCAGGATACTCATGGAAGAGCGGGTTGTCGAAATGTGTAGGTGATGGTGGTGGAAATGACTGGTGAAGGTCAAAGTCCGGATCCTGAAATAGTGGGTTGGTCGGATATGTACAAAAATCAGGAGTAAAGTCCTCCTGGAAAAAAGGAGGTGGACCAGCTGGAGTGAGCGAATGATCCGCAAAATCCGGATAAAATACGCTCCAGGGGTCCATCTCGAAAACAAAAGAAAATAATCGGGAGAGCACGACGGTCAAGTCAAGAGAGTAGAGAAGAAGGCGCAAGTGCGCAGCGATGATCTAGGACACACACAAAACAATCACAAGCAAGAATGAAAATAATACAAACCCTCAATTCACCTACTCAACTCGATGAAGACCACAAATGCGGTCTTTTTATCTTGTCTGTTTTAGAGTTAGGTGAGAAGTCCACAAGTTGCACAATCACTTAGGGGCTCAATGGGATTTGGGCACTAATCCTTAGTGTGTGCGCGAGCAATGTAAAACGAAGACAATGAGGGGATTACTCGCCCCAATACAAGATTTTCTTTTTGATCGGTTTTAGGGTCAAGTAATGTTAACAGTCCCAATTTTATTGGTTATCACTTTTTTTTGGATTTTTAGTGAGAAATGCACGAACCTAACGAGGAGTCAATTCCTTTAAGATCCTAGGTTGGCAAAATCAGAGGTAGAGTCGGAAAAGCAATGCAAGCGTCAAATCAATGATGGATGCTAAAGAGAAATGCTCACCTTGCCTCCAGCACTCTACATGCAAGGATGCTCAGCAGAATTGAAACCTATCTATATGCAAATGCAAAAGCCGATGAAATCGCCCTAAGTTTCAGAAATTGCTATTATCGTGAAGAACCACAAGTTGACCGCCAATCCTCAACCCTAGAGTCCGGTCTAGGCTCACCCCTCCTCTGCTCAACAAATTGAGGGTAGGAGAAAGCGCTTTGCGGGGAGAGCTCGCGGCGCGACGGATCGAAGATGATGAATCAACTGTTTAAATTTGACTAAGTCCAAACGCGACTATAGGAACATGCAAGGTATTAGGTGTTTGGCCTTAGTCTATCGCAAGCAATCCTAAAACTACGGGCTCAATCACACAAAAGAAAGAAAATCGGAAAACAAAACAAAATAAAAGAATGCGAAGAAAAGCCGAAGAAAACCACGGGAGCCCCCAAGTGAACAATCACTTGGAAATTAGGCTCAAATGTCCAAGTTCGGGGTACCTGTATTATTACAAATATAATGGTCTCTCTCTCACAAAAATTACACAAATAAATGCAATAAAAGAAAATGCAACTAAAATAGAGCGCGGTCTTCAAAATTTCCTCTTCGTCTCCTCGGCGCTCGGCTGGCAGATGCCGGCTTCACGTGGGTGCGTAGGCGCGTAGGGTGGAGCGCCTCCCTCGATCCGCGGTACCTCGCACAAAGTCAACAAGAGAGGGGGTTAGACAGCTCAACAGATATATCAAAGATAAGGAACAATAAAATAGCAAAAACGAAAGCCGCAAAATAAACAATCAATCACAAACACAAACAAGACCAGAACTACGCGCTGTTGCTCCCCGGCAACGGCGCCATTTGTTGAACAAGATTTTTCACAGGTCTAAAGTAATCCACACAAGGTGGGATCACAATGTCGCTGAGGCGACCCGCGAGAAATCCTAATTCAAACAACAATTAACCCACAACAGATAAATCAAGCAATGAAAGTAAATGTGCGGAGTTAAAATTTATTATAACTCTACAACAAGATGTGTATAGTGCAAGTATGTGTAGAGGTCGAACACAGGGAGCAGACAGGTAGAACGGGGCACAAGTGCTCAAAAAAAAATGTGTGAATGTGATCAAAGGCCTATTATGCTATTTTTTTTGTGGGTTTTGAATTTTATATTTTTTTTATTTAATTTTTAATTTTATAATTTTGTATTTTGATTTTTAATTTACTGATTTTATATTTTCTTTTTGTATTTTATATTTTTTTATATTTTCTTTTTCAATATTGGAAAATAGAGACAATGTAATAAAAGAGACAAAGAGGTATTTATCAAAATGGATAAAAATATCCAAAAATTAGCAAATAAAGTCTTTTTGGTCTTTTTATACTTTTTTACTGTTTTTGTGATTTTTGGGTACTTTTTAAAATGTTTTTGGTATTTTTAATTATCAAAATAAAGCAAACAGTGGCAAAAATGCAAGGCTGAAACTTAAAATGGAGAAATAAAATAGAAATCAGTGGCAAAAATTCTCCAAATTAATTTTCACTTAAAGATAATAAGACAAAGAAAATTTAGGAAAAGAAAACACTATTTTTGGATTTTTTATGGATTTTATAAATTTTTATGAAGGTTTTTAGAGTTTTGCAATTTTTGGAGTTTGGTTTTATATTTTTTAATGATTTTTGGCTGGAAGTTAAAACAAACTAAAAGACACAAAATATATTTTTTTGGAATTTTTCTGAGAAGTTTTTATATTTTTTAGTGATTTTTTAATGCAAGCAGTGCTGAAAATGGCTATTTTTGAATTTTTATAAATAATAAAATGCAATAATTACAAAAAATAAAAATATGGCGTGGAAGTACGATGCAACAGGGACTTAAGTTAATTTTTATGGATTTTTTAGGGTTTTCTAGATGCGTGCATAAAATACAAGAAACAAAAAGAAACTACACACAGCCAGGGGTATTTGCGTAATATTTAGAAAGTCAAGGGGCCTGCGTGTAAAAATACCAAAACTACACAATTGACATTAAAACTTTTAGGACCAAATGTAAATGCTCAAGTTGGGGGGTCCTTCCCTGCAAATTAGCCCAAAACCCACGTGCGTGGCACACGCCCCAGTCAGGGGTATACTTGGAAATAGCAAAACTGTCGAGGGCTTGCTTACAAAATTTGCACCAAATGTAAACTGTAAGTAAATGTTTTTAGATGAAAATTAAATAAGCAAAAACCCCGGGGACGCCTGCAAAATGCCCAAGGCGCGCGTGCTAAGCACGTGCGCCTGTGAAGGCTATAAGCGTAATTCACTCAAGTTCAGGGGGGTTCTGATAATTTTTACAAAGGCTAAAACACTGCAGATGAAAGATTTAGAGTTAAAGATCAATTACAAAATCCGGCGGGCGCGTCTTGCAAAATGCCCAAACCCGGGGTGATCCAACGGTGCGCAGTCTTCAGGGGCCACGTGTCGGCGCGCGGAAGGGGCGATACCCCTTCGGGTTATGACGGCCGCGATTGAATCTCGAGGCTGCGATCTACGGCTGGCTGCTCCAGTCGATCGGACGGTGGGGATCAAAAGGGGGAGGGGAGAAACGGACGGTAGCTGTACACCCCCGCCCCCCTTCGTTCTTGCTCAGGCGCGCGCGGCGGCGCGCGGCCTCTCCTCTCCGGCGACTTCAAAAACCGACCCCACGCGGGGGTCTCCTCGCCTCCTGGAACCTGCAAATGAACGCGCAAATCAGCAGTGGATGGCTCCAGGGCGAATGCGGGTGGAATGGGAGAAGTGGAACAGCGGAGGTGGTGGCCGGAGTTCAAGAACTCCGGCGAGGTGTTCGTGATGGTGTCCAGCACTGATGAAAGGTTGAAATGGAAATCTAAATATACAAAACGAAAGCCTATGCTATCAGCTATCTACTTAGAAGAAAAACAAGAAAGAAACTGCCCTCAAGTGGTGTTGAACCACGAGGAAGAACCTCGACGACGGCGACGACCGCCGGAGATGGTGGAAGCTCCTTCTCCTTCACCTAGGCACGTTCGACGTGGCTGGAGAGGTCCCTGTCACAGACCTCGATCCTGAGCTAGGTGGAGAGGCCAAGGCTTGGGCAAGAAGGGTTCAAAAGTTGGAGGATGGAGATGGGGGGTTTTTGAAAGTTGGTCTGGAGCGATCTTCGAGGCACGATTACGAGCAGGCGAAGGAGATCTTGGAGGATCTGATAGGCCGGCGGAGATCTAGGATCTACAGGCTACAACTTTCGTGAAGGGAGCGACCCTCCTCGAGCAACGCATCGTGGCGAAAAAATCGAGGAAAGTGGAGGTCACGGGCGTTCTGACAAGGGGGAAGGCTAGGGCCAGGGAGTTGACCGGCTGGTCAACATCCCAGGCCACCTGGTTGGTCCACGTGGACCAACCAGGAAAAAGCCCCCAAAAAATGTTTTATTAATTACTTTTAAAATAGTAAATAGCATTATTAATTTATGGTTATAAAATAAAAAATGTTTATTATTTTATAAATTAATTTATGGTGATTTTTATTTATTTTTATGAAGTATATTTTTACAAGTTTGCATTTATACCCCTATAGGTATCTATATCTATATATTTAAGTATTTTATTTTTATTTAGGTATTTTTAATTTATTTTATTTTGGTTTTTATTTTCTAAAATTACAAAATACTTTTATATACATAAATAGATTTTTATTTTATTTTATTGATGTATTATGTACATTAAATAAAATATAAGTATAAAAAGTATATGTATGTGTATAGGTAAAATACCTATGTATATGATATCTACAAGTATTTTTATTTGAGTTTTAATTATGGTTTTGTTCTGATTTTAATATACATAATTATTATAAGTATTATTGACAACATTATAAAAATATAAAATTATAAAAATAATAAATAATTAATAAATTGAATATTTTAATATGTACAAGTATACAATGAGGGTCCAAAACTCAACTTTCAAACCGTAGCTCCGCCAAATGCGAAACCACCGCCATTAAATAGCTTATTTTCTTCTATATACAATTAAAGGTGAGTTTGATGCATTTGGAGTTGTCGTTTGTGAGATACGGGTCTGGGAAGTTGGGATTCTGGATTTTTATTCAGATCATAACTTTTCATTTGTACATTATTTTTCTGTGAAATCAATTTTGTATTTTTCTTTATAAAATTATTTATAACTTTCATGTTCAATGTTTCTTTATTTGATGTATAAAAAGTGGAACCAAAAATAGGTCCCAAAATGAATAAAGAATGAATAGAGTGTATAGGTATTTTCTCTGTATTCTGGCCCTTATCTCCCCCTACTTTATTCCTTGTCGACCTATTCATCAAGATGTCTAGGTCTCGGGGTTTTGGGTCATAAAATATTTACAATATTTTATTCTTTTTCTTTTTCTTTTCTTTTCTTTATTCTATAATTTTGGCACTAAAAACCGCATTTTATACAGTATTTACACACATATGCATGAATGCTAAAATGCATGAATTAATGCTATTTACACGCATTTACTAGGGTTTTTAAGGCCAAAATGATAGAATAAAGATGATGAAACGTAGATTCATCAACCTCCTAGTCATCGATGGTGTAGGGATATTTATCTGTACTTGTGCATGGAAGAGGATCTCTGAAAAACTCGTATTCTA
This sequence comes from Ottelia alismoides, assembly GCA_037367405.1. Lineage (NCBI taxonomy): Eukaryota > Viridiplantae > Streptophyta > Magnoliopsida > Alismatales > Hydrocharitaceae > Ottelia > Ottelia alismoides. Next base: position 99,090 of record JAZKJV010011847.1, on the reverse strand, counting down.
TGTCAAAAGAATTGTTCTCCCCATGTGAGAGAAACTCACCTGTTTTGGTTGGGTTATGCTTCTACGACCCTACAATGTCTAATTGATCACATTTTTGCCTTGAATATAGAGTACTCAATACTACTCTCATAGTATTGTCTTTACCACTTTGTTTGCTTTATTTCCATCTCTACTTTATCTCCATGATCACAGAACTGGATCTTTCCATCATTGTAATCGAACATTGCCACAGATATCCTCAGAAAGGGATGACCAAGGATTGTCTGGGAATCCTTCCAGTGTCGAGGGATCTCCATGTCTAGAACAGTAAAATGAAACTTATAGTTCTGTCCCTTGATCGATACAACAACGTTCATCATTACACCCTTAGGTCTCTTTACAGATCAGTCATCAAGTTGGAGATATGCCCATGATCTCTTAAGAGGACCTAGGTTGAGTCTCTCAATAAGTGTGGAGGGAAGAAGATTAACTGAGGGTCCATTGTCAAGTAGAGTGTGTGTAAATGCAGTGTCAGTGATCTGACTCGTCACATGATGAGCACCCATATCCCGTTTCTTCCTCAAGATCTCATTACGAACGGTACAAGTTGTTGCTATGGAAAACACATGTTTTTCTATTCTTGTATTTTTCTTCATGCTTGTCCTTATAGGTGTGCATTTTGTTTTGAGGCACTTCTTCATAACTGGTGTAACATCCATAAACTCATCAAATGCATCTCAACTTTGACATATTCCTTAAAAATTCATGCCATCTCAGAGTCATCTTTTTGTATTTTAGGGTTTTCTTCTTCCTCCTTTGAGAGCGCGGAGAAATGGGATTAATGGAGGAGATGGAAGAGTCATGTCAGAATCATAATCATGCAATTTGCTACTTTTATTCAAATTAGAAAAATTTTCATAAATATGACTCCAAAATTTAGTCTATAAATGACTATCATGATGCTCATAAGTAATCTGCGAGGACTCTACTGGTGCTGCAACTGCTCCTCGAGGCATGAATTCCTCATCTTTGGTTGACTCACATCTCGACGAATGTAAGCTCCTCCTACTTAAATGTCGGTGGTTCTCCTCCTCCTCTGAGTCTTTCTCAGGTAGATGTTCGAATTTCTCCTCTCTCTCCTTAGCCTGATCAGGCATTTGCATGGTATTTCCTCTCCTGAGAGAGACATGTTGAGTATCATCATGCAAAAAGATCTCATATCTAGAAAATGAATATTCTAGATTATATACTTGATCCCTGGGTCTTTGTTATGGTGGTTGGATCAGGATGTTGGGGTTAACTTGAACCTAGGTGGGGAACAAGGTCTTCGGTACATAGTGCTCATCCTGCCAATGTGACACCCGATTGACATTAACCCTCATGCCATGCATCTCACTGGCGATACTCTAGAGTTGATCAAAAATTCGTCGGAGGTATGGGGTACTTGTCTTGGATGATCCAGGCTCTTTCCTCTGGGGAGGTTGCTGGTACTAATACCCACGCGATGGTCCCTTCTTGTAGCTTGGTTGTTGGAAATTCTAGTGGTATGGCCGTTGAACTGAAGTTGGGCTCCGATGGCCTGACTGAAACTATAGCCTCTGTTGCGGCTGCCGGTAGGTGGGACATGAGAGATATTAACATTGTACATGAGCGGAGTTGGTAGGATCAATAGTGTACCAAACTCCATTGACCTCCCATCATGTGGAGACTCCTCATGTACTACCTTGATTGATGGATTGGTATGCCGGTATGCCTGGACATGGTGTTTCTCCTTACCAGTGTATTTCCCTTGTATCGAATGCTCCTGAATGCGGTGAACTTGGCACATGAGAAAAGGAAGTGCAGATAGGAAGGTAACCTCAACTGGGCTTCCCTCTCATTAAGTTCTTCCAATTGCTTTGGCAACTTAACGATATGTTTTATTTCGGTGAGTTTATGGAGTTCACCATCTTTCTTGCTCATATGCTCCATCGATGTCAAATTATCAAATAAAATGCCCATGTTTAGAATCAGGTCCCCTGGTACCTCTATCGTGGTCCTCTTGCCTGCCTCAATCGATGCTTGGGTAAGAGGGGCATGGTGATAGGCTATGCTCGCGGTCTGTGAAATACTAGTGTCAACCATCTGTTCGAAGATCGTCCGGGTGATATCAACATTCTTGTTTAGGTAACTGCCTCCACATGAAGTGCGTACTAACCCTTGAAAATCAAGGGCGAGTCCTCCAAATAGGCTCTATATGAGGACCAGGTTGGTTATCTCATGACAAGGGACATTTTTGCGATAAATCCTTAAATCTCTCCCATCCCTCATGGAATGGCTCATGAAAGAACTGACTGGAGATCATGATATGGGATCTCATCTGATTGGTCTGGTTCAGATGATATTCTTCAAGAATAAGTCCTTGAATTGATTCCATGTGGTTATTACCGTCCCCAAAATTTTCAGCCAGTATGATACCTTGTCTCTCAAGGCAAAGGGGATCACACACAACCGAATATAATCATGCCCGATCCGAGGGTTACTCCAGTTGTCACAAATCATTTCAAACTCTCATATGAATGTGAATGGTTCTTCTATCTCATTCCCAATGAATTCAGGGAGTAATGCCAAGAAATATGACTTTGGGTCATATGCTTCTTGAGGTGGTTACGACCTGAGCTAGCTCTGTATCTGATTTTTTGTAGGATTGTACATCTCGCATAGGATCATCTTCTCCTCCTGTGACCCTAAGACGATTCAACTCATCTCCTAGGGTCTTGTTCATATGCTATATATATGCTAGCCAAGCCAATATCTATTGCATGGGATCATTCTAGTCATCACCTTTTGGTGGTGGTCTTTTGGGTGAAATCTCAGCTTCTTCGTCACTATCAATGAAAAGTAGATTCCTGTAAGTTGTCAAAGAAAATGATCTAGAGGCACGAAGCAGAGGGTCACTCTCGGTGCTAGAGTAGAATAGGGAATTGGTATGGGTCTGACCATACCCTAACATTAGAGGATGAGTTCCGTTTCCTAGAAGAGGGTCATCTAGGAACTGGGGGGTCCACAAAAGAAGTCATCATAGACTATGAAAGCCATGAAGTTTGGAGCATTCAATGAAGTGTTCACAGAGTCCAAACCAAAATCTCTCCAAATTTCCATCTTTCAATTTGGAGCATGATATTCAAGTCAAGAGGCGAGAGAGTTTCATGAAAGCATGTAATACACAATTTTTATACGCAGACAATTCAATACGCGAGTCAAACCCCATATTCACCAACTTAACACCGTGAAGACTGCAAAGGTCTGGCCGATTATGTTTTTTCATTTTAAGTTGGTGATAAAACAATATGAAAATCCATTACACATAGGCGTGCCACCTTGATGCCCGGATGTGTATCTATTGTTCCTTAATCAAAGGAGTGATCTGCCTGGGCTAGTGGGTTATATCATGTCCCTAAAGGAGATAATATACGACACATCCAAAGCATCGACTATGGCTAGAGGGATGCGCTTATAGCTTCCAACCCTGCAAGAGTCGAATTTGGATACTTAGGGTGTGTGTTCAGGATTTTGGGCTCTAACCTTAAGGCTACATCCTCACCTACTCATAATCTAGAGGCAAGTACCTTCTTATAAGGATCGAGGTTACACTCATGTAAGACAATGATATCCAGTTTTATCTGGTTTTAATTTAGTAAATAGTGTTTAGTAGTCCCGATTTTATCAGGTGATCACTTGCTTTGAAATTCAGAACTGAGCACATCTACCGAACAATCCCAATTTCCTTTAACCCTAAGTGAGAAAGCACAGAGTAAGGAGTCAGAAAAGCAAATACAAATCGATAAAACAAACGTTGCGTGTTCAAGTAGAAATAATTATAATGATCCTCACAATCTCCACGCAATATGCTAAATAGAATTTAAATTTACACTATATGCATGCACCGAAACAGCTCCTAGATAGATATTTATATTAGCAAGTAAAGAACATATTAAATTTGTCTAAGTAGAACATCTAGTGTATCTGTTTAATGTGAAATGTGTATACCTAAGACTACAAACGTAATGAATAAACCTTAGTAGCTCTAATAGCAGTTGTACAGTCTTAGATCTATGTCAAGCATCACAAATAATAGGGGTCCGATGGTCGAGTGTCCAGCCTGGGTACAAGCACAAGAACCCAAACAGGAACTGCTGGAAATGAGCAAATTATTACAAAATATTTAAACATGAATGAAGGAATAAAACACTCTCTCTCAAAAAATACAAAGAAATTTTCTTCGTGCCTTTTCAACAACCTCAGTCCATAGAATCGCTCGCCTCTGGTTGCTCCGAGTTGTGTCAGCCCTTGAGGAAGCCACTCCGAGTCCACCATGTCTTTCTCACGATAAAGAGAATCGAATCTTAGAGAGATATTCACAAGAAATATGTACAAAAATAAAATGAATAAAAATGCTAAAAAATACAAAGAGAAATAATCACAAGAAAGTTATGGGTCGGACTACCCGGGGATGTAAAACTTAAAATCTATATTATTTAAAATTAACCCTAAACCATATACCTCCCCAACAACGATGCCATTTGACAGACCCCAAAATCATAGTGATTAATTTGTCGATGTTGTCGTAGTCGAGTAATTTGAGATCGATCAAAAACCACAATAAAAGTAATATGGAATTAAATTTAATGTGGTTGACTTATTTATTTTACTTGGGTAAGTCCCTAGGTCGATACAAGGAGGTAAAATGAGGGTCTAGAATTAATTCTCAAATAATCTAGAAAACTCATGCATTCAAAAAGGATTTTTTATTTTTTAGTTTTTAATATATTTTTTTATGGATTTTAAATTTAAAAGATGTAATTAATTTAAACAAATATGATGCATGAATTTTGACAAAGTATTTTAATGCAAGAAATAATACTATGCAATGTGCGATGATAAAATAAATAAACACTTTTTTATGAATTTGAAATGATGAAAATGAATGGTGATGATGTAGGTAGAAGCGAGGCCAAGTTATTAATTTAAACAATGAACCTTCACTTAGATAAGTTCAGAAATAATGTGATCAATTAATCCTAAAGGAATTCTCCCAATTTTTCCACAGTTTTATCAAGCAATAAAAATCAATAATGATAAATAAATGTGCTCAAAATTTACAAATAAATTCCTCAATTTTATTGATGCTTGAAAATGTCTCAAACTATGAATCACAATGTTCTGTATGATAGAGAATTATATATGATTTAAAATGACATAAAGAACATGAAAAATCAGACACTGTTTGCTTAAGATATTAATGAATGAAGTTTCAAGGACATAAGTGCAATAAAAATAAGTAAATTGTACTCAAATCGAACCTTATGAAGGGATGGGTTACAATAATTAAAATCTGACTAGTCGTGGGATATTTTACCCAAGAGTGGGAGATTGTGCATGATTATCGTAAGTTGCGAGGGGCTGAGGCATGAATTTTCCTGCACCATGTGTGCGGTGCATGTGATGGACTTCTCTATTATTTCTTAGAAATGTGGGGATGAACTCTACAAATTTCCCTAAGTCATGCATGAGACACGTGACTGGGGCTCGGTTCGAGTGGAGGTACGGAGGGCTCTCCTCCACGTGGCCTTGACTCACTATCTCGGGGCTCCCGAAGCAGGCTCAGACCTCCTTACGTGGATGTCTAAGATCAAGGGAGTCCCTTGATCGGGTGTCAACTACTTCCGCATGGGAATCTTCTTCTTCCTTAAATGACTCATGGTAGAGCGAGGCAGGGCATCCATCCTCCGATTGCCGACACACGACTCTGGGACATCGGTGGGGCTCTGTTGTTGCTTATTTCCGATGAAGCTCCTGTGGAGGGTACCTGAATGGTGGATTTAATATGGCTCGAGGAAGATGCTCGGCTAGAGCATGATGCGCATAAGGATGGAAACAGGGACTGCTGCTCCTATTGTGATGGTAGAGAATGAGGAGCAGGTCTCTGGTGGGGTGCCCCACCAGAGATGGAGGTTTATAGAAGGGTAGAGAAGAACAAGGAAGGGGGGCATGTTGTTGATGATTTGGTTTGAATGGATATGAAGAATGAGCGGAGGAAGTATGTAGCAGAAAAAAATAAATAAATTAGGTAGAAGAAAGAAATATAAGAAGACAATGTTACCTAGGTTGGACGTGTGACACTTGGGGATGGAGTGGATGAGGCCATCTCCTGTTCTCCCTCAATTTACTCCGATGAAGGGAGTAAAGAGCTCCATCACTCTCGTGGTTGGAGCAATAGCAAGGTGCTCGGAGAGCACCTTGGATCACGTCTAGAAGGAGGATTCTAGCCCAAGTTAACGGAGTGTTGTCTCCATGACCGTGCTTCTCGGCTTTCCTTCTCTCGCTCGATTTTGGGTCGAAGATATGGTAGATAAATGTTGAAAGGTTGTTGACGATGGGATTAAATGTGAAGAAGAAGGACATGTGTAGGGAGATGGGTTTGCTGGAGGTTGGTTAGGATTAGGTTCTCGTTGGGTGATTTGGGATAGTCTTAAGAAAAGTAGGTTTAGGTTCGATAGAAGAAGAGTTAGCGATGATCAGAAATCGAGGAGGACATATGGAGAGGAGGAAGTCCAGGTGATAAGATAATGGGTGTTGTATGGATCGGAGATGGGTGGTTAGAAGGGATCCCGATCATCGATGGTTTCATGTTGAGGAAGGGGATTGGTTCGTGGAAATTTGAGTTAGAGATAAGGTGGTTATGGGAGTGTCGATTGGCGTGGATTGGGTTCTCAAGAGGGTTTTGGATAAGGTTGGTGGTGCCCAAGGTCGCAGAGGAGCAGCGCAGGGTTCGAAAGAGGGAAGCAGTCAGATGGAGGAAGGAGAGGACTCCCTTCCTCCATCCACGTTATTCGCACATGAGGAAGTTAGGGGTTAAGTGGGGTAGAGGATGACCGTTGGATCGAAGGCGATCCAACAACCTAGAACATTAGTGCATGGGGATGAAGGACTATGGACTGGGCTAAGGCAGGTTTAACCGATAGACCTAGGTGAATGAATCAGAAGAGGGCACGTGGATGTTGTTGACTTTGACCTCACTTTGACCAATGAAAGGAATGCAAAAAATAAATACAAATAAACTTACAAATGAGTTCAAATGCAAAAATGTCCAATATAAAAAATGTTCACAAATGCAACCTACAATGTTCATGAAGGACTCGTATGCAAACATGATCAACTTTGCAAGATATGCATTTTTTGGTGATATTTTATGTATATAAAATATCAATTTTTATTTTTGTACTTTTATTTGGTTTTGTTATAGGTGCATAAATGCATATAAAAATCAATATGATGTAAAATAATGTTGTGGACTCAAATGCAATTTTTTTGATTTTTATGAGTTAATAAAAGGCCAAAATAAAATAGGTAAGTAGATTATATACATGTGAATTAGGTCAAGGTACTCAAGTCAGAACTTCACATTATCATTGCTTTTTTGATTTTTAGATTCTGATTTTAATGTAATTAGTTAAATCATGAAATGAAATAAAGAAATAAAATAGAAATAAATCAAAAAGAGTCAAATGTGTACATGAAATAACAAGTCAAAGACTAGTACATATGTACAACATACAGTTAGGTTCCAAAACACGTATTTCACAAATGAACTCTGATACTTTTGAATTTAGTCTTGATTTGTAGATAACTGAATATGAATTTTTTCAAAAGTGAGTAGAGTAAAATGGACATTGTATGAGAGAGACATCAATGTTTATGGCTTTTTATCCTAGAATTAGGGTTTGAGTTTATATACAAGTTAGTATTTTTATGATTTTTTAAATGATTAATGTTAGTATTATTTACACAATAGAGTTAATTTTAGGCCACTTGGAGTTAGGATGAATTGGTTAAAAATAAGTGAAGTTAGAAAAATATTTACAAATATAAATAAATGTAGAATGGAATGCTAATTTATGCAAATTATGTATAATTTCATGAATGCTAATTTTGAGATATAAACATATAAATGAACTTAATTTCTCGAGATGAAGCTCTATTTTTAGCTAATTAAAGTGACGAATCATAGATTCATCAAACTGCATGAGGAAGGAGAGGGGCTGATGTCGACCCCTTAGGGTGTTGATGTCAGCATACTTGTTTTATTTTTATTTTTTTCTTTTGTTTAGAACAAAAATGGGATGGGATTTTGGCCTACTGTGACCTACAAATAAAATTTAAAAATAGAAACATTGAATGTGATTAAAACTTAACAATAAAAAATCAAACAACTGGTTAGTAAATAAATACATAAGTATATAATTACAATAAGAGGAACTGAAAATCTTTGAAAAGTGTCCTTTATTTTTATTAAGTATTTATTTTTGTCAACATTCATTATTTTCAATTTTAGCAGTTTTTGAATGCAAATTAGGTGAAAAGTGAAAAGTGTAATTATACATGAAATGGGGTGAAAATGTGATTAGATAAACTCAAGATTTTGCTTAATTCTAACATTTTAATATGATATATTGGCGATTCATCATGAGCCAAACCTAAGACTGTGAAACTTGGAGGCTATTGAGTTTAAATTCTAACTCTTAAGAAGTTCCGACTAATCATTAATCAAAGGATCTAATCAAGATCATTATTCATATATGCTCATGAATTCATTATGAAATGTAAATTCATTTAACTTTGATATCACAATCATTCTTTGAGTAAGTGTTACCAAAGCAACTAACATAGTTTAAGTATAGACGCATGATGAAACCATGTTTCATGCACCTAAGAGTTGAAAGTTGAGCTATAAGACTTAACAAATACGTGTGTTTATGTAATTATTTTGTCAATTCTTAATTCACATTCATCTTTATATAAGAATGACTAAAAACAAAAATATTAAATATATAAAAAGATCAAAAAATAATAGAGAGAGAGTACATTTGTATAAAGGATACAAAATCAAAGTTCTAATATTATATGTACAATACTAATTATTTTTATTTTATTTTTCTTTTATAAATATATTAAGAAATAAAATCTAAAATATAAGAGCAGATAAAATGACAAAAAGAGATGAGGTGTATATAAATGTAAATATATATATTTATTTAAGCTATTAACTAACCTATTAGAAATCGAAAAACATGAAATTTATATATAGCATTATATTAATATGATATGATATGATATGATATAATATATATAGAGTATATTAATAAAATAAAAGAAAAAAAATAATATAAATATAAGTACTTTATACTTATAAAATACCTAACAAAAATATATTTATACTTAGATGACTTATTTTGAATTTCACTTTATTCATTAAGATTGTGGATCTCATTGAGATCTACAAATTTCATGTTGGTCACTTTTCCTAGTTAGTATGTTTAGTATTTCTTTATAGAATTTCCTTTGTTTACATTATTTAGAATTTTAGTAGAGCGACATGTGGCAATCAAAGTCTACCTACTTGCCAACAGTTGTGCCTGTTGACTCCTATGACCAAGTCAAACCCCGACACCCCTCTCTTTGATGGGCTCTATACCATGCTAGCTCATCTTCAACTATTTATTGACGAAGTCAACTTTACTTACCTGTTCTTACCCACTTCCTCTCCTAATGCTCTGCTGAGCCAACACACATCACCTCTTTGGCCATATCCATCATTTCTCCATCACCAATGTACCACCACTATCAGCATCGACTTCCACTTATCTCCATTCTATGTCCCCCTCAATCTCTCCAACCTCCACGACCCTAAAATCCGAAGCACCGCCATGCCAACACTAAGTACACCTCTTCTAGCCACTATTGTGCAACCATCACATATCTTCTGTTGTACCCATTCGAGCACGTGGCATCCTAAAAGGCTCTATTTTAACATCCTCATTATGCAACAAACCACCACCTGCAAATCCATCATCCTTAGACCACTATATGCTCCACGAATCCTCCTTGATCTCCATTAAAACCCTCTCTTGAATCCCTCGATAGCAAGGTATTGATCAAGGAAAAATGGATCAATAATGGCAAGAAATGTTCCCGTCCCTACATGGATCCTCTGGAACGAACCTGGACAAAGGTGGATCGTCCAGATAAGTGGGTGTGTGAAGTTGGTAATAACATGAGATGAAAATCCTAGTTAGGAGTTGAGCATATTCATGACTAGATTTTCAGTTTGATATAAAAATTTAAATTAAAAAAATAGGTTATTTAGAATATTTTGTATAATATAAAAATTGATAGATGTTTTAATAATATAGTTTAAATAATTAAAAATTATAGAAAAAATATATGTCTAATTACATAGATTTTGATAATCAGCATCAAACATAGGTGTGATCAAGTTCGCATCTACCCATACGCAAAAAAGCTCCATCTCCGTTCAAGCATTATTGTTGAGTCACCCAATAGTTATAGGTCAAGACCGGAGCATCAAATTAAACCACATGCACGTTCCCCATCATTCAATAGATGTGTCCTTTCTTCCTCTTCTTTGTGTTCTTCTTTCATCTTCTTTTTCTTCTTCATGTGTAACTAAGTACCATCTCCCTATCATGTTTTCTTCCTCTGATTCAACCCAACTGCTATTATCCACCTCGCAACAATATCATCTTATATACTCTTCATCCACTTCTTCCTCTTTCTTCCATGAACCTCTCCCCCGGACCACATACAGTGATCGGAGGTCTGTTCTCCATTTCATCATTTTGTTCTCCATTTCGTCGCTAATTGGAGAACACATTGACCCCATTCCTCTAAACCACATATAAATTGGATCCCAAACGAGCTCTTAAGATCTTGAGATGTTTGATCTTTGTAGTACCTCATTGGAGGAAATACTAGCCACAGTAGCTAAATCACAGCTGATATAACACCAATGAAGCTCATCCTTTGCGTGAACTCGACTTGTGCTTACGTGAAAAAGGAAAGAGGTGGAGCTTGAAGGAGTAGCAACTGTTGCTAGAATGGGGACAAAGTTTCCATCCAACTGTCAATCGAGGAGGATCCCCATATCAGTCATCGATCAAACATAAAAAAACCATCCAGTACTGCAAGAGCCTCAATGTGGAAGCATCCAGGCCATCGGATCGACGAGGACGACATTAGTTTTGGTCGTGGATTAGACAGAAGGCTCACGTGCCTCACGCGCATGAGCAACTCATTTGTGGGAAGGCCTCATGATTTTCCATATTTGCACCGAGGTCTAAGCTTCTTTAATGCTAACCTATGTCGGACTTCTGTGCTCTCTAGCTTTTTGCATCCATGTCTAGGCGGTTCTTTGCAATTACATATATACCCCTGTAAGCTTATTTTTGCACATTCATGTGTTTTTGTAATATTGCAATGAGACTCATATAAGCCTAGAACTTTTAGATCCATGCATAAAAATTATGGTACCTTTTATTTAGACTTGAGTTTGTAATGTTTAATGTATATATAATTATCCCGAATTTTTGAGTATAAGTACATTATTGGCTTGTTTAATTGATATAAATCCATTGTCATTACACTTCGATGCGGTTTTTAGATATCACGTATGTATAAGCTCTGAGAAATTATTGGTTCGGAATTTTTGAAAACATTGATAATTTAGTAAAAATGAATTTATTAGTGTCTGACTTGTTGGATTTTTATAGGTTGAGATTTGCAATTGTTCTTAAATCTAAAAGTATCATGTGATAGGTTTCTTAGTGCTCTATTTTTTTTAGTTTTTCCAAAATTTATAGATTACATTATATATTTTTAAATATCGTAACAATGACAAATATTCAATTTTTTATTTTTAATTAATTTATTTATTACCAAAAATTCCCAAGAAATTAGATTAAGTTGCTTTTATATAGTACTATTTAGGGTACTTTAGGTTTGGACTTTACATATTTATCATAAAATACAAAAAAAACATTATAAAACTTCCAAAAAGTATAAAAATCTTTATATTATATTAAAAACCTAAAAATAATGTATAATTTTGTTTACGTTCTTTTATTTACTTAAAATAATGTTGGTCCATTTTTAGGATCTATCTTTGAGATACGAAACCCATTTTTCTGAGGACCTAAATTATCTTTTTTTCTCGTATTTCTTTATTCACAAAAACAAGCAACACATTGAATATGTTCGAAAACACAAAAACTCATTTCCTAATATATTTTGTTATATATTTAATTGTTTTTCTTGAGTTGATTACTTGTGTGTTTCTCTTGTTGTTCTTCTTTCTCTCTCATATTTTCACTCTCTCGTATCTATTAAGCTCTCTATTGTGTTGTATATACCTACATTTGCTTGTTTATTTATTCCTAATACATTGTTGAGTGAAATAGATATGTGTACTTAACAGCAATGTGATTTGTATCTTTTTAAACATGCTCCTTGTATTCAACTTGGTAAACTTTGTCCTGTTATTAAAAAAGTTGAAATAAATTGTTTGGTGAATGTTTCTTCGGAGTGCTAGAATTGACCCTTACTAGAATACCGTGAAAAGTAGTCATCAACATTAAAGTTTGATAGGCATTGAGGGTTTTCGCCTTGCAAATTACAATTATAATGGGAGTGTTATGCATTATGAAAGTGTATTTTTATGTATATAAGTCTAAGGATATTTTGATTGAAAAAAATTAATTTGTGACGTATAAGATTCGTAAGATTATAGGTAAAGAAAAAGGAGGGTTAAACTAATACTACCAGAATGATGCTACGAACCAAAATTGGCAAGTCATGTGATATGCATTGTCCTTCAGAATAGTTATGTACCTCCATGGAAATTCTGACGATGCATTTGTTTTTGGTACGACTATTCTCCAAAATGTGATGGTATGATCTCAACGGAGATACACTCACCAACATCAAGATCGATTGGGCAACTGGATCATCCCTTCAAGAAAGGTTCATACAAAAATTGAGGAGGAAATTCTCGAAGGAACGATCCAAATTGCTCAATCGATCTTGATGTTAGTGAGTATACACACATTAAGATCATGTCATTGTATCCTAGCAAATATAAGTACCAAAACTGATTGCACCTTGGAATTTCAATGGGTATGTATATAGTTTTAAGGACAATGTACATTTGCACATCTTGACAATTTTGTTTCATCGGATTAGACTGTTATTATTTTTCTAAACCTCTTTTTATTATACTTCCTTATATTTCTAATCATAGAGATGTGCCCAATCATATCAATCTTTTTTATGTACAAAAACTACAAAGTAAAGATTGTCTTTCCACAAGAATTCAACCACAAGGTTTTCATCTTCGTTTCAACATCGAAAGCATAACTGAATAAGCATTGGATCCATGTACTTTAAAGTTTGAGAATAATAAAAATTACCCACGTCCATGTTATTAATGTAAGTGATGTATCTTACGGCACATTCTGAGACAAAAGAAAATCAAAACTTTCTCTAAGAACAAGTATTTAACATCCATGACCAGATTTACTGCCTACTTTCAATCTTTCTTTCTTGGAGTACCTTTTTTATTTTATCGAAGGTCATCTTATTAAGTAGAGAAAACAGAATCCCATATAGCTAAACGAATGGAACTAGAAGTATAGATGAGGACCATCACCTATAGCTACATCAACCAAGCCAAAACAAGTGCAAAAAGATACCATTGCATTTTATAAAAAAACATGCAAGATTGTTAGTTACAAAAAATGATTGACCGAGTGGTCATTCAAAGGCAATGAGAAGATAAGGGATGGACAGATAGGAGTTAGGGCGTACAAACGCGTGCATAGGCCTATAAAGAGAGAAGGGCACACTGATGGTATTAGTAACCCTCATCTCGACATACTCACCTCTCCTCTCCTCCTTCATTTTCTTTCAAAGATTACAAAATGAACATATTCACATTCTGTTTTTTTTAAATCAAACATGGATAACCTTCCCTTCAACAACCTATTCTCCTTGATGCACGAGAGAAAAAATGCCTTCATGTTGTGTTACCCTCCCCGTCACGCTCGAAGCCTTCCATATGTTGGTGTAGTTCACACCCTCGTTGATCTCAAGCTTCTCCTACACATAATCACAACCAGTGTCGGCTCGATGACCCGTGTCATCAAATCCACCTGCTCTGGCATTGAGGTTCTGACCATGCCTTCCAGACCCTTTGATTCTTTAACCCCTTGGTGGTGTCTTCACATTAGCCAAGCAAGGAGGGTCGTGAACAAGATTTATAAAGTCCAGAGCCTTCTTTATGAGAAACATGCAACATGAGACAAGGTGATGGCGATCACAAAAGCTGGAAAGTGAAAAGGAAAGACAGATGACATGATAATGATCTAACAACTCAAAAAGCTCTTCAGGGAGAACCACTTCATTATGAGTCGGGCAAACCCCAAGACAATTCAACAACTCAATGCTATAGGCTTGTTCTTTTGCGAGATAAGTGGAGTTTATTTCGAGATAAGAGAATTTTTTCCTATGATAAGTTATTTACATCTTGTTTATAGTATTCATTATATCTCTGTTTGTAATACTTATCCCTTCTTTATTTTTCAAACCAACGGAGCAAGAACAATGGACAAACCTCATATATCCTTCAACCAATCTTGTCATCAGATGAATTCCCTTAAAAGAAAAAGTTCAGAGAGGAGGCTTTGTTTCTACATTCAGTACACTAAATGACTAATGTATGTACTTGAATGTGAAATTCTTTCCATCTTCCATCCCAAAGAATTTTATATGAGCCTACAACTCAATTATATACTCCTTTTTACATGTACAATAACATATATGTATGTAAACATGTGAAGGAAAATTTGTTTGTACCACAAAAGAAACTTATACCCTAATGTAATCGGAAAACTCTTTTTGGTAAGTATTGTAGGCAAGTCACCTTCTTTAGAGGCGACTTTGACTTAAGTATAAGTCGCGACTTCAGTCCAATATCATATTGCCCCGTGCCACTGCACTTTTGTGAAACCCCTATCTCTGCATTGATGTTGCTTCACCGTGAGTCCATCGCTGCTTGAACGCCTCTACCGACACTAGATCCTTCGCCTCCACACCATCTCCACCTTCAACCTACTTACTGCATTACCTTACATTTGAAAGTTGATGCCCTATTCTATAGTATGGAGGACATAAAATGCAGTTTAGGTCTGGAATTTCGGGTTTGGGGTTTTCAATTGGCTTGGGTTCAAAAGTATGATTAGGTTTTTTGCTTTTATATGTCAAGGAATGTGGTTAGGAACTAGGTTCGAGAATGTGGCTATGTTTTCGAGAATCTGAGTTTAGTTAATATATCATTTTTTGATGTATTGATTTCATTTTATATGTTATGGAATATATATAACTTTTAAGATGTCTCGACAAGTTATGTGCTTCCGTCATTGTGGTAGGACATCTCGAAATCAAATAAAGATGGTGTTGGAAGGGTTCCCCTCCTTGTGGGAACCTATTCCATATATATATATATATATATATATATATATATAGGACATTGGTAGTCCTATTTGGAAAAGGAAAAATTAATTATTATTGGAGAAGGAGATCAATTACCTTTTAGAATTAGGAGTTATCTTTTCCTAATCCTATTGGAAGTAGGAGTCCATGGAGTATAAATCGGGGGTATGGGGTGCATATCAGGATCATCCCAATACAAGCTCTCCTAACACAAGAAAGAAATAAGAGAGAGGAAGAAGAAAGAAAGTTCATGGTTGCTGCAGAGTTTGGAGGGAGTAACCTTTGGAGCAGTTCTTCTCCAGCATTCTTCCCTACAGTTTGGTGATGGATTTACTATTGGGTGATATTTCTCCTCTCTATTATTCTCCATTTGTTGGTGATTTGTAGCATCGTATTGAGGGCCGGCCTTTTGTAAGCCCCTCACGGGAGATTACTTCAATTATAGTGCTTGGTTTTGGGTTGCGATCAACCCCGTAATTTTCCCCCTCACATTGAGGGTTTTCCACGTTAAAAATTCTCCGTGCATATGTATTTGATTTTTTTGTGATTGGGATACTTTCTCGTAGTTGATATATCGTGCAAGATCCGCCTATCGACTTTGTTATTTTTCCGCAATTCAATTTATACGGGAATATGTTCCCAACAAGTGATATCAGAGCAAGGTTCAATGGCGGATTACAAGATGGAGTTTGGTTTGATTAGTATGATTAGTCTTAATGGGACTAGTTACAATTTGTGGAAGAACAAGATGAAGGATCTTTTATATGTGAAGGATATGCACCTTCCAGTGTTCTCCATGTAAAAACCCGAAGCCAAAACATATGAGGAATGGGAGTTTGAACACGAGCAAATTTGTGCCTTCATAAGATAGTTTGTTGATGAGAATGTCTACAATCATATCCAAGATGAAAGTCACGCTAGAAGCTTGTGGTTAAAGTTAGAAAATCTTTACGCCTCCATGACGGGAAGTAACAAACTGTTTCTTCTCAGGAGACTAGTGAACTTGAGGTTCAACGAATGCATCTATGTACTAGATTTTCTGAATGAGTTCTAAGGAATTACTAGTCAGTTGACGAGCATGGGGATAAAATTTGAATATGAGATGTTGGAACTGTTATTGCTTGCTACTCTACCAGATTCATGGAGAATTTCAGAGTCTCGCTTACGAATTCTGCAGACAATGGGGTTGTTTCTTTGGAGACAGTCAAGTCTGGCATTCTCAATTAGGAGAGGCGAAGAAAAATCCAAGGAAGCTCTTTACATTTAGAGGTTCTTGTCACAGAGAACACGAGGAGGAGTCAAACCAAGACTGATATAGGTAGAGGTAATGGCAGAAGCAAGTCTAGATCCAAATATCAGAATATGGAGGGCCATTATTGCAAGAAGAAAGAGCACATCAAGAAGCATTGCTTCCAGTTCAAAAGAGACAACAAGAATGGTGGCGACAAGTAAGAGAAAAAGAATGAACAAGTTGCTACAACTGCACAACATGAGCTCCTCATTGTCTGTAATGAGGAGATGATAAATGTCACACATGATAGTACTTCTTGGCTTATTTGATAACGGATATGCTCTACATGTCACATCTCAGAGAGACTTTTTCTCTTCATATACAGCTGGTGATTTGGTACATTGAAGATGGGAATGGTTCTTTGTCCCATGTTGTTGGCATTGGTAATATTGCATTGAAGAATACCAATGGAATTGTGTTGATGCTCAAAGATGTGAGACATACACCAGACATGCACTTAAATCTCATTTCTACATGCAAGCTTGATGATGAAGGATACCTTAACACTTTTGGTTACGGTCAATAGAAGCTTACCCAAGGATCCTTGATTGTTGTTCGTGGCAAAAAGTATAGAAACAATATTTACATCATGAATGCATCCATCTCCCTTGATGTTGCAGATGTGACTGGAGATGCAAAATCCATTCAGTTGTGGCATCGACGATTGGAGCACATGAGCCAGAAGGGACTACAGTGTTTGGTGAGGGAGAATATATTGATAGATGTCAAGAAAGAGAAGTTGGAGAGATGCATACACTGCTTGGCTGGGAAGTAGAAGAGTGTCTCTTTCAAGAGCCATCCATCTTCTAGAAAGATGCAACCATTGGAGTTTGTTCACGCAGATGTTTGTGCTCCGTTGAAAGTAAGTTTTCTTGATGGTGTACTTTATTTTGTTACATTCATTGAATATTTCTTCAGAAAAATTTGGGTCTTCACCTTAAACAGGAAGGACCAAGTCATTGGTGTTTTCAAAGACTTCCATGTGCTAATGGGAGCGACAGTCTGGGAAGAAACTTAAGTGCATCTACAGTGACAATAGTGGTGAGTATATTAGACTGTTTGATGAGTATTGCATGTCTCATGGTATCAAGCACCATAAGACTCCATCCAAGACACCACAGTTGAATGGCCTTGCAGAGAGAATGAATATGACCCTGATGGAGAGAGTCAGATGTCTCCTTTCTAAAGCTAAGTTGCATAACTATTTTTTGGTGTGAAGCACTTTATACTTGTGTTCATGTTATTAATCTATCTCCACATGTACCCTTGTATGATGATGTTCCTAATAGGGTTTGGCATGGAAAGAATATCTCATACAACCATTAGGGGGTCTTTGGATGCCGCGCATTTGTGCATGTTCCCAAGGATGAAAGATCCAAGTTAGACGTAAAGACAAAGCAATGCATCTTCTTGGGATATGGACAAGATGAGATTGGCTACATGTTATATGATCCAGTTGATAAGAAGCTGGTGAGGAGAAGGGATGTGATCTTCTCTGAAGATCAAACCATTGAAGACATCAAGAAGAATGTTAAGGACTCTCCTTCGAGCAGCTATCAGCCAGATGATATGGAGCCAGATCCTTTGCAAAGGGATCCGTATGTGGTGCCAGATGATGCATATGAATAGATACCAGATGCAGGACATGAGGAGGATGTACTACAGATCTCTATTCATGATGATGATTATGCAGATGATGGTAGTGATGA
Organism: Ottelia alismoides; assembly: GCA_037367405.1. Lineage (NCBI taxonomy): Eukaryota > Viridiplantae > Streptophyta > Magnoliopsida > Alismatales > Hydrocharitaceae > Ottelia > Ottelia alismoides. The sequence continues at coordinate 80,727 of JAZKJV010011847.1, read as the reverse complement.
TGGTGGGCAGGATGATGAGGGCTCTTCTTCTTCCGAGGCTCTCCCACCACTGAGACCTGTGAGGGAGAGGCGACCCTCCACCAGATATTCTGCACATGAGTACATTTTGTTAACAGACAGCGACGAGCCCGAATACTATGAAGAAGTCGTATAAGATGCAAATAAGGAGAAATGGGTAGAAGCTATGAAAGAGGAAATGGAGACCCTTCATGACAATCATACCTTTGAGCTTGTCAAGTTGCCCAAAGACAAGCAGACATTGAGAAACAAGTGGATCTACAAATCCAAGGTACAAAGCTAGGTTGGTTGTGAAAGGTTTTAACCAAAAGAAGGGAGTTGACTTTAAGGAGATATTTTCTCCTGTGGTGAAGATGTCTTCTATCAGGGTGGTTCTCGGATTGGTGGCTAGTCTTGATCTGGAGGTTGAACAAATGGATGTGAAGATAGCTAATCTTCATGGTCACCTTGAGGATGAAATTTACATGTTACAACCAGAGGGATTTATGGCCAAAGGCAAGGAAGACTATTTTTGCAGACTAAAGAAGAGTCTATATGGCTTGAAGCAAGCACCCAAGCAGTGGTACAAGAAGTTTGACTCGTTAATGGGGGAGCATGGTTACTCCAAGACTACTTCAGACCATTGTGTATTCGTGAAGAAATTCTTAGGTGATGATTCCATCGTATTGTTGCTTTATGTTTATGATATGCTGATTGTAGACAACAATAGAGAGGCTGACTTGAAGAAAGAGTTGAGCAAATCCTTTGCTATGAAGGACTTGGGGCATGCAAGTTAGATACTGGGCATGAAGATCACTCGAGACAGGGAATCAAGGAAATTTCAACTTTCACAAGAGAAGTACATTAAGAAGGTACTTCAAAGATTTCATATGGAGAAGACAAAGCCAGCTTGCACCCCTCTTGGAGCGCATTTCAAGTTAAGTTCCAAAGATAGCCCACAGAACAATGCAGAGAAGAAAGATATGGAAAGAGTTCCCTATGGATCAGCCACAGGTAGTCTCATGTATGCCGTGGTTTGTACGAGGCCAGATATTGCTCATGTAGTTGGAGTTGTTAGTAGGTTCATCTCAAATCCATGAAAACATCATTGGGAAGCAGTTAAATGGATCTTGAGAGATCTTGGAGGTACTAGCAGTTACTCTCTTTGCTTTGGAGCAGAGAAGCCTATTCTTCTTGGATATACAGATTCAGATATGGCGGGTGACATTGATGGGAGAAGATCCATATCTGACTACATGATGTCCTTTTCAGGTGGTGATGTTTCTTGGCAGTCTCGTCTCCAGAAGTGTGTTTCTTTATCTACTACAGAGGCTGAGTTCATTGCAGCGATAGAGGCATGCAAGGAGTTGCTGTGGATGAAGAAGTTTATGCAGGAACTTGATTTTCATAAGGACATGTACGTGCTCTACTGTGACAGTCAGAGTGCTATTCACCTTGGCAAGAACTCTATATTCCATGGAAGATTGAAGCATATCGATGTTAGATATCATTGGATATGTGATGTATTAGAATCGAAGCAACTTGTACTTGATAAAATCCACACAGATGACAACGGTGCCCATATGATGACAAAGACTTTGTCGCTTGGAAAGTTCGAGAGATGTTGCTCCCTCGCAGGTTTGGAGCAGTTCCCACATCGTCGGTGTGGGGGATATTTGTTGGATGGGTTCCCCTCCTTGTGAGAACCTATTCCATATATATAGGATATTGGTAGTCCTATTTGGAAAAGGAAAAATCAATTGTTGATTAGAGAAGGAGATCAATTATCTTTTAGGATTATGAGTTATCTTTTCCTAATCCTATTGGAAGTAGGAATTCAGGTTTCCATATTTTCTCACCTCCAAGGAGTATAAATAAGGGGTATGGGGTGCATATCAGAATTATCCCAACACAAGCTCTCCTAGCACAAGAAAGAAATAAGAGAGAAGAAGAAGAAAGAAAGTTCGTAGTTGCCACAGAGTTTGGAGGGAGTAACCTTTGGAACAGTTCTACATCATTCTTCCCAACAGTTTGGCGACAGATTTACCATGGGTGATATTTCTCCTCTTTATTATTCTCCATTGTTTGATGATTTGTAGGACTCTATTGAGGGACGACCTTTTGTAAATCCCTGACAGGAGATTACTTCGACTATAGTGCTTGGTTTTGGATTGTGATCAACCCCGTGATTTTTGCCCTCACATTGAGGGTTTTCCACGTTAAAAATTCCCCGTGCATCTGTGGTTGAATTTTTTTGTGGTTGAGATACTTTCTCGTATTTGATATATCGTGCAGTATCCGTCTATCGACTTTGTTATTTTTCCGCAATTCAATTTATGTGGGGAATCTGTTCCCAACAGATGGCACTTATGGGAGATCGTATGAAACCCATCAAGTTTGGTTCAGAACTGACATTCATTTTATCGATTGAGAAGATCACTACGGTTTTTTGAATTGATAAATTGAATGTAGTTGAGTTATATGTGCTTCATAGAATGTCGTAGGAGTAGGGAATATATTACTTAGCAAATGTTGATTACGATGATGATATCTGAGATGACATGGGATATGTTAATATGATCAATGATGCATATTCTCCTGTATTATTAGCTACAATTAGGGGTGTTCAAAAATATCCGGGTCAATGGGTGATGAACGGGCCAACATCCACGAGGGTCACCATGAATAAATAATACAAAGGTGTCGCTGCGGCGACCGCTCGCAGAGTATGGGGGTTGATCAGCAATTAACCCACAACAAATAATACAACAATCAAGCTCAAAAATAAATGTGAATTAATTTTTATTTACTCTACCATAAAATGTATAGGGAACCAGCATGTAGAGGTCGAACCACAGAGAGCAATACAAAATGCATGAGCCGTCAGGTGTGAATGAGTCATCCTTGTGAAAAGTGGGTTTTAATTAATTGAATATATATATATATATATATCTTTTTTTTATTTATTTATTAATATATATATTTTTGTTTCTTTATATATATATATAGATAATAATAATATAATTAGATAGTGCATATATATATACATATAGATTTTTTTTCTTTTTAGGAAATACTTATATATACATTAAGGGGTACTAAAATATTTACAAAAATGCTTAAAAATAGTCAAAAAATTAAGAAATAAAATCTTTTTATCTCTTTCATCATTTTTTACTGTTTTTGTGATTTTTGGACATTTTTGAGAATATGTTTAGTATTTTTAATTAACTACATAATAGCAAACAATGGAATAAGGTCTGGCTGTAATAAAAATGAACATTGAAAATAGTTACAAGCCTCAGAATTTTCCCACACGATTTTCTAGTAAAGAGAATAAAGTATAGCATAAATAGGGCCTGAGTTTGTATTTTTCTGATTTTTCTGTGATTTTTAATTTTTTTTTGAAGTTTTTGGGTATTTTCGCATTTTTAAGGTTTTCCTTTTTAGATTTTTAGGGATTTTTGGATTGACACTAGAATAGGACAATATACACCACAGGGAATTTTTTTAGAATTTTTCAAGGCATTTTGATATTTTTTTGGGATTTTATACTCTAGACAGTGAATAAAAGACATGTTTTTGATTTTTAATAAATACAAAAAGGCCATAAAATGACAAACTAAAAATATGACATGCAAGCACAGCCAATCAGTAGCTTAAGTCTATTTTTCCAAGATTTTTCGATTTAACATGAAGCACGAAATAAATAGACAAAACATTCAAAAATTAAATGGCCTGGCAGGGGTGTTTTTGCAAATGCAATAAGTCGCAGGGGCATACATGCAAAAATCACAGTAAAAATACACTTTAATTTTTATTTTCAAGACCATTTAATAATTACAGAGACCCAGAGGGGCTTGACTGCAAAATTTCACGCGCCTCACATGGTTGCTGCACGTGAGGCGCGGAAGGACTAAAGTGCAAATCTGAAAATATCGAGGGTCCTCTTGCAAAATAGACATTTTATTTACAACTGTGACTTTTATTTTTGGCATTAAATATTAAATAAAAAAGCAAGGGGGGTGGATGTGAAATTTACCCCTAATAAAAACGTGGCATCCGACGGTTCTGCTCCTTTCACTTGCCACGCGTCGTCTCCTGGATGCCCGATGACGCTTCGCCGATGGAGCGCTGAGATTAGATCAGCCCCGCTGATCTGACGGTGGGTACGATGCTCCATCGGACGGTTCCTGTTGAATCTGGGGCGGCTCTCCTGATCCGACGGCGCTGAAGCCCCCTGGAAGAACGGGGAAGAAGCTCGGAGCTGGCGAGCTTGGATCGAAGAGCGTGGGCTCCTCCAGGGTTCTCCGGCGAGTCTGAAGTGTTCTGAAGGTAGCTGGAAGCTTCCCACGTCGATTGATGGCGTTTTCATGGCTCCTGGGGGTCCGAGTCGATGAAGCGAGGTCGGAGAAGAAAAGGGCCCCCAGGAACCTCTTCCTGGATCTGTGCGAGTCCAGTTGGGCTCGGTTCTTCGAAGTACCTGCACAGGAAGAACCGCGGGCGAGAGAGCTCGCTCCTCGACCCGGGGTTTTGAAGCTACAGTGCACAATGGAGATGGGCGGAGGGACTCCGACGAACGGCGGAGGAGGAGCCCCGATTCGCCAGGACCTAGGGTCCTGGGTTGAACAAATGCGTGCAATAGATGGAGAAAGCGTTGGGCTTCGAAATGGGGTGAACGGGGCGGTCGGATACAGTCAGATCCACAGCGGAGAAGTCGCCGGAGCGGAGCTCCGGCGAACTTCGGATTTCGATTTCTAAACTACAGGCAATAATCAAAACCTATTCTAATGACTGGAATGAAAAGCTAACATCTAAAGCTAACTAAAAATGCATAGAAAGGGCAGCTCTTATACCTGGGGGCCTCCAGGGAGCAGGGCGGACGCCGGAGCTCCGCCGCGTCAAAATCTCCTCCCTCCGGCCGAGTCACGTCGCTGGGCTACTCCCCCTGTCACGAGGAACAATCCAGGAACGAGATCTAGGCTTTAGGTTGGAATAAAAGTGGCCAAATCTGAGGAAGGAGGCGGAGCTTGTTATTTATAAACATTGGCGAGTGGCCTTATTGACCGGCGATTATTGCATGATCTAAAGAGTATTAGGTTGACCTAAGGAATCGGCGGGCATCATGGATGATTAGGGAGTGATTCTTGCGAAGGAAGTATCTTCGATTGATGGATGGTATGCCCGGGAAAAAAGGGAGAAGACGGGCGAAGAGATGGGTTGCGTCACATCGGGCGGCTGGAGGTCAAGTTGACTGGAGTCAACTCGCGGAGGGGCGTGATTGGTCCACCTCAGCCGCTAAATGCCAAAATAGAGGACCTGATGGAAGATTGATTTATTTGACGCCCCAAATGATTTTATTAATTTTTTCTTATAAAATAGAAAATGTGTGTTATTTCATCTAGTATTTATTTATGATTTTTATTGAATTTTTCGAGGGGTTTTATTATAGTTTTATTTGAATAATGTGTATATGTGTGTATTTACATGTATTTTAAGGTATTTTATTTTTAATTTATTTATTTTCTTTTATTATTTTATTGTCTTATTTTATAAATTTATAATTTATTTTTGTGAGTATAAAGGTATTTTTGTTTGATTTTTATGGGTTTATTCCTACTTTTAAATAAATAGGTATAGGTGTATGTAGGTATACTTATAGGTGTTTTATCTATATATTTTATATACTTAATTTATTTATTATATTTTCTTGATTTTTATTTTGGTTTTGTATTTTTAATGAGTTATGCATAATGTATATATTATTATAAAAATATAGAAGAGCAAAAGAATCAATGATTAAAACCCTTTTTATTTATAGATAGGTACATGTCATAGGTATTTTGTCTATGAATTTATAGACTTATTTTATCTTACAAATTAGTTTTGGTTTCCTTCTATTTTTAATGTGTGCATTATATACATTATTTACAAAATTCTAAAAATATGATTTTGTACAAATAATAAATACTGAATAAAATGAATATTTTAATCAGTCCTATATACAAGAAGGGCCAAAAACCTAACTTCTGCATATGAGCTCCAAAAATTATGAAACCAATTTTATAAAATTGTTTATGGAATGCTATATACAATTAAAGGTGAGTTTAGGTGATTTGGAGTTTTTATTTGCAAGATATGGGTCTGTGAAGTTGAGATTTTGGCTTTTTATTCTGTGTACAAAATGCACACTGGGTATTATTTTTGTACAAACTCAATTTTGTATTTTTATTCACATTATTATATAGACCTTTCATGTACAAAGTTTCTTCATTTGTTGAATAAATAATTATGTACAAAATAAGTTCCAAAAATGCATAAATGAATGGAGTATTTATTGGATGATTGGCCCTTATCTCCCCCTACTTTATTCCTTGTCGACCAATTCCATTCTGGACTTGGTCTCGGGGTTAGGGTCATAAAATATTTGCAATATTTTATTCCTTTTTCTTTTCTTCTCTTTATTCTATAATTTTGGCATTAAAAACCTTATTTTATATATAATTAATACAAATGAATAATTAATGCTATTATGTGCAAATTGGTGCTATTTACATGCATTTGCTAGGGTTTTTGAGGCCAAAATGATAGAATAAAGGTGATGAAATGGAGATTCATCAATGGGTACCTGACTTGACCCGTTCATTTTGACGCTAAACTCTCGGGTGCCCGTTTGAAAATGATGGATCGGGTACCCGCAATGTCATGACCCGTACCCTACATAAAAAACCTGATGGGTACCCACAAGTACCCAATTGGGAGCTTCTACTATCAATTGATTCACAAAAATGCAAATGATTATATACAAATACCAATATAGATGTTACATTATTCTTATTTATTTTAAAATATATAAATGGATGCCAATACAAATATTAGTGAATATGGAAAGCATATTTCCAAATCATCAAAAATTGAATACCAGTATGAAATAGATGCAAATTAGATAAGAAAAATAATAGAATCAAAATTGCATAGGTAAGATTAAATTTATATGTGTGGGAGGGCTCATATATGTATCTATTTTGAAGTTGAAATATATATAGATGTCGAAATTTGAATTAACATGTATGATAACGAATCAGATACGATCTAAATCGATATGCATACATCTTGACATCCAAACATGATAATGAATACAATTGAATACGAATTGCATCGCACACGCACACGCACGCACGCACCACCCACCCACTCGCGCGCTCGCGCCCATGCAAACAACCATGCCCACGTACGCATGCATGCGCTCATACCCACACACATATCCTATCTCATATGCCTCAGCAATCAATTCTTTTAGTATCTCATCTTAATCTAGCCTATCTAACTGAATTTTATTTTTCAAAAATCAATTTCATTTTTTCTTGGGTTAGCCAGAAGAAGTTAATTACATAAGTTTCAAACTTTAATTTCATTAATAAATTCAATTAGTTTTATCTTTTTTCCCACCTTCACTTCAGAAGAATAAAACATAGGTACTCATCTATATAATTACTCTTAGATTTTTTTTGAAAGGTAACTATCTCGATTTCATATATGAAATTTATATAGAATTTTTAAAAAAGACTTTCTTCAATAAGAAAGAAGGCTTACTCTCTTTGGAATATGATGCTACACCGTTGCTCAATACTTTAGTGGATCGACTCTATCAAATAAAGCAACTAACTTAGTAGAGTCAGCTACACGAAGGGCTCAGTGTCATTATGTTAATAAAAAATGACTCGGTGGTATGTTAACGAATTGATCCACTACAGAAACGAAACATCATAAGTTCGGAGACTTAAGAGCAGAGCAAAAAATGAGTAAATTCAACCGTCTCCTAAAAGAGATGCAGTAATGTTGAAGAGATAATTATCTACTTTGTAAACATATTTAGGCGGGATCAAATATACGACGGAGTTACTTGATATTGTAATTATTATTGATCAGCAAGAAGAATATGCAGTTCTTTGAGAATGTATTATTTTGGGGATTCTGATAATTTGTTTAATCGATACAAATTGTGATCCCAATCTTGCATATATTTCGATCCCAATCAACGATGAAGCTATAGCCTCAATACCCAGGGTATCCTCCCACAAAAAAAATATGTGTGGTTCGGTGGTTCGACCAGAAATGCTATACTTACACACAAGACTACCCCTCTTCCCGAAAGCTTCACGGATCCCCCTTGATGATGACGGAGGACCGCCCGTAGGGGGTTGACTGCACAAGACCCTGGCAGAGGAAAAGCTTGGTACCAGCGGATAGAAGATGCTCAACTCCGTACAACATAGGGATTAGCATGCTTTCGGAAAAAAATATAGAATAATATAAGATCCAGCATGCATAACACGACGATCATTATAATTTCACAAATGAGAAATGCGATAATATACTCTTTCCCGTAACTTCGAATACCAGACCAAACCACTAAAATGTAAATAGGGATCAGAAATATAGACGTCATTGTCAGACGCCTTTCCCTCTTATCCTCTCCTATGCCTCACTGCTCGGGTCCTAGCTTCACTAAACTCTAGTATTTGACCTCCTTAGAATAGGAGCTATATGCTTTGAATCATGCTTTGACTATTTCCTAAGAATTTCAGGTCTAACCCCAACATCACCTCCCTTGCTTCAATTCGCGCACACACACATTGTGATAACAAATTGTGATGATAATTAATACAATCATTTACGAATAGGAATATATACTTATATATTGTTTGTCAAATTGTCCTCCAATTATATATATTTACATGTCCTTTATCCGTATTTGATTCATTATGAGGATCAACCTAGATGAATGTGTCATTATTGGATCTAATTTGATAGTATTCCTTTCAACTGCATATATTCATATAGTTTACATTATCCACATAGTTTTATATATCCTCATAATTTATTTATATATGTTTATATATCCCTGTCTAAATACATCCCGTACCATTTAGATTTTCTTATCTGGTATTATCATTATGAATATGATATTGATGCGGATATACATAATTGGACATGTCGTTTGCAATTTTATATATGTCACATTTCACTAGAAGTATCTCTCTTTATCCCCACGGATACCCGCGAGTACCCACGGATACCCGCAAGTACCCGTGGGTAGCCAACATCCATTGACATTAATCGAGACTTGTTACCATTAGGTACCCGTTGGAATGGGGCGGGTCGACCCATGACCCACTACCAACGGGGCAGGACATGTCACGATTAAATGGGATGGGTACCCGTCCTATGGACACCCCTAACTACAATGGTAATGATACCCATACCTACGGATCCCGTGGAATACATGTGTTCCTCCCATTTTGAATGCAGGTAATATCGTTGTTTTTGAAGATAAAGATCTTGAACCTAACATGTTGATGAAGCCTTCACCCCATAATACATACTATGAGATGGAAAATGGGTGAGTTATTTGGATCACTATATGGCCAACAAATAAATATCACAGATAATAGTCACCACGGATATAAGAAATCAATCCATAAAATAAGAACGATCACAAGAAATATGTATTTTAATGTGGAAACCCCACTGGGTAAAAACTACAACTTGAGTCACTTGACTCGGGATTTCCCGATTGACTGAGTCGATATAACTATTCCACTATCTTGAGTTATTTCCCCACAGATAATTTAACTGTTTGCAGTTGCTTTGGATCACATACCAAAGTCTTTCCACAACTTGGATCAAACATCAAGTCTGTTGTAGACATTGATTCAAACACCAAGTGTTATAGTACAGCAATAATGTAAGGACTACAACAATCTAGAAAGCCTCAAACATAAATATACAATGTGAATAATGAGGCTAAGAAAATACACTTTGTAATAAACAATTAAAGGGATTTTTACACCCATGACCCTGATAATTATGCAATTACAATCATAACCCTCTATAATCATGAATTACATGAGAAACCCTGGATAGTCACTCCGTCTTACACTCATAACCCTCCATTAGTTTAATATATTAACTCAACCATATGAATGAGTTAATCTAACTCATTCTCAATCCAACGGCTAGGAAATAAACAAAAAATACCCCTCTCCCTTCAGCTCCATATATCTTCCTCAACTCACACTCCTCACCCTTCGTCCACCTCAACCTCTCCTCTCCGACCTCCTCCCCTTCCTCCACGACTGGCCATCTCTCCCCAACGTCCCTGCCGCACACGGTGCAAATTCGAGCCGCGAGACAGAGGAGCAATAAGTTGGAAAAGGAAGGGGGGATGTGGGCTTCGAGTAGGGGGGTTGTTGAGCAGAGTTGCGGGCTTCGAGCAGGGCAGAAACTCGGGTCGATAGTGGGGCAAAGATGTGGGCTTCCAAAAGGGGAGCAGGAAAGAAGGAGGTGTGCTGAAGGGCAGAAACTCGGGTCGGCATTGGAGCAAAGCTGGGGGGTGGGGCTCGAACAGCAGGAGGGGAGGGGGGGAGCTCTCTCGGCACCAGGGTGGGAGGGAGCTTAGTGGGGGGCTTCAAACAGCAGGAGCTCGGCGGGCGCACAGGGGGTGGGGAGCTCAATGCAAGGGTGTGTTCGAGGAGCTCGAGCGGGTGGGGGGGCTTTGAGCAGAAGTATCCTGGGGGGGGGGGGGGTTCGAGGAGCTCGCGATGGGGCTTCGGTGAGGAGGTCGACGCGGGGGGGGGGGGGGGGGGGGGGGGTGTCGAGGAACTCGCGGTGGGGGTTCGATGAGGAGGTCGATGTGGGCATGGGGCTTCGAGCAGCAGGAGCTCGGTGAGCGCAGGCGGGGGGGGGGGGGGGGGGGTTGATTAAGCGCGAGATACGAGGGTCTAAATGTCTCACACAAGGCAGAGACAAAGTCGCTGCGACGACCCTCGGTAAATCCCGATTAAATCAACAATTAACCCACGAATAATATCAAGCAATGGAAATCAAAGTGTGGAGTTAAATTTATTATAACTCTACAAAATATGTGTATAGTGCAAGTATGTAGAGTGTCGAACACAGGGAGCAAACATGTAGAATAAGGTAATAATGCTCAGAAATGTGAAAGTGGTTAAATGCCTACAAGTGCTATTTTTTTGTGGGTTTTGAATTTTATATTTTATTATTTAATTTTTGATTTTATATTTTTATATTTAGGTTTTTAATTTACTGATTTCGTATTTTCTTTTTATATTTTGTTTTTTTATATTTTCTTCTTCTTTTAATAAAGATATAATGTATATAAGGAATATATATATATACACTAGAGATAAGAGAGGGATAAAAATAGGGGGAAATGCTCAAAATACATGATATGGAATGTTTTTGTGATTTTTATACTTTTTCTAATATTTTTGTGATTTTTCTAAATTTTTCTTATTTTTTTTGGTATTTTTAAGGGCAAAAAAACTAGTAAACAGTGAGATAAGCTGCTGGCTGAAATTAAAATGAGGATGAAAAATAACAAACAGAATCAAAACTTCCTCAAATTAATTTTAAAATAAAGATAACAAAATAGGAAAATTTTTGAAACAAAATTGTATTTTTAGGATTTTTGTGGAATTTTTAAGATTTTTATGAAGTTTTTTAGTGTTTTGCTATTTTTAGGGGTTTCCTTTTGATATTTTTAATGATTTTTGGTTGAAGTTAAAACACATAGAAAATAACAAAATATATTTTTTTTTGAATTTTTCAAAAAGGTAATGAATATATTAAACATAAAAGGCTGCAAGAAGATAGAAATGATGTTTTTGATTTTTTGACTACCCAAACAAAAAGACAAAAATAAAACAAAAATCCCTGGTTGTAGAACAAGAATCAGGAGCACACAGACATATTTTTATATTTTGAAATGGATAAATGATGCTCCATAAATAAATCAATGACTCGAAATATTGTAGAAATTCTACAGGACATAAATCGTAATATCTTTTGTTGAAATTTGAACACAAATTCGACCTTACTAATTCCTACAACATATCCAAAAATGAGCAAGTGATATTGAGTATTTAAAGCGTTATCAACAAAACAAGCCCAATCAGTACTCTTATTTCATAAATTCGCCATAAATAGTTCGTACACCAAAAAATTCTGAAATTTGGATATGATGTAGAACATTTAAACAGATTTCTAACAAAAAATATCTCACAAAAAACCGAGTTCAAACAAATGAGTTATAACCATTACAACACAGGGGCGCAGATGCAATACTAATTGCGAAACTGCAGTACAAAAATATATTCGAAAACTTCTTGAAATATGTCAAAAGCGTAGGGGTATAGCCGCAAAACTTGCCACTAATCCAGGTGGCGTCAATCTACTCTTGGACAATAAGGGGATGTGCATGAAAGTGCTCCGATGTACCTACAATTAGAAGAAGGACTCGAGTACAAAACTCAGCCAAGATGTTAGGCACACAAAAAGAGGGATATGAATGGGTTTTCCTTCGATTTGGTGAGAGAATAAAGATGTGCTCCGACCACCGTATGTGGCTGAAGATGGAGGGGGTTGTGTATGAGGATACGTAGAATAGTGGAGGATGGCGGCGGTGAGATGTGAGCCGCGTCGAGGAGGATGAATGAAAGTCGAAATGATGGGTTGGAAGCTCGCCGGAGCTTGCTCCGGCGAGGGGTGAACCGAGTGATTAAGTGACTAAAAAGCAAGTAAACAAAGTGCTAGCATAAATCTATGATCTACAAGTGAATAAAGAGCAAGGAAACGCTCAAAAAAATGACCTCGACTGGCCTAGAAACCAGGAAGGTGGAACCTCGACGGTCGGTGGCCGGAGGTAGGGCTGGAGCCGCCCTTCGACTCGCCTAGTCGCGCCTTCGAGGAGCTGGAGAGCTCACTGTCACTTCACTCTATCTTGAGCTCCAAGAAGGATGGCCAAAATGGGTCCAAGAGGGTTCAAAAAAATGGAAAGAAGATGGGGTGTTTTGTACATGTGAGGTGGGCGGCTCCAAAGAACGATGAATATTAAGCGAATCCTTGATCCAATCCTCCAAGCAACCTCTGGACGTGTATGAAGGTACTTCAAGGAGAAAAAGATATGAAGGAATCGTATCGATTGGGCGAAAGGATCGGCCTTGAAAATCTGAGAAAACGGACAAAAACAAGGTTCTAACAGGAGTGGCAGAGGCTGGTTAGAAAGTTGATGAGGGGGCAATAAGATCGGTGTGTATCTAGCGAATAGACAACTCAACCCTCTATATAATGATTGGGCATGTATAATGGTTATATGAGGAGAAAAAATCAAGAAGGAATCCCAGCGATTTGGTGAAAGAATCGGCCTATAAAAACTCGACAAAATGGGCAAAAACTAATGTTCCGACACACAATAGAGGGGGGTCAGACAACGTGATGAACATGCTCAAAAGATCGAAGATAATAGGACGAATCCATGATCCAATCCTCAATATATACCCTGAGCATGTAATGTGGATATAAGAGGAGAAAAAGTCAAGAAGACTTCATCGTGAAAATATGCACGATGCGTCCTCTAAAAATCGACGAAAACGACCAAAAATGTGGTTCTAACATTGTACATAGGTAATTCATCTATGTATTTTATACAAGAATTTTATTTTTAATATTTTATTTATCATTTTATTTCAGTTTTAATATGTACATATACAATATTTATGAAATAATAAAAAAATATGTAATAATAAAAATAATAAATAAAATGAATATTTTAATTGATATAGTTATACAATAGGAGTCCAAAACTCAATTTTCAAACTGTAACTTCAAAAATATGAAACCACCTTCATTAAATAGATTATTGAAAATTATATACAATTAAAGGTGATTTTGATACATTTCGAGTTTTTATTTGAGAGATACAGGTCTGGGAAGTTGGGATTTTGGAATCTTATTCAGATCATAACTTTTGACCTGTATATTATTTTTATATGAAATTAATTTGTATTTTTCTTTATTTAATTATCTATAACTTTCATGTATAATGTTTTTTTATTTGAAGTATAAAAAGTGGAACTAAACATAGGTCCCAAAATGAATAAAAAATGAATTAAATAAATGAATTTTATTAGATTCTGGCCCTTATCTCCCTCTACTTTATTCTTTGTCGACCTAGTCATCGAGATGCCTAGGTCTTGGGGTTTTGGGTCATAAAATATTTACAATATTTTATTCTTTTTCTTTTCTTTTTTTATTCTATAATTTTGGCTTTAAAAACCGTATTTTATACACTATTTACACAATGATGCATGGATGATAAAAAACCTAAATTAAGCCTATTTACATGCATTTACTAGAGTTTTTAAGGCCAAAATGATAGAATAAAGATGATAAAATGTAGATTCATCATCCCCCTATACTTGCCTTTGCTAGTCCTAGCAAACACTTATGCAGTAAGTGCAGAAAAGAAAATCAAAGAGAAGAAAAAGAAGAAAATTGGATTAAGTTTAACTATCAAACTTGTCTTCACAAAAACAAAGTTTGGAGCTTAAGTCGGTCCTTTAGAATTTTAGTACGGGTGGAACCTTAATGAGAACCAGATTTGAAATCCAATAGCCTTCGAGAATCCCAAAACTCTGCTCAAGTCTCCTCAATAGCGAGCTCAATGACTTCAACTCATATGTAAACCCTTATGACTATGAATCTGACTCGTACAGTGTAAGTGATGGTGGCTCTTCCCAACTGAAATGTCAAAGAGACTGACTTCTCCAGTATGACAACCCAATGATTCTCCAATCCAACAACTCATTCCTCGAGGAGCGGGTTATTCCCTTCTAAGTTCAAGTGGCAACCAGCTCAAGAGGAGGGGGTGAAGAGAAGAATGGACGGTAGCCTGTGTAGCTACCTATCCTAGGATGCAAGACCAGTGTAGTCAAGTCATCCAGCTGCAGGCTCACATGATTTGACTTTGAGGCTCAAGCTTGCTTATTGACTATACAAATATATACACTCCGACAGGCAGTTTTATTTTTGTACAAGCCTGTCCACTTTTTTTTGGAGTTTTGCTTTTTGTTTTTTTATTTTTTTAATACTATATACAACAACATTTACATAGGAAGTTTTTCCTCTTGAGCCAGTATACTATCCCTCTTTTGAAGCTTTATTGCAACCCACAATCTCCTGTCCTCGAAACTTATCATCACCGGACGGGTTGGGATGCACATCCCTCCCTAGAGGAGGACAAGTGTTTCCACTTGTGTGCGTCTCATACCTGCAAATCCAATCCCCTCACCATCCCAACTGAGTTGAGCCATGTGAAAGGTGCAAGTGTCCAAGTTAGGTCTTTATCAATAAGAGTCGTGCGTGTGCTCTGAAATACTATACTTTGGCAGTCAAGAATCCATTGAACTAAGTCCCGTGATCCTCAAAGAATTAAGTCAACTAGACCTGAAGTACCTCAAACCCAGTTCCTATAAGGTTCCTGTTATTAGGTAGATTTTAAGGTCCAACCAAGCTCCAATCTCCGGATTTTACTTAGACTCGTTCAACTATCAAACTCAATCTGAAAAATACTCATGCTATGCAAATGATATGCAGAATGCAGAAAATATTTTTGTGATGCAATTTTCAAAGATTTTGAACTTTTTATGGATTTTTGAAAGATGATGCATATGCATTTTTTTGTATTTTTCAAAAAGATTTTTCATATGTTTTTGGTATTTTCATTTTGCAAATGTTTTTGAGATTTTTGAAAACAAAAAGATTTTTGGATGAAAACTAGGTACAAATATTTACACAGGGATGCATCTTATATTTACAAGAAGTGGATTTAAAGAATTTACAAGGGTAAGCGATCAATTTTATACAGATATATGTAATGGATTTTGGTATGATGTATGTATTCCTCAAACTTATTTGAAAAGGTTTTTACAAACGATTTTTGAAAACTATAGTCCAAAATATTTTTTTCAAGCATTTTACAAACATGTACACACGTTTGAAAATCATTTTGCAAAGGTCTTTCAAACAGTATATATAGATTTTTCAAAATATTTTTTCCACCATTTTTCAAACCATTTACAAATCATTTTTCAAGTATTATATTTCACACAAAGAAAATGAACTTTACAAACCAAAAAGTTTTTACAAAGTTTGAAAACAAGTAACAATACATTTTCCAAATATTTTCAAAAGATTTTCACATGGATTTTCAAACCATTTTTCAAACATTTTGCAGAGAATATTTCCACCTAATTTATTAAATTAGTAAATACAAAAAGAATTTAAGGAATATAAATATCTTTTCATTAAGATTTTTGATGAATTTTTATAAGTATAATTACCCATATTTATTAGTAAAAATATGAAAGTACGAGTTATGGCTAAAGTATATACGTAATATATACGACCATCCTATGCTTAGCTTGAGCTATGTCCTCATAGATCAGAGAGAAAAGAGAAGACATAACTCATACTGAGTATAGAAAAGTCTAAAGAATAAATGAATAAGAAATGAATGAATGAATAAGAAGTTGATCGTCCCCCCTATACTTAAGATCAAATAATCCTAAGTATAGTAGATTGTACACAAAGCAGGGAGGGTCAAGGGTGGGAATGAACTGATCGTACTCAGACCGTCTCCCCCTATATTTAGGGTAAAGTATCCCTAAGTGTAGAAAAGAGGACATAATGGAGAGTATCAAAGAATAGAAGATACTCGGGGTGTACACCCCCTATACTTAGGACAAGGTGTATCCTAAGTATAGCAAAATAATAAGATGACGACGGGGTGGCAGACATAAAGAAAGAATGAATGAATGATATGGACATATTAATCTATACATAGGTGATCAATGTTGAGGTACCTCTCAACAAGCGCTAGAGTTTACGCCCCTAGCTGGGCGCAAAGGCTAGGATAATGTCGTATCGAGGTTCAGGATGGTATCTGTGAGACGAATACCGTACTGTCGTTGTAGTCTCAATGAGAGAACCATAACGAACTCAACAGACAAAATGATGACATCCAGGTAAACAATCAAGCGGGTGTTTGCTACCGGGTAAAGATATGGGAAGATGAAATCGGGCTCCGGTAGCACAAAAGAAACCATCAGCTCAAGATCTGAATGGAGTGAAATGAAAGAGCCGAAGAAGTCGATTGTGGAGAAGGAAGGATCTGTCAGTGAATCCTCCACGTCAAACACCGTCTCAAATAGATAAGGAAGATCAAGATCACGAGACTCACTAAAAAGACTGATATCCGATGCATATAATGTAGATGAATCAGTGAAATCATCGAATACCTCAAAGATCGGATCATCCTCGCGAGGGTCATCGAGGAGAGAAACATCAAACTCATGATCAGAAATATCAGAAGACTCGGTCTCGTGATCCGACCAATCGGATGCACTCCCAGAAAGTGAAACCGAGTACACAGGGTCCTTAGCATCCTTTCGCAGATAACCCTCGGGGAGCAATGCCGAATCATTAGGAAACTGAGGATCGATGCTGCCAAATATTAAGTCCTCCAAAAATATATCGACCTCGTCAACTGGGAGGACAAAAGGCTCAAATACCGGACTATCTATGTCTTTTAAATAAAAAATCGGTCCCTCCTCAAGCTCTCTCTGCTGAGATGGATCAAACTGTATATTTGAATCCGAGAAAATCTTCTGAAGAAAAGACATTGAATCAACTGAGCATGGACACTGAAATGATTCAAAGGATGGTTGAGAGGTGGGTTCTATGTCTATTTCTTGGGCTACTAACAAATCTAGAATCCAAGAATCTTCTATGTCAAAGAGTGGGACTGGCTCAAAATCTGACTGTAAATCCAATGGGTCCTCAACCAATGTCCGGCTCTGGGAACTCACAGTAGTAGTCAACACATCCATCATATGAAAAGTAGTAGCATCCACATCTTCTGATTGGTGTGTGTTGTCTAAATCTGCATGATGTGTCACACACTCAATAGGTGTCATCTTTCCCTCATGTGTTGTCCGGAATAAATCATCTCGTGTATATGGAATGTCTGAATGTGTTCCCAAGATGGTCTCAAATAAATCCAGGTCGGGATTATGGTGTGAACCACCACACAAGGTAATAACATATGCAATCTGTTCTGCGGTCATCCCCCTCATGGTGATCTGGACTAAGTCAGTCATCGAAAATCCATGATCCGGAAATTGCCTCAAAAGATCAAGTAACCTCAACCATGAATCTCTCAATGGCTCCTGGGGGTCAACTAAAAAATCACGAATGCAAGACCGCATCATATCAGCTCTATGCTGAGGGTAAAATCTATGTAAAAATAATGATCGTAAATCTCCCCATGTAGCAATCTTCCTTCCCAACTCTGTATGCCATCTCAAAGCTCTAGTCTGAAGTGAGAAAGGGAAGGTCATCAACATCAGATCATCAGAAGTAATATCAAGGTATGATCATGATTCACAAAAATCCTTAAACTCAGATATATGAATACATGGTTCCTCCTGCACTCCTCCTGAAAATTTTGGCAGTAGATTAATGAATTCTAAATCCAAAATGAAGGGGCTCAATGTAGAAGCGGAGTGTGCTTCTTGATCGGTGTACTCATCCATCATCTCAGGATTAAATTCATCTAAAGCTTGCAACTGCTCCCTTTGATCTCCGATGGAACACACTCTCATCTCAGCAAGGTAATCATCCGATTTTTGTATCTGGTCAATCTGAACTCTTCGAGCGTCAATTGCAGCATGTCCTGAGAAAGATGGTGGGTAGGGAGAGGATGGGAAGTCGGTCGGAGTTCCGACCTCCCAAGAGAGTGGGAGGGAATGATGGGCATAAAACGAAGATACCGCAAAATTCGGTTGAAATGAAGTGTGACCCATCATGAAGAGAGGAATACGAGAATGATGAAGGGAGGGAGGGTGGGATAGAAGAGAGTGAAAGAAAGAGAAGGCGACTGCTAATGATAGAGGATAAATGTAACCAACTCACACCAAGGATATTCAAACACAAAGCAAACCCCCAATTCACCAACTCTACGCAATGTGAAGACCGTGAGATCTGGTCTTTTATCTTTTCAATTTTAGAGTTATGTGATCAAACAAAAGTTGTACAAACACTTAGGAGGCTTGAATGGGATTTGGACACTACTCCTTAGTGTGTACGCGAGCAATTAAAAGCTAAAATATGGAGGGGGTTGCTCTCCCAATATAATGAGAATTAGTTACGTTTAATTTTAGCAGTCAAGTTCAATTAGCAGTCTCAATTTTATTTGTTATCACTTTTTTTTGGATTTTTAATAAGAAATGCATGAGCCTATCGAGGAGTCAATTCCTTTAAGCACTTAGGTGATCAAAATCAGAGGTAGAGAGGCGGAAGAGTAATGCACGCGACAAATAAATGATGTATGCTAAAGAGAATTCTCACCTTGCCTTCAACACTCTACATGCAAAGATGCTCAACAGAATTGAACCTATCTATATGAAAATGCAAGCCGATTAAATGCCCAAAGTTTCAAAAATTTCTATTAGCGTGAAGAACTGATGCTAATGACTTAGAATGGAACCGAAGTGTCCGGTCTTGGAGTCTCCTCGGTGCCCACCACAATGGGTCCTGCAAGAGTTGTATGGAGAACTCTCGCAGCGCGGTGATTCTAAGACTAAGTGAGAAGCAATTCAAAATTTGACTAAGTCCAAATGTTGACTATAGGCACATGCAAATATATTAGGTGATTGGCCTTAATCTATCGCAAGCAATCCTAAAGCTAAGGGCTCAATCACACAAAATAAGGAAAACAAAATCGAGAAAACAACGGAAAAATTGCGATGAAAACCGTGAAAAACCGCGGTGAGCCCCCAAGTGAACAAACATTTGGAAATTAGGCCCGAAAGTCGAGAGTTCAGAGTACCTATATTATTATAAATAATAGATCTTTCTCTCACAAAAATTACACAAGTAAATAAATGCACAAAAAAAATTCTCAAAAATGTGACTATCTTCTCAAGTACTCCCTGCATCCTTCAATGCTAGGTCAGAAGTCTCACACCGCCTTCACGTGGGTGCCCAGGCGCCTTGAGTAGAGCTTCTCTCTCGATCCACGGTTCCTCGCATAAAGTCAACAAGAGAAGATGATTAGACAAGTCAAACAATTATATCAACTAAATGAGCAAAATATAGACAAATATCATAATCAAGCAAAAAGCCGATCTATGCGCTGTTACTCCCCGGCAAAGGCGCCATTTGATTAACTGCGAGATACGAGGGTCTAAATGTCTCACACAAGGTGGAGACAAAGTCACTACGGCGACCCTCGGTAAATCTCGATTAAATCAACAATTAACCCACGAATAATATCAAGCAATGGAAATCAAAGTGTGGAGTTAAAATTTATTATAACTCTACAAAATATATGTATAGTGCAAGTGTGTAGAGTATCGAACACAGGGAGCAAACAAGTAGAATAAGGCAATAATGCTCAGAAATGTGAAAGTGGTTAAATACCTACAAGTGCTATTTTTTGTGGGTTTCGAATTTTATTTTATTTTATTTAATTTTTAATTTTATATTTTTATATTTAGGTTTTTAATTTATTGATTTTGTATTTTCTTTTTATATTTTGTATTTTTATATTTTCTTTTTCTTTTAATAAAGATATAATGTATATAAGGAATATATATATATACACTAGAGATAAGAGAGGGATAAAAATAGGGGAAAATGCTCAAAAAACAGGAAATAGAATGTTTTTGTGATTTTTATATTTTCTAATGTTTTTGTGATTTTTTAGAATTTTTCTAGTTTTTTTGGTATTTTTAAGGGCAAAAATAATAGTAAACAGTGAGATAAGTTGCTGGCCGAAATTAAAATGAGGATGAAAAATAATAAAAAGAATCAAAACTTCCTCAAATTAATTTTAAAATAAAGATAATAAAATAGGAAAAATTCGAAACTAAAATTATACTTTTAGTATTTTTATGGAATTTTTAAGATTTTTATGAAAATTTTTGGTGTTTTGCTATTTTTAGGGGTTTCCTTTCGAAATTTTTAATGATTTTTGGTCTGAAGTTAAAACACATAGAAAATAATAAAATATTTTTTTGCAATTTTTCAAAAAGGTAATGAATATATTAAACATAAAAGACTACAAGAAGATAGAAATGATGTTTTTGATTTTTTTGACTATCCAAACAAAAAGAAAAAAATAAAACAAAAATCCCTGATTATAGAATAAGATCAGAGGCACACAGACATATTTTTATATTTTCAAATAGATAAATGATGCTCCAGAAATAAATCAATGACTCAAAATATTGTAGAAATTCTACAGGACACAAATCATAATATCTTTTGTTGAAATTTGAAAACAAATTTGGCCTTACTAATTCCTACAACATATCCAAAAATGAGCAACTGATATTGAGTATTTAAAGTGTTATCAACAAAACAAGCTCAATCAGTACTCTGATGTCATAAATTCACCATAAATAGTTCGTACACCAGAAATTCTGAAATTTAGATATGATGTAGAACATTTAAACATCTTTCTAACAAAAAATAATTCACAAAAAACCGAGTTCAGACGAATGAGTTTAGCCATTACAACACAGGGGCGCAGATGCAATACTAATTACGAAACTGCAGTTCAAAAACATACTCGAAAACTTCTTGAAATATGCCAAAAACATAGGGGTATGGCCGCAAAACATGCGACTAAATCCAGGTGACGTCAAGCTGCTCCTTGGACAATAGGGGGTGTGCATGAAAGTGCTCCGCTGTACCTGCAATTAGAAGCAGGGCTCGAGTACAAAACTCGACCAAGATGTTAGGTACACAAAAAAGGGATATGAATGGGTTTTCCATCGATTTAGTGAGGGAAGAAGGATGTGCTCTGACCACCGTATGTGGCTGAAGATGGAGGGGGTTGTGTATGAGGATGCATAGAATAGCGGAGGATGGTGGCGGTGAGATGTGAGCCGCATCGAGGAGGATGAACAAAAGTCAAAATGATGGGTTGGAAGCTCGCCGGAGCTTGCTCTGGCGAGGGGTGAACTGAGTGATTAAGAGATTAAAAAAGCAAGTAAACAAAGTGCTAGCATAAATCTATGATCTAGAAGTGAATAAAGAGCAAGGAAACAAGCAAAAAAATGACCTCGACTAGCCTAGAAACCAGGAAGGTGGAACCTCGACGGTCGATGGCCGGAGGTAGGGGTGGAGCCGCCCTTCGACTTGCCTAGCCGCGCCTCTGAGGAGCTGGAGAGCTCACTGTCACTTCACTCTATCTTGAGATACAAGAAGGGTGGCCAAAATGGGTCCAAGAGGGTTCAAAAATGAATGGGAAGAAGATGGGGTGTTTTGTACATGTGAGGTGGGCGGCTCCAAAGAACGATGAATATCAAGCGAATCGTTGATTCAATCCTCCAATCAACCTCCGGGCGTGTATGAAGGTACTTCAAGGAGAAAAAGTTATGAAGGAAGCGTAGCGATCGGGTGAAAGGATCGGCCTATAAATATTCGAGAAAAACGGACAATAACAAGGTTCTGACAGGAGTGGCAGAGGCTGGTTAGAGAGTTGATGAGGGGGCAATAAGATCGGTGTGTATCTAGCGAATAGACAACTCAACCCTCTACATAATGATTGTGCGTGTATAATGGTTGTATGTGGAGAAAAGGTCAAAACGGAAGCCCAACGATTTGGTGAAAGAATCGGCCTTTAAAATTTCGAGAAAATGAGCAAAAACTAATGTTCCTGACGCACAACAGAGGGGGTCAGACAACGTGATGAACATGCTCCAAAGATCGACGATAATAGGACGAATCCATGATCCAATCCTCAATATATACCCTGGACATGTATGGTGGATATAAGAGGAGGAAAACGTCAAGAAGACTTCATCGTGAAAAGAAGCACAATGCGCCCTCCAAAAATTGGCGAAAACGACCAAAAATGTGGTTCTAACACTGTACATATGTAATTCATCTATGTATTTTATACCAAAATTTTATTTTAAATATTTTATTTATCATTTTATTTCAGTTTTAAATGTACATATATAATATTCATGAAATAATAAAAATATAAATAATAAAAACAATGAATATAAATAAAATGAATATTTTAATCGGTATAGTTTATACAATAGGGGTCCAAAACTCAATTTTCAAACCGTAACTCCAAAAAATACGAAACCACCTTCATTAAATAGATTATTGAAAATTATATACAATTAAAGGTGATTTTGATACATTTCGAGTTTTTATTTGAGAGACACAGGTCTGGGAAGTTGGGATTTTGGAATCTTTTTCAGATCATAACTTTGACCTGTACATTATTTTTATATGAAATTAATTTTGTATTTTTCTTTATTTAATTATCTACAACTTTCTTGTATAAAGTTTCTTTATTTGAAGTATAAAAAGTAGAACTAAAAATCGGTCCCAAAATGAATAAAAAAATGAATTAAATAAAGGAATTTTATTAGATTCTGGCCCTTATCTCCCTCTACTTTATTCTTTATCGATCTAGTCATCGAGATGCCTAGGTCTTGGGGTTTTGGATCATAAAATATTTACAATATTTTATTCTTTTTCTTTTTTCTTTATTCTATAATTTTGGCTTTAAAAACCGCATTTTATACACTATTTACACAATGATGCATGGATGATAAAAAAACCTAAATTAAGCCTATTTACACGTATTTACTAGAGTTTTTAAGGCCAAAATGATAGAATAAAGATGATGAAATGTAGATTCATCAGGGGTCTTCGAGGAGCTCGTGGTTAACACGGACGTGGGCTTCAAGCAGCAGGAGCTCGGCGGGCGCGGGCGGTTGGGGAGGGGGATTCGAGGACGGAGCAGGGGCAGCGTGGGGCTTCAAGGGGCAGAGTAGCTCGGCATGGTGGGGGTTTCGAAAAGGTTGGAAGAGCAACTCTGCTTGGGGGACTGAGTAGGGGCGGAGAACCTCGACGGTAGGGGGCTCGAGGGCGGAGCAGCTCATCGGGAGTGGGGGATCGGGGGGCTTCGTTGGAGAGAAGACGATGGCATGTTATTGCAAATAAGAATGAGATTTAGGGGTAATTTTATCTTTTTAAATGAAAACCGACAAATATAACAGGTATCCCAAATGGAATATAACACAAGGTTATGCCATGTAAGAGTTAAGCATTACTCGAAGTTTCTTATGTAATTCATGATTATACAAGGTTATGATTGTAATTACAGAATTACTCAGGGTTATAGATGTAAAAATTCCATTATTAAATTACAAACCACACGTGTAGATGATTGGTTATCAAGATGTGTTCTTGAAGTAGAGAGTGAGAGATGCCCTCGAATAGAGTTTTTGAGAGAGAAAGAGAGAGAGAGAGAGAAGTTTTGCTTTTGGAATGTATGCTCTCAACAATAGGTCTAGGTTTCTATTTATAGTGGTTGGGAAAGAGCTCTCAAAAGTACATCCGTTGGAATAAATCTAGAAAGAAATCATCAAAATTTGATAAACACGATGGATCATACAAGGAAGGGATCAATCATCACAAGTTGGTCAATTATGTAGATCAAGGTGATCGATCATAATATAGTCGTTAGAGGTTTCCATTCAAATTGTTATCGACCATAAAAAGTAGCTAGTTGATCATTGGTGATCAATCATATCGAGTGTGTTGGTCAATCAAGTCAATTAGGTTGGTCGACTAGGGGATGTTGATCGATCAGATCAACAAGGTTAATCGATCAATTGAGATTGGAGTTAATATGTCTACATGATACGCATGCATATATATGAGACTTTTTGCATATGCCTATTACAAAAATCTTCTTTCTTTTTCTTTATTTTATCTACATCTTTGAGATTGTTCACAACTCTTGTGCTTCATACTTGGAGTGTACTTGCCATGAATTCTACAGAGCTATTTGTACTCACAAAGATTTATTATCATCAAAATAATGCTACAATTAGTATGCAATCAAGATACCAACATTCTCCCCATTTTTGATGAAACAAATAAATAAAACTTGGCGATTAGCATCTCCAATTCTTCTCCCCTTTTTAACTTATCAAAAAGATCTCATAAAAAATTTCTCTTCGAAAACAATTTCCCTCCCTTTCAAAAATACAAAAAGCTTCATCCATTTTATTTTAAAAACATATCTCCCCCTTATTAAATTTTCCATTTGAAAAATATTTTACATTTTGAAAAATAATTCTCCCTTTTTAGTATACTATATGATGCATAACTAGCATTAAAAATCTTTAGTTGGAAAGATTATACCATATGACCAAGAAGAGCAGTCATGGTATGACGTCAGTGACAACATCCATCTATTGAGGGTGTGCCAAGATCTGTGGGAATATTTTCTGTCTTCCTGTATGTAGTTTTTCCAAGTCAGAGTTTTACTTCTTGTTGGTTGAAGTCTTCTTGTATATTATCACACATGATTTGGAGGAGACCTTCTAGCATTTGTCGACGACTCTTCTCGTGTTGATCTCCATCCACTTGCATAGAGTTTTTCTCGTATCCCTTTTTCTTTCGATCCAACATAGTTATCATTGTAATTCCCGATCCCTCTTTTAGAAATCCAAATCTTTCTTTTTTTGGAATAAAATAACTAGATGCATGACGATGGTCGGTGGGATTATAACCTATTTCAAATTTATTGGAGTTTTGTGCTGGAGTACCTAATAATTTATGTAAGTTTCTTTTCCAATACTGAACTTAGCAAGATTATCTGTTAGTTTTTTATTGTCATTTTCAAGCATGCTAGTTTGATCTTTTAAAGAATTGATTTCTTTCTGGTATGATTCTTTATGTTTCTTTAAAACTTAATTTTTACTAATCAATTTTTCTACAATGCCATGCAACTTTTGAAATACAGTAAATAATCATCATAAGGTAAGTTTACTTCATCGTCATCTTGTATATCTTACTTTTCACTGGAATCATGATTGGCGATAAATTCAACATGAGATTCATCGTCGCTCGTGCCATTGTTCTCTTGAAATGTTGTGAGAAAGTTTTGCTTTATAACGAACATCTGTTTTTGTTGCCTTGGTTAGGGGGCATTCCCATCTGATGTGTCTTTTTCCGTTGTAGTTGTAACAAATAAATGCTTTTGCATCCTTCCGTTTTCTCTTCAATTCATGTTGCATCTTCAAATAATCTTGAAATGACCAGTAATGAAAGCTATTTCTTCCTCTTTATCTTCATCGGAGGTTGAAATTGCTAGATCATTTGAATAGGTATTGGCTTCCATTTTCTGTTCCTTCTCAACTTTGTAAGTAATGAGCTTTCCAATTACCTCATCCAAAGGAAATTCTTGATGAGTATTGCTTCCTTTATCTCAACATACGAATTTTGGAGAGCATTCACAATTTCCATGAAATGAATATACATTCTTGATACTTCCTCCCTTCTTTCATTCTAAAAAGCTCAATCTTTGTTGTAATAAACTGATTATACTTTCTTTCAACTTTGATGTACCTTGTTATATCATGGTATGTCGGTTTCAGATTTCATAGGCGAATCTGCTTGTAGATACTCTATTGAATTCTTCCACGTTTAATCCACAGAAACAATTGTTCATCATCATGGAGTTGTTTGTCGCTAACTTCTTCTTCTTGTTGGCGGTGATTGCTCCCTTGGGCCTTTGACATTTACTCTTGATGAAATCCTATACTTCATCTCCCATACTTTTCAAGTGAATCTTCATGCAGATCTTCCAATAGGAAAAATTAATACCATCAAACAACAGAGGTCTTACCATGGATTCTCCTTCTTTGTTGTTGTGATGGTAGCCATAACGTGGATTTCAATTATGTCCTATACGCGAACTAGGCTTTGATACCAAAGGTGAGTTATCCTAGACCGCTAATCAAATTTTATAGCTAACAAATAAATATCACAGATAATAATCACCATAGACATAAGCAATCAATCCACATAAAAAGAACAACCATAAGAGACATGCATTTTAACATGGAAACACAACTTGATAAAAATCACGATCTCAGTCACCTGACTCAAGATTTCTCGATTGACCAAGTTAATCAACTATTCAACTATCTTGAGTTATCTTTCCATGGATAACTCGATCATTTATATGTACTTTGGATCAGACATCAAAGTCTTTTCCCACAACTTGGATCAAAAACCAAGGCCTTCATACACATTGGATCGAACACCAAGTGTTATAGTACAACAATAATGTAAAGATTACAACGATCTATAAAGCTTCAATTATAAATATGCAATGCGAATAATGAGGCCAAGAAAATACATGTTGTAATAAATAATTGAATTGCAAAACAAGTGTATAGATGACTGACCCTCAAGATATGATACTGAAGTAGATATCGAGTGGGACATCTTCGAATAAAGCTTTTTGAGAGAGAGAGAGGCACGTCTTGGAAACTGTGTTCTCAACAATGTGTCTAGGATCCTATCTATAGTGGTGGTGGAAGAGCTCTAAAAAATTATAGCCGTTGGAAATTAATCTGAAAAGAAATCATCAATATTTGATACACATGATCGATCATACAAGGAAGGAGATCGTTTATCTTAAGTTGATCGATCATAATATAGTAGTTGAGGTTTCCATTTAAATTGCGATCGGTCATAAGTGCAGATGGTCGATTATATCAAGTGTGTTGGTCGATTAGCAATGATCGATCAAGTCAATTAGGTTGATCGATTAATTGAGCATGGACTTAATATATCTACATGATACACATGCATATATACTTGATATTTTTTACACATTTTTATTCCAAAAGTCTTCTTTCTTCTTCTTTACTTTATCCATAGCTTTCCACTTTTACACAACTTTTGTTCTTCATACTTTGAATGTACTTCCCATGAAATATGCAGAGCTATACGTACTCGCAAAGATTTACAATCATCAAAATAATGGTACAATTAGTATGCAAGCAAGATAGTAATAAAATGAGGACCATGAGGAGAGAATCGTACCGAACACCTATTGGGTTTACCAATCATTTTTGAACATGTGTGTAGATGGTCGATGCATAAAAAATGGAGATGATTGCATTAATTTTGATGATGGTCTCAATTTGTCTAGTAAGTTGAAGAAGACATGATCTACAAGTCTAAAACTGATCTAGTGTAACAAACTATTTCACATAAAACGACAAATACAATTTTATGATGGTTGAATTATACAAGAAGGTTTAGGATGTACATTGTAGCGAACATGAGATAGGTTGAATGTGGAGATTGCGTGACCATCGCCAACCAACTATCAGACTGTTCCTCATCTCGATGGTTGATAATGCTTATAACTGCCTGAATCGAACAATTTATCAAAATCACCCCAGCTTGATGTGACTCCATGGCACTTAGATTTCTTAATTAAAACAAGATTTCTCCTTCTGCGAATGTATATGTTTTACAAATTTTGGTTCATAATGATTATGTTTACTTAGTTATCCGAAGAAGAATTTAAGTTGCTAGGTGTAAGGGTATTGAGGCAATGTATAATAATTGAGAAAAGTCATATAACGAACTCCCATTTCTATTTAGAGCTTTTGAGGTGTCCATTTTGAGAACAATTATAGATATCAAGATAATCATAGTTGTTGATGGATAGATGTTTGAGAGGACCTTTTGAGCCTTGGGTCTATGCATCTTGGATTTTAGAGTAAATTCCATTTAGTATATAAATAGACGAAGTCAGATGTAAATGCATGTATTGATTATTATAATTGTTTCTTATTTTATTAATTTATTTTCCATTAGTATTTAGATTATACAAATAACAATCTTATTAATTCTTACACCACAACCTTTGGAAAAGGGCATAAATGTTAAATATAGCAAGATTACAAGGAAGGATCACATAAATGTTAGATATAGCAAGATTACAAGGATCGCCGTGTAATTCCAAAGATTAAATAGGTTATGATCTAATTGGATTAACATGTAGCTGTCATTGTGTAAAAATTAATTTTATGTTTATTAGAAATATATCTTGAATTATTACATTATTCTAAAAGGTAATTTCTTGATAACAAAGAGATATAAAATTGGCCCTGTACCACACCTACCACAAAATCTGAAGTGTACCCACTGATACCAAGCGAAAGCCACCTCTAATGGTGGCGACTTAGATCTAAAATAAAACCGCTTCTTGTAGAGGTGATTATATTTTGGGTTTTATTAAACCACCTTCCAAAAGAGTGGCTTAAATCATGTATACGGTGCTTAAGAAAATTTGTTTTGCAGATCACATGAGGGTGAATATCAAATTCCTTTTCACGGTGAACATGTGCTTGGGGAAACTTCTGCAAGCCCTTGGATCTAAATCCATCGCCTGCGATCATTCCACTTTTGCAAAAAAATATCGCAGCAGTCCTAAACCCAACACTTACCTCGCTCTCCCTTCCTCCCTTTCGCGACCTCCCCCCACGCCTAGACCCGGTCAATGGTTCGGGAGCCCACCTGCCCACTGGTTCTTGGGCCGGGTTAAGCTAGGAAAATTGAGATATGGGCCGACCTGACCTGTCTTGCAGAAAAATTAAAAATATAGAATCTGAATAAGACATGTATTAATATGATGTATTTTAAGTTTTTCATATGTGATGCTATTTTTACATGTAGTTTATATATCAATTACATGTAAACTATTTATATTAGTTATATAAATAGTACTAATAAAATCAATTATACTTATTAAATAATATTAAAAAATCAATAAAAAATAAAATAAACCTATGAACCAGTCCCTGACAGGCTTTGGAATCTCAACCCGTCGGCCCGGCCCATGTCAGGCAAGGCCGGCATTTTGGCCACGCGGGACTCCGCCTAAAAGAAACCCCCGTCTCCCTCGTGAGACTGAGGAGCATCGTCGCCCTCCTTTACTACACTCCCCGAGGCTCCTGGTTCCTCCTCCATCTCCCTCTCGCACCCGCTCCTCTGCCTCACACCCTCCCTTCCGCTACCACACCGCGAGGAGACACCACGCCGGTCTTCGCAGCCGTCCTCCATTACTCGCGTTACGGCCGCGGAGGTTCCTGATTTTTGCCCCATTTTCCCCAGCACGTTAATAGTAGCCTTGGAGCGAAGTCTATCGATGTGTAATACTAATCTTGTGTATGAGAAGGACAATAGATTAACAATTTTTAGTAGGAAAGAAAGAATACATACACAAAATCAAGCAAAACTCATAGGATCCGTAGATAAGACTATCATTTCAAAGCACTTTGTATAATCTGCCTATGATACCAACTTTAATGTCGTTTTGTACATTATAATCTGTCATCACTGCATTTAGAAAAGAAAAATATATTCTATTTATTATTTGCATTTCATTTTTGTGAGGTCGATTTTTTACATTGGTATCTGTATGTAAATGGAGATCGGGAATTTGTCAGAGATAGTTCTTTTTGCTGACAGATGCAGTGACTGGTTAGGATCTTTGCTGTAGACACGGGGCAGGAAACCGATCCCTTTGATTGCACCCCATCTTCGACCTATCATTATCGGGTCATGATTGATTTGACCTGTTCGGACAGGTATTCGGATCTAACATGTACCCATATTCTTTGAATGGGTTCTTGCAGGTATCCGTGGAACCTATATAATTTTACAGGGCACAACACCAACCACACTACCCCATGCTGCTACATCTACTACAGCATCGAAGCTGAAAACTACATGCCGATTCGAATTGTAAAAATTACTCAAGGGCCATGATTCTTATCTATGGCTTTGACGCCTTTCATCCTTAATATGATAATTTCTGATCTTGGTAATCATATTCCCTCATGTCAGATGTGAATTAATTTTTTAGGTTAGGAAGAGATCTCAGTACTCACTTAAATGGTCTAATGGTAACCCAAAAAATCAGGGTTCAAATCCTCCTTTGTGGAGGTTGCATTAGGTAGTCGATAGTCATCATAAAAATAGTCAAATCTTTCAACATGGATTTGAACAGGAATCAATGTAGCCGATCCTATTTATAGTGGGAGAAGGCTTCATCATTTTTTTAAGGAAGAGATTAGGAAATTATTTAAATATATATGGTTAAAGGATTTTTATGGAGTTTATTTCTCACATCCAAGAAGAATGCGAGGAAAAAAGTATGGCTGAATTTGTGCGACAAAAAGTTGGCTCAATGATTTAACTTTTGATACATATTTTAATTACTTAAGTCTCGAGTTTAGATGCGCAAACAAAATATGTATCAAAAGCTAAATAATTGAGGAAATTTTCATCAAAACTAATCTTTCTTCTTGGAAGTTGGAAATACAACTCATGGGAATCCTTTAAATTCATTGTTGGATTTGGAAGTGGTTGCTTTAATTATCTACCATGCATATTTAAATAGTTTCATGATCTCTTCCAAACTTGAGAATTTGATTCATGCCTGATAAGAGAGAATCTGATTACCGTGATAAGAAAATATCAAATTAAGGATGAACGGTGTGAAAGCCATAAAAGTGTACAATGGGATGAGAGGCATGACCCTTAAGTTGAGTTACTTTTACAATTCAAATCAACATGTGGTTTTTAACTCAATACTCCTCCATTCTTGACCCTTCCCAAAGGTCCTTGCCAGTGAAATATCCGGGAATTCCCTTATGCTTGGCAATCCTAAAGTGGGCAGTGCTATCGACGATACCCCTATTCTACCTATCGGTGTTCAAGCCCCCCCTTCAAAATTAGACACAGACTGGAGGGTATCATGAGAAAATTCTTCTAGTCGTCGCTTGCGCATGATAAGTGGGGAGTTGTCTTGTCCTTCTTTGTAACATCACGGGCTTAGGTTTCCGATCCGTTATCGATGAAAACATGTCCTGATAACTTTTTGGGCTAGGACCCGAATGAACTCTTTGGCAACCACCCAAAATACTTAAGTTCAAGTTGTCAAATAGTAATCCCCACCACTTATAACCAACTCTCACACTTTGTGAGTTTTAGATGTGAGACTATCTTTGGGGGTATGGGTGTTACAACTCCCTTCCCCCCACTTATATTTGCAACGTCCTCGTTGCGATATGGTCCATCATTTATTTCCAGTGACAGTGACGGCCGCACACTCCCGGTAGTCATTTCCTCATATCTCTTTGTAGAGTGGCTCCATCTCTCGGTTAGCCCTTTCCACTCTTAGAGAGAAATTAGCACTGATACCATCTGTAATGTCCCAGGTTTAGATCCCCGATCCGTTATCGAGTAAAACTGGCCTTGATAACTTGTTGGGTTCGGACCCGAATGGACCTGTCGGCAACCACCCAAAAAACTTAAGTCCAAGTTGTCAAGTAGTAATCCATACCACTTATAACACACCCTCAAACTTTGTGAGTTTTAGATGTGGGACTATCTTTGGGGATATGAGTGTTACAACCTTCCCCACTTATATTCGCAACGTCCTTGTTGCGACATGGTCCATCACTTATTCCCAGTACAGTGGCGGCAACACGCTACGGGTCGTCATTTCCTCCTATCTCTTTGTAGGGACGGCTCCATCTCTCAGGTAGTCCTTTCCATTCTCAGAGAGAAATTAGCTCTCATACCATTTGTAATGTCCCGGACTTAGATCCCCCATCCGTTATCGAGGAAAACTAGCCATGATAACTTATTGGGCTCAGACCCGAATGGACCCGTTGGCAACCACCCAAAATGATTAAGCCAAAGTTGTCAAGTAGTAATCTCCCCACTTATAACCCACTCTCACACTTTGTGAGTTTTATAAGTGGGATTATCTTTGGGGGTATGGGTGTTACAACCTCCCCTACTTATATTCGCAACATCCTCATTGCGACATGGTCCATCGCTTACTCCCAGTGACAGTGGCGACTGCACGCTCCAGGTAGCCATTTCCTCCTATATTTATAGGGGGTGGCTCTATCTCTCGGGTTGCTCTTTCCACTCTATGAGAGAAATTGGCTCTGATACCATTTGTAATGTCTCGAGCTTAGGTCTCCAGCCCGTTATCGAGGAAAACTGGTCCTGATAACTTGTTGGGCTTGGACCCGAATGGACCCGTTGGTAACCATCCAAAATGCTTAAGTCCAAGTTGTCAAGTAGTAATCCCTACCACTTATAACACACTCTCACACTTTACGAGTTTTAGATGTGGGACTATCTTTGGGGCTATGGATGTTACAACCTCCCACACTTATATTCGCAACGTCCTCGTTGCAACCTGGTCCATCACTTATTCCCAGTGATAGTGACGGCTGCATGCTCTGGGTAGCCTTTTCACTCTAAGAGAGAAATTGGCTCTGATATCATTTGTAACGTTCCGGACTTAGGTCCTCGGTCCGTTATCGAGGAAAACCGGCCCTGATAACTTGTTGGGCTCGGTCCCGAATGGACCCGTAGGCAACCACCTAAAATGCTTAAGTCCAACTTATCAATTAGTAATCCCCACCACTTATAAACCACACCCACACTTCGTAAGTTTTAGATGTGGGATAATATTTGAGGACATGGGTGTTACATTCTTGGCATGGTCGCTAGACCTTGCAAACGTGATTGTTTGGGAGTTCTAAGGTTGTGTGAGATGAACAAAGCCCTGCTATCTAATTAAATAATGCGTATCTATGGCCTGGGTGAGGACTTGGTTTGCATTATCTTAAGATCAATTTACGAGGGCCACAATGGAACAGTGTTGAGGAGGAACTTATCAGGAGGTCGTCCACTATTTGGAAGATAATATATGACGTTAAATGCGAGCTTGAGTGCCTCTTGCAACAGGTATTAGGGGACAACAGTGGATTTTGTTTCCGGATTGATGCGTGGTTGGGGGGCGATCCATTCTGTGTCAAATTTCCAAGGCGTTTTGTGTTGACTGTAGACAAGTTTATCTCGGTGGCTGAAGCTTGATCCCCGTCTAACGGAGATTTGGGAGCTTGGGTACCTCAATTTTCATCCCCTTTATCAGAGGCTGTTGGAGATGCTCCAAGGAGCGTGAGGTCCTGTCCGTGGTAGATCACTGGAAATTAGGTAGCTGCTTCTCCGTCAAAAAGGTTTACCGCGATTAAATTGAGCAGTTGGATGCACTGGACTCTGTTATGGTTAGGGATTGCAATTTAATATAGAAAACAAAAATGCCATTGAAGATTAAAATTTTCGCTTGGCTACTTCGACGCGAGAGGCTCAGGACGAAAAACTACACGCTGGCATGATACCAAATGTGGATGTCACGTGCTCAATTTGCGGATGGGAGGAAGGATATTGATCACATTTTTTTTTTCAAATGGTGCATGGTGAAAGAGGTTTGGGATCAACAAAAGACCACGTGGCTTGATGCGTCTAATTTGGCGGCCTTTTGGAAATCCCCTAGCACTCATTTATATCATACAAAGATGATTCACGCTAGAATTTTTGCGACCTCCGAGGCTATTCGGCTGTCGAGGAATGCAACAACCTTCAAGGTTTCAAGATATTATGAGAACATTGTAGCTTTATCAAGGACTCTTTGTAACGATTAGACTGTAAATATGTAACCAAATTTTGAGCAATAAAGGAGTCTATTTTGGGTGAGCAACACTTAAAGGTGCCTCACCCCCTAACATTAAAAAAAGATATTTTTACCCCAGGAACCCTATAAACTTTGTCAATTACCTTCTCAACTTTTGAAACAATATAGTTCTTCCGTTGACCCGGTAAACTTATTAACTATTATCCCATGAATCTTGCAGTTAACTCCCATCCATTCCGTTAGTTTCTTATATATAACACCATTTCATTTTGCAAAAAATACAATAATTGTCCTTCTCCCTCCCCCCCTCCTCCTCACCTCCCTTTCCCCACCCAGAACCAAGGAAGGAAATATCAGTATCGATATCGTTTCGATACAATGTCGATATCGATATATCGCCGATATATCGGCGATATATCAACGCATATCGCCGAAACCCGGTATCCACCAAGGCATTTTCTCCTGTCGATATCCGATATCGTCCATATCGGCGATATATCGGTAACCTGTCGATACCGATATATCGCCGATATATCGACGATATATCGCGATATGGCGATCCCTGCCCAGAACCATCTAGACCCATCTCCTCCCACCTCTGCCTCTTCCTCCTCCTCTGACCAACACTCCACCCCCTCCCTCCCCCAATATCGATGGTTGTGATGATGCCCAAGCCCCGCATCTTGAAGGTGAGCACGTAGCCGTCGGGACGGGTGCCTTCGAAGACGACACCCTTGAAGCGCAGGGAGAGCCTCCACCTCCGCCCGTAGTAGGACCCCCGCCTGTAGCAGGACCTCCGCCTACTACAGGGCCCCCGCTCCCCTACTCCCCCGCCTCCGCCCGCAGCAAGGCCCCCATCTGCAGCAGGACCTCCGCCCGCAACAAGACCCCCGCTCCCCTCCTCCCCTGCCTCCGCCCGTAGCAGGACCCCCGTCAACAGTAGGACCGCCGCCCACAGCAGGGCCTCCGCCCCTTCCCCCTCCACTGCCGCCAGCCCTGCTCCCCTCCTCCACCGCCTCCGCCCACAGTAGGACACCCGCTCACAATAGGACCCTCGCCCGCAGATCATTGATTCCCTATCGGACGCCAACAGCATGGCGGAAGATCACGATCGAGCGTCGTGCGGTGTTCGAGAATGAGAGGTTGAAGGGCAGGAGCCTTTTGGAGGTGCTGGAGTATGCGACGATGGTAGAGGAGGAGGTGTGTAGCATATGCTCATCATCGGTAGTGGTAAAGAGAGAGAAAATAATTAGAGGAGGGAGAAGAAGAGGAATGGAGGAAGTGACTTTTTGCTAGATAAATTTGCATTCGTTGATCAAGTGGTATCCAAGGATGGCATTGACGTAGATCCAGCTACGATAGAAGTAGTGATGAATTGGAGTACCTATAAGAATGTTTCTGAGAGCCGTAACTTCCTTGGCCCCGTCGGATACTATTGGCGATTCATTTAAAAAAATTTCGAAGATCTCACAACTATTAATGAAGCTCACATGAAAGAATGTGCAATTTGTATGATTTGAGGAGTATGAATGAAGTTTTCAAGAATTGAAGCAGAAATTGACTACAACTCCAATCTTGGCTTTACCATAGTGGATGTTTTGTGGTGTATACAAATGCATCAAGCATGTGACTCGGGTGTTTCCTTATGTAGAAAGAGAAAATCATTGCCTTTACCTCACGACAACTAAAACATAAGAGAGAAACTACCCTGCTCATTCTTTGGAGTTGGCAGTGGTAGTCTTTGCTCTTAAAATTTGGCGTCATTACCTTTATGGTGAACAGTTTGAAGTGCTCAGTGATCATAAGAGACTCAAATATATTTTCTCTCAAAAAGAACTTAATTTGAGACAATGATACTAACTAGAGTTCCTAAAAGACTATGACTTTTCCATTAACTATCATCTTGGAAAGGAAAATGTCGTAGATGATGCATTAAGTAGAAAGTGAGAATGCAAACTAGCTAGCCTAAAAAGTTCAATGGAAGATGATGAATGATTTCGAAGACTGGAAAGCTATCCTAAGCGATGCAAGAAAGATATAATTTACAGAACTTAGAATCCAATCCGAGATAATTGGGAAGATCATGACTACACAGAAAACATATGCAGATTGATGAATCCCCATTCATCACTCTTTATTCTTTTATTTTAGCTAAAAACCTGTGCAAAACACCATGTATATTTGTGTAAAAATAATGAATTGATAAAAAGCATGCATTGTGTAAATATTAATAATTAGCATATAAAGAAATAAAGAAAAAGAGAGAAATATTTAGAATAAATATTGAGTGACCTAATTCCAAGGGAGGGCCAAGCCTTGGCCAGACCGCAAAAGAAACCAAGTAGAGGGAGATATGGTCAATCGTGCTTGTACATACACCTGTATATATATTTTTTTATTTTCCTCTAAATAAAAATATGTTTTTAATACCTTGTACATATTTATAAAAATAAAATAAAAATCAGAAAAATAAAAATAAAAATAGAAAAATAATAAAATTCATTTCCCACCTTGTATATATACCATGTACATATGTACATAGATATATTTATTTAACTAATGTAAATAAATCATAAAAATAAAATAAAAATACCTTTTTATTCCAAATTTTATGTTGTAAATAAATAAAATATAAAATTGGAATAATTATACAAAAATAAATAATTAAAAATAAAATCAAAAATACATATGTGTATATACCTATATATAATAAAAATATAATGTAAATACATAATTTATATTTCAAAAAAATAAATAAAAATCACTAAAAAATATTTGAAAATAAATAAATATTTTTATTTTGTAGATATTTTAAAATAAGGTCATTATCTATTTTATTTCGATTTTTCAAAATCATTTCTAATGGAATTATTCCATTGGCCCACGGGGGATTGTTGACCCCCGGTCAACTCTCCCCCCAAGACCACCTTCCAAGCAGATCGGGTTTTTGACCCGATTTCTCCAAATTTTCCCAACCAGGTCTGCCATGCATATCCTTAAATCTCGGGCTCCGATTACTCTTGATTCATCACCAATCCACGCCCGGGGATCGTTCTAGGGATCCGTGCACCACAGTGCCTTGCCCGACTCCATCTTTACCGGATTTCCACCATTATTTAGCTCAGCTCCGCCGCAACTTTCGCTCCATCTTTGGCCATCGCCTTCCAGTCCCAAGATGTCACGACCCCGTTTCCCGGGTCGTCGGATTCTCCCATATCCGGATCTGGTTACTCAGCAATAATTTATTCAGCAATCACAATTAACATTCAGAAATATACTGCAAATAAAAATACTCGGAAGAAAGTATTTCAACACTTTTCCATTCACAAAATATAGTTCAGATGATACACTGTCCCACTATAACCATTTACATGTACATCAGCTTGAAAGGAAAATACACAAAATATTACTAACTACCTTAAAGAGTAAAGCTGGATGTCTAGTATGTAAGCCGGATGAATTTTAAAGTCCTTGCGATTGCTCACCGATACCTGTTGGATTTTCCATAAATCATAGGATAAAAATTAGCGAATGCTAAGTAACGAAGAAGAGAAAAGTAAATAAATTGTGTATTTTTTCAAAACTTGATATCACAAAAATTTCATTCCTTTTCATTAACTTAAGTCCTATTCCTTTCTATTCCACATCAGGGATTAGTCCAGGGGAACCCCACCATTCTTGGACTCCGAAGCTGTGGACGCTTCGGATTGGAGATTGTGTTGATCTTGGTAAGCTTATGCTGCCGCACGTCGCCTCAACCAATCCTCCAATACTACCCTGACAATTTCCTTTTCTTTTATTAAACAGGGTCTCAACCCTTAGCCTGGAAAAACAAAAGAGCACACCGTCCTCGAGGACTCGGTTGCTTAAAACCTCAGGCTAACATTTAATCATATAACCTAGCGGCTTTAAATACATGTTATCGTGACCCAGCCGCTATTGAACCACCTGTGCCTCCACATGGCACGACCACATCTTCCGTCGTTCCAACCCGAATATATTGGCTCCCGGTACCACGCGTTGCAAAACATTCAATTTGTGCGCACTTATCATAACAGGGCAACTGTGTACCACCTAGGTAGGGAAATGCCAATACGGGTTCCTTCCGACAACCTACAGGTTGCATGCCCGACCTGTAGTACTACTCCCAGTCATCCTTATCGTGACACAAGATCCTTTTCAAGATCCAACTCAAATCACACCAATTCACATGATGTAATTCTTTTGTTAAGTCCTTGATTTGCATAAACCGCAATACTTAATATCGACTCACATATATATTATTCATAACCATATGTATACTCCTATTTATACCTATTTTAACTCCCAAACCCTAACTTTCAGAGCCAACGCATCAATTTGATGTGTAAATCTTATTTTAGTGGGAATCACAAAGCAATTCTTCAGACTTTTTCAAAAATAGCCAAAATTAGGGTTCTTCGTAGCAAAGAACACTAAATCAAGAATTTCAATAATTTCGTATGAAAACCCAACAGCAAAAGGAAGGATTTCGTTACCTAATCAAGCTCTTTCTCGTGTATGTAAGGCTTTACCGAGTTTCGTTTTTAGAAAGGCTAATTTAAGGCTCCTGAAAAGATCGAATTTCATTTTTCGTATCAAAACGCTAAGAACATGTTAAGAACGCGAAGAACGAACGAAGAACGTGAAGAACGCGAAGAACACGAAGAACGTCAAGAACATATTTTCTCTTAGAATTTCGGCAGAGTTTCCCCTTATATCGGGATATATTTCTCGGAAAATTTCGGCAGAGTTTCCCCTTATATCGGGACATATTTCTCGGAAAATTTCGGCAGAGTTTCCCCTTATATCGGGACATATTTCAAAATAAAAACGAAAAGAGTTTCATCTATAAAATCAATCGAGAGGAAAATAACAACGAAACTGAAAGAATATACTCAACAACAAGAGATGAAGAACCGGTAGACACCACACATCTTAGGTGAGTGAACGTGTGACGAATCACAGGGTCCCTGGCGTGCACAGCCGCCCGCACCTAAGTAGGGTATTACGCAGATTTCTCCATCAAAATAACTATAAAAGCATAATACGAAGAATAGAAACATAAACGATGGAGAATCGGTAGACACCACGCGTCTTAGATGAGTGAACGTGTGACGAATCACAGGGTCACTGACGTGCATAGCCGCCCGCACCTAAGTAGGGTTTTACACAGATTTCTCCTCGAACCACAACAGGAAAACGAATCGGAAAGAAATATGAATCAAAAACAAAACTTGGAAGAACAAGAGTATGAATTGAAAGCCTAGCTTACGAAGCAACTAAGAGAGGATCATACCTTTCTTCTCCTCGTTCTCCCGGCAGCGCTTCGCTAGCGCTCCTCCCTCGCCTCCCACTCCTCCTCCTCCCAACCTCTCGACCCTAGCCCTTGGGGTGGTGGTGGTAGTGGAAGTTGTAGAGAATGAATGGGTAGGGGGGGTCTATTTATAGGCCCCAGAAAACCACTAACCATGGTTAGAAAACCATGGTTTAGACCTTAACCATGGTTTAACGACCCATGGTTTTGGCCCATGGTTTTAGCCAAAACTTATCCCAAACTTGGAGCCTAAGTTAGAACATTCTAGAGGATTCTAGATTCGCTAATGACTCTTAATTAACACTAATCGTGATTAACTTTCACTAATCGCGATTTAACTTTCGCGGCTTACGCTTATCTTTTGTTAACTGTTGATTAGTGTTTACTAATGATCATTAGCGGCTTTCAATCGTCATTAATTTATTTAATCATGTTTAATTAGTCTTAATGACAGTCATTATGGATTAATGACATCTTAGCCTTCCTTACTTCTCTTTCTTCCGAAATTCATAACAAATCGAAACGAAGTCCGATTCACACGAAACAAATTCTGTTGGTTTCCTCTTTACGAGCCGGATCTTATTATATAGGATCCGAGATATGCCAAGTTCAAAGCTTTACAATTATAACAACCTTAAAGGAAGTCTCGTCCTCGAGACTAGAAATGCAGGCATAACAACCTTAAAGAGGATTGAAATCATAACAACCTTAAAGAGAATGAACGTCATGTCATGAACATATACATAATACATAATTTTATTATTCTAACAAGTACGGATATTCCTCTCTCATTTCTTCCTCAGGTTCCCATGTGGCTTCTTCAAACTCTTGGTTTCGCCACAATATTTTAACTAGAGGCACCTCTTTGTTTCTCAACTTCTTGATATCCCTTTCAAGTATTTGCACAGGTATCTCTTGGTATGTCAAGTCTGGCTCAACATGTAAATCATCATAACTTATCTTATGCTCTGGATCCCTAACGTACTTTCTCAGATTTGATACATGAAATACATCATGTATTGCCGAAAGATGTGGAGGAAGTGCAAGTCTATAGGCAACTTTTCCAATCCGTTGAATAATTTCAAAGGGACCCACGAACCTGGGTGCTAACTTCCCACGCAAGCCAAACCTCTGAACACCCTTCATAGGTGATACTTTGAGAAATACAAAGTCGCCTACCTCAAATTCAAGGTCTCTTCTCCGGGTATCACTATAACTTTTCTGGCGACTCTGAGTCGTTAATAGTCTTTTTCTAGCAAGTTCTACAGCTTCCCGTGTCTCTTGAAGTCTATCTGAATCATAAAGGTTCTTTATTCCGACCTCTTTCCAACACAAAGGAGTAGTACACTTTCGTCCATATAGTGCTTCAAATGGTGCCATGCCAATACTTGTATGGTAACTATTATTGTAGGTGAATTCTACAAGAGGCAAATGTTTAATAAACGATCCCTTCCATTCTAAGGCACATGCTCGTAGCATATCCTCTAGTGTTTGAATCGTACGTTCTGACTGCCCATCTGTTTGTGGATGATATGCTGTACTCAAGCATAGTTGTGTACCTAAATCTTTCATGAAGTTCTCCCAATAGTGTGAGGTGAATCGTGAATCTCGATCAGAAACTACTTCCTTCGGGATACCATGGAGGCGAATCACATGTGTAATATATAACTCAGCCAGCTGGTCTGGAGTGAAAGATAAGCTTATTGGAATGAAGTGTGCTACCTTTGTCAGACGATCTATTATAACCCAGATACTATCTTTACTACCAGTCGTCTGAGGTAAGCCAGTAACGAAATCCATGGAAATGCTTTCCCATTTCCATTCAGGTATAGGGAGGGGTTGCAATAATCCTGGTGGCTTTTGGTGTGAAGCCTTTACCTGCTGGCAAGTGAAACATGAATTCACAAACTCAGCAACATCTTTCTTCATTCCCGGCCACCAAAAGTATGAATGAAGATCCTTATACATCTTCGTAATTCCTGGATGAATAGATAATCTAGAACAATGAGCTTCTCTTAAGATGTCTTTCCTTAGTTCAGGTGTGTTTGGTACACAAACTCTGTGATGATTATACAGTAAACCATCTTGTATCTGGAATCCCTCTATCTCATTCTTCTCAAGTTGTTGTTTTAAGTCTTTGAGGACTGGATCATCCTCCTGTCCTTTCTTTATTTTATCCCATATTTCTGGTTTGTATCGATGAGGAATAGTTATAGTATCAGCACTACTATCAAATGGTTTCCATTTACTTAACGTTGATAGTAAACCCCAGAAGTGGATAGCACTCACTAACCCGGGTGAATAAGTTCTTCTGCTAAGGGCATCTGCTACGACGTTCCCCTTACCAGGGTGGTAGGAGATAGTGCAATCATAGTCTTTCAGCAACTCTAGCCACCGTCTCTGTCTCATATTGAGTTCCTTCTGATCAAATAGATATTTCAAGCTTTTATGATCGGTGAAGATTTCAAAAGTAATACCATACAGGTAGTGTCTCCAAATCTTTAAAGCGAACACTACGGCAGCTAATTCAAGTTCATGTGTTGGGTAGTTCTTCTCATGTGTCCTGAGCTGTCGTGATGCATACGCAACTACCTTACCATGTTGCATAAGAACCGCCCCAAGTCCTTCTTTTGATGCGTCAGTGTACACTGTAAACCCTTCACTCCCGGAGGGTAGAGTAAGGATTGGTGCAGATGTTAGGCATTCTTTCAGTGTCTGAAAACTAGCTTCACATGTATCAGACCATAAGAATGGGACCTCCTTTTGAGTT
Source organism: Ottelia alismoides (assembly GCA_037367405.1). Lineage (NCBI taxonomy): Eukaryota > Viridiplantae > Streptophyta > Magnoliopsida > Alismatales > Hydrocharitaceae > Ottelia > Ottelia alismoides. Next base: position 38,343 of record JAZKJV010011847.1, on the reverse strand, counting down.
AGTCTAGTCATTGGCAATGCTATCCGTGAAAAATCCTTCACGAATCTTCTATAGTATCCAGCTAAACCCAGAAAAGATCGTATTTCTGTGACAGTCTTCGGGCGTTCCCAACTCATCACCGCACTAACCTTTGTAGGATCAACTGATATACCTTCCCCAGAAATAACATGGCCTAAGAAAGATACTTCAGATAGCCAGAAGTCACATTTGCTATATTTAGCATACAGTTTGTTCTTCCTTGGAGTTTCAAGTGTCTTCCTGAGATAATGTTCATGCAGATACTTATCCTTTGAGTAAATAAGCACATCATCGATAAAGACTACTACAAAGTGATCTAAGAACTCCTTGAATACTCTATTCATGAGATCCATGAAGGCTGCTGGGGCATTTGTTAATCCAAAAGGCATAACTAAGAATTCATAATGCCCGTATCTAGTTCGAAAAGCTGTCTTGGGAATATCTGTATCTTTAATTTTCAACTGATGGTATCCAGATCTTAAATCAATCTTGGAATACACAGTTGAACCTTGTAACTGATCAAAGAGATCATCTATTCTTGGCAGAGGATACTTGTTCTTTATTGTCCTCTTGTTTAGTTGTCTATAGTCAATGCACAACCGCATCGAGCCATCCTTTTTCCTAACAAATAAGACAGGTGCACCCCATGGTGAAGTACTAGGACGAATGAATCCTTTATCTAACAGTTCTTGCAATTGTACCTTTAACTCTCGTAACTCAGCTGGTGCCATCCTATATGGGGGGATAGAGATAGGCTGAGTATCAGGTATGAGAGGGATTTCAAATTCAATCTCTCGCTCAGGTGGTAATCCAGGTAGTTCCTCTGGAAATACATCAGTAAACTCGCAGACTATAGGCACATCTTCTATCATTCTTTCTAACCCTGATGTAGTGGATACATAAGCTAAATAACCTTGGCACCCTTGCTCTAACAACTGTTGTGCCTTCAATGTAGAGATATATTTGATATTATCATTGGATGTCTTTCCAGTGAACTGGAACTCTATCGAGTTAGGAAGGTGGAATGTTACTGTCTTCTAGAAACAGTCAAGACATGCATGATGCCTTTCTAACCAATCCATTCCTAGTATAAGATCAAAGTAATTCATTTCAATAAGTAGCAGATAAGCAGGTGAGTGATGTCCTGCAATCTGTCCCACACCATTGTCTAAGATCTTCTTGAATGATAATTAACCTCCTGGTTCCAACTGAGATAATGATTTTATTCTTATATTAGAATCTTATTCTTACAATAGGAATCAAATATTCTTCTTCTTTGTTTTGGTGTTCCTATGAAGTGCCTCCTCCACCGCTCCTCTAAATGGAGTATGAGCAACCAAATTTTAAGGACCGATGGAATACAGACTCTTTCTTACGAGGATGAATAGAACCCTCAACTCTATTATCTGCGGGTCTGGAGGACTTTGATCTCTCATAGTGGCAGAGTCTTCGCTCTAATGTCTATTACCTTTGACCCATCTCATGGGTCATCACTACCATAGTCGCTAATTTCCTAAACACGTCTTGGTCTTCCATGATACTGGGATGAGTTAAGGTCAAAGGTCAGATCCTATATGTCTTAGCATGATGTACATAAGGGACAATGACTTGTGAATGGTACTGCAGTCATTTATTAAGATCAAAGGATCTTAATACAACCTTAGTTTCTTAATACCGCTCATAGTTATTAATTACTAAATAAATTACTGGAGTAACCGTGCTCTGATACCAATCTGTCACGACCCCGTTTCCCGGGTCGTCGGATCCTCCCATATCAGGATCTGGTTACTCAGCAATAATTTATTCAGCAATCACAACTAACATTCAGAAATATACTGCAAATAAAAATACTCGGAAGAAAGTATTTCAACACTTTTCCATTCACAAAATATAGTTCAGATGATACACTGTCCCACTATAACCATTTACATGTACATCAGCTTGAAAGGAAAATACACAAAATATTACTAACTACCTTTAAGAGTAAAGCTATTGTGGCTGGCTGGATGTCTAGTATGTAAGCCGGATGAATTTTAAAGTCCTTGCGATTGCTCACCGATACCTGTTGGGTTTTCCATAAATCATAGGATAAAAATTAGCGAATGCTAAGTAACGAAGAAGAGAAAAGTAAATAAATTGTGTATTTTTTCAAAACTTGATATCACAAAAATTTCATTCCTTTTCATTAACTTAAGTCCTATTCCTTTCTATTCCACATCAGGGATTAGTCCAGGGGAACCCCACCATTCTTGGACTCCGAAGCTGTGGACGCTTCGGGATTGGAGATTGTGTTGATCTTGGTAAGCTTATGCTGCCGCACGTCGCCTCAACCAATCCTCCAATACTACTCTGACAATTTCCTTTTCTTTTATTAAACAGGGTCTTAACCCTTAGCCTGGAAAAACAAAAGAGCACACCGTCCTCGAGGACTCGGTTGCTTAAAACCTCAGGCTAACATTTAATCATATAACCTAGCGGCTTTAAATACATGTTATCGTGACCCAGCCGCTATTGAACCACCTGTGCCTCCACATGGCACGACCACATCTTCCGTCGTTCCAACCCGAATATATTGGCTCCCGGTACCACGCGTTGCAAAACATTCAATTTGTGCGCACTTATCATAACAGGGCAACTGTGTACCACCTAGGTAGGGAAATGCCAATACGGGTTCCTTCCGACAACCTACAGGTTGCATGCCCGACCTGTAGTACTACTCCCAGTCATCCTTATCGTGACACAAGATCCTTTTCAAGATCCAACTCAAATCACACCAATTCACATGATGTAATTCTTTTGTTAAGTCCTTGATTTGCATAAACCGCAATACTTAATATCGACTCACATATATATTATTCATAACCATATGTATACTCCTATTTATACCTATTTTAACTCCCAAACCCTAACTTTCAGAGCCAACGCATCAATTTGATGTGTAAATCTTATTTTAGTGGGAATCACAAAGCAATTCTTCAGACTTTTTCAAAAATAGCCAAAATTAGGGTTCTTCGTAGCAAAGAACACTAAATCAAGAATTTCAATAATTTCGTATGAAAACCCAACAGCAAAAGGAAGGATTTCGTTACCTAATCAAGCTCTTTCTCGTGTATGTAAGGCTTTACCGAGTTTCGTTTTTAGAAAGGCTAATTTAAGGCTCCTGTAAAGATCGAATTTCATTTTTCGTATCAAAACGCTAAGAACATGTTAAGAACGCGAAGAACGAACGAAGAACGCGAAGAACGCGAAGAACACGAAGAACGTCAAGAACATATTTTCTCTTAGAATTTCGGCAGTGTTTCCCCTTATATCGGGATATATTTCTCGGAAAATTTCGGCAGAGTTTCCCCTTATATCGGGACATATTTCTCGGAAAATTTCGGCAGAGTTTCCCCTTATATCGGGACATATTTCAAAATAAAAACGAAAAGAGTTTCATCTATAAAATCAATCGAGAGGAAAATAACAACGAAACTGAAAGAATATACTCAACAACAAGAGATGAAGAACCGGTAGACACCACACATCTTAGGTGAGTGAACGTGTGACGAATCACAGGGTCACTGACGTGCACAGCCGCCCGCACCTAAGTAGGGTATTACACAGATTTCTCCATCAAAATAACTATAAAAGCATAATACGAAGAATAGAAACATAAACGATGGAGAATCGGTAGACACCACGCGTCTTAGATGAGTGAACGTGTGACGAATCACAGGGTCACTGACGTGCATAGCCGCCCGCACCTAAGTAGGGTGTTACACAGATTTCTCCTCGAACCACAACAGGAAAACGAATCGGAAAGAAATATGAATCAAAACAAAACTTGGAAGAACAAGAGTATGAATTGAAAGCCTAGCTTACGAAGCAACTAAGAGAGGATCATACCTTTCTTCTCCTCGTTCTCCCGGCAGCGCTTCGCTAGCGCTTCTCCCTCGCCTCCCACTCCTCCTCCCAACCTCTCGACCCTAGCCCTTGGGGTGGTGGTGGTAGTGGAAGTTGTAGAGAATGAATGGGTAGGGGGGGGGTCTATTTATAGGCCCCAGAAAACCACTAACCATGGTTAGAAAACCATGGTTTAGACCTTAACCATGGTTTAGCGGCCCATGGTTTTGGCCCATGGTTTTAGCCAAAACTTATCCCAAACTTGGAGCCTAAGTTAGAACATTCTAGAGGATTCTAGATTCGCTAATGACGCTTAATTAACACTAATCGTGATTAACTTTCACTAATCGCGATTTAACTTTCGCGGCTTACGCTTATCTTTTGTTAACTGTTGATTAGTGTTTACTAATGATCATTAGCGGCTTTCAATCGTCATTAATTTATTTAATCATGTTTAATTAGTCTTAATGACAGTCATTATGGATTAATGACATCTTAGCCTTCCTTACTTCTCTTTCTTCCGAAATTCATAACAAATCGAAATGAAGTCCGATTCACACGAAACAAATTCTGTTGGTTTCCTCTTTACGAGCCGGATCTTATTATATAGGATCCGAGATATGCCAAGTTCAAAGCTTTACACAGGACCTCCATTCTTCTCCCTAGAGTGACATCTAGCGACGAGGAGTGTCGCAGTGAGGAGTAGAGGGCTGCAGCCACTGATCCGGCGAGCTTCGCTGCCGTGCTCCATTACCGAGCGAGTTGAGCCTCTGGCCTCGACGATCCATCTAGGCGATGACCCCAGGAGCTCGTTGATCTCCAGCACAGTCGAACTCATCCATCAGGTATCCTCGATTCCCCTTAGGTTAGCGTAATTTCCGATCTCTCCCATTTGCGTCGCCGGCCTTCGCCGGCCAATCCACTTTGCCCCGATAGCCCATTCACTCATCCGACCTTTGATTCACATTCACAAGAATCCTCTCCATCTTCTTCACCCCTCCGATCAACCTGACTCGCCCCGGAGCAGGAGCTCGGGTCTCCTCCACCGTCGCTTCGCCGGAGACCTCCGCCCCACCTCATCCGATCATCGATTCCACCTCTCATCGGGTCGAGGCACTTTGCCCTCGACCCAGGAAGCGTTCTGTGTAGCTTGCAGGTCAAAGCGACCCCATCTGGGGGTCCAACAGCTTAGGCACAGGAGCTTCATGCCTCCTTCGTCGCTGGAGCTCTCTAGAGCTCCTTGGCTTCATCGGAGAGTACCAGGAGCTGCGGACGACCTCGATCATTCTTCTCCCCATCTCAGCAGCTCAGGAGTCCCCTTCCACCGTGCACATTGGGCCGGCGAACCTCGTCGACGAGGAGTTCTTGGAGGACCTTCAACTATTGTCAGATTGAGCCTCCCGCCCTAGTTTAGATCCTCACCGTCCATCTGCGGGAGGTCTCCAACCGTTGATCCATCTGAGGGTCGCGTGCAGCCGTTAGATCGAGCCCAAGATTGCATCTGGAGCGTCGATCAATGAAGGGGTATCTGCAGCTCTCCATCGTCCGATCAGCACGTGGACTCCCCTCGTCCGTCAGATCTGAATATTAGGGGTAATTTCACTTGGGCCCCTGTCCTTTTCTTATTTGCCGTTTAGTCCTGTAAATTGTTTTAGTAGTTATTTTTATTTTGAAACATTTGCATTTAGGACCCTAGGTTTATTTTATTTACAGAATAGTCCTTGTTTATGTGAGACACGTGCATCGACACGTGAGGTGTGGATAATTTGCATTTTCAATCCCGAACTTCTTACTTGTTACTGTTTAAATATTTTTAAATAAGATTTGCATTTATACCCTTTGTGTGCCAGTCACGTGTGTTGTGCGTGCTTTATTGGGCTTTTTGCATTCCAGGCCCTAAGCGTTTTATACTTGTAATTGTTTGGCCCTGGAAGTATGTTTTCTTGCACTTAGGTCCTTGCTTGTTGTGTGCCTTGTTTTTATTGAATAAAATATCAATTGAACTCCAAATTAGGTGAAATTTGGAAACATAGATCCTTCCACTATTTAAAAATTCCTCTAAATTTTTGGACATTTTCGAGGTTTTTTGTTATTTTTAAAAAATCAAAAACATTGATTTTTGTTACTGTCTAGCATAGAAAATCAAAGAAAAATATAAAAATTCCTTTAAAAATTCCAAAAAAAAATTGTATTGGTTTATTTTGTTGTTTACTAGCTTTTTTTCCTATTTTTATCTCATTTGGACTTAGAAAAACCTCAAAAAATTTAAAAACATTAAAAACCTTACAAAATTTTTAAAAATTCTATAAAATTCAAAAAATACAAACTCTTTTTCTATAGTTTAATTTTTGTATGTACTTTTCATAAAAATTGTCTCCATATTTTTATAGGCCAATTATATATTTTTAATTGGCCTTTCAAGTCTGGCTGTACATTGATCCACTATTTCCCTTTTATTGATTTTTATAAAATCAATTAAAAATGGAAAAATTCTGAAAAATTCACCAAAAACACTTAAAATATAAAAAATACAAAAAACAATTTTTATTTGATTTTTTGACTTTTTTTGGAGTGTATTATAAATACTTGTTTGTTGGCTTTCTTATTTGTTTTCATATTTTCCTTATAATTAAAAATCCAAAAAATTTAAAAATATTTAAAAATCCACCAAAAATACATGTGTTTATTTTATTTTTATTTTTGACTACTTCGTAGGCTGTCTCGACCATTGATGAACCTCAGTTTCATCATCTTTATTTCCTATAATTAACCCCCTTGCTTAAAAGTTTGTCAATAAATCCATGTTAATGTCCTATATTTAACAGAGTCCTAAATAAATTAAAAACCACAAAAAAATAACAAAGCAAAAATTCGTGGTATTTTAGACTTAAAAATACCCTCAAAAATATTTCGGGTCCTTGTTTGATTTCATTTCCAGTTTTGGTCAACATAAAACTTGTAGATCTCGTCAAGATCTACAACTTTCATGTTTTGAGTTTTTTCAAAATCGGCCATTTAAGCCCCCAAAAATCCAAAATACTTTCGCAATAATTTGATTGGGCCACGTGGCCCGTTCTGGGGGCGCCACGTGGCCCCGCCTCTCTTGTCTCATCCGCCACCTCCCCTGGCCGTTGGATCTCGCTTCAGATCCAACGGCCCCGCTGTGCCCACGTACCAGCCTTCTCCTAGCCATCAGATCTCCCCCGCGCTTCATCCTCACCATCCCTTAGCGCCGCGCCCACAGCTTGACACGTGGCGCGCTGTGCGCCCTTTGATTGCGCCCCGGATCTCTCACCTATGCCGCTCAACCCGCTCTTTCTCCTCAGCCGATCGATCATGCCCGTGATACAATCTCGGCTGCCCGCCTCCGCCTGCCCATCCTCTCGACACGTGGTGCGGTCACCGCTCTCCGATCATATCGCCTCAGATCCGATCCACACTGTCACTCCGCGCCTAAATGCCCGCCGTTGGATCTCCAGATCCAACGGCCGGCGATTGTCGTCAACCTCCAGACCTCTCTCTCTCTCCCACGATCGGAGTTGCACACCACTCGCCCTTTCCATTTTCACAGCCACTCCCGTGGACTTCCTCCTTCGCCAACCGTCCCACGGTCTTCCCCTATCATCCACCTCCTCCGCGCATCACTCCAAGACCCACGACTCCCCTCCAGTCGCCCCATATTCTCCTCCAAACCCACGTCGATCATCATCACCTCCGCCACTTCTCTCTTTAAATCAGCCGCCCCTCCCACCTTTCGCCGGTGTCCACCTTTATGCGAGGGCTCGCCCAGCCCTCCTCCGTCTCCCTGTGACAGGGGGAGGCAGAGGATCGAGCGACGATGACGCAGTCCCTCCGGTGAGACCCTCCGCCATGAACGGCGGAGCTGCGGCGCCTCCAGGCCCGCTCGAGCTGCATGGAATGGCTGGCCATGTCCAGCGAAGACCCGAGCATCCTCTGTGACGCTCAGCCCAAGCCCTCGCTCCATCTCCGACCAGGTAAACCCTTCTTTCTCTCTTTGCATTTTTCTTCGTCTTTTACATAGTTAATTAGGCTTCGTCAGTCATTTCCGCCTTCCATTAATACCTCCACAAGCTTCGCAACACTTCCCCCTTCCGCGCGCTCATCTCCGACGTCCTCTTTCTCTTCCAGAACCCCTTCACCCTCCGACCATCTCCTCCGCCCTTGCGGCGGAGGAGCTCCGAGCTCACACCTCCTACGCCCCTACGAGCTCTCATCCCACTCACATACACAGTCCACTCTTGCTTCGGCTATGTGTCATTAACCTGCAGGTTAGCTTTCTTCAATGAACGGAGCTCTCGCCGGAGCAGACTTCATCGACTCCGCAGCTCCCATCCGAGCTCCGACGAGCGACGCCAGAGGATCTTGCGACTTCCCCGAGCTACCCGCTTCATCGACAACTGGTCCTTACGCTCGGGGGGAGTTCACCGTAGCCGGGAGCGGGCGGCGGATGAGGAGCTCCTTCGCCGGAGCTCCAAACTCGCCGCCTGCTATGGACGGAGGAGAAGGAACAGCGACCGTTGGATGATCCTTTCTCGGCGATCATCCAACGGCCCAGAGGAGGCCATGCCATCGAGTTCATCGACCGTTGGATCCAAAAGATCCAACGGCCTACATTCCGCCACGCGTCGACACCTGAGATTCACCGAGCCTGCCATCCGGACCTACAGGCTTGGTCACTTTCGAGCCTCCACGAGCCTGCACCGAGCCTAGGACCGTTCGAGCCTTAGCCGAAGCTTCATCCGAACCTCTGCCGAGCCCGAGCCGACTTCCGAGCCTGGAAGGCGCGTGCATCGCACGTGGTACTATGGGTAAATTGCAGAGCTGCCCTTGAACTTCTCCAAATTTGCAAAAAGGTCCCCGCTCTTATGGTTAATTTACAGGGAAGGCCTCAGATCTTATTTTATTTACTTTTTAGTCCTTCCCAGGGACCTTTTTGTAGTTATCATTTCATGTTTTCTTGCATTTATGCCCCTGTCTTCTTTTATGCATATCTTGAGCTATATAGCTCCAATCGAGTTGATTTCAGTTTCATTTTGAATCTCTTTTCATCGTCTTTATTATGGCATGCTTTAATCTTAGCATGGACACCATGATCAAATGTGTATTATTCTATTATCTAAGTGTCTTGAATTCTTTATTTGACATGCTTATTTGCTTATTAAATGTGGAGTGCTTCTTAATGTCAACTCATTTTAACTCGCATTTTTTTGTCTATGGCTCAAGTGACTATAATTTTGGGGCATATCATTCGCTTTGCATGTTCAAATATTTGCATGATAAAAATGTTTTTAAAAAAAATGCATGTTTATTTTATTTTGAATGCATTGTCATGTTGTGTCTTTGCATTGCTTTGACCTATATACCTTGAACTCAACACTTAATTAAATAGACTCAAATTCGATTAATACGAGAAAGCCTCGTGTCCCTGAGTTCGACCTTGGTTTCTTGCCAAGTAAAATAAATCACGATCACCTCATTTTGATTTATCATTGATGAACTGCAAAATCGGCCCTTTAATAATGCTAAATTAGCACATGTAATCGTCATCGTAGTCGGGCCAATTTTAGTCATCAAAAAGATCCCCTCATTTAAATATATGTTATGGTCAATCAAAATGAGATGATCGTATTTTTTTTACTTGGTAAGATACCAAGGTCGAACTCAGGGACACGAGCCTCTCTCGTATTAATCAGATTTAAATGTGTTTAATTAAGTGTTGAAATTAAACATATAGGTCAAATGATGCAAAGACACAAAACAAGACAATGCATTAAAAAGACATGCATTTTTTTAAACATTTTTTTTATCATGCAAAGGAATATACATGCAAAACTAGTGATATGCCCTGAAATGAAAGTCACTTGAGCCATAAAAAATCACGAGTCAATCCAAGTTGACAAAAAGAAGCCTCTACTAATATGAAGCACGTGGGCATGATAAATCAAAAAAATTCAAGACACTTAGATAAGAAAATAATACATCACAGTCCATAGTGTCAAATCTAAAATTTAAGCATGCCATAATGAAGAAGATGAGACGAGCTTTAAAACGAAACTGGAATCAACTTAATCGGAGCTACGAGGCTCAAGATATGCAACAAAGAAGCTAAGGGCATAACTGAAATAAAACATGAAAGGATAACTACAAAAAGGTCCCTGGCAAGGACTGAAATGCAATAAAAATAAGGCGCGAGACCTTCCCTGTAATTTACCCAAACGCGCGGGGACCTTTTTGCAAATATGGAGAAGTTCGAGGGCAGCTCTGCAATTTACCCAAATAGCACGTGCGCTGCACGTGCTACCCAGGCTCGGACGGAGGCTCGGCAGAGGTACGGTTGCTTCGGCTTGGTTCGGACCCAGGCTTGGGCTCGTTGCAGGCTCGGACAAGGCTCGGCGGATGCAAGCCTCTGGTTCGGTGGCGGAGGCTCGGGGGCGCTTCTGGTGTCGCCACGTGGCTAGGCAACAACCATCCGATCGTGGTAATCGAATGGTGGTTATGGGCTTCTGGTGGGTCGACGTGTAGGCACTGGGACCATTGGATCGAGTTGATCCAACGGTACCTGGAGAAGCGGGTCTGAGCGACGTGGCTGAATCTGAGCCGTCGGATGATGAGCATCCAACGGCATCTGCTCCTCCATCTTCATCCTCGACTGGTGGCGGCTTTGGGGCTCCGGCGAAGGAGCTCCTCCTCCGCCTCTCTCTCTCGATCACCATAGACCTCCCCCGAACTCGAAGAAAGATCGTCGAGGAAGCCGGTGACTCGGGGGAGGTCCAGAAGCTCCTGGTGACGCGCGTCGACGCTTGGCTGATGACGGATAGCTCGATGAACTCAGCTCCGGCCGAGCTCCGATCAATGAGCGAAGAGAGACCTGCAAGGTTAGTAGAGCATAGCCGAAGCATAATCGCGTGCGTGCGTGCGAAGTGGTCGGAAGATGGAAGCTCTTCGGGGACGGAGAAGGCGGAGAGCTCAAAGCTCCTCCGCCGCGAGGGCGGAGGAGGTGGGTCGGAGTCGATGGAGGGTATGGAAGAGGGAGAACATGGTCGGAGGAGCAGGCGTGAACGGGGAAGTGTTGGCGGAGCTAACGGAAGGATCATTGGAGGGTGAAAATGGCCAGAGAGGCCTGATTAAATCGATGAAATCGAATAAAAAATCAAGGGAGGTTCAGAGGAGCTTACCTGGTCGGAGGCGAAATGGGAGCTTGGGCTGAGCTTCACGATGGAAGCCACGGTCTTCGCTGGACCTCCGCAGCTACTGGAGGCAGCTCGAGCGGGCTCGGAGCGCCGCAACGACGCCGTGATCGGCGAAGGGTCATCACCGGGGGCTCCGGTCGTCTTCGCTCTATCCCCTCTCCTCCCCCTGTCACAGGGAGGAGGAGGAGGGCTGGGTCGTGCCCCGCATACAGGTGGACACCGGCGAAAGGTGGGGGGAACGGTGTATTTGAAGGATTGACTCGGCGGGGCTAAGGTGGAAACGTGGGTTTCGAGGGAGAAATGGGGCGAGTGGAGAGGTGTGCGTGGGTCTTGGAGGAGTGCGCGGGGAAGAGGGAAGACGGGGCTTGGTCGTGGGTTGGTTTGAGAGGGAAGAGGTGGTCGGAGAAGTCGGCGATAATGGGAAGGGGGCGAGGTATTCGTGCAATGGATCGTGGGAGAGAGGAGCTGACGGGAGGTTGACGACGGTGCGGGACCGTTGGATCTGGAGATCCAATGGTGGAGGGCTAAGCGCAAGGTGACGGGTGAGATTAGATCTGAGGCGGCATGATCGGAGGGTCTGTGGAGTGGCCACGTGGCAAGCTGTGTGTGAGGCGCTAGCGAACGGTGATGATGGAGAGCTCAGGCCGATCGAGTGGTTGAGAGGCATCAAGGAAAGGAGTGGCTAAGATGCAATATCTGAGACGCGATCGATCGGTCGTCAACGCGCCACGTGGCGAGCCCTGGTTAAGGCGCTAACGAGCGGTTTAGATGAGAAGGAGGAGATGATCAGACGGCCAGAAGATTAAGGAGGCGTGGAGAGCAGCTGGCCGTTGGATCAAGAGGGCGGATCCAACGGCTAGAAATGGAGGCGGATGGGGCAAGGGAAGCGGGCCACGTGGCTCGCCCAGATTGGGCCACGTGGCCCAATCAGGTTATTGCAAGAGTATTTTTTATTTTTGAGGGCTTATTTGGTCGAATTTGAGAAAACTCAAAACATGAAAGTTGTAGATCTTGACGAGATCTACAAGTTTCATGTTGACCAAAACTCGAAAAGAGATCAAACGAAGACACGAAATACTTTTGAGGGTATTTTTAAGTCTAAAAATACCACGAGTTTTTGTTTTGACATTTTTTTGTGGTTTTTAATTTATTTAGGACTCTGTTAATTATTAGACAATAACAGGGATTTATTGACAAAACCTTAAGCAAGGGGGTTAATTATAACAAATAAAGATGATGAAACTGAGGTTCATCAATCATCGCATATCTTTAAATGAGGTGATCTCTTTGATGACCAAAATCGGCCCGACTGCATCGACATGTTGAGGTGCTAAGAACGCACTCTTAAGGGGCCGATTTTGCGGTTCTTCAAATGGCGCCGTTGCCGGGGACACGGCTCATTTCTTTTATTTTTTGGATTTTTGTGTGTTTAATTTAGTGTTCCTTTTTATAGGTCAATTAACCACATATTTTGCATATAAAAGTTTTATTTCTTATTTGATATCTAACTATCGTTTCTGTGGCATAGGCCCTTGATGGATCAAGGAGGCGAGGAGCAGGACGTTCCCCGCTGCGAGGAGCCGCAGGAGCATGCTTGGAGCAAAGGAGGAAGAAAAGAAAAAAAATGTCTCGCATTTTTTGTTGCATTTTTAATAATTCATCTTTTACAGCGGTCTTCGATCGAAGACTCGCGTGTGTAATCGAACGATCGTCGTTGTGTGGGGATCGTCCCCACTTGAGTGTCGACCTAGGATAGGCACGCGGCTCTCCGAGCTCTTTTTAATTTTTCCATACTTTTACGTGCTTGATCGTAGGTAGGACACACTAATTTCTATACGCACATAATCTCGCATCACTTAGCTAAAATTAATGAAGATTAATCACCGCTAATAGATGCATGATTAGGTGCGGCTTTTTCGACTTGCATACATGTTGGATTTGATTTTCAAAACGGCCCCAGTTTTTTCACGGATTTATCGTCAAATCACTGCATGATTTCTCGCTTAACCTAGATCGCGTTTTTCTTCATCGAATACATGTTTTCACGGCTTTCATTTCCTAGATTGATCACCTAGGATTAATGGAAAATAGAATGAACGATAGACGATGATTTTCTGATTGATGTGCTAACCTTAATTCAGTGATAATTTAAAATAAAATTGGGACTGTTAATGGCAAGTCAACCAAAAATGGAGTAAAATTCGGTTTTGGGAGAGCAACACCCGCGCATACGCCTTGATTTTCATTTCACATTTTCTCCGCGTAACTATCAAATGCTTTATCATCAATAAAACCGACAAGATAATCAACCAACCTTGGTTGGTTTCATGTGTGAGTTGGTGAAACTAAGGGTTTGCTTGCTTGAATTGAGCCTTTGTTGCGACACACACCCTGGAACCTTAGTCCCTCCATTTCATTTCCTAAAGATTCAACCGCTCACTTGTAAATTCATTCCTCTTCTTCGTTCACCTTGGGTTCCTTCCAACATCAATCCTCATCTTTATACTTAGGCTAATCTCAACCTAAGTATTGGGGGGACCCAAGTCCCCGTGATTTTCTCTACTCCTCTTTCTTGCCTTTATACTTAGGTTATTTCTAACCTAAGTATAGGGGGGAGCCCCTCTTAGATCCCGTATATTCTTCTATATTTAAATGGACCTATGTACTTGTAACATCTAGTGCTATGAGGACATAGCAAAGTTTAAGTATAGGGGGGTATACCGTATATACCGTATATTTACTTTAGCTATAATCTAAAAAATTTGAAAATTTTGAAACTTTTTGGCTAAGGTAAAAAATCGTTGGACTAAGAGAACTCAAATGATTTCGCGGCTTTTCAATATTATGTTATGCTATTTTTATAAAAATATTTTCGAAAATGATTTTTGAAAATGTTTTGAAAACTTTTTATTTTGTGTGACATGGTTTTGAAAAAATTGCCTTCTCTTTTCAAGGAAAGTTGAGTTTAACTTGTGTTTTAACTTTATTAAAATCCATAAAAATCAGAAAAACCCTAAAAACCTTTAGGAGCTATTAGTGACTACTAAGCTCAATTAAGAAAGCTACGTTCAGTGAGGGTTCGCCCTTAGCAGATTGGATGGTTTAGAGGACATCGCGTAAGGCCCCGTCCTCAAGCAACGGGCTCCGGCCTGTACTTACATCCATACTGGCTGAATGTAGCTCCTTAATTAAGTTTAGGCAGTTATAATATCTCTTAAAGTCCAAAATAAAAAAAAAGTGTCTTGTTTTTGAATGAAGAAGTTGGATTAGTCCTCTACACTTACACTTTCACCCAGGATCTGAATTGTTCAAGGAGACTTAGCTTTTTGAAGTCTTTGAGATTATAGGTTAACCAGCCTTAGCCATCAGGGTCTTAGACTTAATCATCCACATTCCCCTAAGTTTCTAGATTTGCATGCTATATTCCATGCTTAGTCTCAGACAGAAAGAATATGATCAGCACATCACATGCACGACTGCGGTTTTTGATGAGATGAGTTGATTTTTCACTCGAGGGATTGGGATGAGGAAGTCGAGTTTGGATTTGATCTAATGATGCTCGAGGATGGGATAAAATCTTTGGAGGCTTCATGAAACCTGAGTGTCAGCAATATTAGACAGTATGAGAACTTGATTCTTATACTAATCTCTTGACATTAACCTAAGTGCCTGGGTGTGAAAAATAAATAAAAAATTGTTGATCAGTGTGCGCCAACTCTTGGTAAAAGCAGTGGAGCTAGCCGCCAATTATACAAGTCAATGAAATTCAAAGAAAAGCTCTCATTCCACCAAAGTCAAATATCAAAGAGCTTCCACCAAAGGCGAGCGCTCCCAACCATTTCAAAGTGTCCACTTGGACCACCGCTATTAGGACCAGGAGTCGGGCTTGCACCAAAAAAGGGCTCTGCATCGTAAATGCTACAAGTCTGGGTGTCGAAGGTACGATAGGTACTCAAAAGAGACACACCCCGGTGTACTCCCAGGAAAACAAGTGCAGACAGCTCCAACTTCTCTTGACGGACGCACTGATCAACACCAAAAAAAAGTGTTGCGTAAAAGGCACTAGAGAGAATCCTTGTTCCAATGAGAGGGAGATAAGAATTGACACAATCCCATGCCCTCCATTTTCTGGCCTGCCATCCACATTTTCTAAGTCTGACAACTAAAGAGACGGTAGACTGAATGCAAGATTTGATTTATTCCCTAGTGTTGAGGATTGGGTCCTTAGGAGACTTTCTCGGACCAAGATTTTTGGGTGACGAATTGACTCTACTCTCAGAATTGCAGTCAACACTAAACTTCATATCCTTTAGTTTATATGTACATCAGAGAGAGTCTAGAGAAGTAGAGGAATTGGAAGCCTCTTGATTAAGGCTGGGTTGAACTCTAAAATTTTGGATCTCTGAAACTGAGTCGACTTGATCAGATTGGATCCTGTATTCACATGCACAAGGGGGTTAATCCAACTTAGTCATTCTTTTTGATGCTCGAGGACGAGCATAGTTTAAGTATAGGGGGGTGATGAACCTCAGTTTCATCATCTTTATTTCCTATAATTAACCCCCTTGCTTAAAAGTTTGTCAATAAATCCCTGTTAATGTCCTATAATTAACAGAGTCCTAAATAAATTAAAAACCACAAAAAAATAACAAAGCAAAAATTCGTGGTATTTTAGACTTAAAAATACCCTCAAAAATATTTCGGGTCCTTGTTTGATTTCATTTCCAGTTTTGGTCAACATGAAACTTGTAGATCTCGTCAAGATCTACAACTTTCATGTTTTGAGTTTTCTCAAAATCGGCCACTTAAGCCCCCAAAAATCCAAAATACTTTCGCAATAATTTGATTGGGCCACGTGGCCCGTTCTGGGGGCGCCACGTGGCCCCGCCTCTCTTGTCTCATCCGCCACCACCCCTGGCCGTTGGATCTCGCTTCAGATCCAACGGCCCCGCTGTGCCCATGTACCAGCCTTCTCCTAGCCATCAGATCTCCCCCGCGCTTCATCCTCACCATCCCTTAGCGCCGCGCCCACAGCTTGACATGTGGCGCGCTGTGCGCCCTTTGATTGCGCCCTGGATCTCTCATCTATGCCGCTCAACCCACTCTTTCTCCTCAGCCGATCGATCATGCCCGTGATACAATCTCGGCCGCTCGCCTCCGCCTGCCCATCCTCTCGACACGTGGTGCGATCACCGCTCTCCGATCATATCGCCTCAGATCCGATCCACACCGTCACTCCGCGCCTAAATGCCCGCTGTTGGATCTCCAGATCCAACGGCCGGCGATCGTCGTCAACCTCCGGACCTCTCTCTCTCTCCCATGATCGGAGTTGCACACCACTCACCCTTTCCATTTTCACAGCCACTCCCGTGGACTTCCTCCTTCGCCAACCGTCCCACGGTCTTCCCCTATCATCCACCTCCTCCGCGCATCACTCCAAGACCCACGACTCCCCTCCAGTCGCCCCATATTCTCCTCCAAACCCACGTCGATCATCATCACCTCCACCACTTCTCTCTTTAAATCAGCCGCCCCTCCCACCTTTCGCCGGTGTCCACCTTTATGCGAGGGCTCGCCCAGCCCTCCTCCGTCTCCCTGTGACAGGGGGAGGCGGAGGATCGAGCGACGACGACGCAGTCCCTCCGGTGAGACCCTCCGCCATGAACGGCGGAGCTGCGGTGCCTCCAGGCCCGCTCGAGCTGCATGGAATGGCTGGCCATGTCCAGCGAAGACCCGAGCATCCTCTGTGACGCTCAGCCCAAGCCCTCGCTCCATCTCCGACCAGGTAAACCCTTCTTTCTCTCTTTGCATTTTTCTTCGTCTTTTACATAGTTAATTAGGCTTCGTCAGTCATTTCCGCCTTCCATTAATACCTCCACAAGCTTCGCAACACTTCCCCCTTCCGCGCGCTCATCTCCGACGTCCTCTTTCTCTTCCAGAACCCCTTCACCCTCCGACCATCTCCTCCGCCCTTGCGGCAGAGGAGCTCCGAGCTCACACCTCCTATGCCCCTACGAGCTCTCATCCCACTCACATACACAGTCCACTCTTGCTTCGGCTATGTGTCATTAACCTGCAGGTTAACTTTCTTCAATGAACGGAGCTCTCGCCGGAGCAGACTTCATCGACTCCGCAGATCCCATCCGAGCTCCGACGAGCGACGCCAGAGGATCTTGCGACTTCCCCGAGCTACCCGCTTCATCGACAACTGGTCCTTACGCTCGGGGGGAGTTCCCCGTAGCCGGGAGCGGGCGGCGGAGGAGGAGCTCCTTCGCCGGAGCTCCAAACTCGCCGCCTGCTATGGATGGAGGAGAAGGAACAGCGGCCGTTGGATGATCCTTTCTCGGCGATCATCCAACGGCCCAGAGGAGGCCATGCCATTGAGTTCATCGATCGTTGGATCCAAAAGATCCAACGGCCTACATTCCGCCACACGTCGACACCTGAGATTCACCGAGCCTGCCATCCGGACCTACAGGCTTGGTCACTTCCGAGCCTCCACGAGCCTGCACCGAGCCTAGGACCGTCCGAGCCTTAGCCAAAGCTTCATCCGAACCTCTGCCGAGCCCGAGCCGACTTCCGAGCCTGGAAGGCGCGTGCATTGCACGTGCTACTCTGGGTAAATTGCAGAGCTGCCCTTGAACTTCTCCAAATTTGCAAAAAGGTCCCCGCGCTTATGGTTAATTTACAGGGAAGGCCTCAGATCTTATTTTATTTACTTTTTAGTCCTTCCCAGGGACCTTTTTGTAGTTATCATTTCATGTTTTCTTGCATTTATGCCCCCGTCTTCTTTTATGCATATCTTGAGCTATATAGCTCCAATCGAGTTTATTTCAGTTTCATTTTGAAGCTTTTTTCATCGTCTTTATTATGGCATGCTTTAATCTTAGATTGGACACCATGATCAAACGTGTATTATTCTATTATCTAAGTGTCTTGAATTCTTTATTTGACATGCTTATTTTCTTATTAAATGTGGAGTGCTTCTTAATGTCAACTCATTTTAACTCGCATTTTTTTGTCTATGGCTCAAGTGACTATAATTTTGGGGCATATCATTCGCTTTGCATGTTCAAATATTTGCATGATAAAAATGTTTTAAAAAAATGCATGTTTATTTTATTTTGAATGCATTGTCATGTTGGGTCTTTGCATTGCTTTGACCTATATACCTTGAACTCAACACTTAATTAAATATACTCAAATTCGATTAATACGAGAAAGCCTCGTGTCCCTGAGTTCGACCTTGGTTTCTTGCCAAGTAAAATAAATCACGATCACCTCATTTTGATTTATCATCGCATATCTTTAAATGAGGTGATCTCTTTGATGACCAAAATCGGCCCGACTGCATCGACATGTTGAGGTGCTAAGAACGCACTCTTAAGGGGCCGATTTTGCGGTTCTTCAACCATCTCGTGCTCCTTGTGTTCGACCTTAGTCGCTATACCAGGTAAAATAAAATAACGAGGATCGCTCTCGTGTTTTATCGATTTATCTTTGATTTTGGTGGTTCGTTACTTTTTCTTGTTGAGCTGAGTACCGAGATCTGGGTCGCAACGACCCTTGTTCTATTCCCTTCACCCGGGTCTTGGTCTTTTTTGGCTCATCAGAATGGCACCGTTGCCGGGGAGCACGACTTAGTTGTCTTTATTTTTTATTTTTGTTCAGTTTTAATTTTCGCGGCTTTTTCTGCGGCTTTTCTTTCGTCCGCAACTTTTTGTGGCTTTTTGATTTTATTTGTTTTCTTTTTCTTTTTCTTTTATTTTCTTTTCTTTAATTTTATTTTGTTTTTGTTTGTTTTTATTTTTTGTGTGTTTTATTTCCATTACATATATTTTCTTTTATTACTTTTCTTTTATTATTACAATAAACTGTGTTTGACATACATTTCTGTTTGATTTCTTGCGAGGGCTCGAGGAGCGAGACAGCTTTTTCGGAAGCTGAAGCAACCGCGGGAGTCGGAGGCGGCTCTTTTCTGTATGGAGCCGTAGGAGGACGCGAGGAACCGTAGAATAGCTGCATAGATAGCCATAGTTTAGTTTAGTTTACTTTTCTGCAGACCATTTATTTGTAATAATACAGGGACAAACACTTGGACATTGGTGATATCGGGGTTTGTTTCGTCGAGCGCTGGTGTGCTCGGGGGACCTCGCTGCGGTTTTTCGCCGGCTTTGTTTTTATCGCATATTATTTACTACTTATCTGATTCAGTTTTGGCCTTAGCTTAGGATTTTTGTTGATTGGACTGTAATTAATTAGGATCCAAACACCTAATTACCTGCCTGTTCCTATTAGATCGTAATTTGGACATAAATAAAATTAATAAAGAAAAGGCTAACCTGATCACTTGAGGGGTCTCGAGTCGCTAGAGGTCGTATACAGCGCTAGCAGGACCCATTGTGGCGGGCACTGATCAGCATCCGAGACCGGACACCGACCCCTCCTGTTGACTAGTTAGTCATCGGTTCTCTCCGTGTAGAAATTGCTCGCTTAAGGCCGATTTCCTCTTGCATCATATAGGTAGTTTATTTTCTGTCTTTACTTTATGCGCAGATCACCCTGCATGTAGAGTGTTGGAGTCAGGTATGCCTTTCTTACTCAACATGCATCATTGATTTTATCGCGCATCGGCTTTTTCGTCTTCTCCCCTCATTTTTTGGACTTAAATAATCAGGAGAACCCAAAAAAATTGTTAGGTGTTGTTTCCTTTGAAAAATACCTAAAAAAATCATAAAATTGGGACTGCTAAACACACTTGACCCTAAAAGACACCTCACATAAAAATTTGTCTTGGGGAGAGCAACCCCCTCATTGTTTGGTTTGTATGAGCGAGAGAGCGACCTGAACACTAGGCTAGAGCCATATCCGAACCCTGATTAGACTACCGGCCTTTTATACGGGATAGACTGGTAGGCAGATTGGATTCCTATAAGCTCGCATAATCGCTCTGCTATCCTGACTTGATCACCTAAATAAAAATTGACAAGATAAATTGACCGAACCCTTACGGTCTTCAGTTCTGTGTTGAGTAGGTGAACCTGTGGTTTTGTTTGTTCATCTTGTGTGTTTCCAGATCTCATCCGCTTGACTCGCCAGATCAGGGTGATGGGCAGGAGGTCTCTTAGGCAACCTCTGGCTGCACCCATTTTAGCATTCCAGCCCATTCATCTAGGTTGGTTCGTGAGAGCCGAGACCCGCTCTCCGAACCCGAGTTCGATTCCGCCTTGTTTCCCCTTAACCACCCTTCTACCAGTCTTGAGATGCCAGTGCCAGATGATAGACAACAGACAGATGATTTATCGGCACCTCAGTTTGGGTCTTTTTCCTTTGCAGAGACCATGACCGGCAACAGCGATGACCGTACTGGAGGTTCCTGAACAGAGCAGACTTACGTCCTGAACCAGGGTGCAATCAACTCCACTCTGATAGCCTCCCTAGAGATGATGCAACAGCAGATTCGGGATCAAGGGGCTTTCATGATTGAGATGAGGAGGGAGAAGGAGAGGATGAGAGCTGACCGAGTAGAGCAGCCGAGAGCCGCATGAGACGGGCCAAAGAGACCAAATCAGCCCGATGAGCCGGTCCAGCCGGTCGCAGCAGCTGGAGCCAGACCGATGCGGGAGTTGCACAACCCCGGATCGTTGCTTACCCGTTGGTGGATTGTGCTTCCGGCGATCATGGGGGACTTCAAGTTCCCCTCACAGACCATACATCTACTACCCTACTTCCACGGGCTCGCGACTGAGGAGCCCCATCTCCACCTTCAGGAGTTTGAGATGATCTGCAGCACCGTGCACGATCGGCAGGTGGACGAGGACACCATCATGATGATCGCCTTACCCTTCTCACTAGTCGACAGAGCAACCAACTGGCTGAAGCACTTGGGAAGGTTCGTCCATACCTGGGAGCAGCTTCGCACCGAGTACTTGAAAAAGTATATCCACATGGGCGGACCAATGCAGCGAGGGTCGTGATCAGCAACTTCTCCATGCTCCCCAACGAGCAGTTTCACGAGTCATGGGAGAGGTTCCGAGAGCTTACCAACAGATGCCTGCACCATGACATTTTGAAGCCGAACCTAGTTCAGAGCTTCTTCTGCGGGTTGACACCAGAGTTGCAGAGCCTGGTGAACGCTTCTTGTGGCGGTTAACTATACAGTGATGTCTCAGACCCGCCTCTATACTCAGGGACGCCCACAGCCACAGACCGTGCAGTTTCAGAGGATAGCACGGGTCGATGCTGGTCCTTCCACTTCATCCGCGGCAGCCGCACATGCTTAGCCCACGCCGCAGACATGGGCATCATCAGCGAGAAGCTGGACCGGATCGAGCTGATAGAGAAGAAGCAGTGCTAGGGTATGACACAGATTGATTAGATAACACAGATGCTGAGTGACCTGAAGACACAGATCATGTGTCTCCAGGAGGCACAGAAGGCTTCTCAGCCCCGTCTCAGGTCACGAGGAGATCCGAGCAGCAGCGGTATTTCATCCCAGCACTCCAGTCAGCCTCGACAGGTTCATCATGTCCAGGTGGAGTCGTACCAGCAGCCGCAATAGCCTTATCAGTCACCACCATCCCAGGACATCCAGATGGTGGTTTACCAGCCAGATCAGCCTCTGGTAGTACTTTCCCTGCCCTCGTACGAGCAGGAGCCGTTGATGGATGTCAACGGGATTTAGTATGACCGACCCCATCCCGGTATCCGATGAGACCATCCCGGATTCCGCTGGTCGGCCGGCAGTTCCCAGCAGCAGCCTCCAGCCCAAGGTGGCCAGTACGGCCAGTAGCGTGAGCAGCAACATCAACCCCTAGTTCAGCAGCAGCAGTATGGTCCTCGTCCCTATCACCAGGGACAACCTTGGAGGCGTGAGGAGCCTCATCAGCAGCAATATCATCATCAACAGTACCCCTCTCACCCTCACTAGTAGAAGCAGCAACCTCATTACCAGCGAGGCTACCCGTTAGGCTCTCATGGGCCGATCTATGAGAATCATGCCTTGGATGATCTTGCCTGCCTCATGTCTGAGCAACAGGCTACATTTTGACGGGAGATGGATGAGTTCCTCCAGGAGATGTGGGAGGTCGTGAGAGGGAAGGCTGCCATCCCTGCCCAGATTGAGCTAAAGCCCAACAGTCTGAAGAGGAAATCTGAGCAGGTAGAGTTCACTGAGATTTCCACTCCTAGTGCTTCATTTGGTGAATTGTTTGCATACATGTTTGATGCTGATTTTGTTACACTTAAGAGCAGTAGGATGCCAGCAGGAGGCACCTCATCTGAGCGACGACTCGATGCCACTTCAGGAGCGCCAAACGAGGAGAGGAGCGGTGTTGAGGCCGCCAGAGATGATGACGGTGGTACTTATGCCACCAGGGACGTTGATCCAACCGACGGTAGTGAGGCTGTCGTTTCACCAGATGGAGGAGGTGGTACTGATGCCACTCGATGTGATGTCGTGCCAGAGCGCGGTACTGATGCCGCACATCCAGATGCCGAGGGTGGTGCTGAGGCCACCAACACTTCTACTGAGAGTCCAGTTGTTTTTCCATCTGTTCATGTACCTCAGGACATTGTTGTGAATAAAGGAAATGGTTTATTTTATTCTGATACACCTGTGGTGCTTGATGATGAATGTGTGGATTCTGTCGTGCTTAAGCAACCTAGACCCTTTCCTAGTCCTTCATCTGAGAAGGACCCTGTAGTCCCCTTTCCCAGAGCACTCCATTTGGGTAAGGGGAAAAAATGAAAATCCCAAAAAGAACCATCAGATAGAGTTCATCCAGCAGATGATAGATCGATTCCACATACAACTGACTCTACAGGAGGCCTTGGAGCACATACCTCTACTCCAGAGATCACTCAGAGACAGGACCATTGTCAGGAGGGAGAGGAGAAACCACCAGTCTGAGATCCATGTGCTTACTCGTGCCACTTGTTTCGCAATCCAGAACAGTCTGCCAGCCACGAGGCCAGATTCAGGAGCCCCATATGTCAGATGTCATATTCAGGAGCAGAGGTTCGATCGTACTCTATTAGACAGTGGGTCTTCGATCAACCTACTTCCGGCAGCCCTACTCGATCGCTTCGAGTTGGGACCTCTACGATAGAGCAGGTGAAAAGCGAGAGTGCGAGAGCCGCTAAATAGTGATCTGACAAGTCAGACTCACTGTCGGTAATGCGACTACTCAACCCTCCTCGATCTTCAACAATTAACCCACACAATCAATAAAGCAATCAAGAGCAAGGATTAAAACTTATTATACCCTACTAACAATGTATAATGGCAAGCAAGTAGGGGTCGAACACAGGAAACAACGGTGCAGAGTGTAGATAAAAATCCAAATCCTAGGTCTAATAAATCACTTAGCCAATCTAATTTCTTTTTGTGGGTTTTTAATTTTTAATTTTTTTATTTTTTATTTAATTTTTAATTTTGTATTTTGATTTTTAATTTTCTGATTTTTATATTTTATATTTTATATATATTTTTTTCTTTTTCAATATTGGAATATAAAACCAATGTAATAAAAGACAAGGTAAACTATTTATAAAAATGCACAAAAATAACCAAAAAATCTAGAAATTGAATGTTTTTGATATTTTTAGGATTTTTTACTGTTTTTGTGATTTTTGGGGATTTTTCAAGGTGTTTTTGATATTTTTAAATACCGAAATAAGGCAAAACAGTGAAATAATTGCTGGCTGTGGGGAAAATGGAATTTAAAATTAGCAAACAGCAACCAAAATTTTTCACACGATTTTTCAAATAAAGAGAACAAAATAAAGAACAAACAGGAACTGAGTTTGTATTTTTTGGAGTTTTCTTTGATTTTATATATTTTTTTGAAGTTTTAGAGTCTTTTTAAATTTTTAGTGTTTTTCTCTTGAGATTTTTAGTGACTTTTGGTTTGAAATTAAAGCAGGTCAAAACACACAACACAAAATATTTTTGGAATTTTTTAAGATCTTTTGATATTTTTTTGGTATTTTCTTAGCTAGACAGTGAATAAAAAGCATGTTTTTGATTTTTAATAAATATAAAAATAAAACAAAATCAAAAACTAAATTGATAGCGTGGAAGCACAAGTAGTCAGGAGTTTAAGCCTATTTTTTGAGAATTTTTAGCAATTAAATGAGGCATAAAATAATTAATCTAAGCACACAAAAATCTTAAGCCTGACAGGGGTATAAATGTAATTATAAAAACATCCAGGGGCTCAGATGCAAATTTCACCAAAAAGGCACGCACAGCTCACGTGAAACCTCATTCACAGGGGCATAATTGTAATTAATGAAAACCGGTTGGGCATACATGCAATATTTCCAAAAAGATATTTAATTAACTACGCACAGGGATGTAGTTGCAAATAACTAAAAGTTCAGAGCCGAAACTACAAAATACCCAAAAGTCACGCGCCCCAATCACGTGGCGTGGACTAAAGTGCAAATAGTGAAACTGTGAGGGCCTAAGTGCAAATTATACAAAACTTTTTAAACTTCAAACAAAAGTTTTTAGACTAAAAAGTAAATACAAAAGGTCGTGGGTGAGAGATGTAAAATACCCGCGGGGCTCGATCTTGCGGCCGATGGCGTCCCACTTATCCACGTGGCGCGCATCTGACGGTGCGTACCCCTTCGTTGCGGATGGCTGAGATTAGATCATTAAGGCTCGATCGGACGGTTGGAGGCGCTTGATGATCGGACGGTGTAGATGGCGTCTGGAGGAGACCTCTGATCCAACGGCAGGGGGAGGTTCACGAAGAACACCTCCCCGGCGAGCTTCGAGCGGTGATTGCGGCCGACACACGGCCGCTCCGGCCCCCGGATCAAGGGCAAAAGGATCCTAGGGCCCTTCTGCGTCAGATGGTGGCCTTCGGCGAGGCGGAGGCGGCGTGGAGCAGCCGGACGAGGAAGGTGACCTGGGTGGAGGCGTCTGGAATCGATGAAGGTCGATGGAGCCTTCTCTGGGGCTCAGACCTGCAGGGTGAGTGCGCAAAAACTAGACGAACAAAATGGCAGGGTCTGAGGGTTGAATGAGGTGCTTGGTGATGCGAGCGACGAGCTCCGACATATGGCAGAGAGGGGAGCTCTGGCGGCTCGATCTGGGCGAGATCGAGGGGCGATGATGGGTGGAGCGGAGCGACGGAGTGAAGGGGAGAAGAATGAAGGTGATTTGGGCGGCGATAGGTGACTGGGGTGGTCGGAAACGTCGGGCGGAGCTCAGCTCCGCCGTGGCTTCGATTGAAGATTCACGGTGAACGATGTAACGAAACACGATACTGGTATAAATCTACCCTAATATACACTAATGCTACAAGAAAATAGAAGAATAAAAGGAAGAGGCTCACCGGAGATGGATGTGGAAGACTTCTGGCGGAGCTCCGGCGAGGGTCGAATCACTTCGATTCTACACCAAATACCTCGAACCCAGGCTCGATTCGACGCCTGCTGTCACCAGGAGCACGAAGGACTCGGGGTTTGAGGGTGAAAATGGCAGAAGAAGGATTAGGTTTGAATCGAAGTTGGAGGAGCTCTTTTGAAGGGTTGACGGACGACGAGAAGAACGAGGGTCAAACGCCTCGATTAGTGGTCCTCAGCCCAAGAAATCACTTGGGCGTGATTCACCACTAATCGAGGAGCAAAAACTCTGAAGGAGCCGACACGATTTGGTGCAAGGTGGAGCCTAGAAAATGGCGAGAAGACAAGACAAAAATGCTTCTGACAAGTCTGGAGGAGAGGGCCAGACAGTTGACCTAGGTCAACTGTCAGACCAATCTGGTTGGTGACCAGAAAAAATCCTCACGAAATGATTTCAAAATTCGAAATAAAATAGTAAATGGACGAATTTCATTTTGGTTAAAAAATAAAAAATGTTTATTAATTTATGGAGTATTTTATTATGAATTTTAATTAATTTTATGAGATGTATTTTAGAAGTTGCTTATTTTGGCCTATATAGGTATAATATCTATATACTTTATTACTTTATTTTTATTTTGTGTATTTTGATTTTATTATTTTTATTTCTTATTTTGTAAAATTATAAAATACTTATATATACATAAATATATTTTTAGTTTATTTTTCTGATTTATTTTGTATAATTAATAAATTATAAACAGGTATGTATAGGTATTGTATCTATGTTTTGTGTATATAAGTATTTTTATTTTGATTTTATTTACATTTTTATTCTGATTTTAATATTCATAACTATTATAAGTAATATTTACAACATTATAAAAATATAAAATTATAAAAATAATAAATAAATAATAAATTGAATATTTTAATATGTACAAGGTACAATGTGGGTCCAAAACTCAACTTTCAAACCGTAGCTTCACCAAATGCGAAACCACCGCCATTAAATAGCTTATTTTCTTCTATATACAATTAAAGGTGAGTTTGATGCATTTGGAGTTTTCATTTGTGAGATACGGGTCTGGGAAGTTGGGATTCTGGATTTTTATTCAGACCATAACTTTTTATCTGTACATTATTTTTCTGTGAAATCAATTTTGTATTTTTCTTTATAAATTATCTACAACTTTCATGTACAAAGTTTCTTTATTTGATGAATAAAAAGTGGAACCAAAAATGGGTCCCAAAATGAATAAAGAATGAATAGAATGTATAGGTATTTGGACTGTGTTTTTGACCTTATCTCCCCCTACTTTATTCCTTCTCGACCTATTCATCAAGATGCCTAGGTCTCGGGGTTACGGGTCATAAAATATTTACAATATTTTATTCCTTTTCTTTTCTTTATTTATTCTATAATTTTGGATTTAATTACACTATTTTATACACTAAATAGATGCACATGCATGAATGCTAAGATGATGATTTTTAAGGGTATTTACAGGCATTTGCTAGGGTTTTTGGTGCCAAAATGATAGAATAAAGATGATGAAATGTGGATTCATCATCCCCCTATACTTTACCTTTGCTAGTCCCTAGCAAACACTTATGCAATAAGTGCAAAAAGAAAAAAAAAGAAAAAGAAGAACTTGGATTTTATCTGATTATCAAACTTGTCTTCGCAAAATCAAAGTTTGGAGCGTCAGTCGGACCTTTGGAGATTTAGTGCGGGCGGAACCTTAGTGAGAACTGTGTTTGAAATTCAACAGTCCTTGAGAATCCCAAAACTCTGTCCAAGTCTCCTCAATAGCCAGGTCAGAAATACTTCAACTCATACGCAAACTCTTACGACTATGAATCTGACTTGTACAGTGTAAGTGACGGTGGCTCTCCCCAACTAGAATGACAAAGAAACTGACTTCTCCAGTACGACAACCCAATGATTCCTCAATCCAGCAACTCCTTCCTCGAGGAGCGGGGTATTCCCTTCTAAGTTCAAGTGGCAACCAGCTCAAGAGGAGGGGGTGAAGAGAAGAATGGACGATAGCCAGTGTAGCTACCTATCTGAGGATGTAAGACCAGTGTAGTCAAGTCATCCTGCTGCAGGCTCACATATTTGACTTTGGAACTCAAGCTTGCTTATTGACTTTGTACATACTTTGCAGGCTTTTATTTTTGTACATGCCTGAACACATTTTTTTATATATACTATATACAACAGCATTTACATAAGGAGTTTTTCCTCTTGAGCCAGTAGACTATCCCTCTTTTGAAGCTTTATCGCAACCCACAACCTCCTGTCTTTAGACTTCCTAATCACTGCACGGGTTGGGGTGCACTTCCCTCCCTAGAGGAGGACAAGTGTTTCCACTTGTGTGCGTCTCATACCGGCAAATCCAATCCCCTCACCACTCCAACTGAGTTGAGCCATGTGAAAGGTGTAGGTGTCCAAGTTAGGTCATTATCAACAGGAATCGTGCGTGTGCTCCGAAATACTCTACTTAGGCAGTCAAGAATCCATTGAACCAAGTCCCGTGATCCTCAAAGAATTAAGTCAACTAGACCTGAAGTACCTCAAACCAAGTTCCTATAAGGTTCCTGTTATTAGGTAGATTTGAAGGTCCAATCAAGCTCCAATCTCCGGATTTTACTTAGACTTGTTTAACTATCAAACTCAATCCGAAAAATGCGAATGCTATGTAGTGCAATGCAGAAGATATTTTTGTGATGCAATTTTCAAGATTTTGAACTTTTTATGGATTTTTGAAAATATGATGATGATGATGCATATGCAGATGCAATTTTTTGTATTTTTTTCAAAAAGATTTTTTTTCAAATATTTTTGGATTTTAATTTTGCAAATATTTTTGGGATTTTTGAAAATAAAGATTTTGGCTAAAAGATAGATTAAAATTATGTACATGGGAGTGCTTCTTATATTTACAAGAAGTGGATTTTAAGAATTTACAAGGGTAAGTGGTCAATTTTATACATACATACTTATAGTGGATTTTGGTGTGATGTGTATATTCCTCAAACTTATTTGAAAACAATTTTTGAAAACTATAGTCCAAAATAATTTTTACAAACATTTTTGCAAACATGTACACACATTTGAAAATCATTTTGCAAAGGCTTTCAAACAGTATATATAGGTTTTTCAAATCATTTTTGCAACCATTTTTCAAACCATTTGCAAATCATTTTTCAAACATTTTATTTCACACAAAGAAAAGAAATTTTACAAAACACACATTTTTACAAAGGTTGAAAACATGTAACAAAATATTTTCAAAATAGTTTTCAATAAATGTTCACAAGAATTTTCAAACTATTTTTCAAACATTTTGCAAAAAACATTTTCACCTGATTTATTAATCAGTAAATACAAAAAGAATTCGAGGAATAATCCACATCTTTTTATTAAGGACTTTAATGAATTTTAAAGAATAATTAGCCATATTAGTAAGAAAATACGACAGTACGAGTTATGGCTAAAGTATATACACAGTATATACGACCCCCCTATACTTAGCTTGAGCTATGTCCTCATAGATCGGAGAGAAAAGAGAAGACATAACTCGTACTAAGTATAGACAAGTCTAAAGAATAAAGGAATACATGAATGAATGAATGAATAAGAAGTTGACCGTCCCCCCTATACTTAGGATCAAATAATCCTAAGTATAGCAGATTGTACACAACGCAGGGAGGGTCAAGGGTGGGAATGAACAGATCGTACTCAGATTGTCTCCCCCTATACTTAGGGTAAAATGTCCCTAAGTATAGACAAGAAGAGGAGACAATGGAAAGGATTGAGAGGAATAGAAAAACTCGGGGTGCACACCCCCTATACTTAGGACAAAGTACGTCCTAAGTATGGAAAACTGTCTACCAGGGCAGCACCTTTTTGATAGATACAGAAGATAGAAAAGAAGAAAAGAAGAAAAAAGACGACATTGGATATGAACAACTCAGGATGCGCATCCCCGCTATACTTAGGATAAAGTACATCCTAAGTGTAGCAGTGATGAAAGGGATTGCATCAATTCGGTAGAACAAGATAAAAGAAATTGAAAAGAAGAAAAGAAGAAAAGACGAAAAGGGAAATCATTCAAAAATGTTTTGATGTGCTTCGCCTTCCTCTGCCTCTTTTGAGATGTTCAGCTCATCCTCATAGATTACTTGAATTGAGTCAACGACGGCCATGAATGTGTCATGTTCAAGGTATGGCTTCAGAAGCTGTCCATTGACTACAAAAGGCTGTGCGTCAATTGACAGATTGGATATCAATACACTTCCGTTGTCACGCACCTGCCTAACCAAAAACGGCCCAGTCCATTTGCTCTTCAATTTGCCTGGAAAGATCTTTAATTTCGCATCGAACAACCATACCTTCTGACCTGGATCAAAGGACTTGTGGCGGATGTGCTTGTCATGCCATGTTTTGACCTTCTCCTTGTACATCAGGCTGTTTTCATATGCATAATCTCTGAATTCCAGTAATCTGTTCAGATCTAGTTTTCTGTTCTTTCCTGCTTGATCGGAGTCCAAATTACAGATATTAATAGCCCATAAAGATTTGTGAATAAGTTCCACGGGCAAATGACATGGCTTGCCATACACCAAGCGGTAGGGAGACATTCCCAAGGGTGACTTGTACGCTGTTCTGTAAGCCCAAAGAATGGAATCAAGCAGCTGAGACCAGTTCTTGCGATCAGGACGCACAAGTTTCTGTAGAATTGTCTTGATCTCCCTATTCGAACATTCAGCTAAGCCATTGGACTGCGGGTGGTAGGGTGAAGCAACACGATGCTCGATGCAGAATTCTTGGGTCAGCTTCTTCACCTCTCTATTTATGAAATGACTACCCCCATCAGATATGAGAATTTTGGGAATCCCGAACCGTGCTATGATGTGATCTCGTAAGAATCGACAGACAGTCCTACTGTCAGCGGCTCGGGTGGGGATAGCCTCCACCCATCGACTGACATAATCGACAGCAAGCAGAATATACTCATAACCCCGACTGTTAGGAAACGGGCCCATAAAGTCGATGCCCCATGCGTCAAAGACATCTGAGATCTGAATGTACTTCAGAGGCATCGTATCTCTCATTCCTATGGTTCCACCCATCTTCTGACAGTCAGTGCAACATTTGACATACTCATCTGCATCTTTGAATAATGAAGGCCACCAGAGGCCACTTTGAAGAACTTTTGCTGCCGTCCATTTGCCTGAATGGTGTCCTCCAGAATCTTGATCATGACATAGAGCGAGGACACTTGGAACTTCCTCCTGAGGAATACACCTTCGCCAGATACAATCTGCTCCCTCACGAAACATATACGGGTCTTCCCACTGGTAAAAATGGATTTTGGGCAAAAATCTGTCTATTTTCAACTTAGGCCAGTCCTGTGGGATTTTCTTGGCAACTAGATAATTCACAATGTCCGCATACCAAGGAAGTGAGGCGACAGACAGAATCGATTCATCTGGAAAGGTCTCTGTGATAGGCTGCAGGTTCAGCTCAGGAGACTCTGGTTCAGGAAGTCTTGACAGATGATCGGCCACTACATTCTTGACCCCAGGTTTATCTCTGATTTCCAAGTCAAACTCCTGGAGGAGAAGGATCCACCGAATGAGACGTGGTTTGGCGTCCTTCTTCTGCTGTAAATACCGAATGGCCGAATGATCAGTATAAATGATAACTTTGGACCTAAGGAGGTAAGATCTGAACTTCTCCAAAGCAAAGACTACTGCTAGCAGCTCCTTTTCAGTAATAGTGTAGTTTCTCTGGGCTTCGTCGAGCGTTCGGCTAGCGTAGTGAATTGCAAATGGTACATTGTTTTTCCTCTGTCCCAGTACAGGTCCGATGGCATAATCTGACGCATCGGTCATGATCTCGAAAGGCTGAGTCCAAATCGGTGGCTGTAGGACAGGGGCCTGCGTGATGAGCTCTTTCAACTGAT
This sequence comes from Ottelia alismoides, assembly GCA_037367405.1. Lineage (NCBI taxonomy): Eukaryota > Viridiplantae > Streptophyta > Magnoliopsida > Alismatales > Hydrocharitaceae > Ottelia > Ottelia alismoides. The sequence continues at coordinate 6,890 of JAZKJV010011847.1, read as the reverse complement.
TAAAGGCAAGGAACACACGGTCGTCTACAATGAACTCATTGTCCTTGCCGAGCAACTCAGTCAACGGTCTGGCCAGTTTGCTGAAATCTTTGATGAATCGTCGGTAAAATCCGACATGGCCTAAGAATGACCGGACTTGCTTGATATTTGTAGGTGGCTCAAGTTTTGAAATTACATCCACCTTGGCTGGGTCAACCTCCATGCCACGTTTCGAAACAACGTGACCCAGCACAATTCCTTCGGTCACCATAAAGTTGCTCTTCTCCCAGGAGAGCACCAGATTTACTTCGCAGCACTCGAACTCGGTCTAGATAGTCCAGACATTGATCAAATGAATCCCCATAGACCGAAAAATCGTCCATAAAGACCTCGAGAAAGCTGCCCACCATATCGGCAAAAACTGCAAGCATATACCTTTGAAATGTGGCTGGGGCGTTGCAAAGCCCGAACGGCATCCGTCTGAAGGCATATGTGCCAAAAGGACAGGTGAACGTGGTCTTCTCTTGATCTTCAGGAGCAATAGCAACATGATTGTACCCAGAGTAGCTGTCCAAGAAACAGAAATATTCCTTCGCGGCCAATCTCTCCAAGATCTGGTCGATGAAGGGTAGCGGAAAATGATCCTTCTTGGTGGCGAGATTGAGTCTTCTGTAGTCTACGCACACTCGCCAAGAAGTCGGTACTCTAGTTGCGATCTCCTCTCCTTTGTCATTTTTCACAATGGTGATCCCTGATTTCTTGGGCACAATATGCAGAGGGCTCACCCATTTGCTGTCGGAGATGGGATAAATGAATCCCGCATCACACCATTTCTGGATTTCTTTCATAACCACCTCTCGCAGATTCGGTTTTAATCTTCTTTGCAGTTCACGAGAGGGTCTGCAGTCTTCTTCCAGAAAGATGCGATGCGAACAAAGTGACGGATTGATACCATGGAGATCGGAAGTTCGCCAGCCTATCGCCTTGCGGTTGCGTTCAAGAACCTCCATCAGACGAGACTCTTGATCTTCGGTCAGATGTGCATTGATGATGACCGGGAACATGTTCGGCTCTCCCGCAAGGAAGGCATACTTCATATTGGAGGGCAAGGGTTTTAGCTCTAGCGGGGTCTGAGCTGCTTCAATGGTGACCTCCGCTATTAGTGCAGGTGGTTATTCTTTCAACTGTGCAATGTCCACCATAGTCTGCTCTGTTTCTTCTCTCAGATCCTGACAGAATTCTTCAATGATGTCATCTTCATCAGAAAATGCTTCAAACCTCGGCTCTTGGTTCTGAAGGCACATCAACCCCACGGTAGTATCTTGTAGCGCATCAGCAAGTTCCTCATCTTGATCGATACAAGGAAATTCGACTGTGGTCTCCACTTCCTCCTCGGGACGGAGGAGTCCGTGGATCTCATTATCATCCAGGAATAGGTTGGTATCTTGAATTTCTGCTAGAAAATCGCAGTCTTCATCATGCTCGATCACCCTTGCACATGACGCAGATGTCGGTTCAGCTGGCGTTCCCTCAGACAGGGTCTCTACTCTGATAGTTTCATTCCCAGCACCAAAAGTGATTTCTCCTGTCCCATAATTCACTACTGCGTTTGATGTCTGCAGAAATGGTCTTCCCAGTATGATCGGGGTAAGGAGCAACGGAGAAGGGACGTCCATGTCTAGCACCACAAAATCGGCCGGGAATGACTTTCCCTGAACCGTGACGATTACGTCGTCCAACAGGCCCCTAGGCTGCTTTACTGACTTGTCTGCGAACTGCAGAATCATCTTCGTAGGCTTGAGCGGTCCTAGCCTGAACTCTGTGAGTAGTGACGCTGGCATCAAATTGACAGAAGACCCGCTGTCGAGGAGTGTTCGTTCGAACTCTTGATCGAACATCTGGCAACGTATAAGAGGTGCTCGCATATCTGGATTTTTATCCGGGAGGTTGCTGATGGCGTTGACGGTGGCCATAGTGAGGATGTGCTTTTCGGACTTGCCACCTTTGCTTCTGGAATTGTGAGGGGTTGGCCTGCGTTTGGTTGTACATGCCTCCTTCAGTCCTTTCTTTACCGCTGGCATGTACTCAAGAGCCTTCATCAAGGGCATATTCAACACCAAATTTTGAATGATTTCTATGATAGCAGGGTCAGACAAAGCATTTTTCAAATTTTTCATTTTTTTTGTGTTTTTTCATTGCTTCAGGAAAAGGAATATTTACAAACTCTTCACCAATATCATTCAAAATAGTGTCTGTATTGTTGTTTACAAGTAGATGACAAAAAGGAATGGATTCATCTACAATTTGCGGACTAAAAATGACAGGCTCGGCTTCAGGTGCTGACGTTGGACTCGCTGCAGGTGCGGTGCTCCCCCTGTCAGGAGCTGGCTGTGATGCGGGTGTAGGCATCTCCAATGCTGGCTGGTCTCCACCGAGGTTGCTGCTATCTTTTGTATTCTTCTGCTTTCTTCAATTTTTTGTGGTTTTCTGGATGCTGGTGCTGCTCCCAAAATGCTGGCTGGCCTTGGTGTTGGCTGGACTGACGATTCCCCGTCAGATGCAATGTGCTTTCCCTTCGCCGTCGCCGATGGCTGGAGTGTCCTACCGCTCCTGAGAGTAACAACGTTAGATAAAAAACAATTAATTTCACATGATTCGAGTTGGACACTGCCGGCTACCTGCTCCTTGCGTCGGAAATTGTTAGGGTTAGCTTCGACCTGGGCTGGTATGACAGTTTTTGCTGCCGTCAGGTCATCGATCTTCTGGTTCGTCTCAGCCATGTTCTTCATTAACTACTCTAAACAAGCCAGGGCTGGATTGACCGGTACGATCTCAGAGGATTCCCCATGTTGGGGTCTAGAATGCTAGTATGGCGGCTGAGATTGCGATTGGTATCCTTGAGAAAGTTGCTGAGGAGGAGGGTAAGAGGGGTACTGCGAGTTGTGCTGATTGTATTGAGCAGCCGGTTGCTGATGATATCCCATGTCCACGATATCCGAACTGCTGAGGCCCATGTTGGTAATTCTGCCTCCACGTGTTCCAGTGTGATGGAGGTTGGTATTGGTACGGCTGCTGGAATGGTCTCCCACCCTGTTGCTGATGATGATAGGGCCGGTTGCCCATGTTCTGACCCTGAGGTTGTCCCTGAGGACGGGTCAGCTGCGCTTCATTGTTCCAGACGCCATTGATCTCCCGGATCAGCGGCGGGGGTGGAAAGAACTGCTCGGAGTATGTGGGCTGGTGCTCGGGTTGATATACAACCATCTGCGTCTGAGGCTGCGGTGGCTGCTCCGGAACCTGCACGTAGTACACGTGCTGGACAGGCTGGGGCTGCGGTGGAGTCGGCTGAGGGTTTTGCTACGTTGTAGGCTCCGTTTTCTCAGCATTCAGCTCTGCAGTGTTAGACACAGCGTTGCACATGTTTGCATTCAACGCTCGGACAAGCTGCTCCAGTTGCTGGTAAATCTGGTCGAGCTTCTCCAGACCTTGGGTCCTCTTCTCGATAACTGCCAGCTTTTCGAGGTCCTGCGACCTCTTCTCAATGATGTCCACTTTGGACAAGTGGCTCCCGATGATACTTAGGATGGAGCCCTCATCCTTGTCTTCACTGTGAGAAGCCATGTTAACTGGCTTGCTGATGGCGGTCGGAGGCTTCATGTAGATTCTGGACGAGGATTGGACTGCTTCTCCCTCAGCCATTTCTTCGAAGACATTCCGTACAACGTCCTCGTCCTTGTTGAAATGCAATCCGCCGCAAGCTGCATCCACGAGCTTTTGGCTCTCGACTGATAGCCCCCCAAAGGAAGTGTTGTACACTAGTCTTTGGTATTTCGTGGTGGGGGCACTTTTCCTGGAGATCTTTGAATCTCTCCCACGCTTCATGGATCGTATCGTGGGGCTGCTGGCAGAAACTGGAGATCCGAGCACGCATCTGGTTCAATCTCCCAAGAGGATAGAATTTATGGAGGAAAGCAGATTTCAATTCCTCCCAGGTGGTAATGACCTTCCCGAGATGGTCGACCCAGTAAAGGGCCTTGTCTTGGAGGCTGAAAGGAAACGCGGTCATCTTGACCACATCTAGGGGGATTCCTGGGTAATGAGCAGTGGAACAAATGCGGCCAAACTTCTTAAGAAAAATATATGGTTCTTCAGTGGTGTTCCCATGAAAAGTGGGAAGCAATGACAGGAACTGCGGCTTCAGCTCGAAGTGGGCGTGCATACGTGGAACTTGAATCCACTCCGTGATGCGCCCTGCTCCTAGGTTGTATGTCTCCTTGAGTGTGGGCTTGGGTTGCGGTGGCTCTTCATCTGCTGCTTCAAAGTCGGGTCCCACTGAAAACTCATCTCTGGCCTCATGGAAATTGGGATCGTAGTTCGGATCATCCTCCCGTCGGCCGTCTCTCGCATCGGCCCTCCTCCTCAGATCGTTCAGCATGTCCTGGAAGGCTGTCTGGGCCAGGGCCTGATTAGTCAACTACTGCTGAATGGCTTGAATGGAAGCCAGCAGTTGACTGTTAACCTCGCCCTGCGTGGTATATTGTCCTTCCCCTGTGTTGACTTCAGGCTCCTGCTAGGGCTGTGGTCCTTTTCCCCTTCCTCCTGCCATCTCTGCCTCTGCTTGGTTGGCTGGCTCGGGCTCTAAGTCTGCACATGGTAGAATGCCCCGATCAGTCTGAATTGCAGCACCAGATAGAGAGATGCGGTTTGTGTCAAGGTCAACACAGAACTTCGTTAAGGATGGCGATGTGTAAGGAGTAAAATCAATGGCCATCCAAAACAGACAGAGTTCGGGACGAGAGTGGTCCCGGTTTATTGGAGAAGACAGAGAGTCTGGAGATCGGTTCATAGGGTTTGAACCGGGTTCTCGGAAATCGCCCTGAATTATTGGAGAGGGTGAGCGAATGGGAACTGATGTGGGTGCCGACAGAGCCTCGACTAAACTGTCCATTCGTCGCCATCTCCAAGATCAAGAGGAAGATCGATGTGGACGAAAGATACGGGGGTCAACAAGAAACAAATGGAATGCAAAACAGTAGAAGGCTCACAATGAGCAAGGGTCAACTGGAGGGAAGACAAAATTTTGCGCAAGGGCGCGATATTTTGATCTTTGACCTAAATGCGACTAGCAATCAAACACAAGACAAGGGAGTTCACCAACTCAACACATGAAGCTGTGAAGGTTCGGCTTTTATCTTTGTAATTTTTATTATGATTTCAGAATTTATCTTTCAACGAGTCCTTAGAGTGCTACGCCTATAGGAGCGAGAGTACTGCCGGAAAAGTATTCCCGTACTTGTCCTCCTCTTGTGTAACCTGTAACTTGCGCTTTTTAAGGTCCTTGTAACCCTTCCTAGATCCCTACTCAGCCAAAGAAATAGAGGGAGGAAGCCGATAGGCGAAACCGATACTTCGGACCTCGCTCGCAACGGAATCACCCGTGAGCGTGCAAGATCCTACTCGGACGCAGCCGGTGAGACAGACACCCCTGTGAAGGCGTGGCCTATGCTCGGTACTTCGGACAAGGTCGATGCTCACACAATAGTGAGTCACCAATGGCGACCAAGCCCTACTCGACTACGTACGATAGTAGCACCAATACTTCGAAAATCCAGGCGATACACAAGGCAGCCACAAGTTGGGTTTTTGGCTCTAGTCCTTACGAAACGCTCACCTCACTTGGAAGGAGACCTTCCCATGCAACCTGAAAACAAGTGAGGGTGTTACTCTCCCCAATCAATGAGTCCAATTACCAATTTTATTTAGGTCAAAGTTTTCTTAGCAGTCCCTTTTTTAATTTTTTTTGTGTTATCGCTTGTTTTGAGTAGATTCAAACAAGCGCCTAACGATTTTGTATTTTCTTTATCCTAATTTATCCAAAATCAGAGGGAGAAAAGAGTCGGGAAAAGCCAATGCAAGTCGACACCAAGATGGAAATCTCACCTTTGTGCCTAAATGATGAATGCAAAGTGAGAAGACTTACAGTGAATCCCAGCTCTCTCCATGCGGGATGCAAAGCAGAAATTTGTAAACCTAATCTACATGCCGGTTATGCAATGCGGAAATCATCCTAAACAGGCAACTGCTAGCGTAAAGAACCACGAGTTAACCACTAACTCCTAATCCTAGTGTCCGGTCTAGGCTCACTCCTCCTCTGCTCAACACATTTGAGTTAGGAGAAAGCGCTTGTGTGGAGTGAGCTCGCGGTACGCGGATCGAGAGCCAATGATCAACTACTTAATTAATCTAAGTCCAAATACGAACTATAGGAGCATGCAAGAGTTATTAGGGTGTTTGGACCTAGGCTAATCGAATCAAGCAAGACCTAGATCTAAGAGCTCAATCCACAAAAGAAATGAAAAAGAAAACAAAAACCAGAAAATGACAGTCGGTAAATCACGAAAAAGCCACGGTGAGCCCCCGGGTGAACAAACACCTGGAAATTAGGCCCGCAATGTTCAAGTGTCCAAGTCATGTATTATTACAAATTATCAAATCACTCTCTCTCACCAAAAATAAAAGCAACTATCTCTCTCTCTCTAGTTCTCCTGCTCTCTCCTATCGGCTAGGGTAGAATAGCTGGCTCCTCCTCCAAGGCTGCGCAGGATCCCCTAGGCGATCCTCCTCGGTCGGCGGTCCCTCGCAAGAAAACAAAAGAGATGTCAGACAGTTCAAAACAAATGATACACAAGAGACAAGTAAGCAAAAATGGCTAAGTAACTAAAAAGACCCAAAAGGTACTCTACAAGCCGATGCTCCCCGGCAACGGCGCCATTTGAAAAGCGAGAGTGCGAGAGCCGCTAAATAGTGATCTGACAAGTCAGACTCACTGTCGCTGATGCGACTACTCAACCCTCCTCGATCTTCAACAATTAACCCACACAATCAATAAAGCAATCAAGAGCAAGGATTAA